>BSBM01001273.1:2537500-3737500 GCA_027924585.1 Larix kaempferi
ACTATCATCCAAGCCACACTCTGAGTTAGGAATTCGAATGCCCTACTTGGCCTATTTGAATCCTATATGATTCCATCTTCATGGCTATTGTATTCATTCACTTACATTCTTATTCATTGTATGATACTCAGATATTGTTCTATTCTACTCTGTTTATGAGTGATCATTGAGTGTCTCCTTCTCTTCTTCTTTGCAACATTCTTGATAGTTGATTGTGAGTTGCTACAGCTGCTAGATTTCTGCAGATTCTTACAGATAAATCCTTGATGCCCAAGACATCATAATGGTAGCCATATTCGATTCATATGCAAAAGAATCCTTGTAGAGGGCTAGTGTCATGGATTCTATGTGTTATTGATGACACTTGAGGTCAAGAAGTTTCAATTAAGGCTCAAGTGGAATTCAATTGAGCTCAGTATTCCTCAATAAGATCTCAAGCAACCTATTTTCATTCTTTTACAATGTGCAAGACCTTGCAACATATCCATGGTCTTGCATGGTAGTTTGAGGATGCATTCACTGCATTTGATCTTGACAAAATATGTTTCAGGTCTAAGATTGTTATTTCCCTCCATAAACCATGGCCAAGGGCTTGAGGCTATTTTTTTCTACCAAGACTATGGTTAAGGGCCCAAGAACCATCCACACTACATAAATCATGTTAGGGATAATCTACATTGGACTATTAAGGGTGTCCATATGCCCAAGAAGAAAATATTATTGATAAAGGTTCTCGTTTAATACTCGGACATGATTCCCGAAACATTGTAATGACACTTACATTCATATTTGATTCCAAAGACACCTTATAGAGGTCTCATGTTGTGGCTTTTAGGTTTTGTTCATAGCACTTGAGGTTGAGAGGGTCATTTAGGGATTAAAGTCCTTGTTTCAGTTTACAAAACCTACTTATGGCTCATGTATCCCACTGTTATGACCACAACACCCCTCCAGGGAAAATCCAGGGGCTCCTTACAAAAACTTTTTAAAGTTGGACTTATGAGAGGGTTTTTTTTGTATTTTTTCCTTACTTCTCCATGTTTGAGGCCATATGGGCCATCTTTGGTGTGAAAAACACCCATATCCAAATGATTTAGGGCCTAGGTCCCAAATCATTTCATCCCCATATCGTAGCTTCTGAGTGATGAAGCGTTCATTTCGGTCTCAACCCTCTTCTTTCACCCTCTAAGCATGCTTACATTTCAAATCTCATGTGGTGTTGCACCAAGCGCGACCCTTGCAAGTATGACACAGGTATGACGTGGGATGCTACTGCTCCCCCCCTAACCCCATGATTTCTTTCTCTCTATCTCTCCCATATCCCATCTCTCTATCTCTCTCTACCTCTCACTCTCCCTAAAGCACTGCATCCCTTAACCCCTAAACTATTGAACCATTCAACCTGTAATCCCACAAACCTAACTCCTAAACAACCTAACCCACAATCCTTAAAGTCCAAATACCTAAGACATTACTCCTTAAGTCCTAAACCCTTAAATACCTAGAAGCCTTAACCCCCCTCTCTTTATCCATTCATTTATCCACTTTTGAAGTATAGTCCAATGTATGCAAATATTTTCGAAGTGGGGGAAGGTTTGGCATTAAATGGTGTAAACATTGGTTAATAAATGGTGTAAACGTTATGCAGGGGTGCATGCGCATGTTTTAGCGCGTACGCGCTATTGATGTGTACTCGCTACAAACACACGTGCGCGCATTTAAACACGTGTGCACGCGTCTACTGCTAGTTAAAAAAAAAACTGTTCCCGGGAAATGCTACCAAAAAACACGGGATTTTCTATCTTTCACGGCTTCAAGCTCTTCCAAGTTGCTTATTGGCTCACATTCATTGATATTTTGGACACTCATTTATATATTAGACACAAAATCACTCTTAGAATCTTCAGTGGTCTTGGAATCTAGTGGATACATTCAAGCTACCAGTTTTCATTGCAAGTGGAGATCATTTCTATAGGTATGGTGAATTGTAAATAATTCTTTTCATTCGCAAGATTTGATATTCTCCCATGCCTTTTTGTTTTTATATAATTCCTACAACAATATCCATGCATAGACAACAATGAATTTGACAAGAAGAATTCCCAAGTTCACATCTAAAAAAACTCATATTCACTAGACAAGATGAAGTATGCAATGTAAACCCATAATTATTACCATGAATATATTTTGAGTTCACACAAGGATGGTATGGATGAGGTTCTCTCTTGAGCCTCTTCAATTTGAATAAAATCCTAAGAAGCAATCATGGGAGAGGGTCCATATTGATTAGTTCATGAAATTTTTTCCATGCTCTCATCTTCATGCTATGTTTGTCATAATGTTTCTTTAATATCGTGCCTTTGAGCTTGAATACTTGCCTCTACCTCATTGAATTATCCTTCCTTGGGGGAATTTGCAACCTCCTCATTGTGTAATTAGTAAACTTATTCTCTTTACCTTGTTTGATGTAGAAAAACTATCAAACTATTCCCAAGGCATCTCTTCAATTTTCACACAAGGATGGTATGGATGAGGTTCCCTCTTGAGACTCTTCAATTTGAATAAAATACTAAGAAGCAATCATGAGAGAGGATCCATATTGATTAGTTCATGAAATTTTTTCCATGCTCTCATATTCATGCTATGTTTATCATAATGTATCTTTAATATCATGCCTTTGAGCTTGACTATTTGCCTCTACCTCATTGAATTATCCTTCCTTGGGGGAATTTGCAACCTCCTCATTGTGTAATTAGTAAACTTATTCTCTTTACCTTATTTGATGTAGAAAAACTATCAAACTATTCCCAAGGCATCTCTAGCCATATCTGTTGTAGGGTGCTAGTACAAATTTTTTTATGAATTCATGGCTAGGCAAGACACTAGTTTCTCCATTCTACACTTGACCAACCATCATCTATATTGATTGGAATTGTAAGGGCTAATGATGTTTATTCAAACACAAATAAACCAACATAGTCTGTAGTTGTATGTGTTAATTTGTAAAGTGGTAAGTTATGTTGGAATGTGTCAAGTTCATTGTATAATGGAACTAATATATTATTTGTTGTTTCTTTTGCAAGGGTAGGAATCATAGTTTTGTTAAAGAGACTTTTGGAGATGGGAAACTCACGTAACAGAACAAAAAAATATAGAAGGAATCTTCCCATTGAAAAGGTCAATGACTTAAGAGAAAAGGCCAAGTTGGCAATGGAAAGAGTGATACATGGTCCTGTCATTGCCACTGATCCTACCACTGATCCTAACATAGTTGTTGAAATGAAAACCTCTTTTTCAGAACCACAGGTAAAGCGGTTGCATCCAACGGACCTAACTCAAATTCCAACATCAGCACAATCTCCAAGCAACAATCCATCAACGATTCATGCTGAAGTTCCTCACGACACAGGAATATTGGGAGATGCTGCATGTGTAGAGATGGACATACAAGCAATGCTTAATTTGCAATCTCCCCAAGAAGACCACAGCCATGCTGAGCACACTCCCATTAGGGCCCAATGTGTGAACGAAGAACCACAACAAACAAGATCTGGTATTCATGTCTCATGTCCACCTTCCCTACCTCGATTTTCCAGTGCAAGAAGAAGAACTCCTAGACGTATTCATGTGGATGAAAGTGCTCTCTCGGGCCTTGAAGGTAAGTTGCCAAAATGCACTATTGAATGGTAATGCAACAAAATTGTCAAGGAATATTTTGAATCCAAAAGTGATGTAGGTGGCTCCCACATGTGCAAGGGGCCATTGTGGATGTGTCCACAGTGTCCATGCACACCCAGGAGCCTTTGGATGATAAATGCCCCCCTTGAGCAAAATTGGAATGGCCATAACTGAGCAAAACCCTAGCTCTGAAGATGGCACATTGGCACTATTTTCGAGCATTGGAGGCAGAGTGTGGGGGGACCCCTAGCTGAAACCCAGCATCCTAGATCCATCGGAATCAATGGATTCACGATTAGAGTCACAGTTTGGGTGCAACAGGCATTTTTTGTCGGGAACCCCATGTCCATTTGAGGAAACTTTGAGGATTTGCTCTGGGGCCATGGAACCCAAACCGGTGAGAAGAATTAGATTCTGTCAGATCCCACAGGTGCAAGTGGCCATTGTGGACGTGTCCATGATGGCCATTCATTCCCAGTAGCCTTCGGATGAGAACTGGTCCCCTTCAGCGAAATTGGAATGGCCCTCACTAAGCAAAACCCTAGCTCCGAAGACGGCACATTGGCACCATTTCCGGGTGTTGAAGGCATGGTGTGGGGCATCCCCTAGCTAAAAATCGGTGCCCTGGATCCATCGAAATTGACAGATTCACTATCATATTCATGGTTTGGATGCAACAGCCATTTTCATCGAGCACCCCATGGCCATTCAAGGACACTTTGAGGATTTGCTTCGGGGCCACGAAACCCAAACTGATGATCGGAATTGGATTCCGTCGGCTACCATAGGTTCAAGTGGCCATTGTGGATGTGTCCATGGTCGAAACGCATTCTCGGGAGCCTTTGTATGAGAAATGGACCCCTTGAGCAAAATTGGAATGGCCCTCACTGAGCAAAATTCTAGCTCCGGAGATGGCACATTGGCATCATTTTCGGGAATTGGAGGCACAGTTTGGGGGGGGGATAGCTGAAACCCAGCATCCCAGATCCATCTGAATTGATGGATTCACGATTGGAGTCACGGTTTGGTTGCAATGATCATTTTTGTCGGGCACCCCGTGGCCATTTAGGGACACTTTAAGAATTTGCTCCAGGGCCACGGAACCCAAACCGACGATCGGAATTGGATTCCGTCGGCTCCCACAAGTGCAAGTGGCCATTTTGGACTTGTCCATGATGTCCATGCACGCTCAGGATCCTTCATATGAGAAATGAACCCCTTGAGCGAAATTGGAATGGCCCTCACTGAGCAAAACCCTAGCTCCGGAGATGGCACATTGGCACCGTTTCCGAGTCTTCGAGGCACGGTGTGGGGGGGGGGGCTAGCTGGAAAATGGTGTCCCAAATCCATCGAATCTACAGATTTGAGATCAGAGTCACGGTTTGGGTGCTATGGGAATTTTTTCCAAGCACCCCATGGCCATTCAGGGACACTTTGAGGATTTGCTTTGGGGCCACAGAACCCAAACCGGTGAGCAGACTTGGATTCCGTCGGCTCCCACAGGTGCACATGGCCATTGTGGATGTGTTCACGATGGCCACGCATGCTCGAGATCCTTCAGATGAGAAATGACCCCCTTGAGCGAAATTGGAATGGCCCTCACTGAGAAAAACCCTAGCTCCAGAGATAGAACATTAGCACCGTTTCTGAGTCTTTGAGGCACAGTTTGGGGGGTCCCCTAGCTGAAACCCGACGTCCCAGATTCATCGGAATCACGGTTTGCGTGCTATGGACATTTTTTCTAGGAACCCCGTGGCCATTCAGGGACACTTTGAGGATTTGCTCCGGGGCCACGAAACCCAAACCAGTGAGCGGACTTGGATTTCGTCGGCTCCCACACGTGTGTATTTCCATTGTAGAGATCTAGGAATCAATGGTTGTTGGGTGTATCCCTAGTGGTTCTATTCACATTGCTTTCCAAAGTGCTTGGCCACAATGAATGCAATATGTTATCCTTTGGTGGTTTTGCTTTGGTCACCTTGGTGGTTTTTGCTCAGTGATCCCCGTGTTTGAATTTATTCCTCTATTTTAAGAGGATTAGGCATCAATTGTTGGTGGTTGCATCCTCACTAATTTTTTTCTCATTGTCTTTCGATTTTGGTTCTTTACATTGTGGGGTCCCTTGTGTTTTCGAGGACTACATTGGTGGTTTTGGAGGACTTGTTCCATGGTTCATATTGCTTGTGTTGTGGGTGGTTTTCTAATAACTTTGTGGTTCATGTTGCTTGTGTTGTGGGTGGTTGTGAAACATGCAAGTAAGGGAGTCAATATAGAGTGTTTAGTGTTTCATTTTGATCTCAAGGTTCCTTGTTATGTAAGGATTAATAAACCAATTTATACTATAATTTATCTAAAGTGAATTTCTTTAGAATTATTGGACACCAAAATGACCATTAAATGAAGGCATGCAAGGTGACAAAGGCTTTTTGTTAAACATTAATAGTGATGTAATGTGCACACATCATATAATAATTTTCTAATCTATATATACCTTCATCCCTTGTCCCTCAAATAAATCCCTTGTAATAGTAGGAAGAATTGAATAGGTGCTCATTTCACATCATGGATAGCAAGATCAAAGCATGCATCACTAATCCACAACATTCCCATAGATTGTTGAGATCCATAATTTAGTATTTACATGGTTTTCTATGTGTTTAACTCCAACACCCCAAAATTTATATGTTTTCCTCTTAAGATAAGTTGTTGTGAACATTGTGTTGTGGGTAGTTATAGAGTGAAAAACACTAGAGTGCATTGATTACACATCCAAAGGTGAGGCCTCTTGATGCAATGTTTCCATCCTCAAAGACTCAATGGCATTAGGTAACCTTTTTCAATGCTCATGAAAATGAATCCATTGGACTTCTCAATGCTTCACCTCTACGATACATTTTCAATACCCCTAGCATTGCTACATTTATCAACAATATGGACACTCCTATGGTTGTACATAAAATAATACAAATAGGTTTTTCTTATTTATCTCATTATAGATTTTAATCACAACAGTGTGTGTTTAGGTGAGTAGTTTTGTGGTCAATGAGCAATTGGAAGCAATGTTCTTGGGAAGGGATCTCGTGATTATCTTTGTAGGATTTTGTGGAACCCTCAGAAATGGCTAGGGACAATTTGTTCAATATCAATGCAAGAAACCTCTACACTCTGTTCATAGGCATGGCTAAGTGCCACTCCAATGGAATTATGAATATTATCAACAATCTAGTTAACTTCAATGTGCCACTATTAACAACAATAATTTTTAAAAGAGTCAATGCCTATGACCTTAAGCATTTTATGAGAGTTACAACCTTGGATGTTGTTTACTTAGAGGATATGCCTTCATGGTATTTGTGCTTTTCATTACCTTGGAAATTGAAATTTTAGAGGAATTGGAAGAAACTAATTAGGATTTTAATGTTAACGTGGCTTCTTTTATGTGTACAAAGATATATATTACATTAGGATTTTGGTGTCTATGATATTAGAAATTAGTTATCCTATTATTTTTGGTGTCTATGATATTATCAATTAGTCTAGAAATAACATCTATATGTATGTGAAAACTTTTCCATAACATTGTTATTGAAGACAAAATCATGTATGCAAAAATGTAATCAAAGACAAAGTCATATAGACAAGTGCAGATCCATCTATTAATATGCAAAAACGATCCAATCATGTACACTTTTAGGAAAAATGGAACATCGTTTCCAATGTCAATATAATGGGAACTCGTGCCCTGTAAAAAATATGGCAACTCGTGCCCTATACAAAATATGGCAACTCGTGCCCAAAATGCCACATCGTGGCTAGTATACATAGGAGGGTCTCTCAAGCCCAACCTCGGAGCTCTGAGGTGCATCTCCAAAATCGATCTTCCTCTTCTTCTTGCTAGAGGAAGCTGGGTCCTTTTGGTGACATGGACCACGTCCCCCTGTTCCCTGAACTGACAACAATAATATGTCAACTTTTCCTGGCAATTATACAAGTATAAAACATAACTTAAAAATAAAAATAGTTTCCAAATCTTAAATAACTCACTGCATGCAAGACTGTAAGTCGTGAGGGGGTATCTCTCCTCTGTGCTCCAAGTCTCTCAGCAATTCCACCCTGCAACATTTAGAACAATCAGATAAACGATGAAATTAGATTCATATAGTAATTTTCGTTAAAATTGAACTAGATTTTCATAAACTAGTCAATCTCACCATGAACACAACCAGCTGGTCTTCAAGGCTGGTGAATGGAGCAGTCAATTGGACAACCTGATTCGATGCTAGGGTGGATGGTATAGGGGAGGATGTATCCACATCGACGGTGGCTACACCACTGGGGGGCACAATGGAAGAAGGAGAGGTGGAAGAAGGAGGCATGGATTGGCGTGGGCGAAGTGGAGATGCATGTCTAGGGCGATCAACCCCAACTGGATGTAGTATGGATGGGGCCATCGTGGAAGGGGAAGCGAGTGTGGTGGGGGAATATGAGGGGGGCTAGGTATATGTTGAGGTGGAGGGATGGGTGACTGTGGATGGGTGGTATATATTGGTCCGATGGGAGAGGGTGGAAACATGGGAAATTGTAATGGAGGTGGTGGAAAGGTTGGGATGGGGTGATGGGACCAAGGATATGAAACAACAGGGGGAGATGGATGTAAGTGTGGTGATGGACAGGAGGGGGGGGATAGATGGAAGGGGATGGGGAGGGATGCATGGAATGGGGCATGTATTCCAAGGGATACAACTGGCATATACGGTGGCCAAAATGCTGGGGAGGCAGGAATAGAGGCATTGACAGGCCGAGGTGCTCGCACCTGCATACACATTTATAACCTCATAGTTTAATATAGAAAAATATAAATATACACAGACAAGTCATCATATTTGAAATTAAATTTATACTTTAATACACACGATACCTGCACACATGGAGATCTGTTGATCCCCGGTGGGGATGGCTAATCATTGGAGCCTGCAGACACCTGTGCAAAAACTATAGTTTTTAGATTGAATTTATAAAAAATAGTATTGTCAATATTAAACACAATGCCAATGAGAATGACAATGACAGTACTTAAAAAACATGATTGCAATTAATTTAGATTCATGTTAGATGATAGTGGTTTGATGGGCTTTGGATATTATATAATTTTGTATTGTATTGGTGCAGTCCATTTGTTCAAGACTCGGTAAAGAACATGGTTGTGGGGATCGTGTCCTTTGACCCACAATGGATTGGGCCCATGATAGGAAAAAATGACCCATTCTATGGTCATTCATTGAAGATAATGTGGCAAAGAAGATTGACAATTTATGCTTGAAGTATTTGATGGCCAAAGTTGTCATTGATGACAACACATTAATGAAAAAGGTCGAAGTGATGACATGGAAAAGACTTGACTGGACAAATGGTAAACATGACAAACTTTGATGACTTGACAAGTGGAAAGCAAGCATGACAAGTGTAGAAGACTTGAAAAAGTGAAGACATGACAAAGGATTCATGACAAGGACTTGATAATGACATTGATGACAATACATTAATGACAAAGACATGGAAGAGTTAAGAACACAGAGCATACACATTATGGAAAGCACAATGGATATGGTGACATGGCTTGAGGAATGCCAAAGGTGACAAGTATGAAAAACATGGGAAGCATGACAAGTGTTTATGACAAGCATGGAATAAGGACATGGAAAGTTAAGGACAAGACAAAGACAAGTGACAAGCAAGCAAGCTTGATGACTTGTCAAGCATGGTGTTTGATGACATGGAACATGACAAGGAGGACATGCTTGATGACAAGAATGATTGATAACTTGTTGACATGGAGGACGACGACTTGGAAAACATAAGATTAGAGGACAAAGACGAGATGATGAGGTGGACAAGGAATATGTGAGGGCATTTGGAAGGCCCCTTGCGGGCATTTCAAAGTCCCATTGTGGGCATAATCAAAAGGACCCTATGGGCATTCTTTGAAGCACCCACTGCAAGAATTTGTGGTGTATTGTAGGCATATTGATAAGGGAATGCGAGCATTTAGATGAGACCATTGTGTGCATAATCCAATACCAATACGGGAATGTGTTGATGGCCCTTGCGGGAATCAAAGTGAAGCCCACTGCGGGCATTTTTAAGAGTGCATTGCGGGCATCTTAAGGCCATATGTGTGTCTCACATTTAATATTCTGAAAGGATAGAAGGTGACATGGCATGGAATTAAAATTATGATTAACTCCCTGATTGATGGATGGCCAGAATTAAATAAATCATATTTGATTTATTTAATCATCTTAATGATAAAATTAAAATAAAGAGGACGAGTCGGCCTCCTAATTGATGGTGATGAAGAGTATAAATAGAAGAAAAGTTTCATTTTTAAGGAAGCAATGTGTGAATATTTTGGGAGATTGAGGAGAGCTTCGATTTTGGGGGTCAGGATGACTAAGGAAGGTTCGGTGAAATAGCAGCACCAGCAGCAGTGGTGCAGTAGTAAACTAATTTTTATCTCTAATCTTTTGGGATTCACTAAGGCAACAACAGTGGTAGATTAATGACACCATGACCATGGACAAATGAAGATATGTTTGGGGACATAATGAGGACATGCTATTAAACAAAATGAAGATGATCAGCTTATGGACAGATTGTTGATGGATAGAATGATGACAATGTCACCTACAGCAAATTGATGATGGAGATTTCTCTCATCATTGGTCAAGTAAGAATGACATATTTTGGAAATTTCTCTCCCATTACTATAATCATTAGAGGTATTAATAGTATAGCTACAAAGTTTGAATTTATTGAATATTTTCATATTCTTTGTTCATGTGATACCAAATTTACATCAACCATGGTGAATGTGATGGTGAAATTGGAAAAAGGACTGTTATAAATCACTTTATTCCTTCATCAAATACATTATAAATCACACTTACTGGTATTTATGTGATAAATGGAAATGGATGTGGTCGAGGAAATCACTTTTAATTCCTCCTCATTCATGTAACCAATGCACACTTGAACTTGGATTATTCTATAGTGGGATTTTTAATTTGGTTCGGATGGAAAATCTTGGTGCGTGTAGGATATCTCTGACTATTAATGCCAAGAAAATTCATCATATGGTAAGCTGGGTTGAGTGTGTTAATTGTGGATTTACAGAGCTTCACAACGTCCTGAGGTTCTTATCACCACAGATGAACACCTTACAAGAGGTAATTTTGCATATTAATAATAGTATGTGTAGTCATCATGAAGACCAATTTGCTAGGCTTTTGGATATGGAAAAGAGAATGGCAGCACAAAGTAAAAGGTTAGAGAATTTGGATACAGATTTAGAAATGCCTCGTAACATTACACCCTATAGTTTCCATAGGTTCAATGAATGGTATTCGTCCAAAAGACTTTGCAGTTCAATGGGATTTTGGTGATTATGAAGACATAGAATAAGCACAAGTAGCATCATAAATGAAAGAAATTGAAAATGGAGAAGCAAAGGATGCCTAAAGTGAACATGAACACATGTCTAGTTTTCTTAGGTTTTCATGTTTTATAAGGTTTCATTTTTGTTTGGTTGGATTAGATGAATTTATAGCTCTCAAATAATTTAGACAATATGATAAACACAACTGTAAAATACGATGATAATATGATAGACATGTTTTGTGAGAATTATTCATTTTCATTTTAGTTTTAAATGATGATAATATAAAAAATAGTTACTCAGTGCTAATTAATATGTAATTACTGAACAAAAATTACTCATAACTGGATCTAATTATTCAAATTAAAGAAGTTACCTGTGTGTATGGTGCCACAATCTCCTTTGCTGCTGCCATGGCTCGGTCTAGGTTGAAGGAACCGATGTCCTCTCACCTGGAGGATGGAGACTCGGCCCTAAATAACTATACATTAAAACAAATAAAGTCAACAATGTGTAATTCGAAGTTAAATATATTAAAAAATACGATATTAAATAAAATACAATAGATACTTGAACATTAAAAAAACAATAGCTAGCCTCGTCCATGTAGCTCTTTGTGGCATGCTACTGCGTAGTACCATGGCAAGAATTAAGATAATAATAACAACGATGTGTCGTTGTTCCAGTCGAACTAGATGGCCCCTCATGGGTTCCACCTAGACCTAGCATGTCACGGCCAACACCCATGAACCGTGCAGCTGTGTGTGTCTCATCGATGTCCTCCTGGATTTATGAAGACATAGCCACAAATGTGGTAAGTCTAAGAAAATGACATGTGGCATGTTTAACTTAGTCATCAATCTCATCTAGGCCGCTACCAAACCCAGGTGGCTGAGGAGGGGGATTTGGCTCTCTTCTGGGTGCCGGAGGTCCTCTAAGTGGGCTGCGGAGGGCCTGAGGTCAATCTTGGGCAGAGCCAAGACCGACACCCTGAAACTCAATGATGTCAAAATAATTGACATGGTAGCCTAGCTCAAACTCCACCCACAATTTCCTAAGAAAAATACTGTGGGACCTCCAAATTGTTGCATGGGGGCCTGTCAAACACCATAAACCATCTCTTTCTCCAGTTATCTCTCCATGGCTAGTAAATACACCAATCCATGCAAAACCGTCTCTTCCTCACATCTATAGGTTGTCTTGTCCTGGGATCTATGAATTTTTTGTACAACTGTGCTTTCGTGATGTTGAGGTCTTTAATTTGTTCTTCGGATATCCCAATGGAATAGTGCTCCCTCATTCGAGCCCTATATTGGCTTAGATTTGTGATCTCACTATGGGAAATGTTGATGGATTCAATGATTTTTTGCAATGATGAAGCAAGGGAAACCCAAGAGGGTTCCTTGGTTCTCTTCAATTCATTGCTTAATACCCTTAATTCGTTTAAATCTTGGTGTAATTGATGCTCGAGGTTTTCAGATGATTCGTCATCGGGTTCACTGTCTGTTCCAATGTTGATGTTATTTTCTGATGGTTTAGTTTCATTGGTTTCCTCTTATGGTTGTGGTGTGTTTGTAATTTTGTTAGGTGTATTTAATCTGCAATGACAATTTGTTGTCTTTTTAATTGATTGTAATTTTTTTTAATTTAAAATTGCAATGGAAAACAAAACAAAAAAACAACAAAAAACAAGAAATTCATTCGTTGAGCACCTACATGCAGGCAATAGTCGCAACGAAGTGTATGGTCGGATTGATGCTGAGTATGAGCTCTTTGGGTGCTCCAACATGCTCTCATGGGGTTTTGGGTTGTCCTATCCACGTCGTGGATTTGAGTTTGTTATTGTGATAACAAACCCGTGCTCTTTTTTATATAAAAAAACAGGTGCATGCACGCGTTAATAACGCGTGAGCACATATGTTTGCGTACACGTTAATTACGCGTGCACGCATATTTTGTCCATGTCAACTGAACAACGTGGATGTTCAGCATTGCTGAAGCAGGGGCACGTGCACGTGTTTGAATGCGCATGCACACCCTTGTTTTTTTCCACTCGTGTGCTTCTATTGCGGCCTTTTTGGGTACCACCTTCGTGCGGGTACCCTTATAAGGTTATAGATGATGAACCTATGATATTATTATTGTAGGTGGATGATCTATTTTTTTACAGGAGAAGACAAGCCCATCATTGAATGTAAGAAGAATCTTGCTGCAGAATTTGAGATGAAAGACCTTGGGATGATGCATTATTTTCTAGGTCTTCAGGTGTGACAGTTTCCAGATGAGATTTTCCTAAATCAAGGAAAATATGATGTTGAGATCCTAAAGATATTTGGGATGTTGGACTGTAAGTCCATGCCTACTCCAATGGTGACAAACTTGAAGCTCTTGAATGATACTTCATAAGAAACAATAGATATTACATTGTACATACCGATTATTGGTTCATTGACGTATTTGACCTTAACACTAGACCATATATATGTTTTTTTCTGAACACCTTGAGACAGTATATGGTAAAGCCTAGATATGTTCGCCTAGTTGTATAAAAACATGTGATGAGGTACCTAAAGGGTACATTGGATTATGAACTTAGATATGCATCAGATAGTGAGTTCAAATTGTATGGATATACAGACTCAGATTGGGATGGAAGTGCTGAAGACAGAAAGAGAACTTCAGGATGTTGGTTTAGTTTGGGACCAGCTATGATCTCATGGATCAATAGAAAGAAACCTTGTGTTTCTCTCAGTACAACAGAAGCTGAATACGTCGCAGCATGTTCAACTTGTAGTGAAGCAGTTTGGCTTCGCAAGATGTTGGCAGGATTGTTTGATGCAGAGATAGATGTGACTGATATTATTTGTGATAATCAGAGTTGTATCAAGATTTCAGAAAACCCGGTGTTCCATTATAGATCAAAGCATATCGAAATTAAGTATCACTACATTCGGGATATGGTGCAGAAGGGAGTTGTAAAGCTCAATTATGTTCTTATAGAGGAACAAGTTGCTAATGTGTTGACTAAGCCTCTGTCTTGAGTAAATTTTGACTACTTTCAAGACAAACTTGGTGTGGTCTGAAAGGACCTCCTTCAAAATAAGAGTGATGATGATGATGATTCTGAAAGGACCTCCTTAGAAATAATGAGTGATGATGATGATGAGTCTGAAAGGACCTCCTTCGAAAGAAGGAGTGATGATAATGATGAGTCTGAAAGGACCTCCTTCAAAAGGAGTGATGATGATGATGAGCCCAAAAGGACCTCCTTCGAAAGAAGAAGTGATGATGATGATGAGTCTGAAAGGACCTCCTTAGAAATAAGGAGTGATGATGATGATGAGTTTGAAAGGACCTCCTTCGAAAGAAGGAGTGATGATAATGATGAGTCTGAAAGGACCTCCTTCAAAAGGAGTGATGATGGTGATGAGTCCAAAAGGACCTCCTTCGAAAGAATGAATGATGATGATGGGTCCGAAAGGACCACCCTTAAAAGAGGGAGTAGTTTCATGGAGCCTTGGTATGACAGCTCAGACTAGAATTGGTACGTTAGCCTAGCAAGGCCCGATTGATTCGAAAATATTGGTATGTCATCCTGGTGGGATTGTTATGTCTGGATAGGATTGTTTGGTCTGAAAGGATTAGTAAGGCAGCAAGGTTTTTTTGATCCCTAGGTAGATTGGTATGTCTGACTAGGATTGTCTGGTCCGAAAGGATTAGTAAGTCAGCATCATCTACCAGATTTCCCACCACAGTGCATATTCCAGATGATGATGTTGTTCCTGTATTTATATACTGATGGTTCCAACATTCACATGCTGAAGATGATGTTGTTCCAGTATTTATATACTGATGGTCCCAGCATTCACATGCTGATGATGATGTTGTTCCAGTATTTATATATTGATAGTTCCAACATTCGCATGCTGGTGATGATGTTGTTCCAGTATTTATATATTGATGGTTCCAACATTCACGCGATGATGATGATGCTGTTCAGGTATTTATATACTGATGGTTCCAACATTTACATGTTGATAACGTTGTTGTTCCATTATTTACCTAATGATGGTTAATGTTGTTGCTCCAGTATTTACTTACTGATGATTGAGGTTGTTTTATGTTGTTCCAGTATTTACTTACTAATGGTTGATTTTGTTGTTGATTTCAGTATCCATGTGCTGATGATTAATGATGTTGTTGTTCCATCATTTACATACTGATGATGGTGATTTTGATGTTCCAGTAGTTTCCTGCTAATGATGATGATGTTGATGTTCCATCATTTACATACTGATGATGATGATTTTGATGTTTCAGCAGTTTCCTATTGACGATGATGATGTTGATGTTCCAGTAGTTCCTTGCTGACAATGATGATGTTGATGTTCCGGCAATTCCTTGTTGATGATGATGATGTTGATTTTCCAACAGTTCCTTGCTGCTGATGATGATGTTGATGTTCTAGCATTTCCTTGTTGATGATGATGATGATGTTTGTGTTCCAACAGTTCCTTGTTGACAGTGATGTTGATGATGTTGATGCTCTAGTAGTTCCATGCTGATGACAACCATGATGATGACGTTGATGATGATATTCCAGCAGATGATGTTGATGATGCCCCAGATATATGATGATGTTCCAAAACTTCCTATGACATACAGAGTTTCACCAGTCAGTTGTACGAATTTTGATGTTGATGATGATGTTCATAGAATACCTTCCTAGTTAAGAGGGAGTGTTAAATATGTAACTACGAAAGATATTCTAAATGTTTTTGTTTATTATATTATTGTTATTCCTCCTTCGGGAGATGTCATTAATGTAATTGGTGAGGTAAGAGACATTGAAAGAGTCAATGTAAACCCTCCTTTGTAAGTCGATTCAATAGTACGCTCAAGACTCATATATTTAAATAAGTTATTAAGTCTCCCTATGTGAAGTTGACCCAATCAGTTAGGTGAAGTCGACCCTGTTGAGGAAAAAGTCACCCAACTTAAGAATATAAATAGAGAGGTTGAGTTGCTCATTTGTATCATTCACTCACTCACTCAAGTTCACATAAGAGAGAGTGAGAAGTTCATTGGTGAAGGAGAGAAGTTGTTTTGTCTTGGGGTTTTATCTTGTACTTGCTGAATTCTATATTGAGGAAGTTTTGCTAGGATTTTTTCCCTTATGGTTTCCTTGAGAGAAATATTGTGTTCTTTGTGTTTGTTGTGCTTGTCTTTCTTTCAGTGATTATATTGTTTAATGTTATTATGCTAAACAAGTAAAAAATAAACAAATTTTAATGTTGCAGATAGATTCAGAGACCCCGAGAGGGCATGAAAGGCTTATGTGGATTCCTCTAAAATTCATAATCATGATCATTAACATGTTTAAGAACACAAAAATGACTATACCACTAAAAATCAATTATTTATAGGTAAGAAAGACTACTAATTCACATTCATGTAGTTGTTATCTAGTCATAATTTTAATCTTTTGACTAAATTAGTCATTTTTAGTTGTGATCACTTAAAATTGCTCAAATTTGGTCATATTTCACTTAAAAACACCGTGGTGACCAACTTTTTTGGTAATTTAGTCATTTATTGCACATGGTGACCAACTTTTTTGGTTGCATGGTCATTTATCACCCATTTTTCTACTAGTGATTGGAAATTTTTTGTCGATCCCTACATAATTGTTGTTTTTAATAGTATTTTGTTATTTTTATTATTATGTTTATTATTGATTACTTTATATAATTTATAATATACTATGGTATTAATGACATAGTTACAAGGGAGTGGTGCCTTCTATTAATGTAATGATTAATTGGTTGAATTGTGACTATGCTTGAGCTTCCCCCCTTCCTTTATAAAAAACGTTTTTTTTTAAATTATAGTATTCCATGATACCTCTTTGATATGCATTTTTGCATACTTTCCTTAGAAAAAATTTCTCATTACTAAAAAGTAATATTAGACTAAAAATCATAGTAGCATAATTCAATGTACTGGTTTAAAAAAATCAAATATTCAGTACATAATGATTTTCAATGTACATTTAAGCTATCTAAGTGTGTATTTGATAAAAAGTATTACATATAAAAAGTCTATTTAAATATTTTATTAGTATTGGATTTTTTCATTACCTATTTTTTGAGTATAAAATTGTATTCATATCCATATTCATACTCAAATAATGTTACTATGCTAAAAATTATGTCTTTTATTTTTACAACATAAATACATTTTTATACAAAAATATACAATCTCACATTGATCATAAATTGCATCTCAAAACTACATATAAAACTCCAATATACCATAATCGTAATGCTATTGAAAATAATTACAAGAAAGTGATACTTTATTAACATTTAAAAATATTTTAAATATTTGGAAGCTTTATCTTAATTATTTTTTAAATATTAAAATTAAAAAAATACACCAACTTTAATAAATGTACATTTTCATTATAAATTAAAAAAAAAAAAAAAATTTAAAAATATAATTAAACTTTACCATTGTTTTTACATTATAATAATAATTACGTCTATTTAATTCATGTCAAAATTTAAATAAATTGTCTCAAAATTTGATTAAAAATAAAATCTTACATGTATTTATTCTATGCCAAAACAGGACCTACATTTTTAAATATCCAACATAATAAATATTCCAAAATTATAATTAAAAGTGAAAATGTTTACCTTAACGTAGAGGCGTTTCTAAAAATTAGAAACTAGCCGTTTTTTCATTAAATTCCCATTCTGTTTCACCCTAACATCTCTATGCCTTCGTGTGGAGATCTTTCGCACTGTATATACGTTGATACCAATGAATTTATACCACACATAGCCTCCACGAAACGAGGATGCCAACTTAGGAATTAATAAACTTTGTAATGGCGTGAAGCCATTGTTGTTCTCCTAACAACTAATGGTTCATGAATAGTGGAGGCCAAACTTTCTTAAATTAAAGATCGTAAAAAACTCCATCCCCATAGGTATTTGAACATCACATGCATTCAAACTATATTGTTTTCCATGCACTCGCTTCATAAATTTAGTATTGATCATTCCTATTGGCTTATTTCATTCTATTCGATATTATACCTCATTCAAAAGAGGTTCTTTCGAGTTGTCTGAGTGGCTTATTGGGGAGAATTGAAAAAATATATTTTTTATTGTTTATATTTTTTTAGATTGAAAAAGACTTTGTATAAAGGAGTAGAGTAGGTGGAATATGTGCCTTAGTGAACATATTAAGGGATAATATTTGGTAGAATGCATATGAAGATATGCTTGAGAATATGTGTGGTATTGTATATTTTCTAAATATGATATGTTGTTAATATGCAGTGTAGCATTATAACTAATCTCATTGATTGAGAACTGGAACAATAGTAACAAAAGAACCAAGACCTTCTCTAGGACACATATCTGGCCTTTCCACGCACATATATGATAGACTTATCTCAGATCTAACCACCAAAATCACGGATCTAATAGATCTGACCTCTACAACTACAGATATGAGCTATGCTCTTCAAATCTATGGGCATTCAGGGGGCAAAAACGACCTCTCTGGGCCCCAAAATCGTGACTCCCTTCCTCCCAGACATTCTGCAACACAAAACCGACCTCCCAGCTAGAGGAAATGTAGGAAAACTACGGAAAAACGTGAGGGAAAACATCCAACTAGCTCCCAACTCGTGAGAGAGAAAAACTAATGGGTGAAGAATGGCTCGGGGAGAAAATTCATGGCTCTTTTCTTGCTCAAGAAGCCAAACATGAATTTCCAAAATGGTGGCTTTCCCATACACAAAAAATGGGATAGACATCCCTCTCAATTTCCCCAAATAATAATTACTTCAACCCATTCTTTGGAGAAATGAATGATTGGGTATAAAAGTCAACATGGGTAGTTGATAGTTCATGGGTTCTCTCATTGACATTTGGCCTGTCTTTATTGGTTCAAGGGTTTGAATATTTTCCCTCTCTATTCCTTGTAAAAATCATGCCCCCATACTCTTGTTGCATTGCATAGCTAGTTGTGGGTATTTATATTAAAATGCATATTTACATGATATTTTCGATTTCTATTGTGCCTGGCTAGCACACAAACCATATGCATCAATTTTAACACTAAATCGATGGTGGTGCATTGGCCTTGAGCTCCTCACCACGATTTTATAATGATATTACATCATTTACATTTTAATGCGATGGGGTCAAAATTAGGATATTACACTAGAGATCACTACTCCCTCTGGATACCCTGAGATATCAAGTGATTTGAGTCTCTATAAATAAAAAATACAATAAAAACTTAAGATACAAATGATATAGATCTCTTAACACTTCCACAATGAAAATAGACAACAATCACACAATAACTCAAGATGTAACCTAGAAACCCCAAACAGGCAAAACCAACTATCTATGGGGATATCTTCTATCTCAAGCCCAGAGCAAAGCAAGTAGAAGATAAATACATACAGATACTTCGGATGAGACAACCGAACCTAGCGGGTATCAAAATCGATCTTCGCACTGTGGAATGCGGAAGTTGGGGGTGCATTTCTGCAACGCTGGGCATTTTGGTGCTCTGCATTTCCGATTTCGACACTACGGAATGCGGAAGTCGGGGGCACATTTTGGCGCTCTACATTTATGACTTCTACATTGCGGAATGCAGAAGTCAGGGGTGCATTTCTGCAGTACCAGGCATTTTAGCTCTCCGCATTTTTGACTTCCACACTGCGGAATGTGGAAGTCGAGGGCGCATTTCTGCAGTGACGAGCATTTTGGCGCTCCACATTTCCAACTTCCGCACTGCAGAATGTGGAAGTCCGAGGCGCATTTCTGCAGCACCAGGCATTTTGGAGCTCTGCATTTCCAACTTCTGCACTGCAGAATGCGGAAGTCGAGGGTGCATTGCTGCAACACCATGTATTTTGGTGCTCTACATTTTCGACTTTTGCACTGCGGAATGTAGAAGTCGGGGGTGCATTGTTGCAACACCAGGTATTTTGGCGCTCCGCATTTCTGACTTTTGCACTACGGAATGCGGAATTCGAGATGGTATTTTGTTTGACACTGTGATTTGAGTGTTCCTCCCTTCTGACTTCCGATCTATGGATTGCGGATTGTGGAATTGTGGACTAGAGATAATTGCGACTGTGCAAAGGATTAGAGTTGTGAATCAGTTTTGGAAGAAAACAAAATGTATCAAGTTGTCTCCCATCGCCTCTGAACGACACCAAGGAGACCGGGGATGTGAAATTGTATTTCTTTCAGTGATTATATTTTTTAATGTTATTATGCTAAACAAGTTAAAAATTAAAATGGTATCACAGTAGGCTTGAAAGAAAACATTGTGCAGTCACTGCAACTGCTGAAACTAGGGTTTCTTATTCTAGGATCTCTCTCCACAATTCAGCTAAAAGGAGGGTGCATCTAACTCGCCTCACTAAGGCGCACCTTTCTATCGAAGCATAAATATTCAATTATGAGAATTTTCATTTATGGGTCCACCACTACAGCCCGAATAACTAGGGCATCAAGTTTTTGGAATATATGCTCACAGATTTGGGAGAAAAAGTACATTGCTCAAATCGCCTTGAGGAGGTGCATATTTTCCTCTAGTCAGTTTCCCAAGATCCCAAAGTTGGAAAATCAGGGTTTCTCTATCAAACCCTAGGTCAAGGTAGAAGCAATTTTCAAAAGGACAACTTTATTGGTAAGTACTATCTCCATTCTATTTCCATTTGAGGTTCTCATATTATTAAAATGACAAGCACTACCAAGCTTGATGAGAAGCTTGAAGGAGCTGAGAACTTCAGGGCATGGAAATATAGAGTCATGCTCATTCTTGAAGAACATGACCTAGAAGGATTTATAAAGGAAGAAGTTGCAGAAACAGAAGGAGATGAGGCCAAAGAAAAACACAAGAAGGATATGATCAAGTCTAAGAGGATCATAATTGACTCTATTAAAGATCACTTGATTCCTTAAGTGTCCTCAAAGAAGACTCCAAAATAAAATTTTAATGCTTTGACCAATTATATGTTTGAAGGAAAGAACATCAATATGAAGATTACCTTGAGAAATCAACTCAAGGGTGTGAAGGTTTAGAAGTCAAATACTATGCAATCATATTTCACTAGAGTATCTCAGATCAAAGAACAATTAGAATCTATTGAAGACATGATAGAAGAATTAGAGGTTTTGATGACCACCTTGAATGGTCTTCCAAGGGATTGGGAACCTTTCATTTGTGGCATATGCTCTAGGAAGAGATCGATCAAGTTCAGACAACTATGGGAAAAGTGTGTGCAAGAAGAAGAAAGGATAGCAGTAAGAGAAGTGAAACTAAATGATAATGAAGATCAAGCTTTGGAAGCCCATACCAAAGGAAGAAACAAAAGAAAGAATAATGTACATTCTCATGAACACTCTCCCAGAAGATCTCAAAGATTTCAAAGGAACAAAAGGGTCAAGAGAGACTTCTCCTCTTTTGAATGTTTCTCTTGTCGCAAGATGGGACACATTGCAATGAATTTTCCTCTCAGATCTGAACAATTCAAGAAGCAAAATAAAATATTTCATACCCATGCAACCGATGGCGATGAACATGATGATGAAAACAAGACCAGAGAAGATGAAGATTCTGGTGAAGAATATGTTCTAATTTCATCTCTCACTGGTTCAGTATCTCATGGAAGTGACACTTGGTTAGTAGACAATTGAGCCTCCAAACACATGACAGGATACAAAGACTCTCTTTCACATCTTGTGCAGAAATATTCTCCACACAATGTGAATTTTGGAGATGATTACCAATATCATATCAAAGGAATGGGAGAGGCCTCTTACAAGTTGGACTCCAGAAATTCCATGAAGATGAAGGAATCCCTATATGTTCCAGGTTTTCTTTCTATCTCATCATTAGATAAGAAAGGTCTTAGAGTTGCATTTGTATATGGTGAAGTTATCATGTGGCCAAAGGGGAAGACAATAGATGATGTAGTTGTTATTGGAATTGAAGAAGGAGGACTCTATAAAATAAAGGGACATACATATTCAGCTCTAATGGATAGTACCATGAGTCCTTGTGAATTATGGAATAGAATACTAGCTCATGTACGCTATAAAGCATTACCAATAGTGAGCAAAGTGGTCACTGGATTACCAGAAATCCATGTTTATCATGAAGGATTTTGCGAAGGATGTGCACAAGGGAAGAGTGCAAAGAACTCATTTCCAAGCAGTGATAGCAAAGAAAAAGGTATATTGGACATTGTCCATTCAGATATTTGTGGACCAATGTCGACTACTTCTTAAGTGGGTATGTTTACTATGCTTATTTTATAGATTATTATTCATGCAAAACATGGATTTATTTCTTAAAGAATAAAAGTGAAGTATTTGAAAAGTTTAAGGAGTTTAAGACTCATTGTGGAAAACCTCTCTGAAAAGAAGATCAAGATACTAAGGTCAGATAATGGAGGAGAATATACTTTAGGTGATTTCAAAGAATTCTGTAAACAAGCAGGGATTAAGAGGGAGCTCACCATCCCCTATAATCCACAACAAAATGGTGTAGCTGAAAGTAATAATAGATCTATCATGGAAGCAGTGAAGGCCATGATCCATGATCAATATCTACCCATGCACCTATGGGTTGAAGCAACTAGAACCGCAGTTTATGTGCATAATAGAATCTCCCACATTGATCTTGGAAACAAGACTCCAGAAGAGATGTTTACTGGTGAGAAGCCTGAAGTCATTCATTTGAATATATTTTGTTGTTTGGTATTCATACACATTCCAAAAGAGAAGAGATCTAAGTTGGAACCTTCAGGAAGGAAGGGAATATTTGTGGGTTACAGTGAGCAATCAAAGGCTTACCATATCTACATCCCAGGATACCGTCATGTTGAACTTAGCAAAGATGTTACATTTGATGAAGATACAACTTTCAAAAAGTCTAAGAAGATGCATGATGATGAAGAGGAGCATGAATATCCTAGAGTTACAAAAACCAACAATACACCAGAAAGGAATATTGAAGAAGAGCATACACCAGAGGATCATGATATGACAAAACCTCAAAGACCTGAGGAGCCATCTCATGAGATAAATCCATGGAAGAGAAGACCAGCTTGGGAACGATAAATAATCCAAGATGCAGGAAAATATGGTGCCCCGGAAGGAGCAAGTAGAGAAAGCAAGAAACCAAGGCCATACTCTAGTTATGTAACCTTGATGTGTAACATTGTTGAAGAAGAACCCACAAGTTTCAAAGAAGCAACAAATAATAAGGAATTGTTGGATGCTATGATTGAAGAGTACCAATCCATCATAAAGAATGATGTTTGGGATGTGTTACCAAGATCAAAGGACAAGTCAGTAGATTCGTCAAAATGGATTTTCAAAACAAAACATTTCGTAGATGGAAGCATTGAAAAGTACAAGGCAAGATTTGTAGCTCGGGGGTTCTCTCAAAATGAAGGAATTGATTATGAGGAAAAGTTTGCTCATGTGTCTAGATATACTTCAATTAGAACCATACTTGCCTTGGCAGCTAAAATGAAATGGAAGTTACATTAGATGGATGTAAAGACAACTTTCCTGAATGGAAAGATAGAAGAGGAAGTATACATCGAGCAACCAGAAGGATTCGAAACATATGACAGAAAAAAAAAAACATGTATGTAAATTAAAGAAGGAATTATATGGGTTGAAGTAAGCACCCAGACATGGTATGGAAGAATCGATGGTTTCCTTATGAGCTTGGGATTTAAAAAGAGTAAAGGAGATTCCAACCTTTATTATGGGCTAGTGCAAGCTAATGCTGGCCACTCATGATGCGTTAGTCGCAATGGACTTCTGGAAAAATAGAAATATGAATGTCAAAAAGCAATATTAGATCTACCTACACAACTCTTTGGAATATGGCATAAGAAGATGAAGCGTAGACAATCGGATTACCTTCCGGAATATATAAATATTATTTATGGAAATTAAGTATAACTCCCAAAAAATGGGGTTCTCCTAAGGTTGGTATATTATTTTTTTAAGAAAACATAATGAATATGTTTGCGTCGGTCCCCTGGTTTGGTATGCAAATGGTGGAATTTTGTGAAAAAAGTTATATACAATCATAGATAACAGGTCGTTCTAGTGCAACGCTCATTTTCCATATTTATTTATGTTAATTTTATTTATTTTTAATTAAGGAAGTCATCCAAGCCCTAAAATGACTAGGTCGAGCGTCGGTCCCCAACATCATGGTCTTAACATAATCATTGAACTGTTTTTTTAGGATGTAGGTATTTGTGTGTACTTGTGCGGGTTCTTTTCCATTTTCAAAATAGGTGAGCCAACCAAAAGTTATAGACGAAATAAATAACCTACTTTTTGTGTAAGATTGACATTAGTGCAATTAAAATTAATTAAAAAATATAAACAAATAATAGATTTAATAAAAAATTACATATTTGGAATCTGCACACATAGTTCTAGAAGTGTGTTCAATTTCATTAGTAGTGGACAAGTGTTGCATACGCGGAATCATGCTAGAAACAGAAGAAGTTATAGAATAAGATGTATTTTGTTATAACACAATCCAAGCCACTTGGTTTGGCAACCCAAACCTAAAACCATAACATCCAAGTCATCCACCATGTTGGTGGGAAAGGAATTGCCCACCAAAATTTAGAAATTTAAATGGCGCGTGCACGCTATTTAGTGCGTACACGCCATTTAGTGCATATGCGCTATTTAGTACTTAGGTGGTGGACTATTGAATACAAGAAATGGTGAATATTGGGATTTGATATCCTAATCAATGAATACAATGGATTTGCCAAATCCTAGCTAAATTGCATGACTATTGGCTTTTGGAAATGGAAACTATTGGGATTTGGTATCCTAATCTAGAACAAAAATCAAACAACACACCAATATGAATACATTGTATTGACCAAACCCTAGCTCAATTGCACATATGCATCCATACAAAAATCCTATTGAATGAATCAAAACATAGGCATAAGAGTGATTGTAGTGTATGCATTTATTAGTATTCACATACACCTACCTACTTAGAGGTATTAGGGTGTTTCCTACTTCCATTTCCTTGATATACATGACCTACCCATTATTGAAATTGATATTTTTCTCTTTTCATACAAAGATTGTTATGTGCTAGATAACTATCTATTGAGTCACTTTACCTTACCCTATATGCATGAAATCCTTGTGATGTTTAGTGCTTAAGTAGGGTTTGATATTGCCCCCTCTTCAATATTATAATTTTAATCATTAGTTTGACTCTACTAGACCCTTTGGGGAACCCTCCTACTTACTAGGTTTTTTCTTGGGATCCAACCTTGTGATTTGGCCCATAGTTAGTTGGAGTGCTTAATTTTGGTTCATCAACAACATAACTCTAGGAATGATTAAAAGGGGTCACTCTAGGTCAAACCTTGATTCCCCCTTCTTGATGATGATGATGATGATGTTGATGATGAAGATGGTGACAAAGATGATGATGATGTTGACGACAATGATGATGATGAGGATGATGATGAAGAAGAGGGTGATGGCGATGATGATGACAATGAAGATGATGATGATGACGAGGATGATGACGATGATGAAAATGATGAGGATGAGGATGATGATGATGATGATGATGATGACAAAGATGATTATGATGAGGATGATGATGATCATATTCGTCATCATCATCATCATCATCATCATCATCATCATCATCTTCATCTTCGTACTCACCTTCATCATCATCCATCATCCATCATCTTCATCATCATCATCATCTTCGTCATCATCATCATCATCATCAATGATGATGATGATGATGATGAGGATGATGATGATGAAGATGTTGATGATGATGATGATGATGAAGATGATGATGATGATGACGAGGATGATGAGGATGATGATGAGGATGATGATGATGATGATGATGATGGTGATGATGATGATGATGATGGTGATGACGACGACGATGATGACGATGATGATGACAATGATGATGATGATGATGATGATGAGGAAGAGGGTGATGACGATGACGATGATGATGATGATGATGACGATGACGACGATGATGATGATGATATTAGTCATGATCATCAACATCATCTTTGTCGTTGTCATCATCATCATCATCATCATCATCATCATCATATGATCATGGTCACGATGATCATGGTCTTCATCATCATCATCATCATCCTCCTCGTCATCACATCATCATCATCATAATCATCCTCATCTTCATGATGATGATCAGGATGATGATGAGGAGGAGGAGGAGGAGGAGGATGATGATGATGAGGATGAAGATGATGAGGATGATGATGATGAGGATGATGATGATGATGATGATGATGAGGAAGAGGGTGATGACGATGATGATGATGATGATGATGATGATGATGATGATGATGATGATGATTCAGATGATGACGAAGATGTTGATGATGATGATGATGATGAGGATGATGATGATGATGTGGATGCTGACTATGATGATGATGATGATGATGATGACGACGATGACGATGACGACGACGATGATGATGATGAAGAGGATGATGATGATGAAGATAAGGACGACGATGATGATGTTTATGATGACAAATGACGATGATGATGATGTTGATAATGACGATGGCGATCAACAACATCTTCGTCATCATCATCAACATCATCATCATCATCATCATCAATGATTGATGATGATGATGATGATGATGATGATGATGAGGTTGATGATGATGATGATGACGAAGATGTTGTTGATGATGATGAGGAGGAGGAGGAGGATGATGATGATGATGACGAGGATGATGAGGATGAGGATGATGATGACGATGACAATGACAATGATGATGACGACAACGATGACAATGACGATGACGATGATGATGACGAGGATGATGACAATGATGATGACGATGATGATGACGATGATGATGATGATGATGATGATGATGATGATGATGATAATTATGATGACGTTCGCATGATGATGATGATGATGATGGCATGATGCTAATGAGGATGATGATGATGATAATGGAATCCATATCAAACTTTGATTGTAAAGAACCCTTAGAGAGGGTCCATGCCATTATTTTCACATGTTGTTGATGGCTATTGAACCTAAGAGACTATGTTTAGGCCTCGGGGATGAAGTGTTTTCCTCCCCAAACCATGGAACTTGAGCTCGAAAAGGTTACTTTATGGTTGAAGTTGTTTGTTCCACCTAGGCATGTTTAGGACTATAGACCCATTCCCAATTTATGAAACCTACTCATGTTGAATGTATCCCACTAACATACTTAGCAACATTATCCATGGCCTTGACAAACATTCTTGGTGTAGGTCGAAGACCTAATTTTGTTTAAGGCATGCGATGTATCCTAATCATGGTATATGTATCCCTCTGCATTTGCTAGAGATACCCCACAAGGGTTATGTGTGGTGATTTGAAGATGCATTCAACATCGTATCCTAAGAAGCTTCTTGATTTGTAGGTGTTGTTCATGGTGCTTGAGCATGAGAAGCTTCATTTAAGGCATGAGGAGATTCTTGTTGCCCCTATACCTTGGTCAGACCTTGACACCCATTTTTGATTCACAACTAACCTAGTCATGGCACACATAACACACTTGAAGTTGACTAATACCCTATATATTTCATATGCAGTGGTTTTGGGACTCACTCATGGTGTTTGTGCCCTAGAAGCAAGAGTTAGTGTTGGAGGATCTTGTTTCCTTCCACTAGCCATGGTTAAGGAGCTAAGATAAATCCTTGATACCCAAGACATCATAATGTCAGCCATATTCGATTCATATGCAAAAGAATCCTTGTAGAGGGCTAGTGTCATGGCTTCTATGTGTTATTGACGATGCTTGAGGTCAAGAAGTTTCAATTAAGGCTCAAGTGGAATTCAATTGAGATCAGTATTCCTCAATAAGATCTCAAGGAACCTGTTTTCATTCTTTTACGATTTTCAAGGCCTTGCAACATATCCATGGTCTTGCATGGTAGTCTGAGGATGCATTCACTGCATTTGATCTTGACAAAATATGTTTCGGGTCTAAGATTGTTATTTCCCTCCATAAACCATGGCCCAGGGCCTGAGTATATTTTTTTTCTACCAAGACTATGGTTAAGGGCCCAAGAACCATCCATAATGCATAAAGCATGTTAGGGATAATCTACATTGGACAATTAATGGTGTCCATATGCCCAAGAAGAAAATATTATTGATAAAGGCTCTCGTTTAATACTTGAACATGATTCCCAAGACATTGTAATGACACTTGCATTCATCTTTGATTCCAAAGACACCTTATAGAGGGCTCACGTTGTGGCTTTTAGGTTTTCTTCATGGAACTTGAGCTTGAGAGGGTCATTTAGGGATTAAAGTCCTTGTTTCAGTTTACAAAACCTACTTATGGCTCATGTATCCCACTGTTGCGACCAGAACACCCCACCAAGGAAAATCTAGGGGCCCCTTACAATTTTTTTGAAAGTTGGACTTATGAGAGGGTTTTTTTTGTATTATTTCCTTACTCCACCATGTTTGAGGCCATATGGGCCGTCTTTGGTGTGAAAAACACCCATATCCAAATGATTTAGGGCCCAGGGCCCAAATCATTTCATCCCCATGTCGTAGCTCCTAAGTTATGAAATGTCCATTTCAGTCTCAATCCTCTTCTTTCACCCTCTAAGCATGCTTACGTTTCAAATCTTGTGTGGCATTGCACCAGGCACAACCCTTGCAAGTATTACGCACGTATGACATGGGATGCTACTGCTCCCCCCTAACCCCATGATCTCTTTCTCTCTATCTCTCCCATATCCCATCAGTCTATCTCTCTCTACCTCTCACTCTCCCTAAAGCACTACATCCCTTAACCCCTAAACCATTGAACCATTCAACCTATAATCCCACAACCCTAACTCCTAAACAACCTAACCGACAATCCTTAAAGTCCAAACACCTAAGACCTTACTCCTCAAGTCCTAAAACCTTAAATACCTATAAGCCTTAACCCCCCTCTCTTTATCCATTCATTTATCCACTTTTGAAGTATAGTCCAATGTATGCAAATATTTTCGAAGTGGGGGGAGGTTTGGCATTAAATGTTGTAAACGTTGGTTAATAAATGGTGTAAACGTTATGCAGGGGCATGTGCGCGTGTTTTAGTGCGTACGTGTTGTTGACGTGTACCCTCTACAAACACGCATGTGTGCATTTAAACACGCGTGCGCGCATCTGCTGCTAGTTTAAAAAAATTGATTTTTCTATTCTCGGCAAATGCTACCAAAAAACACGCGATTTTCTATCTTTCGTGGTTCAAGCTCTTCTAGGTTGCTTATTGGCTCACATTCATTGATATTTTGGACACTCATTGATATATTTGACAAAAATCACTCTTGGAATCTAACAAACATCTTCAGTGGTCTTGGAATCTAGTGGATATATTCAAGCTACAAGTTTCCATTGCAAGTGGAGATCATTTCTATAGGTATGGTGAATTGTAAATAATTCTTTTCATTCACAAGATTTGATATTCTCCCATGCCTTTTTGTTTTTATCATATGCCTACAGCAATATCAATGCATAGACAACAATGAATTTGACAAGAAGAATTCCCAAGTTCACATCTAAAAAAACTCATATTCACTAGACAAGATGAAGTATGCAATGTAAACCAATAATTATTACCATGAATATATTTTGAGTTCACACAAGGATGGTATGGATGAGGTTCTCTCTTGAGCCTCTCAATTTGAATAAAATCCTAAGAAGCAATCATGGGAGAGGGTCCATATTGATTAGTTCATGAAATTTTGTCCATGCTCTCATCTTCATGCTATGTTTATCATAACGTTTCTTTAATATTGTGCCTTTGGGCTTGATTACTTGCCTCTACCTCATTGAATTATCCTTCCTTGGGGGAATTTGCAACCTCATCATTGTGTAATTAGTAAACTTATTCTCTTTACCTTATTTGATGTACAAAAACTATCAAACTATTCCCAAGGCATCTCTTCAATTTTCACACAAGGATGATATGGATGAGGTTATCTCTTGAGACTCTTCAATTTGAATCAAATTCTAAGAAGCAATCATTGGAGAGGTTCCATATTGATTAGTTTATGAAATTTTGTCCATGCTCTCATATTCATGCTATGTTTATCATAATGTTTCTTTAATATCATGCCTTTGAGCTTGACTACTTGCCTCTACCTCATTGAATTCTCCTTCCTTGGGGAATTTGCAACCTCCTCATTGTATAATTAGTAAAATTATTCTCTTTACCTTATTTGATGTAGAAAAACTATCAAACTATTCCCAAGGAATATCTAGCCATATCCATTGTAGGGTGTTACTACAAATATTTTATGAATTCATGGCTAGGAAAGACACTAGTTTCTCCATTCTACACTTGACCAACCATCATCTATATTGATTGGAATTGTAAGCGATAATGATGTTTATTCGAATACAAATAAACCAACATAGTCTGTAGTTGTATGTGTTAATTTGTAAATTGGTAAGCTATGTTGGAATGTGTCAAGTTCATTATATAATGGAACTAATATATTATTTGTTGTTTCTTTTGCAGGGGTAGGACTCATAATTTTGTTAAAGAGACTTTTGGAGATGGGAAACTCACGTAACATAACAAAAATATATAGAAGGAATATGCCCATTGAAAAGGTCAATGACTTAAGAGAAAAGGCCAGGTTGGAAATGGAAAGAGTGATACATGGTCTTGTCATTGCCACTGATCCTGCCACTAATCCTAACACAGTTGTTGACATGACAACCTCTTGTTCAGAACCACAGGCAAAGCGGTTGCATCCAATGGACCCAACTCAAATTCCAACATCAACACAATCTCCAAGCAACAATCCATCAACAATTCATGCTGAAGTTCCCCACGATACAGGAATATTGGGAGATGCTGCATGTGTAGAGATGGACATACAAGCAGTGCTTAATTTGCAATCTCCCCAAGAAGACCACAGCCATGTCGAACACACTCCCATTATGGCCCAATGTGTGAACGAAGAACCACAAAAAAACAAGCTCTGGTATTCATGTCTCATGTCCACCTTCCCTACCTTGATTGTCCAGTGCAAGAAGAAGAACTCCTAGACGTATTCATGTGGATGAAAGTGCTTTGCTAGGCCTTGAAGGTAAGTTGCCAAAATGAAGTATTGAATGGCAATGAAACAAAATTGTCAAGAAATATTTCGAATCCAAAGGTGATTCAGGTGGCTCCCACATGTGCAAGTGGCCATTGTGGATGTGTCCACGATGTCCATGAATTCCCAAGAGCCTTCAGATGAGAAATGCCCCCCTTGATTGAAATTGGAATGGCCATCACTTAGTAAAAACCTAGCTTTGAAGATGGCACAATTGCACCGTTTTCGGGAATTGGAGGCACGGTGTGGGGGGACCCATAGCTGAAACTCGGCGTCCCAGATCCATCAGAATTGATAGATTCACGATTGGAATCATAGTTTGGGTGCAACGAGAATTTTCGTCGGGAACCCCGTGGCCATTCAAGGACACTCTGAAGATTTGATCTGGGGCCACGGAACCCAAACCAGTGAGCAGACTTGGATTTCATCGGCTACCACAGGTGCAAGTGGCCATTGTGAACATTTCCATGATGGCCATGCATGCCCGGGATCCTTCGGACGAGAAATGGTCCCCTTGAGGGAAATTGGAATGGCCCTCACTAAGCAAAACCCTAGCTCCGAAGACGGCACATTGGAACCATTTCCAGGCATTGGAGACATGGTGTGGGGGGGTCCCTAGCTGAAAACTGATGTCCCAGATCCATCGAAATCAACGGATTCACGATCAGAGTCACGGTTTGGGTGCAACGAGCAATTTCGTCGAGCACCCTGTGGCCATTCAGGGACACCTTGAGGATTTGCTCCGGGGCCACGGAACCCAAACCGGCGATCGAACTTGGATTTCGTCAGCTAACACAGGTGAAAGTGGCCATTATGGATGTGTCCATAGTGGAAACACATTCCCCAGATCCTTCGGATGAGATATGGTCCCCTTGAGCGAAATTGGAATGACCCTCACTGAGCAAAACCCTAGCTTCAGAGATAGCACATTGGCATCATTTTCAGGCATTGGCGGCATGATGTGGGGGGGGGGCCTAGTTGAAACTTGGCATCCCAGATCCATCAGAATTGATGGATTTGTGATTGGAGTCACGGTTTGGGTGCAACAAGCATTTTCATCGGGAAACCCATGGCTATTCAAGGACACTTTGAGGATTTTCTCTGGGGCCACGAAACACAAACCGGCAAGCGGAATTGGATTCCGTCAGCTCCCACAGGTGTAAGTGGCCATTGTGGATGTGTCCACGCATGCCCAAGATCCTTCGAATGAGAAATGACCCCCTTGAGCGAAATTGGAATGGACCTCACTGAGCAAAACCCTAGCTCCGAAGATGGCACATTGGAACCGTTTTTGAGTCTTCGAGGAACGGTGTGGGGGGCCCCCTAGATGAAACCTGGTGCCCTGGATCCATCGGAATTGACATAATTGATATCAGAGTCATGGTTTGTGTGCTATGGGAATTTTTTCCAGGATCCCCATGGCCATTCAGGGACACTTTGAGGATTTGCTTTGGGGCCATAGAACCCAAACCGGTGAGCGGACTTGGATTCCGTCGGCTCCCACATGTGCACATGGCCATTATGGATGTGTTCATAGTGGCCACACATGCTTAGGAGACTTCGGATGAGAAATGAACCCCTTGAGCGAAATTGGAATGGTTGTCACTGAGCAAAACCATAGCTCTGGAGATGGCACATTAGCACCGTTTACGAGTCTTTGAGGCATGATTTGGGGGTCCCCTAGCTAAAGCCCGACGTCCCAAATTCATCGGAATCGACAGATTCATGATCGGAGTCATGGTTTGGGTTCTATGGGCATTTTTTCCAGGCACCCCATGGCCATTCAAGGACACTTTGAAGGCTCCGGGGCCACGGAACCCAAACCAACGAGCGGACTTGGATTCCGTTGGCTCCCACACGTGTGTATTTCCATTGTAGATCTCTAGGAATCAATGGTTGCTTGGTGTCTCCCTGGTGGTTCTATTCACATTGCCTTCCAAAGTGCTTGGCCACAATGACTGCAATATGTTATCCTTTGGTGGTTGTGCTTTGGTCATCTTGGTGGTTTTCGCTTAGTGATCCCTGTGTTTGAAGTTCTTCCTCTATTTTAAGAGGATTAGGCATTAATTGTTGGTGGTTTGCATCCTCACTAATTTTTTTCTCATTGCTTTTCGATTTTGGTTCTTTACATTGTGGGGTCACTTTTGTTTTCGAGGACTACATTGGTGGTTTTGGAGGACTTGTTCCATGGTTCATGTTGCTTTTGTTGTGGGTGGTTTTCTGATAACTTTGTGGTTCATGTTGCTTGTGTTGTGGGTGGTTGTGAAACATGCAAGTAAGGGAGTCAATATAGAGTGTTTAATGCTTCATTTTGATCTCAAGGTTCCTTGTTATGTAAGGATTAATAAACCAATTTATACTATAATTTATCTAAAGTGAATTTCTTTAGAATTATTGGACACCAAAATGACCATTAAATGAAGGCATGCAAGGTGACAAAGGATTTTTGTTAAACATTAATAGTGATGTAATGTGCACATATCATATAATAATTTTCTAATCTATATATACCTTCATCCCTTGTCCCTCAAATAAATCCCTTGTAATAGTAGGAAGAATCAAATAGGTGCTCATTTCACATCATGGATCACAAGATCAAAGCATGCATCACTCATCCACAACATTCCCATGGATTGTTGAGATCCATAATTTAGTCTTTACATGGTTTTCTATGTGTTTAACTCCAACACCCCAAAATTTATATGTTTTCCTCTTAAGGTAAGTTGTTGTGAACATTGTGTTGTGGATAGTTATAGAGTGAAAAACACTAGAGTGCATTGATTACACATCCAAAGGTGAGGCCTCTTGATTCAATGTTTCCATCCTCAAAGATTCAGTGGCATTAGGTAACCTTTTTCAATGCTTATGAAAATGAATCCATTGGACTTCTCAATGGTTCACCTCTACGACACATTTTCAATACCCCTAGCATTGCTACATTTATCAACAATATGGACACTCCTATGGTTGTACATAAAATACTACAAATAGGTTTTTCTTATTTATCTCATTATAGATTTCAATCACAACAGTGTGTGTTTAGGTGAGTAGTTTTGTGGTCAATGAGCAATTGGAAGCAATGTTAGTGGGAAGGGATCTCATGATTATCCTTGTAGGATTTTGTGGAACCCTCAGAAATGGCTAGGGACAATTTGTTCAATATCAATGCAAGAAACCTCTACACTCTATTCATAGGCATGCCTAAGTGCCACTCCAATGGAATTATGAATATTATCAACAATCTAGTTAACTTCAATGTGCCACTATTAACAACAATAATTTTTAAAAGAGTCAATGCCCATAACCTTAAGCATTTTATGAGAGTTACAACCTTGGATGTTGTTTACTTATAGGATATGCCTTCATGGTATTTGTGCTTGGCATTTCCTTGCAAATTGAGATTTTAGAGGAATTGGAAGAAACTAATTAGGATTTTAATGTTAACGTAGCTTCTTTTATGTGTACAAAGATATATATTACATTATGATTTTGGTGTCTATGATATTAGCAATTAGTTATCCTATTATTTTTGGTGTCTATGATATTATCAATTAGTCTAGAAATAACATCTATATGTATGTGAAAACTTTTCCATAACATTGTTATTGAAGACAAAATCATGTATGCAAAAATCTAATCAAAGACAAAGTCATATAGATAAGTGCAGATCCATCTATTAATATGCAAAAATTATCCAATCATGTACACTTTTAGGAAAAATGGAACATCATTCCCAACGTCTATATAATGGAAACTCATGCCCTGTACAAAATATGGAAACTCGTGCCCTATACAAAATATGGAAACTCGTGCCCTATACAAAAGATGGCAACTCATGCCCAAAATGCCACATCGTGGCTAGTGTACATAGGAGGGTCTCTCAATCCTCCTTCCCACCCTCAGAGCTCCCAAGTGCATCTCCAAAATCGATCTTCCTCTTCTCCTTGCTAGAGAAAGTTGGGTCCTTCTGGCGACATGGAACATGTCCCCCTATTCCCTGAAATGACAACAATAATATGTCAACTTTTCCTGGCAATTATACAAGTATAAAACATAATTTAAAAATAAAAATAGTTTTCAAATCTTAAATAACTCATTGCATGTGAGACTATAGGTCGTGAGGGGGTCTCTCTCCTCCGTGCTCCAAGTCTCTCAACAATTCCACCCTACAACATTTAGAACAATCATATAAACGATGAAATTGGATGCATATAGTAATTTTTCATTAAAATTGAACTAGATTTTCATAAACTAGTCAATCTCACTATGAACACAACTGGCTGGTCTTCAGGGCTGGTGGATGGAGCAGTCGACTGGACAACCTGCTCCGATGCTAGGGTAGATGGTATAGGGGAGGATGTAGCCACATCGACGGTGGCTAAACCACTGGGGGGAAAAGTGTAAGAAGGAGAGGTGGAAGAAGGAGGCATGGACTCGCATGGCCGAAGTGGAGATGCATGTCTAGGGCGATCAACCCCAACTGGTTGTAGTATGGTTGGGAACACCGTGTAAGGGGAAGGACTGTGGTGGGGGAATGTGGGGGGGTGTGAGTTCTGTGTTGTAGTCGAGGGATGGGTGACTGTGGATGGGTGGTATATCGTGGTCAGATGGGGGAGGGTGGAAACATGGGAAATTGTAATGGAGGTGGTGGAAAGGTTGGGATGGGATGATGGGACCAAGGATATGAAACGGAAGGGGGAGCTGGATGGAAGTGTTGTGCTGGATAGGAGGGGGGCTGGATGGAAGGGGGTGGGGATGGATGCATGGAATGGGGCATGTATGCCAGGGGATACAACTGACATATACGGTGGCCAAAAGGCCCATGAGGGAGGAATAGCGGCACTAGCAGGCCGAGGTACTCGCACCTGCATACACATTTATAACCTCAAAGTTTAATATAGAAAAATATAATATACACAGACAAGTCATCATATTTGAAATTAAATTTATACTTTAATACACATGATACCTGCACACATGGAGATCTACTGATCCCCGGTGGGGATGGCTAATCCCTGGAGCCTGCGGACACATGTGCGAACACTACAATTTTTTGATTGAATTTATAAAAACAATATTAACAATATTAAACACAATGCCAATGAGAATGACAATGATAGTACTTAAAAAACATGATTGCAATTAATTTAGATTCAAGTTAGATGATAGTGGTTTGATGGGCTTTGGATATTATATAAAAATTTTATTGTATTGGTGCAGTCCATTTGTTCAAGACTCGGTAAAGAACATGGTTTTGGGGATCGTGTCCTTTGACCCACAATGGATTGGGCCCATGATAGGAACAACTAACCCATTCTTTGGTCATTCATTGAAGATAATGTGGCAAAGAAGATTGACAATTTATGCTTGAAGTGTTTGATGGCCAAATTTGTCATTGATGACAACACATTAATGCAAAAGGTCAAAGTGATGACATGGAAAAGACTTGACTGGACAAATGGTAAACATGACAAACTTTGATGACTTGACAAGTGGCAAGCAAGCATGACAAGTGTACAAGACTTTACAAAGTGAATACATGACAAAGGATTGATGACAAGGACTTGATAATGACATTGATGACAATACATTAATGACAAAGACATGGAAGAGTTAAGAACATGGAGCATACACATTATGGAAAGCACAATGGATATGGTGACATGGCTTGAGGAATGAAAAAGGTGACAAGTATGACAAACATGGAAATCATCAAACATGTCAAGCACGACAAGTGTTTAAGAAAAGCATGGAAGAAGGACATGGAAAGCTAAGTACAAGACAAAGACAAGTGACAAGCACACAAGCTTGATGACTTCTCAAGAATGGTGTTTGATGACATGGAACATGACAAGGAGGACATGCTTGATGACAAGAAGGATTCATAACTTGGTGACATGGAGGATGATGACTTGGAAAAAATAAGCTTAGAGGACAATGACGAGATGATGAGGTGGACAAGGAATATGTGAGGGCATTTGGAAGGGCCCTTGCAGGCATTTCAAAGTCCCATTCCGGGCATAATTAAAAGGACCCTGTGGGCATTCTTTCAAGCACCCACTTTAGGAATTTGTGGTGTATTGTGGGCATATTGATAAGGGCATGCGGGAATTTACATGAGACCATTGGGTGCATAATCCAATACCAATACAGGCATGTGTTGATGGCCCTTGCGGGCATTAAAGTGGATCCCACTAGGGGCATTTTTAAGAGTGCATTGCGGGCATCTTAAGGGCATATGGGTGTCTCACATTTAATATTCTGAAAGGATAGAAGGTGACATGGCATGAAATTAAAATTATGATTAACTCCCTGATTGATGGATGGCCAGAATTAAATAAATCATATTTGATTTATTTAATCATCTTAATGATAAAATTAGAATAAAGAGGACAAGTCAGCCTCCTAATTGATGGTGATGAAGAGTATAACTAGAAGAAAAGTTTCATTTTTAAGGAAGCAATGTGTCAATATTTCGGGAGATTGAGGAGAGCTCTGATTTTGGGGGTCGAGATGACTGAGGAACATTCGGTGAAGTAGCAGCAGCAGTGGTGTAGTAGTAAACTAATTTTTATCTCTAATATTTTGGGCTTCACTAAGGCAGCAGCAGTGGTATATTAATGACAGCATGACCTTGGACAAATGAAGATATGTTTGGGGACATAATGAGGACATACTATTAAACAGAATGAAGATGATCAGCTTATGGATAGATTGTTGATGTACAAAATGATGACAATGTCACCTACAACAAATTGATGATGGAAATTTCTCTCATCATTGGTCAAGTAAGAATGACATATTTTGGAAATTTCTCTCCCATTTCTATAATCATTAGAGGTATTAATAGTATAGCTACAAAGATTGAAGTTATTGAATATTTTCATATTCTTTGTTCATGTGATACCAAATTTACATCAACCATGGTGAATGTGATGATGAAATTGGAAAAAGGAGTGTTATAACTCACTTAATTCTTTCATGAAATACATTAGCAATCACACTTACTGGTATTTATGTGATAAATGGAAATGGATGCGGTCGAGGAAATCACTTTTAATTCCTCCTCATTCATGTATCAATGCACACTTGAACTTGGATTATTCTGTAGTGGGATTTTTAATTTGGTTCGGATGGAAAATCTTGGTGCGTGTAGGATATCTTTGACTATTAATGCCAAGAAAATTCATCATATGGTAAGTTGGGTTGAGTGTGTTGATTGTGGATTTACAGACCTTCACAACGTCCTGAGGTTCTTATCACCACAGATGAACACCTTACAAGAGGTAATTTTGCATATTAATCAAAGTATATGTAGTCATCATGAAGACCAATTTTCTAGGCTTTTGGATATGGAAAAGAGAAGGGCAGCACCGAGTGAAAGGTTAGAGAAGTTGGATACAGATTTAGAAATGCATCGTAACATTACACCCTATAGTTTCCATAGGTTCAGTGAATGGTATTCGTCCAAAAGACTTTGGATTTCAACAGGATTTTGGTGATTATAAAGACATAGAATAAGCACAAGTAGCATCATAAATGAAAGAAGTTGAAAATGGAGAAGCAAAGGATGCCTAAAGTGAACATGAACATATGTCTAGTTTTCTTAGGTTTTCATGTTTTATAAGGTTTCATTTTTGTTTGGTTGGATTATATGAATTTATAGCTCTCAAATAATTTAGACAATATGATAAACACAACTGTAAAATCCGATGATAATATGATAGACATGTTTTGTGAGAATTATTCATGTTCATTTTAGTTTTAAACGATGATAATATAAAAAATGGTTACTCAGTTCTAATTAATTTGTAATTACTGAACAAAAATTACTCATAACTGGATCTAATTATTCAAAGTAAAGAAGTTACTTGTGTGTATGGTGTTGCAATCTCCTTTGTTGTTGCCATGGGTCGGTCTATGTTGAAGGAACCGATGTCCTCCCACCTGGAGGATGGAGACTCGGCCCTAAATAACTATACATTAAAAAAAATAATGTCAACAATGTGTAATTCAAAGTTAAATATATTAAAAAATACAATATCAAATAAAATACAATAAATACTTGAACATTAAAAAAACAATAGCTAGCCTGGTCCATGTAGCTCTCTGTGCCATGCTGCTACGTAGGACCATGGAAAGAATGACCACAGTGAGAACAATGATGTGTCATTGTTCCAGTTGAACTAGATGGCCCCTCTTGGGTTCCACCTATACCTGGCATGTCCCGGCCAACACCAATGGACCATGCAACTTTCTGTGTCTCATTGATGTCCTCCCGACTCTGTGAAGACATAGCCACAAATGTGGTATGTCTAAGCAAATGACGTGTGACACGTCTAATTGAGTCATCAATCTCATCTAGGCCACTACCAAACCTAGGTGGCTGAGGAAGGGGGTTTGGCTCTCTCCTGGGTGCAGGAGGTCCTTTGAGTGGGTTGCGGCGGGCCTGAGATTGATCTTGGGCAGAGCCAAGACTAACACCCTAAAACAATGTGATGTCAAAATAATTGACATGGTAGCCTAGCTCAAACTTAGCCCACAATTTCCTAAGAAAATATCGTGGGACCTCCAAATTATTGCATGGGGGGCTGTCAAACACCATAAACCATCTCTTTATCCAGTTATCTCTCCATGTCTAGTAAATACACCAGTCCATGCAAACCCATCTCTTCCTCACATCTAGAGGTTGTCTTGTCCTAGGATCTATGAATTTTCTGTACAATTGTGCTTTCGTGATGTTGAGGTCTTTAATTTGTTATTTGGATATCCCAATGGAATAGTGCTCCCTCATTCGAGCCCTGTATTGGCTCAGATTTGTGATCTCACTGTGGGAAATGTTGATGGATTCAATGATGTTTTGCAATGATGAAGCAAGGGAAACCCGAGAGGGTTCTTTGGTGCTCTTCAATTCATCACTTAATACCTTCAATTCATTTAAATCTTTGTGTAATTGATCCTTAGGGTTTTCAGATGATTCATCACCGGGTTCATTATTCGTTCCAATGTTGATGTTATATTCTGATGGTTTGATTTCATTGGTTTCCTCTGATTGTTTTGGTGTGTTTGTCATTTTGTTAGGTGTATTTAATTTGCAATGACAATTTTTTGGTTTTTTAATTGATTGTAATTTTTTTAATTTAAAATTGCAATGGAAAACAACAAAACATTCATTCGTTGAGCACCTACCTAGAGGCAATAGATGCAATGGAGTGTATGGCCAGATTGATGCTGAGTAGGAGCTCTTTGGGTGCTCCAACACGCGCTCACATGGTTTTGGTTTCTCCCATCCATGCTCATAGGTTCAGGTTTGTTATTGCCATAAAAAACATGTACTCTGTTTTTTTATAAAAAAAATAGGTGTGCGCACGCGTAAATAACGTGTGCGCACATATGTTTGTGTACACGTTAATAACACGTGCGCGCATATTTTTTCCACGTCAACGTAACAACGTGGACGTTCGGCATTGTCGAAGTAGGGGCACATGCACGTGTTTGAATTTGTGTGCGCGACCTTGTCTTTTTTCTCCTCACGCACTTCTATTGCGGCCTTTTTGGGTACCAGCTACATGCGGGTACCCTTATAAGGTTATAAATGATGAACCTATGATTTTTTTTTTTTGTAACAGTAATAGAGGAAGAAGATATATTTATAAAAGCTGTGCACAGCTATTCATTACATGCATTCAAGATTGTTTTGATAGAGGAGCAAATGTCTGAAAGATTGCAGCTATAATTTCTATCAGCATGGCTGAGTAATTTCTGAACCTAGTCTTTCTAAAACTGTTCAAAAAAGAGCTGGAATAAACCCTGATAAACTGTTTGTTGAGTATGATGCAGAAATACATAGGCAAAATATATACAAAATTTTGAAACCTAGACTAAAACTGGAAATTATCCATAGTTCTTGAACTGAGCAGAGGCTGCATCCACCATTGCCTGATTTATCTCCTGGTTGACCGTTGGATTTTCCTACACGCAGCTTCCCTGAGTTTTCCCGGTGAGAACGACCATGTCTTCCTGAAGCATATCTACTTTACCCATCAGCTCAAACAAATTCCTCTCCAAGTCGTCTATCCTCGAGTCCTGGCAAGAGAGCTGGGAGACCGTGTGGTTAAGATCCATAGCCATTTCTTCATTTTGTTTTACGCTGGTACAGACAGCATTGTAAGTGCTGCGAACTGAAAGCTTGATGTCTACCATAGTGCGATTCAGAGCGGCTATGGCCGCCATAATGCTTTGCATTGTGCCAATATTAAACGATGACAGCAAACGAGGATGGGAGGGAGGAGAGTCGAATTCACAGAGGGAGAGCCGGCTCAAGGCACTGGAAAGAGGAGGGGGAGCCATTGCGGAGAAAGAGGAGAACGGATCCGGTGAGGGAGTAAATAATGGCTTGTGGGAGCTGACAGCACAGCAGAGAGCCATCTGCCAAGAGCGAGGGTGACCCGGATGGCGTGTGGCAGAAGCAACGGAGGGAGGAGGCACATTACCAACGTTTGAAGGAGTGAAGAGGGGGACCCTCGTGTAACCAAAGGACCCTTCCTTAGTATTTGCAATGACAATGTTATCCTTTGACATTTCGCTTAGGGAATGTATTGAAACCCCATGACACCATTGAGGCCCTCAACGTGCCCGATGTCTAGCAAAATTCCTTTGTTGGTTGCTAAATCCGCTAGCTTGTTGTTCTCTCAGCGAATGTGGAAAAAAGATGCCTTGGAGAGATGAGCATTGGCTTTAATTCTTTGCATATATCTATAAGCTTTTGAACCTTGAGGAGTTGTACCCCTTCTCATAATTTGGATAACGTGTCTGGAGTCCCCGTAAATTCTCAGATTGTCAATGCTGAAGGAGGAGGCCAAATTTAATGAGAAGACAAGAGCCAGCCATTCAGCCTCATTATTTGTCTTATTACCTAGGCCCCAAGAGAAGGCTGCAATTTTATTTCCTCCGGGATCAAAGAGAATCCCACCCGCACCTGCCACCCCAGGGTTCCCTTTGGAATCCTCGTCGAAGAAAATGCTAAAAGTTTTTTGCTCCTTCCACCACCTAGAGAAAGATTCTGGGTCTTTCCGGATTTCCCAATCAGAGTACGAATGGACCTTTTTGGACTGAAGGGAGCTAGCTTTCACGAAGACACTGCTCCATTGGAATTCGGATAGAGAGAGAGGTTCCTGAGCTGGGATGATGACTCTTTTTGAGGATAGAGATTCAGATATCAATGTAATGGCTTTGTTGGAAGCTCTGTAGCTGTTAGGATTCCTACCCTCAAAGATACTTTTGTTTCAATTTAACCAAATCTGCCAGCATATGTTCATTGGGACAAGATTCCAAATTCTCAACATTGTCTTCTTGGATCTGCCAGGAAAGGTGCGCCCCCAGTGATCAGTAAGTTCTTCAAGAGTTTTTGGAAGAATGGATGGTCTCCATTGATTCCCCAAAACTTGAGCCCAAACGTTCTTAGCAAAGGAACATTCCAAAAAGATGTGTAAGGAAGTTTCCTCAGCTTGTTTACACAAAGTGCACCTTGAGGGACCTGCTATCCCTCTGACTCGGAGGTTTTCTGCTGTTAACAATTTGTTGTGTGCCAGTAGCCAGAAGAAAGCAGTAATTTTGGGAATGCCATCCGGATTCCAAACTTTCCCCCACCTTTTGTGAACCGGAGAGTTGGAGTGGGTGAGTTTATCATAGCCGGCCTTGACTAAATAAGAGCCTGCTTTCCCCCATCCTCGACGGTCTTTTTCTTTTATGTTTACCGGGGCTTTCCCATGTAGGGAATTGAGGAATATTTGAAAGGCATTTTTGAGATTAGCACGGGGGCTCATCTGCTTCTAGCCCTTTCATTCTCCATTGTCCTTCCATACCATGAAGTCTTTTAGCTTTGTGATGCCCATATTTTGCAGCCAATCTCAAATAGGGTCTAGACTTCTCATTTTACCTAAAGGCTTGTCTCCATTTATGCTGTCGGTCCAAAGATTTATTCTTTTCCCATTTCCAAGGATCCAATAGAGATCTTCAGTAATTAAATCTGCTGATGAAGATATGAGTCCCCATATTGCTGTTCCTTTTTTGATGATAGGCTTGTCGAAGCATCTTAGTCTTGAGCTTCTTGAGTATTTTCTCCTTATTACTTCCTTCCACCATTCTTTCCTTCCCGAAACAATCCTCCAAGCTAGCTTAGCTCCCAAAGCTTTGCTTACTAGGGTAGGCTCACGAATTCCAAGCCCACCTCTTTTTTTCTTTTCTTTGACCATCTTCCAGCTAACTAAATGAAATTTTTTATTTTGGTTCTTTCCCCCTTGCCACAGGAACTTTCTTATCTCCGTGCTAAAAGCATTTTGAATAGAGGCGGGGGCCGACATAATGGCTGCTGTGTATACAGGTATCGAGGTCAGAACAGATTTTATCAAGGTGGGTTTCCTCGCTAAATTCAACCAGCGAGTTCCCCATGAATTTATTCTAGATTTGAATTTCTCGAGAATGGGCATCCATACGGAAGAGGTAGGGTTTTTGAGAGAGATGGGAGTGCCAAGATATTTAAAGGAAGACCAATCAAGGCAGGGTTTAAAGTTTAAAATAGAAGAGATGAATCTAACAGTGGCAGGCCGACAATTCCAAGTGTAAATATTGCACTTATTTTCATTGGTTTTGCCCCCGGAGGTCAAGAGGAAGAGGTCAAGAGTTGATTTAAAATGAACGGCAATTTGAGGTGAAGCACTGCCCAGGAGAATGGTATCATCAGCAAACTGAGCATGATTTATAGCTTGGACATTTCAGGCATAGGCAATACCAAGGAGAGAGTCTGAAGCTAAAAGGGAATTGAGCTTTCTGCTTAGGGAATAAGCCATTATGACAAAAAGAAAGGGAGAGAGAGGGCAGCCTTGCCTCAGTCCCCGAGAGAGGCTGAAAAAAGAAGAGGGTCTGCCATTGAGGAGAGGGGAGATCCACGGAGCTCCAATGCAAGCTTTCACCCAACTAATAAACTTTCCATCAAAGCCAAATTTTCGCATAACAGCATAAATAAAAACATGTCTTACTCTGTCAAAAGCATTGGCCATGTCTAATTTAATAGCCATCCCTACATCCTTGTTCAGCTTGCTTGAGTGTATAGCTTCTTGCACTAGTAATATGTTATCATATATTTGCCTGCCTGGGACGAAACCACCCTGATTAGAAGAGATTATGTTAGGAAGCAGATTCTTGATTCTGTTTGCTATGACTTTAGTGAGAATTTTATAGGAGGAATTGCAGAGCGAGATGGGTCTGAATATTCCTATCGAAGTGGCCTTTTTATCCTTCAAAATTAGAGATATGAAGGAGGTATTAGTGCCTCCTCCTATCTTCTCTCAATTCCTGGTCCAGTTTATCATTCTGAGAAGATATTTTTTCAGTAGATGCCAACACTTTCTGTAGAAGTGAATGGAGAAGCCATCTGGACCTGGATATTTGTCCGGATGTAGAGACCAAACAGCTTTCCTGAATTCTTCTTCGGTTACCTGTTCAGTGAGCATGTTGTTGTCTTCTGCTGTAATGAGGATAGGAATGTCTTGACACATAATATCCATATCTTTAACTAACGGTTCTTCATCCTCTTTGTAGGGAGACTCAAAATGGCTTTTGACTTCATTCTTAATTATATCGGGGTCCTCTATCTTCGTTCCATCTTCTTTGATTAGGCTGAGGATATTGTTTTTCCTGTATCTTTCCTTACATTGAGCATGATAGAACTTAGTATTCCTATCTCCATATTTGAGCCACAAACATCTTGATCGAAGTCTCCATTCCTCCTCGTCTCTTCTAGACGCCTGCCGAATTTGAACTTCCAATTCATTTTCTTTCCTTAATGTGGTTTCAGATATCTGTTCGATTTCCATTTGATTTTGTAGGGTTTTTAATTCCTCTTGCAGAGTGATGATTTATTCTCCAGGTTTCTTCATGTTTTGCTTTGCCCATCTTTTTAGCATTATCTTAGTATTTTTAAGTTTGGATTCCCAAATATATCCTGGGGAGCCTGGAATAAACTGTTTCCAGATTGCTTTGACTTCTTCATAACAATCTTCATGCTCCAACCATGCTGGGTTGAATCTGAAGGGGAGAGGACCAATATTTCCAGGGAGTGAGAAAAATAGGGCTATAGGGCGATGATCAGAAGCAACAGAAGCCAAAATTTTGGAGTCAGGCAAAAGAGGTTTGCATAGAAATGAGGAGTTGAGAAGAAATCAGTCAAGCCTTGCAGCAATGTGTCCAGGCCCAATTATTTTATTATTCCATGTGTAAGTTCCTTGCCGGGGTTTTATATCCACTAAGTTCCAGGACGCCTGGAGATCCTCCAGTCTCTCTCCAAACTGATCTCTGACCTTCGAGCCTCCTCTGCATTCATTTGCACTTATTGTGACATTGAAGTCTCCAGCGACAATGCAAGGAGAAGGGCACCTACCAAGCTGAAGATCTATAAGATCTTTCCAAAAAAATTCTTTGAGCCCATGAAGCATGGGTCCATAAACATTCCCTATCCAATATTTTTCATTATTTGACATATCTTCTAATTCCGTAAAAAGCCAATTTCTATTATTGAATGAAGAGATACATTTGAACTTACCTTTGTCCCACTAGGTGATGAGCCCTCCCGAGGCTCCTACGGAATTGACTGCAATACCTTCTCCTTTGGGCCAGATTTGACTTAGAGCTTTGAGACAGTCTGCTTCCTGCATTTTAGTCTCCTAGAGCATGAGAATTGAGGGGGTTTCTAACTTTTTAATTCTTTTGATTGCTTCCATCTTTTGCTTACCTCCTAAACCTCTACAATTCCAGGAGACTATCTTCATTATTTTTTGGAGAGGTTGGACACTATTCTTTCCTTCTTTTCTTCTGCTATACCTTGAATTTGCTTTGTGCTGGATAGAATTCTTACGTGCTGGTCAAGACTGGTTTGCTTACCCGCCGCTTTGTCTCGAGCCGTTTCTTGTTCCCTTACGACCTCATTAAGTTTTCTACCCTTTTTTATCTGGGGTTCCATTTCTTCCTCCTTACTTTCTGAGGTTTCTTCTTGAAATAACTTGGCTTTTGCTCTTGTAACTGAGCCACCTAGGGCTTTGGGTACCTCACTTTCAAGCTCCTCTTGTTGCGTTAAGGATATTATCTGGATTTCTCCTTCCTCTAGTTGTTTATCTACGGCCTCCTGCCTACCTTCTTCTCTAGCTTTTTTTGTCGCTACCTCTTGGACAAGGTCTGGGACTTGGGCCTGCTCTTCCTCGGCCACTTCAGAAGATAGAAGCTGAAATTTGTTGACTTCTCTAGTATTCTGCTGCTTGCTAACCGTTTCCTTTCTTTTTGGAGTTGCTTGGGGAGGATGGGTATTAGAAGACTTCCCTCCCTTTTTTCTTACCTCATTCCAATCTCCCTCATGAGCTTCTTCCACTTCCTGTGACTTCCTCTTAGGGAATAGTTTAACAAAATGCCCATATTCGTGACATACTTTGCACTTAAAAGGTATCTGCTCATAGTCCACAGCTTGCAGGTGATTCCAGCCGTCCATTGACAGACTTATTGCTTCTGGGAGTCCTTTCTCAAGGTCCACTTCTACACATATTCGGGCACAGGAGAACATAGGGGGTTTTGGTTCAAATTTATCAATATATTTCCCCAACGAGTTGCCAATAGCCTTCAAGTCTTCGTCGTTCCAGCAGTGCAAGGGGAGGTGCGGCAACTTGACCCATACTGGAACTGCTGAGGGGATGTCCTTTTTCGGGTCAAATGATAGATCCCACTTATTAATATACATTCCTCTTGGCCCCATAAAATATGGGCCATTTCTGAATATTAGATCCCCATCCTCTTTTTTTTCAAAATAAAAGACAAAGAAACCCTTGCCGCAAAAGATCTGCTAAACTTCTCTTTGAATGAGAGGACGCCAGTTTTTGTTAAGCCAGATCTCGATAGATCTCGGAGAGGGCCACAACCCTGTGAAATGTCCAACCAAGCCTTTTTCTGAGAGAGCGAGGGCTTTGCATTTGGATGCCGTGGAACCCAGCTTGACCTCTGGGATGGCGGACTTTTTGACAAACCTTGAATCCGATGGCCCTGCCTGCTTAGAGGACGAGGGTTGAGCCGCTACCAATGAATGGAAGAGGGCATCGATGGGCGCACGACCCGGATCAGGGGGCGGATCCATGGGGGGCGGCCATCCCAACCCTAAGCCTGAGCTTCTTTCGACTTCTTCCCTGAGATCGAATTGCTGCACCGAGTCAACAATCTTGATTATCGTTTGCAGATATGTTATCAACCTATGATATTATTATTGTATGTGGATGATCTATTTTTTACAGGAGAAGACAAGCCCATCATTGAATATAAGAAGAATCTTGCTGCAGAATTTGAGATGAAAGACCTTGGGATGATGCATTATTTTCTAGGTCTTCATGTGTGACAATTTCTAGATGAGATTTTCCTAAATCAAGGAAAATATGATGTTGAGATCCTAAATATATTTGGGATGTTGGACTGTAAGTCCATGCCTACTCCAATGGTGACAAACTTGAAGCTCTTGAATGACACTTCATAAGAAATAATAGATATTACATTGTACAGATGGATTATTGGTTCATTGATGTATTTGACCTTGACACTAGACCATATATATGTTTAGTTGTGAACACCTTGAGCCAGTATATGGTAAATCCTAGATATGTTCACCTGGTTGTATCAAAACATGTGATGAGGTACCTAAAGGGTACATTGGATTATGAACTCAGGTATGCATCAGATAGTGAGTTCAGATTGTACGAATATACAGACTCAGATTGGGATGGAAGTGCTAAAGACAGAAAGAGCACTTCAGGATATTGGTTTAGTTTGGGACCAGATATGATCTCATGGATCAGTAGAAAGAAACCTTGTGTTTCTCCCAGTACAGTAGAAGCTTAATACACTACAGCATTTTCAACTTGTAGTGAAGCAGTTTGGCTTCACAAGATGTTGGCAGGATTGTTTGATGCAGAGATAGATGTGACTGATATTATTTGTGATAATCAGAGTTGTAACAAGATTTTAGAAAACCCATTGTTCCATTATAGATTGAAGCATATTAAAATTAAGTATCACTACATTCGGGATATGGTGCAGAAGGGAGCTGTAAAGATCAAGTATGTTCTTACAGAGGAACAAGTTGCTAATGTTTTGACTAAGCCTCTGTCTCGAGTAAATTTTGACTACTTTCGAGAAAAGCTTGGTGTGGTCTGAAAGGACCTCCTTCAAAAGAAGAAGTTATGATGATGATGATTCTGAAAGGACCTCCATAGAAATAAGGAGTGATGATGATGATGAGTTCAAAAGGACCTCCTTCGAAAGAAGCAGTGATGATAATGATGAGTCTGAAAGGACCTCCTTCAAAAGGAGTGATGATGATGATGAGTCCAAAAGGACCTCCTTCGAAAGAAGGAATGATGATGCTGGGTCTGAAAGGATCACCCTCAAAAGAGGGAGTAGTTTCATGGAGCCTTGGTATGACAGCTTAGTCTAGAATTGGTATGTCAGCTTGGCAAGGCCTAGTTGATTCGAAAATATTGGTATGTCATCCTGGCTAGATCCTAGTGGGATTTCTATGTCTAGATAGGATTGTTTGGCCTAAAAGGATTAGTAAGTCAGCCAAGGCCTTTTTGATCCCTGGGTAGATTGGTATGTCTGACTAGGATTGTCTGGTACGAAAGGATTAGTAAGTCAGCATCATCTACCAGAGTTCCCACCACAGTGCATATTCCAAATGATGGTGTTGTTCCTGTATCTATATATTCATGGTTCCAACATTCACATGCTGAAGATTATGTTGTTCCTGTATTTATATACTGATGGTTCCAACATTCACATGTTGATGATGATGTTGTTCTAGTATTTATATACTGATGGTCCCAGCATTCACATGCTGATGATGATGTTGTTCCAGTATTTATATATTGATGGTTCCAACATTCGCATGCTGGTGATGATGTTGTTCCAGTATTTATATATTGATGGTTCCAACATTCACATGATGATGATGATGATGTTCCAGTATTTATATACTGATGGTTCCAACATTTACATGTTGATGACGTTGTTGTTCCATTATTTACCTAATGATGGTTCATGTTGTTGTTCCAGTATTTACTTACTGATGATTGAGGTTGTTTGATGTTGTTCTAGTATTTACTTACTAATGGTTAATGTTGTTGTTGATTTCAATATCCATGCACTGATGACTGATGATGTTGTTGTTCCATCATTTACATATTGATGATGATGATTTTGATGTTCCAGCAGTTTCCTGCTGACGATGATGATGTTGATGTTCCAGTAGTTCTTTGCTGTTGATGATGATGTTGATGTTCCAGCAGTTTCTTGTTGATGATGATGATATCGATTTTCGAACAGTTCCTTGCTGACGACAATGATGTTGATGTTCCAACAATTCCTTGTTGTTGATGATGATGATGTTGATGTTCCAGCAGTTCCTTGCTGACGGTGATGTTGATGCTCTTGTAGTTCCATGCTGATGACGACCATGATGATGATGTTGATGATGATATTCCAGCAGATGATGTTGATGATAATAATGATGTTGATGATGCCGCAGATATATGATGATGTTCCAAAACTTCCTATGACATACAAATTTTCACCAGTCAGTTGTACGAATGTTGATGTTGATGATGATGTTCAGAGAATACCTTCCTAGTTAAGAGGGAGTGTTAAATAAATATAACTACGGAAGATATTCTATATGTATTTGTTTATTATATTATTTTTATTCCTCATTCAGGAGATGTCATTAATGTAATTGGTCAGGTAAGAGTCATTGAAAGAGTCAATATAAACTCTCCTTTGTAAGTCGATCCAATAGTACCCTCAAGACTCATATTAAATAAGTTATTGAATCTCCCTATGTGAAGTTGGCCCAGTCAGTTAGGTGAAGTCGACCTTGTCGAGGAAAAAGCCACCCAACTTAAGAATATAAATAGAGAGGTTGAGTTTCTCATTTGTATCATTCACTCACTCACTCAAGTTCACATAAGAGAGAGAGAGAAGTTCGTTGGTGAAGGAGAGAAGTTGTTTTGTCTTGGGGTTTTATCTTGTACTTGGTGAATTCTATATTGAGGAATTTTTGCCAAGATTTTTTTCCTTATGGTTTCCTTGAGAGAAATATTGTGTTCTTTGTGTTTGTTGTGCTTGTCTTTCTTTCAGTGATTATATTGTTTAATGTTATTATGCTAAACAAGTAAAAATTTAACAAATTTTAATGCTGCAGATAGATTCAGAGACCCCAGAGGGCATGAAAGGCTTATGTGGATTCCTCTAAAAGTCATAATCATGATCATTAACATGTTTAACAACAAAAAAATGACTATACCACTAAAAATCAATTATTTATAGGTAAGAAATACTACTGATTCACATTCATGTAGTTGTTATCTAGTCATAATTTTAATCTCATGAGTAAATTAGTCATTTTTAGTTGTGATCACTTAAAGTTGCTCAAATTTGGTCATATTTCACTTAAAATCACTATGGTGACCAACTTTTTTGGTAGTTTAGTCATTTATTGCACATGGTGACCAACTTTTTTGGTTGCATGGCCATTTATCACCCATTGTTCTACTAGTGATTGGAAATTTTTTGTCGATCCCTACATAATTGTGCCATTCCCATCAACATTTGAGCATTCTCAGATCCACTTGGATCACCTTTGGAAATCATTACAAAAATAAAAAATAAAAACTTTTTAATTTTACCAATTTTAAAGGATATATACCCAACTATTTACATAATTGTTTTTATTAGTATTTTGTTATTTTTATTATTATGTTTATTATTGATTACTTCGTATACTTTATAATATACTATAGTATTAATGACATAGTTACAAGGGAGTGGTGCCTTCTATTAATATAATGATTAATTGGTTGCAATCTGACTATGCTTTAGCTTCCTTCCTTCCTTTAAAAAAATGTCTTTTAAAAAATTATACTATTCCACGATACCTCTTTGATATGCATTTTTGCATACTTTCCTTAGAAAAAAGTTCTCATTACCAAAAAGTAATATTAGCCTAAAAATAGTACTGGTTAAAAAAAAATTAATATTAAAATTAAAAAACACACTAACTTTAATCAATATACATTTTTGTTATAAATTAAAAAAAAAAACAAATTTTAAAAATATAATTAAACTTTACCATTGTTATTACATTATAATAATAATTACGTCTATTTAATTCATGTCAAAATTTAAATAAAATGTCTCAAAATTTGATTAAAAATAAAATCTTACATTTTTGTTATAAAATGTCTCAATAAGGCTCAACAAGAGCATCATGTCACTTACAAGAATTGAACCTGGGTGGGGAGGGCAATAATCTTTCCTCCCAACCACAAAAACTACAACCAATGGACAAAATCTTACATCTATTTATTCTATGTCGAAACAGGACCTACATTTTTAAATATCCAACATAATAAATATTCCAAAATTATAATTAAAAATGAAAATGTTTATCTTAACCTATAATTATTATAAGTTTTTTTTAAATAAGAGTTGGAAGTAGTTAGAAAATTTTATTTTTAAATAAAAAAACTGTTTGTTTCTTAATATTCATATTCATAGAATAAATCAAAGAAAAACAGTAAAACATGTCTATCCCTTAAATGGTTTTTACAGCAAAATAATTCAAAAAACATGTCTATCCCTTAAGGTTTTTACACCAAAATAATTCAAAAGTTTATTTAAAGCTTGGCCATAAATTTGCAATCCAAGATTCAAAAGATGAAAATACCCTTAACTTTCTCCTTTTTTTATTTGAGCAATTGGCCAAAGCTTATGGCAAAGAAAACGATTACAATCATAGCATGCCACAGGGCTCCACTTGTCCGTTGCAACAGTGGAGGGCAGTCCCGTTGTCAAGATTCAAGGTGCAGCCTGTAGCACCAGGCAATTGCTGTTGCAGAATACAGCAGTTGCAATAGGGTTTCATTACTGCGTTTCCCAACGATGTGCATTGACTAGATACCACGTCGGTATAGCAAAACTCTGGACAGTATACTGCAAAATACCACTTTAATATATCAATTAACAGAAACTAAAGCAACACATCTACCAATAATAAAAAAATGAGGGTGATCTCGATTCTCACTCATGGCCTCCGGATTATCCATATTCTCCTTTCCTCGTACAACGACTGAAGCCATTGCTGTCAACAGTATTACAACTGTGCCAATATAACTTCATTAAATATAACGAATTATAACGATGTCTTAAACAACAAAACATCTTCAGATCAAAAGGCAAGTAACTATCTCAAACAGCTTCATATCAAATGGCAAGCAATTCAGCTATAACAACATTAATTGCTCCGCAGCAAAATTTCAACCCAATATTTTATATATATCATACCTGACAGAATTGATAAAATCCGAACGGGCGCCATTCTTGATTGATTGGATGAGAGAAGTTAAAGACAGAAACAATCCAAAACAATGGAATTTGAGATGATGTGCAGAAGGCTATGATCGCCGTTTATAAAGAGAAGTGAGATTCAAAAGAGGAAAAAGCCTTACACAACTTCATAATGAACTGGACGACGTAGAGGCGTTTCTAAAAATTAGAAGGTAGCCGTTTTTTCATTAAAAATTAGAAAGTAGATGTTTTTTCTTTAAATTTCCATTTTGTTTCACCCTAACATCTCTATGCCTTCGTGTGGAGATCTTTAGCCCTGTATATACGTTGATACCAATGAATTTATACCACACATAGCCTCCACACAACGAGGATGCCAAATATACAAGGACCATGAATAAAATCATTGTAGTGTCAAAATTCAATATGATACACTTGGATGGACTCGTTATTACATCCTATCACTCGTTTTCCATGACTTATTAACATATTCAAGGTTTTATTCCACCACAAATAGGAATTAATAAACCTTGCAATGGCCTTAAGCCATTGTTGTTCTCCTAACAACTAATGGTTCATGAATAGTCGAGGCAGAACTTTCTTTAATTAAAGACCGTAAAACACTTCATCCCCATAGGTATTTGAATACCACATGGATTCAAACTATATTGTTTTCATGCACTCTTCATAAATTTTGTATTGATCATTCCTATTGGTTTATTTCATTCTATTCGATCCAATACCTAATTCGAAAGATGTTCTTTCAAGTTGTCTCAATGGCCTATCAGGGAGTTTTGAAAGATTTTCGTTCAAGTTATCAAGATGGTCTATTAAGATCATTTAAAATATGTTATTTCAAACCGACATATGGTGTTTTCAAAAAATATGTTTTTGTATTGTTTATATTTTTTAAGATTGAAAAAGACTTTGTATAAAGGAGTAGAGTAGGTGGAATATGTGCCCTAGTGAACATATTAAGGGATAGTATTTGTTAGAATGCATATGAAGATATGCTTGAGAATATGTGTGGTATTGTATATTTTCTAAACATCATATGTTGTTAATATGCAGTGTAGCATTATAGGCTAATGTGATTGACTGAGAACTGAAACAATAGTAACAAAAGAATCAAGACCCTCTCTAGCTCACATATCTCGCCTCTCCTCGCACATATCTGATATATCTATCTCAGATCTAACCACCAAAATCACGAATCTGATAGATCTGACCTCTACAACCACATATTTGAGCTATGCTCTTCATATCTAGTCTCTATCAATCTGATCTAAATGCCAAACTGAGTCACCACATGGATCTGGTATGATGCTCCCAGATCTAAGTGTGATTTCTCTCGTTGACCCTTACCAGGGCTCTGAGACCATGTTAATTATCCATATATCACTACTCCGTTTGGGTGCCCTGAGATCTGAAGCAATTTGAGTCTCTATAAATCAGAAATACAATAAAGACTTAAGATACAATTGTTATAGATATCTTAACACTTCCACAATGAAAATACACAACAATCACACAATAACTCAAGATGTACCCTGGAAACCCCACACAGGGAATACCAACTAACTGTGGGGCTATATTATATCTCGAGCCTAGAGCAAAGAAAGTAGAGGATAAATACATAACAATACTTCAGATGAAACAACCGAACCAGACGGGTATCAAAACCCTAGATCTGCATGCAAACACTGATGCATGTACTTGGGATATGTGCCCTAACTGTCAATACAAATCTAAATCTCTTTGCAAGTCAATATCTCTCTATAATATCTCTCTCACTCCACAACCCTTATTTGTTCTGCAAAAGAATAAGGCATGTTGTCTAGATCTGAGTAATGTGACCCTCTCTCTGCATGGAGAAGTGCTCCCTCCTCCAACTACTAGAAACTCGCACACAATTAGATGTCAGCCGATCTAAGCTTTGATGGTCATTATTCTTCCTCAATCATTGAGAAAGACCAACTCTAGAAGTCTTAGCTACTCAATCCTCGAACCGAATGCACAACGACCTCCTCTCCTAAAAAAGTGTGCCCCTCCTCCTCTGAAAGTCGCCCAACCTGTAAACACACAGACACACACATATATTAAGTGACCATTTTTCATATTTAGGCACAATATTTGGGTACATATGCATAGGCCCAAAATGTCTTGAATCCATCTTACCCACAAATATTTTCTTATACACATATATTCATGCAAACAGTGTTAGCTATAGTTGTATTCCCAACTAGTACACGCTCGTGTTGAGCAGCTGAAGCAAGGTATTTTTTAAGGATTCTAACATTATACTTAAGTATAGTATCCTAAGCAATAATTTTGGATTGAAAAAAACATGTATTTAGATCAGTAGGCGAATATTAAATATGAAACATACAATTTACTACAGAAACATGCAAATTTTGGTAAATATTATGATGAAAAAATATATTCTATATAAATATAGGCAATATTAGAGACTAAAAATGACCAAATAGCGAATTTATTTTTTGAAAAAAAAAACCCAAAAATAACCAGTTGGTGAAATTTTGCCCCTAAAAACTAGCATGAGTCGAAGCCACATAATTACATTATGCAATAGTGAGCAAATTTATGGGTTTTATGTTATTGTGGAGTGGACAACAATTGTGTCCTACTTGCTTTTGAAGAATCAAAATTGGTTTTAATTCCATACTTAGGCATTAATATAGTTTATGAATGAGATCATGTTGGATTGAATGGTGAAGAGAAAGAATCATACCATGGGTTGCTATTTTGTGTATATCAACATATGTTCTATATATATATACCCAAAATGAATTCAAATTAACATGCATTCCTATCACTTATATATGCAATGGTGCCCTCAAGTAGTGTGGAATGTGAAAAGTGTTTTTGAGTTGTATTCAAATGCAATCAATAGGTTGTTTAGAACTTCCCAACATGCATACTATATTTTATTTATAAACTATTTGTTGTTGGCATCAATGCCATTCATAGATATTGACTATAGTGAATGCTAGAATCTTGAAAGTGCAAGTTTGGTTGTGGATGTATTGTACTTTACATGCTTATTCCCAATGTAGTTGAATAATCATAAGAATATTATTCACATCATATTTGTGAATCATGGTATGCAATTAAGGGAAAACGGAAGCATTAGCCATATTGCTTTGTTCCTTACTTTGAAATCTACTTGCCTCTTCGGTGGGAGAAATCCCAAATGAAGCCAAGCTCCAATTACAAAATACTTCAAAATACACCTCATTCCATTGATTTGAATTCTTTATATAGTTTTGTACAACATCCTAGGTACTTTCTAGAGAAGGAACATTCCAGTAGGTGGAACATTCTAGATATTTCCTAGAGAAGGAATCTTCTAGTAGGTGGAACCTTCTATTAAGACTTCTTATAAATTATTTTTTTTCATACCACATCTACTTTGTGGGCCTTCTTTAATACATATGTCCTTAATAGATAACATCCTATCTATCTATATAGGGGTATAGGTAGGACCCTAACATGCCTTGTCCTCAAGGATGAAGGTGAGGATTATGAAATTGTTGTAAAATCCCTTCTAGTTCCCTTGCGACATCCTTTGGTTGCATGTATTTACACTAGATCAAGACTTCTTTGATTCTATTCCTACATAGTTTATATTCCTTGGTATCCAATACTACTTCTAGTTAAATCCAAATAGATCCTTCCTCATCAACTTCTTGTAACTTGGTTTGTACTTTACAATTGGACCCCACCACTTTTTTGAGGAAAGAATGCATGAATCTTGGAGTGATTTGTAAGAGGTAGCTTGAAGGAAACCTGCCCAATGTGTTGGATGATATTGTAAGGTCCCTAGAAATTTGGAGCTAGTCTCTGATGGAGGTTATTTTTGAGTGATGTATGTTTATAAGGTTGAAGTGAAAGAAAAAACCAATCCCCTTTTGCAAATGAATGCTTTCATGTGTGATTTTGGTTCGCTTCTTGTTTCATTCTATTTTGATCCATAGGAAAATCGTCCTCAAGTGTGTTGAGTATAGTTACATGGGTGCAAAGTGTGTTATCTACTACATGGACCTTGGAAGTTCCTACAAAATACGAACTCATAAAAAAGGGTTTTTTTCCATATAATGATTCATATGAGATCATTTTGATAGCTCCATGATAGGTAGTATTACACCACATTCTACAAGAGGAATTCATTGCGCCCATTGGTGTGTCCATTCCAATTCGAAGAATCTCAAATAGGTTTCCAAGGACTTAGCTTCTATTTTACCATCTATTTGGTGATGATAAGTCATGCTCAGTTTTAACTTGGTACCTTGAAGTTTAAATATTACCATGCCAAAATATGCTTGTGAAGTTAGGGTCTCGATTCAGACAATCAAGCTTTCTTCGGAATCTTCTCCATTATCGCCTTCTCGACACATGGTCCTTTCGGAATGATAGCATAACACCCTGGTTGCTTTTCCTCCTCCGCAAGGAATTCTTTCGTTGAGCACATCAGCACTCACTTCTCCCAAAAGTTGCTCTCATCATGCTTACCATCATCTCGCTCCTCCGGCCTTGGCTTAAGAGTCCTCTTCACGCCCTTTTTCTACACTGTGACTATGTTGGATCAACCATCATATATCATTTTCCGATCATATTTCCATGGTCTTCCTAACAACAAATGGCACACATCCATTGGGATTACGTCACACAGTACACTATCTTCAAATCCTTCAAATCTGAAGTTAATCAGGAACTGTCTGGTCACCTTCACATGGTGTCCTTTCTGCAACCATGAGATCTTGTAAGGGTGTGGATGCTCTCGACACTTTAACTTTGCTTTGTCAATCACCTCTGTCGACAAAAGATTCTTAGTGCTTCCACCATCAACTATGGTCTTGCAACGCCATTCGTTGATTAGCACCTTGGTTCGAAAGATTTCCTTTCGTTGTGCTGGCTCTTGCTCGTTGCGTCTGTCTTCCAAAACCAGTGTCTTCCTGGATGTCATGGCCTGCCTTTTCTTCTTACCATCCTCACTACTGTCGATTGTCGATTCTTCCCTCTCGTAGACTTGTTCATCCCTTCAACGTTTGGCTTTCGAATCTTTTGCAACATGTAGGTTCTCTGGGCATTCATATGCCCTGTGTCCCACTCCGCAACACTTGTACCAAATTATGGCTGGTCTGTTAGCTCATTTTCTATCGGATGGACCGCTTCGACCATATACACCTCAACCACGAGTCTCACGATTATCACGTTGTTTTTCTTGCGTTTTCTCCCTCGTTGATGTCCCTTCCATCCCTTGACTTTTGTAATGTCCCTTGTTAGGAATTTTATTAAAATGGCAATTTTTCACTTTTTTCCCTAGTTTGACCTTTGACTAGTTCTGAGCTCTAGGTCCCCAAATTACTCCAATTGCTCCCAAATATACTGAGAAGGTATATGGATGATATCAGAACATAAAAATGTATTTCAGGGATGCTTTTGGACCTTTAAAATACTTCTGCAAATCCTCTTTCAATTCTGGCCAATGTAGGGAACTTTACTAGTAATTTCCCTTTGACTAGTATTGGTCTCTAGGTCTCGAATTGACTCCAAATGCCTTCAAATATTCAAGGAAGTTGTATGAATGATATTAGGACTTGAATATGATGTTCATGGATGATATATTGCCACCAAAATACCTCTGCAAACTCTCTTAAGATTCTGGACCAAGTATGCAATTTTACTAGTAATTTGGGGTTCAAATCCCCCTGCGGTAAATACTAAAAATGGCTTCCCAAATGCCTCCAAAGCCACTCAAATTTATGAACAGAGGTAGGGAATGTATTAAGGACATTATTAAGGTCTCATGTGCACCATTAATTGATTATTATATCTGTTCCAACTCTCTCCCATTCAACTGCAAAAATCACCAATTCGACCCTTGGGGAAATGGCACTATTTCTTTTCCCAATGCAATTAAACTAAGTAAAAATACTTCAAATGCTCAAGTAAAGTACATGAAAATTGTAAAATACATCCGTGGCAGTCCATTAATCACAAATGCATCAGAGAATCATCCATTCATTCGAAATCATCATCAATACATTGGTTCACAACAAGGTAGTGGGGAAATGGCATTGTTCTTCCATTAAAAATGAGATTTATACAATTCTACTTGGAATTTAGACCTGAAAATTTCAGAGATGAAGAATAGAGTATTTACTTCATATTAAAAAATAAATGCGGCATTAGAAGCTCCCCCAAAGAGTACAATATCTCACCAAAAATGCCCTCCCTCAAGGATCAAGAATATGCGATCAAAACTGGAAATGGTTGAAGGAGTGAGCTGCAATAGAAGAAACCATGAGCTACCCTGTAGCTTACACCTGCAAATAAAAACTCCATTAAATATCCAAATGAAAGGTCTGAATGACCTTTCCAATTACCAACTTGGATGGGAATCTTTCACCCTCAAAATTGGCTAAGGCAAGAAACTAGTCATCCACTAGCTCTCCCTCTTCACAAATGCAATTGCAAATTCTACAAATGATCAGAAGCTAGTTTAATTCTTTGTTATTGACATTTATAAAGTTCTAATGTCCTCCATGGGTTGAATTTCTTCCAAGAGACTCATGCCAACTCAAGTTGGGAAGAGATTCCAAAGAACACCACTTGTACAACAATTCCTAGTCTCCCACTTCCACCAAATCAAATGTGGAAGCATCTTAGCTGCCCTAACACCCTTGAGAGCCCTCTTGGAGTCTATTTTTAGCCCTGACATGTCATATATGTCATATGTCAGCCTTCAGGTCTGATTTGTGTCATAGGTGTCATAGCATCTTCATCATTGTTGTCATAGAGCTAGGGAATCTAGCCCAAGTGTCTCACTAGCTCCAAATTGCCTCTTCCTCTTCCATGGGAGTTACTCTTCCTCTATATTTCGACCTTGGATGAGTCATGCCATGAATAATAACTTTTGGACTCCCCCAAGTATGTTACCATTCACCTTGAATTCGAATTGGTGAGAGAATGATGCCAAGTGTAGTGGAGAAATCTAGCCATATCTGGGTCCCACTTCCTCCATGTGTCTTCATGACCAAATGCCACTTTGATTTTCACATGTATATATTTATTTAGCTCCTTTATTAGATATTTATGCCACTCTAATGTTAAAACATCATTTATTATCCCCATTATTCCAAATCCCAAAGCTTCCACCCCAAACCTAGGAAACTAGTAATCTTCCTCCTTGGCAATTATTTGACCTTTAACATCAATTTTACAAACTCTAATGAATATGGCCAATGTGATTAGGCCATTGTGACCCAATTCCAAATTTGGGACATGACAAATCCTCCCTTCCCAATATTGCTTGTCCTCAAGCAATTTCAAATATGGGTGTTGAAGAACCTGCTTCCTGTATAATTCTTTGAAGTTGCCATTGAATTGCCCAACCTTGAGTCTTTGAGTTTCCATGAATATTTTAGAGAGGAACCACCATGCTTGCTGCTGCACTATTCTAATAAAAATCACTTTATTAATTGGGAAATCCATCTCCCATACTGCCTGTTTCCCCAAAAAATTTGAAACCAATGAGATAAAAATTATTCCAGGGTCCCATTGCTTGTATTGCACCCCAACAATTAAGAGTGCTCTCCAACCCACACCATTAGATAAGAGGATTCCTCGATCCCATTTTCTTGTATGCATTCTTCCAAACATCATGAGTGCAAAATATATATCATCAAAGTACATAACAACATAATTAAAATGTACATCGAGAAGATGATTCATCAAAGAATCATGAAAGTGCTTGTACCTCCAAATAAGTAGACCATCATTTTTCAAGTGCATACAAGCATCGAGTGAACAATCAAATCTGATCCATGACATAGGTGAGTATCCCATGTCCTATAATGCTGCTCCAAAAATATGTAAGATGCATCAAAACAATCAGCCCTGTATTCTTTCATCCACATAGTTAATGAAGTTCCTCCAACATCAATTGAACTAAGCAAGGAGCAAGGAAGATCATGAGTCTTCAAGTGACTCAAGTGAACATCATAAGTGTGTCCATGAAGATATGTATCATCACAAGGAAAAAAAATATTCTGCTACAAATGTAAATAATGAGGTGCTCTATTCATTTCATCCTCAAAATGAGAGGTAGGAGTTACATACCCCTCATTTGGCACCATTAGAAAAAAACCCTTCACCCAATTTTCATCCCCAATTGATGTGGCTGAAAAAGAAGTAGGGGGTGAGGAATTATGAACCAACCTTAAATCCTTACAACTCTTACCCATTGAAATCTTTAATTCATCCTCTCCATATTGGCTGGTCCAACTATTGTGAGATCATGTGCCTCCTCAAAGGATTTGCAATTCTCTCCATGAGGAAACTCATAATCCCTCTGAACAAGGACAAGTGCTTGTCCTTCTTCTTGTTTTAGTGTAGCATCTTCAAGAACCTGCATATCAACATGTACATCATGTTCCACAATTACATTAGGTTCCTCTTTTGTGACATAAATTATTTCATCCCTTTCTTTAAAAAGAGAACCATTGCTCATTATTTTTTCCAAGTTGCTTCCAAGTTCACTAAGCAACAATTTGAACTCTTGAAAGTATTGTCTCCACTTGTCTTTAAAGGATGGTTTAAGTAATTTCCTAAACTCCTCATTCTCCTCTAAGGTTCCTTTCTCATCCTTACTCATGGTGACCAATGAAGGCACTTCTTCTCCTACTTCTTCCCTTTCACCAAAGTACATCCAGTTTCAATTTCTAACGGTGGTGGCTTATTTATTTGACTCCTGGTCTTCATTAATGTTCTACCACATCAGGTGCCAAGACCATGCTCTAATACCATTGTAATGTTCCTTGTTAGGTGATGGGAATTTTAGGGGGCATATGGTCTAAATTCGGATGTATAAGCCATAAAAGTATTAAATTGAAAGGCCACCCTCTCTCATCCATGGTATTTGGTAGCACATAGTTTTGGCCCATGGTATGGTCTCAAGACACATTGTAATAATTCTATATAAAGGCCTAGCAAGCCTTCTCATAATAGCAAGTTACTCATTTGGTTTCTCTCCTATTTTCTATTGTTCATTGTGAGATTAATTAGATCTAAGTGACTTATTGGTAATTAGTTTAAGAGGTGGGGCTCATCTTTGAGCCTCACCTCCCATTCACTTCATATGTTTTTGTTCATGCTTGAATTCCGAGAGAGGAGGAGATTAAGCATGCAAATCTGTCATAAAATTCACATGAAAACCCTAATATCGCATAAGAATAAGTATGAACAAAAGCATATGAAGTGAATGGGAGGTGAGGCTCAAATAGGAGCCCCACCTCTTAAACTAATTACCAATAAGTCACTCAGATCTAATTAATCTCACAATGAAAAATAGAAAATAGGAGAGAAACCAAATGAGTAAATTAAGCATGCAAATCTATCATAAAATTTACATGAAAACCCTAATATTGCATAAGAATAAGCATGAACAAAAACATATGAAGTGAATGGGAGGTGAGGCTCAAAGAGGAGCCCCACCTCGTAAACTAATTACCAATAAGTCACTCATATCTAACTAATCTCACAATGAACAATAGAAAATAGGAGAGAAACCAAATGAGTAACTTGTTATTATGAGAAGGCTTGCTAGGCCTTTATATAGCATTATTACAATGTGTCTTGAGACCATACCATGGGCCAAAACTATGTGCTACCAAATACCATGGATGAGAGAGGGTGGCCTCTCAATTTAATACTTTTATGGCTTATACATCCGAATTTAGATCATATGCCCCCTAAAATTCGGATCATTAGGAATTTTATTAAAATGGCAATTTTTCACTTTTTTCCCTAGTTTGACCTTTGACTAGTTTTGAGCTCTAGGTCCCCAAATTGCTCCAATTGCTCCCAAATCTTCTAAGAAGGTATATGGATGATGTTAGAAAATAAATATGTATTTTATGGATGCTTTTGGACCTTTAAAATACTTCTGCAAATCCTCTTTCAATTCTGGCCAATGTAGGAAACTTTACTGGTAATTTTCCTTTGACTAGTATTGGTCTCTAGGTCTTGAATTGACTCCAAATGCCTTCAAATATTCAAGGAAGGTGTATGAATGATATTAGGACTTGAATATGATGTTCATGGATGATATATTTCCACCAAAATACCTTTTCAAACTCTCTTAAAATTCTGGACCAAGTATGCAATTTTACTAGTAATTTGGGGTTCAAATCCCCCTGGGGTAAGTACTGAAAATGGCTTCCCAAATTCCTCTAAAGACACTCAAATTTCTGATAAGAGGTATGGAATGTATTAAGGATGTTATTAAGGTCTCATTTGCACCATTAATTGATTATTATATCTGTTCCAACCCTCTCCCATTCAACTACAAAAATCACCAATTCGACCGTTGGGGAAATGACACTATTTCTTCTCCCAATGCAATTAAATTGAGTAAAAATACTTCAAATGCTCAAGTAAAATACATGAAAATTGTAAAATACATCCATTTCATTCCATTAATCACAAATGCATCAGATAATCATCCATTCATTCAAAATCATCATCAATACATTGGTTCAAAACAAGGTAGTGGGGAAATGGCATTGTTCTTCCATTAAAAATGAGATTTATACATTTCTACTTGGAATTTCGACCTGAAACTTTCTGGAGATGAAGAACAGAGTATTTAATTCACATTACAAAATAAATGGGGCATTAGAATCTCCCCCAAAGAGTACAATAGCTCACCAAAAACGCCCTCCCTCAAGGATCAAGAATATGCGATCAAAACTGGAAATGGTTGAAGGAGTGAGCTGCAATAGAAGAAACCATGAGATTCCCTGTAGCTTACACCTACAAATAAAAACTCTATTAAAGCTCCAAATGAAAGGTCTGAATGGCCTTTCCAATTACCAACTTGGATGGGAATCTTTCACCCTCAAAATTAGCTAAGGCAAGAAACTAGTCATCCACTAGCTCTCCCTCTTCACAAATGCAATTGCAAATTCTACAAATGATCAAAATTTGGTTTAATTTTTTTTTATTGACATTTATAAAGTTCTAATGTTCTCCATGGGTCGAATTCCTTCCAAGAGACTCATGCCAACTCAAGTTGGGAAGAGATTCCAAAGAACGCCACTTGTACAACAATTCCTAGTCTCCCACTTCCACCAAATCACATGTGGAAGCATCTTAGCTGCCCTAACACCCTTCAGAACCCTCTTGGAGTCTATTTTTAGCCCTGACATGTCATATATGTCATATGTCAGCCTTCAGGTCTGATTTGTGTCATAGGTGTCATAGCATATTCATCATTGTTGTCATAGAGCTAGGGAATCTAGCCCAAGTGTCTCACTAGCTCCAAATTGCCTCTTCCTCTTCCATGGGAGTTACTCTTCCTCTATACCATGAATAATACCTTTTGGACTCCCCCAACTATGTTACCATTCACCTTGAATTTGAATTGGTGAGAGAATGATGCCAAGTGTAGTGGGGAAATCTAGCCATATGTGGGTCCCACTTCCTCCATGTGTCTTCATGATCAAATGCCACTTTCATTTTCACTTGTATATATTTATTTAGCTTCTTTATTTAATATTTATGCCACTCTAATGTTCAAACATCATTTATTATCCCCATTATTCCAAATCCCAAAGCTTCCACCCCAAACCTAGGAAACTAGTAATCTTCCTCCTTGGCAATTATTTGACCTTTAATATCAATTTTACAAACTCTAATGAATATGGCCAATGTGATTAGGCCATTGTGACCCAATTCCAAATTTGAGACATTACAACTTTCTTAGACAGATTCCTTTCTGTAACCACTACTTTGGCCTTTCACAAAAACAGTCTTCGCACCCCGACCAATCATCGTGCCTCTGGTTGCTGCGGATTTCCTCGACAGTTTATCTTCTGCCTTCAGAGCTAACTAGTAGGCTTCACCCACTACTCTGAATATTGACATGCTCAATTCATCCTGAATGGCATATTTCAAGCCATTCACATACCTAGCGACAACTTCTTCTCCTTCGTCGATCTGTCCCGACCTTATCGACAATCTGTAGAACTCTTTCGTGTACTCCTTCACGGTCATCTCTTTTTGTCAAAAGTTCTGCAACTTCTGGAATAAGGAAATCACATAGTCACTCGGCAAGAACTTCCCTTTCAACTTGGAGACCATCCTATCCCAAGATTTGATTTTCTCCTTACCCTTCTTGACTCTATCAGCATGCACATTGTCCCACCACAATGAGGCATGACCCTTCAACCTCAGACATGCAATCTTAACCCATTTAGGATCCTCGATCTACTCTATGTCGAAGTATTTCTTGATCTCTCTAAACCAGACAATCAAGTCTTTTGGATCCATACTTCTCGAGTAGGTACGCACATCTATCTTTGTCCGACCTCTCGTATCCATCAGAAGTTTGATCAGTTTGTCTTTTGGTTCTTCTCCCGCTGCTGCTTGTGCTTCCACTTCTTCAACTTCCTCGTTGTTGTGGTCTAACGCATCAGGAATACAGCCACGCCTTTGGCTTTCTTTGATCGATGCGCTTCATTTGTCAAAGTTTGCATTGTTCAGATGCACTCGCCTAACATTTCACGATCAACTGTGACTATTGCACCACGTGCTCTTCATCCTTGGACATTAATGCCTCTGTGAGCCATTTTCAACCTCAGCTGAAACTCCCACTTCATCTAATCGCAACCGGACTTCAACAAGTCATGTACAACTCTACCCAACCTCAGTTGGAGCTGTTCAACACACTTACAGGCTAAATATCACTGAGGTTCTTATGTGCACGAGGTTCACTTCCCGCTCTGATATGGCTATCCTCCAGATCTCAGGATGCTATATCTTTGATACCAACTGACGCAAGGTGCATTATGCAATAACATTATTTGTTAACAATTACACACCACACACATGTTCACATAGACAAGATGCAAACAACATGCCAGAAGTTGGCTTATATTACTTCAACCAAATCGGTTACAATGCAACTCTGCATGGAATGAAATAACTAATTAATTGTCGGCCTCAGCCATTACAATATAGAAGTAACTGTGTGCTATCTCAGTGTGTCGACCTCACACTCTCTTGGTTCACTACAAAACTATGAGCTTGGCTCGATCTTCTCAACTCTGTAGATGTGTGACTTTCCTATGCAATCTACCAGACTTCTCTCGCTTCTCTGCTCTGCCAAGACTGTCCAGTTGATCCAACCTTCCTAGACTTCTACTCTTCTGCTGCTGCTATTCCCAAGATCACCCTGATCCCCGAGACAGGCATCCCCTTTCTGTTGATCTCCTCAGATCCTCCAGACTTGCAACTGTCAGCGCTGCAACCATGCTGCAAAATCTCTACCTGTGACGACATCTATCATGTCTTCACCCACCTGTAATATCTGTCATTATCTTCCTTAGCAACCCCAAACTGGAGCCAAGTACTCTCCTTGACTTCTAGGCATCCTTCTGACAGGCTACAATAATCCATCATGTCGGACATATTTTTTGTCAACTTCGACTTACCCGTCATATTCCTTCACACTCCTCAGGCTTATCCACTCCACCCCTTCCTCCTCTCTTGGCTCATGCCCAACCTGTCGGAGTCATGGTGCGACGCATGTCGACCATCAACACTCCACTCAATCTATTCGTCTGTCGACCCCAACATGTCGACTCTCGAATTTTACTGCATCTGTCGGTCACATACCCGACTGCTCCTGCTCGACCTATTGACTTCGATAAGTGAATCTGCTCCCCCACACCAGTGGTCATCGGCACTCCCTCTGGTCGGTCTCCGTCATGTCGATCAACTTCGACAAATCTAGCTAGGCCCCTATGATCCTGCATCAGTATGTCACTTGAGTGTGCTATGATTGTTTCCTTCACCTTGTGGACCTCACTAATTGACTTGGGGGTGGAATTTAATATCCCTGATATGATCTCAAAGGATATCAACTCAAATTCAAAGATTAAAATGAAAGAATTTCACAACAGAAACTAGTTCTCAAAACTAGACAAGAAGAGACTAGACTAGGTCACTGTTTAACCCACCCAGAGCTTGATAGAGGGACACTTTTGTATCTTCAAAATGTATGGGGGAGTGTGTAGTAGCAAGGAAACTAGATTCAAGGCCATATTCAGAGTTCTATCACACGGTACTAGGGCCATTTATATCTCAACAACCACTCCAGGGAAGTCTACTCCAAGGCTTCCTGTGCACACCAACATATGCATACTAAAATCATTCACTTACTATTGAAATAAAACCCTGGTAGAAAACAGGTCATTAACCCCCTAATTTGATGATGGAAAATAGTTACTGATGTTTTGGGAATATTTTATTGAGTTTGGGGGCAAAAGGAGAAAGAGCACTATGTAGGATTGCTCCACTAGCTTGTTTCCAGGCTCTTCCAAACAGGTTGAGAAGGCCACGAATTCTCATTTTAATGGTGGGATGGTGTTCAACAATGTCTTGAGGACCTAAAGTGACTGAAAAAACTGAAAATGAGCATACTACAGAGCTAGTCAATTAGGAAGGTCCAAAGAGCTAGTCTTGATGTATACGGACACAAACAATCTCTAAGGCTCTCGAATATCTAATTTTTTACTTGGGATGGATTGTACATTCATATGAAAACCTACATAAACTTTCAGAAAGGAAAATAGATTCTTAGAACTCAATATATTTCCATATACTGAAAACTAGTCAAGGTAAATTGCACAAAGAGCTAGTCTTGTTAAAGGTGAGCAAATTTTTTTGTCTAAGTATCTCGAAATCCTTCTCTGATGTATAATAAGGACTCATACATTAAATAAGACACAACAACAAGTATTAACAAATCTCATTAAGAATTTAATAAGAGTCTCAGATATCAAACTGTATAGAGAGTTATCAAACTTGGTTTTTTACAATGAATGGAGGAGAATGCTTGAGAGAAGAATGAGAAGGGGAGGTATAACCACTGGATCATATCTGTAGGATGGAAAATATACATTGGTAGATCATTGAAGGTGCACTAATATTATGTAGCGTATTTCAAGCTCTCCAACTGATTACTCTATCCAAGTGAAACTCTACAGAACCACATCAAACCGGCTTGGATCTATGCATCAACTTATGAAGGATTGATCTTCACATGAAATGGCTAGATCAGATCTGCAAATATGTATCAATGGTTGCACTGGATCATGTGCAAAATACTAGAACATAAAATATGGGGAACATCTCCCATAGGTGGCTAAGGGTGCATAACCAAATCCTAGAGAAGCTTGAGCTTACTCACACACAATTCATAAACTATCAAAAGATGTGAAATGGAGTTCTCCTCCTTCTTTTATAGACTTTTCTCCTCATGGTTGATATTATCCTCTTAGAAATTCAAATTTGAGGAGGCGTGGATGTTTCATTGATTAGATGTATTGGGTTTGGACCCACTTAGCCCCATGGATGCATCCTCACTTGTTAAACTTGGACCCTGTATATTTTTTGGATGTTTCTAATCCTTCTTGAGTTGCACAAATCAAGAAACCTTTTTCTTTTTTGCTTTATATAAATTTATTGATTTTCCAACTTTCCTTGCTTTATGACTTTCTCTTTCTTTTAGAAACTGCACCTCCTTTCTTTCTGGATGTTTCCTGCTTTTCAAGCATGGCTTCTTTTTTGCACTTGCCTGCTTTGTGCACTTGCGATTTCCTTCTTTTTTCTGACACCTTGCTTTGTGCATGATTTCTTCCATTTTCCTCTTTGGTGTGACAACTCATAAGGATAGCCTTATCTATTCATGCGCCCTCATGGGGCCCTTTTCATCATCATATGTAATTAATAATAAAAAATAAAAATAATATTTACATCACTTCTAATTTAATTAATTAAAACAACTATAGGCTAAATGATTCCTAGTTAATAATTTAACTGCCTAAGTAATGTCATCCCCTTATTAATTACTTAATTGACTTTGACTATGATCCATGGGCTTTGATGTGACATTGGATGCTTCATGGTAATGGAAAAATGGGAACATGACATGGAAACCATAAATGATTACATATGGTTGGGTATAAAATCGCTTTCTAGTAGCTAGCTTCCATGGACTAGCATATTTAAAAGATAATTGTTCCATCTATACTATGAAATGTTGTTGATGATTACATGATTATTACGTTGGTAATTGCTTATGTATTAATTGGGTAATGGAATTCATGGATGTATGAGGTGTTGCATGTTAACTATTGCATTGCTAGGTTTCATGCCTTTGTTATTTGAATGCATTAGAGTTTATTTGGATGAAATATACATTCTAAATTTAGTACTATATTGTGCATTCAAAATAACAAGTTTGAAGTGGTTGACTAGGCCCTATTGAATGATCAAAGTATTCCTTTAAATAGGTAGATTCCATGTTATTTGCATTTGGAATGTTGACTTGGAATGGGATTCATTATGGCCTTGGCTTTTTATATTGAAGGGTTACTTTGAGATAGTTCGATTGGCCCTTGTTTGATTCAAATAAATTCTTCAAATGGGATTAAAGTGTTAAGATTCAATATGCTAAGACAGAGAATATCAATATTACATTCCATTTCACAACAATATCATATACAGGATCACTGAAAGAACAACAAGCACAACATAAAGACGAGACACGGATTTATCCTGGGAAACCCTCATGGGGTAGAAAACCCGGCAAAGCTTCCTCAATATAGATGACCAGCAAATACAAAGATGTAATACCCAAACATGAGCTCCTTCTCCTCCATGGAATATCTCTCTCTCACCTATGCGCCAATCACAAGTGAGTGAATGTGTGTTAAATGAGGAACACACCTCCTCTATTTATACACAACTCTGACTTGACTTTTACACTAACTAGGTTAGCCCCAACTTAACCACTTAACATAAAGTTGTCTGGGCCGACCCCACTAGGGTGGTCTAATAACCCTTTAAACCACATGACTCATACAGGGATGACCCCCACTAGGGAAGTCTAATAACCCAAGTTACCACATTCTCCATGGAGGAATAAAACATCTCTAGATATACAATAAGGTCTTCATGGAGGAATGAAACATCTTCAGAATAACAAAGTACAAATATAATATTCTTATATGTTACAATATCTCAACACTCCCCCTTAACGAGAACGATGTTATAACAACATCTACAGGAGCAAGGAGTCATCAACTACATGATACATGATACATCTATAAATCATTGGAAGCTTTCTTCATAATCATCAATAATTCAAACAGTTACTGGAACATCTTCAAGATCTTCAATACTGGAACATCAACATCTTCAGTACTGAGTCTTCATCTTCTACAACACTCGAACAACTACAGTAACATCATCATCTGGATCTCCCGATCAATAGTATCATCATTTGGATCTCTGATCAACAACATCATCATCTGGATCTCCCAATCAACAACATCATCATCTGGATCTCCCGATCAACAATATCATCTCAATCAACAGTATCAACATCTGGATCATCTCGATCAACAGCATCTGGATCATCTCGATCAACAGTATCAACATCTGGATCCTCTCGATCAACATCATAGCAGCATACTTTGCAATACACATGATCCAATTATGGGATGATCAATCCTACTCACTTTAGGACATAAGTCCAAGGATGATACAATCCTATCACGTACATTTTGAACCAAGGGTTCTGAGATCATGCAATCCCCTCATGTACATTTTGAACCAAGGGTTTCAGGAATATGATTCGAAAAAACCAAGACCTTTCACTGACAATGCACTTCACAATTAAGTGATTCACTTACTTGACCAAGCACATTAATTAATGATCCCAACTTGCATAATCAACTTTGCATAGTGAAAATGCGAAAGTAAAGAAGAGAACATGAGCAATAATAACATGAGACAAGGATTGTTAACCGAATTCACCCAATTTTTGGCTAGGTCTCCCATCCACTTCCAAATAGTGACACCACTCTATAACGATCAAAATTCTAAAAGTACATAAAAGGGACTTACAATGCAAAAATTGAATACACTCTTCAATTATGCTGCAAAAAATTAGGTGCAAATGTCATAATCAATTTTACCTTAGAAAACTGAAACTTTGACAGTAAACATGCCATACTTCTAAAAATAACATTTCACCACCTCAATTTATGTGCACAATCTAAAGACACCCTTCAATTTTGTTGCTTAAACTTGGAAAAAGATGTCACTGTTGAACTCCTCTCGAAATTCTGATACTTTTGAGTATAAACTTGATCTAATTCTAAATAGGTGCTTGAGACTCCTTCTTGGCACAAACTCCAAGACTATGCTCTGAACCGTACTCCACCTTCCTGCACATTGTCAGAATTCCCCACCTCAGAATCCGTTCCTGTACTGTATCAAAATGCATTCCCACCTCAGACCCCACACCTATGCACACAGTGTACCCTTCCTCAAGATGCATGCCAAGTTAAATATGGTGGGCTCAGCCTAACCTCTGCCTGAATTTTGTGGCAATCAATTCAAATACATTAGTTCTGAATTGCTATAATATGCAATTCAGGTGTCTTGGTGGTTGGGGGATCAAACCCCATTGATCTCTCACCTTTGTACACATTGTAACAATATGTGTGTGTGTGTGTGTGTGTGTGTGTGTGTGTGTGTGTGTGTGTGGAATTGGTTTGGAAATTCATTGAACCATGTTGCATTGGCCCGAACTCTAGGGAATAAATTTTCAATCCATAGGCCAACATGGTCTTCTCAAAGGTGCCACATGGCACCTCTTGATTTTTCCATGTGTGCATAGTCAGTGGCATGTACCCTCCATGTGACACCTAGTCAACGTATGATCGGTTGCAACGTTAGCTACCTCCTAGTGTATGCATGCCACCCGTTGATCTTTGGTTGGTCCACCCGTTGTACGGCCTTCCATGTGTCCTTGCCACTTGGATTCCACCTCATATGTACAACTACCATGTGTCATCATCCATACAACACCACATCAACAACCTGCGGTGTCATGCCATCATCCATACAATGCCACATCAGCAACCATACAATGCCACATCAACATCTGGCCTACGACGTCTCACCCTGGGAGTGGTGTCACATCATTGTCTAGACTGTATGGACAAGCCATGTGGCAGCCTGTGAGCTGGCCACATGGAACCATGCTTAACGTTTTTTTGTTTTCTCTAAACTTCAGAATTCCATATCTTCCTCGTATGACATCCGTTTGAGGTGATTCAAGAACCATTGGAAATTTTTTGTCAATCCCTACACAACAGTGCCATTCCCATCATCATTTGAGACTATTGATCTTTGAACATTCTCAGATCCACTTGGATCACCTTTGAAAATCATTAAAAAAAATCCTTTTAATTTTACCATTTTTAAAGGATATATATGCAATTATTTACATAGTTGTTTTTATTAGTATTTTGATATTTTTATTATTATGTTTATTATTGATTACTTTATAAGTTCTAATATATTATGGTTTTAATGGCATAGTTACAAGGGAGTGGTGCCTTCTATTAATATTTAATGCTTACTTGGTTGCAATGTGACTATGCTTGTAGTTTGGCTTTCCCCTTTCCTCTATAAAGGAATTAAGAAAAAAATTATAGTATTCCACAATACTTCTTTCACCTGCATTTTTGCATACTTTCATTATCTCGGTACTAAAAAGTAGTATTAGCCTTAAAAATCATAATAGCATAATTCGGCATTATTAAGAAATTCAGAACAATTCGAACAATTGGATAGTAATGGGATCTCAGTCAGGGAATTTATGGTAGGGATACGTTGTAGAAGGGCATCATTTAGAGCAGTTTTGATGTGCAGATTCTTACTGCATTCTCTTGGTCGTGTCTCTGCTCATTAGTTTCAACACAAGACTCTCATGATCTTCCTTTCAGAGGTATTGCAGCGCACCAAACTTGAGCGCAAGTGTTGTTGGGATAATAAACATAATGGCCCAACACCAGAGAGGCAAATCAAGTCGTGGATGTAGTGGCATGGGAGAAGTAGGGAGGATTGAGACAAGGAGGATGGAAGGAATACCATGTCATCCAATCTAACTATCGTTTAAGCGAGGAGAACGTAAAAATTTTGTAGGACATATAAACTCAAATCCAAATATATGCAAATTAAAAGATTATAACCTCAAACCATAAATAATCATGTAGTCGAATGACATTCGAACCATTGTTTGAAAATCTATGTATTTCTCGGTAGTCGTCATAGCACTACAGCTCTTTTTTCATGCAATACCCTTTGGCATGCTTTGTCAATACCCTTTGTAAGGCTCTGTCATGTGGCAATAGAAGAAGTCAATCATAATTTTTTGAAAATTTTATATTTTCTCTAGTGCTGATAGAACTAACATGTAAATTAATAAATTCAGTTTCACATCACACATGCAGCTAATTAGGTAAAGGACAAATGGCTTATTCAAAAATAAAAATAAAAATAAAAATTTTAAATTTTAAATTTCAAAATTAAATTTTGGAAAATTTTGGTTAATATTGTTTATTAATCAAAACTGGAAAGAATTGCTTACCTAGTCGATTACATAATATCTCACCTTCGGCAAGTATAAATATTAAAAATCAATTTGAGACTAATGATGGCAAGGGAGGGGGAGGATGGTAGAGGAGGAGTGGAAAAATTAAAGGAAACACTTAAGAACAATTAGATAGATGGGGAAAAATTTATGGATAGTTAGTTTCAAAAGATTGACTTAACTTATATCTATTATCTCGATTGAAATTTTTTGGGTGTTTTTTAATTTCTAAGGCTTTTGTAATGAGACAAGAGGACTAACGAAGGGTCAATGTTAGAAGTTTGGTTTGAAATTAGGTGTTTGGTATTGTGGGTTTGCTTGGAGATGGTAGATTCATATAGATGGTTATGGAAAGTGTCATTTCTATGCTCTTTTATATAGGTTTGGATAGGTCTTCTCATTTGACTAATGTCAAATTTTCCAAGTGAGAAAAGAATTGGTAGATTCCTCGGGAGAGAAGAGGATTGGATTTGTGCTTAAAACTTCAGAATAATTATTTGAGGGTTTTGTGAGTTTTAAATAGGGTTTTAATATTCTGTTTGGATAAGATTTTGGAAATATTGTTAGTTACTCCATGAATATATTGGACGGAGATGAGAGTCAAGGGGGTTCAATGGGTGATGATTTATTAGGTTTAGGTTGGAGGACATAATAAAAGGCTTTGTTGATCTAGGTTAGGATGTAGCCATTAGCTAGAAAGGCCTTTGTGAGGTGGGTTCTTTCAGAATTCAAATGTTGGAGATTTGATATGCAAATGGATAGGGAGATGAGGGTTTTGAGGATGAACAATTTATGAGAAGGATGGTGATTGGAATGGCCATGAAGGTATCTATCTGTGTAGTTTTCTTACAATACAATTGGTGTGAAAGGGAACCGTGACTAGTTCATGGTAGGTCACTATGTTTTTTTAATCTAAAAATGGGACTCTGACCACTTTCAATGATATGAAAATATTAAGATATCAATCTAATTAAACATGCATAGATATCAAATTTGATTCGAAAAAACCAAGTGATTCACTTACTTGACTAAACACATTAATTAATGATCCCAACTTGCATAATCAACTTTGCATAGTGAAAATGAGAAAGTAAAGAAGAGAACATGAGCAATAATAACATGAGACAAGGATTGTTAACCGAATTCACCCAATTTTTGGCTAGGTCTCTCGTCCACTTCCAAATAGTGACACCACTCTATAATGCTCAAAATGCTTAAAGTACATAAAAGGGACTTGCAATGAAAAAATTGAATATACACTCTTCAATTCTACTGCAAAAACTTAGCTAAAAATGTCATAATCAATTTTACCTTAGAAAACTAAAACTTTTGATTGTAAACATGCCAGACTTCTAAAAATAACATTTCACGACCTTGGTTTACATGCACAATCTGAAGACACCCTTCAATTTTGATGCTTAAACTCAGAAATAGAAAATAACATTTCACCACCTTGGTTTACATGCCCAATCTGAAGACACCTTTCAATTTTGATGCTTAAACTCAGAAACATAGGTCACTGCTAAAATCTTCTCAAAATTCTGAGACTTTTTAGTATAAACTCAACCTAGTTCTTAATAGGTGCTCGAGACTCCCTCTTGGCACAAACTTCAAGACTACGCTCTAAACCGTACTGCACATTGTTAGAGTTCCCTACCCCAGAATTTGTTCCTGTACTGTATCGAAATTCATTCCCACCTCAGACCCCACACCTCTGCATACTATGTACCCTACCTCAGGATGCATGCCAGGTTAAATAGGGTGGGGTCAGCCTAACCTCAGCCTGAATTCTGTGGCAATCAATTCAAATACATTAGTTTTGAATTGTTATAATAAGCAATTTAGGTGTCTTGATGGTTGGGGCATTGGATTGTTGGTGGGGAGGTCGAGGGATCAAACCCCATTGATCTCTCACCTTTGTACACATTGTAACAATATATATATATATATATATATGGTATGGAATTGGTTTGGAAATTTGTTGAACCATGGTGCATTGGCCTGGCCTCTAGGGCATAAATTTTCAATCCATATGCCAACATGGTCTTCTCGAAGGTGCCACATGCCACCTCCTAGTGTGTCCACGTGTGCATAGTCAGTGGCATGTACCCTCCATGTGACGCCTAGTCAACGTATGATCGGCTGACACGTTAGCTACCTCCTAGTGTACAGATGCCACTCGTTGATTTTTGGTTGGTCTGCTTGTTGTACAGCCTTCCATGTGTCCTTGCCACTTGGATGCCACCTCATATGTACAACTACCATGTGTCATCATCCATACAGTGCCACATCATCATCCATACAATGCCACATCAACAACTTACAGTGTCGTGTAATCATCCATACAATGCCACATCAGCAACCATACAGTGCCACATCAACATCTGGCCTACCACATGTCACCTTGGGAGTGGTGTCACATCATTGTCTAGACTGTATGGACAAGCCACGTAGCATCCTATGAGCTAGCCACATGGTATCGTGCTTATCTTTTTTTTGTTTTGTCGAAACTTGAGAACTCCATATCTTCCTCGTACGACATCTGTTTGAGGTGATTCAAGCACCATTGGAAATTTTTCATCAATCCTTACATAATGGTGCCATTCCCATCATCATTTGAGACTAATGATCTTTGAACATTCTCATATCCACTTGGATCACCTTTGAAAATCATTAAACAAATTCAAAAATCCTTCTAATTTTACCATTTTTAAAGGATATATATGCAATTATTTACATAGTTGTTTTTATTGGTATTTTGATATTTTTATTATTGTGTTTATCATTGATTACTTTATAAGTTCTAATATATTATGGTATTAATGACATAGTTACAGGGAGTGGTGCCTTCTATTAATATAATGCTTACTTGGTTGCAATGTGACTATGCTTGTAGTTTGGCTTTCCCCTTTGCTCTATAAAGGAATTAAGAAAAAAATTATAGTATTCCACAATACTTCTTTCACATGCATTTTTGCATGTTTTCCTTAGAAAAAAGTTCTCATTTCTAAAAAGTAATAATAGCCTAAAAATCATAGTAGCATAATTCACTATTATGAAATTCAGAGCAATTCAAAATTATAGAAAATTCGCTGCAGGTGTAATACCATTACATAGAATATTTAGTGTAGATGTAATATGAATACTCTTCTTTGAAAAATTGAATTTTGAAAATCAATTTTTAAAAATCAATTCTTAATTATTCAATCACTATAAAATAAAAATAACATTCAATTTCATACTTTTTTATAAAAATAATTATTTATAACTAGTTGCTATCTATCATTCATTGAGATTTGATTTTTTTTTTAAATATTAACTTTGGTTGTAAATAACATACCTAAAAATAATAGAATGATTTTTGTACATTATGCTATGTCTGCATATATTTGATAAAAAATATTACATATAAGAAGTCACTTCCATATTGTATTCCTATTAGATTTTTTCCTTATTGTATTCAAATTATACTATTATACTAAAAAATTATGTCTTTTATTTTTATAACATAAATACATTTTTTACAAAAATATATAATGTCACATTATCATAAATTGCATCCCAAAACAACAAAAAGTCCAATGTACCATAATCATAATTCTGATAAAAATAATCACAAAAAAGTGATACTTAACTTTAGATATTTTTAGTATTTTAAATATTTGGAAAGCTTTATGTTAAATGTTTTTTAAACATCAAATTAAAATAAATTTACAAAATCATAAATTTAAAAAAATTAAATCAAATTTTAAAAATATAATTAAATTTTATTACATTATCAAAAATTATTATATCTATTTATTCATGTCAAAATTTAAATAAGATATGCCTCAAAATTTGATTAAAAATCAAAAGTTATATCTATTTATTCTATGTCAAAATTTAAAAAATACCTACATTTTTAAATATTTAGGATAATAAATATTTCAAAATTATAACTAAAAATCAAAATGTTAATTTCATCTATTTTTTTATAAGTCTTTCTCAAATTAATTAGAAATTTTTTCAAAGAAAAAAAATGCTTTTTGATATTTATAGAGTGAATAAAAAAACAACAGTAAAACATATCTATCACTTAAATGATTTTTATAACAAATTAATTCAAAAGTTTATTAAAAGCTTGGCCATAAATTTACAGTCCAGGATTCAAAAGATGAAAATAACCTTCACTTCTTTTTTTCATTTGAGCAGTTGACCAAAGCTTATTGCAAAGAAAACGATTACAATCATAGCATGCCACAGGGCTGCACTTGTCCGTTGCAACAGTGGAGGGCAGTCCCGTTGTCAAGATTCAAGGTGCAGCCTGTAGCGCCAGGCAATTGCTGTTGCAGAATACAGCAGTTGCAATAGGGTTTCATTACTCCGTTTCCCAACGATGTGCATTGACTAGATACCACGTCGGTATAGCAAAACTCTGGACAGTATACTGCAAAATGCCACTTTAATATATCAATTAACAGAAACTAAAGCAACACATCTACCAATAATAAAAAAATGAGGGTGATCTCGATTCTCACTCATGTCCTGTGGATTATCCATATTCTCCTTTCCTCGTACAACGACTGAAGCCATTGCTGTCAACAGTATTACAACTGTGCCAACATAACATCATTAAATATAACGAATTATAGCGGTGTCTTAAACAACAAAGCAAAACATAGGTTGATCAAACATCTTCAGATCAAACGGAAAGTAACTATCTCAAACAGCTTCATATCAAATGGCAAGCAGCTCAGCGATAACAACATTAATTGCTCCGCAGCAAAATTTCATCCCACTAACATATTCATACTCTACAAAAAAAAAATCGTAAAAGAATACCTAATCTTACTCCTATTATTTTAATACCCAATATTTTATATATATCATACCTGACAGAATTGATAAAATCCGAACGGGCGCCATTCTTGATTGATTGAAAGAGAGAAGTTAGACAGAAACAATCCAAAACAATGGAATTTGAGATGATGTGCAGAAGGCTATGATCGCCGTTTATAAAGAGAGGTGAGATTCATAAGAGAAAAAAGCCTTACACAAGTTCAAAATGAACTGGACCGTTTCTAAAAATTAGAAAGTAGAGCCGTTTCTAAAAATTAGAAAGTAGCCGTTTTTTCATTAAAAATCGTCAGGTTTCCAAATTAGTAATTATTTGTGTGAATTGATTAATGATATATGATGTGTTGCATGTTGATTGCCACATTGTTAGGTTGTAAGGCTTTGCTACTTGAATGTATTATATATGGAAAATATTTGAATGTATTATATATTTGAATGTTATATATGGAAAATATTTGAATGTATTATATATGGAAAGTTTTAAGGATTTATATTTATTTTAGTGTAGAAATTTTGGTGAATCTTGCTAATTTTTAAAATGAGAACAATAAAATGTTTAATGATATTTTTATAAATATATTTAAATTTCTAAGAATTTTATATACTTTTTACAAACTTTTAGCAATTTTTAGAGTAAAATACTTATATCATATAGAATTTTGGTGAATCATTTTACAAAAATAGAAATTGGTAAATCATTTTTTAGAAAAAAATAAAATTAATTAGCATGAGAGAGAATTTTAACCCCTTAAATTTTCCATTCATTAAAATTTACATTATGCCTTCAATGTTACGTTTTTAACGTAGTAACTTCAAAGTGACCTTTTAGCCCATATTGAAAGATCAAATTATTCCTTTGATTGGGCTTAAGACTTATTGTTTATGTTTAAAGTATGGACTTCGAATTGTGGTTGTTTATTTCAAAGTACTTATTTGGATGGGATAAAATAACCTTTTTGTTGCTATAAAAGTATTTCCTTTAAATGAGGCTTACAACCATTACCTTTTTCCTATCAAGGTTGGAAAGACCTTTTAAAGTGGCATAATGGAATTTTTTTGCATCAAGTATTTAAATGAGGCTTACAACCATTACCTTTTTCCTATCAAGGTTGGAAAGACATGTTAAAGTGGAATAATGGAATTTTTTTGCATCAAGTACATAATCGAAAGAGTCCTGATGGGATATTCAGAGTAATATATTTGAATGTTGCATAGTATCTTATCAAGGGGCAATCAAATGTGCTCTTTTAAATTGGCCCAATGGCCTACTAGGGGTTATCAAATGGTGTTCTTTTAAAGTGGCCTGTATCATATGGTGTTCTTTTGAAGTGTTTTAATGGACTATTAAAGGAATTTGAAATATGTTTTTTTAAGTTGGATCAATGGACCAATGCATTATCTAGGGAATTTAAAAGATGTTATTTCAAGTTGACCCAATGGCATATTAGAAACATTTGAAAGATGTTCTTTTAAAGAGGACTAATGATCTATTGGGTAAGTCTTTTGAAATTTGTTAATAGTCATATTTCAAAATATCCCAATCGATTTTCCATCCAAGAGATCATTTTAAATCAAGAGATGTTTCTAATAAGGTTAATGGTCTTTTCTTATGCATCAAGATCATATTTAAAAAGGGAATGATGTATGTTTTGAAAGGATCTGGTGGTTTATCAGGTGGATTCAAAATATTATCTTTCGAAGTGGTTTGATGGGTTGTTTCTTTTGATTGAGTGCATATTTCAAAATTTCCCAATGGATTCTTCAAAGTGGACATGTCTCTCACCTATCAAGTGATTCTTTCAAAAGTGGTTGTTGTATTTCAAATAGGCTTGATGGCCTAAATTCTTTGCATTGGGTGGAACATTCAAAAACAACATATGGCCAATCTTCAAATGGGCCTAATGGGTTGATGTTCAAGTATGGTCTAATGTGTGGACATGTATGCATTCCCTTGAAGGAAGAGTTAACGTGATCTTTGTATCAATAATAATGTTTTGATATTCAAAAGAAGGTCGATGGAACAATGGTTATATTTTTTCAACTAGTGCAATGGAGATAAAAGGGATGTCCCATGTGGTCTATGACCCATGCAACAAGCATTCATTTGAGTGTAAGATAATTAAGTAAACTTGAAGGGTTCAATTCAATGGAAAAGTGAAAAAATGTGCCCACTTCCTAATTAATGATATTGAGGAGGATGAGTACATTACATGTTTAATGGTTGAACTTGGCAATCACATCTATACTTTTGACAATATTTTTCCTCGTTGTATCACAAAGCTTGTATATTCCTACTCCATCATAGTTTTATCAAGATGCATCACACACATATATCATCTAACTTCTTACGTTTCTCATCAAGCACATGGACTTACAAAAAACATCAAAGAACTTTTGCATGCTCAATGTTTAGTTTCCTTAAATACAACATGTTTCAGGAAGAATCATTGACTCCAACTTGAGTGTGGGAAGATAATATTGAAGATATGTGTCATGATTGTTGTGAATCCATTTTTTTCACAATGTAGGGAATTGTGAATTCAATTTAGATGCCCTCGTGTTCACAAAATGCATTGAAAAATGAGACAAACTCACAACCATTTTCATGGCTCAGCCTTTTGAGTGGATTTCTATCTATTTTTTTTAGCATGGCTCATAATAATTGAAAATTTTTATTGTATCCAATTTATTTCTCAAGAAATAAAAATGACATTCCTTGAAAATTCATCAATGAATTTCAACAAATACCTTGATTAATTATGTGGCAATTTTTACATCAATCCATAAATGTGAGTGGACCAATTCCAATTATTGAATTTAATATATCTATAAAGTCCATTCTTTTTACCCAATAAATTTATGTTTTTTCCCTAAAGCATGTGATTAAAAAATGCTAAATGAAAAATGAATTTATGAATTATGACTTTCAATTAGCTCATACCTTCTCACACTCCAAATATTATAGAGGTTAACCTATCCAATCTATGATGAAATAGAATCATAATCAACATTTTCAATAATCTTCAATGTCATTTTAATAACTCTAGAAAGAATCTATATAAGTCATTACACTAATCACTGAAAAAAACAGATTTCATGGAAAAAATTGTTCTCATAGAATTCTTTTATGTATGTGATACAATGTACTCAAGTAACATAAAGAGTTTGATTTATCAAAGCAATGTGATTTGTTATGTTTTGATACGAGGGGTGTGAATTTATTTTCGAAGTAGTGATTCAACATAAAACTCATGGATTTTTTGGATGAGCAATTAACACTATAATTGAAACTACATCATTTTATATGGCATTCAATTCGATAATAAGTCTTTAGTTATTTTTTTTTGTCTACAAAGTTACTTTCTGAGCTACACATAAGAAATATTATGGTCTTTTCTTAGGTTATAAATAATTTAGTTTTAAATTATGTTTACTAGCTCTTATTTATTGATTTTCAATTACTTTTGATTGTCAGTAAGGAATGAGAAAACTTATTTGTGATACTCCCAACATATTATTATTTTATGTTTATTTTAATATTTGTGAAAAATATTTCAAAAATAATTATTCTTGTAAGAGTTATTAAAAAACTCAAAAACATTCACAAGAGGTGTGAGTGACACTTTGCACAAGAAACTATTATTTTAAATTAATTAATAAAAAAAAAGACACTTGGAAATTTCAGCTAAATGAGGGGACACCACCATGGCACAGAGAACATGTGTAAAGCAAGAAAGGGATATATTTACCAATCAAATCCAATATAAAATCTCAACTACCAGACAAGGTCCTAAATCATAAGGATTGAAGCATTGATTCAAGATTTGATTGGGATGGCACAAGACCTTGGAAAAACTATATATATATTGGTCCATTGAGATAGCATGGGAGGTCATGGTGTGCATGGAGAAACTGTGTTGAGTGTTTTTATTTTTCATAAGTCCATCATTTGCACTTGTTACAAACTATGAGACAGAGTGCTATGTGGAATTTTTTCTTGGTTTTCTAGTGCATGCTGGTGATCCAGCTCAATGAGTTGGGATAAAAGTATTGTTTCTCTCTCCTATAGTTGGGAGGAGCTGATTCTACAGTTTGTTATTCACATGGTTCAAGTAAGTATACAATTTTTCCATGAACAATTGAGTTAATAGAGCATATATTTCTGTTACAGTCAACGTATGTTCAAGACATGATTCGATGTTGTTCGGATTCCATAACCTATTTCATGACTTGTATTATGAATATTTTTATTTACATTAATACTTTGCTTTTTTTGTAGTGAGTTTGGTATATTTTATATATATATACATACTGTTAGTATGAATAAAAGGTGCACTGCTTCAGCTTAATTTATATACTATGTTTTATATTCCCGATAACTCAAAAATTATTCGTAGTGGGCCGCGGTAAAACCAGATAAAATCGGTGTATGATATCAATGATGTAGGAGTCCTATTTGTTCACTCTACACTCTATTTTTCGCTTTGACCTTGATTTACGATCTGTGTAACTCTCCTACACTCTGTTTTTTGCTTTGACCTTGATTGTCGATCTGTGTAACTCTCAAGTTTTATTATGAGTGCATACCTAGTGTATGTTATCTTATAAAATACTGCATCTTTTAGCTTCTGTCTAAAGTCAATTTGTGGAAAAAAAATGGTATTTGTTTCAGATTGAATTCTTGTTTATGAATATGTTTTAGTCGGGTTAATTTCTAAATTTGTGTATGAAACTATAAAATATGGATTGGTTGTACTCTAATACCTAAATATGTATGTCCTTGGATATTAGGCGTAGTAGTTTGAGATTGATTGGACTCCTGTAATACTATGTTAATGCCGCATTAAAATGTTTCCATACGTGGTAGTTTTGTCACCCTCCCCTTTCATGCTTTAACTCTTTACAAACCACCATGTCTTTTTGTCTCTAGGTTTAGTCGATATCCCTGCCACATAAGTGACCTCGTGTGGAAAGTATGAATCAGATAAGCTTATCTAATCACTCGAAAATGTACTTAAGTGGGTAGCCATTTTCATTATGCGAGACATATTGTTTTTATCTTGTAGATTCCTGTATTATTTACAGGTTGAACCGTTATATTATTTAGGCCTTACACCTCTGTTTCTTTTTCCTGAGTAAATCATCCGTGTAAAACAGAGATGACAAGAGATGATATATTTGTTACTGTTAAACCTCTGATTCTCATTTTTCGTGTTTGCATGTGGCTGTCTCCTGGTTTATGAATGCAAGTGATATTGCTAATATATCTTCCCTTTCTTTTATCTGACTTTACATGTGTTTAAACATGGTGTGCGTCGACTCTTTTATCCAGTTTGTTTAAAATCTAGTTGAACCAATGTTTCCATGCTTGGAAGCTCTTCTCTGTTCTCCTAACTTGAAAACGTGCCACCCATTAGTTTAGCAGATATGTTATGTCTCACCTTGTAACGCCCGCCTCCCATAAAGTAGTTGGATAGGAACAGTTAGTGGAATGAAGTCATCGAGCCACCAATTGTATTATAGTTGGTTAATATCTTTAGTCTGGGCCATTAGGTTTTGATCCTCATTGTTGATCATCCCTAAGTAAAGAACCATAAACCATTTACCTCATTTAATGAGACACCTAACTACAACTCAATAGAATTTGAATCCTTGGTTTGCACAATCATTTGTTGGATTCGTGTTGTTGATCGGTGAAACGAGGTTAGTTACGGCCAGACCATTAATCCTAAATGTTAATAACTGATAGTAATTTGAGTTATATATATATTAAACATAATAATGTTGACCACGGATTAGCATGGACGCTCGTATAATCGACTACATACTAGATCTTGGATATGATATAGATTTTAGGGTCAAATTTGACATGTTTATATGTATATATATATATATATAATTTTAAGAATAGGGGATTGGGTTATGTATACAATGGTCTGGTCTAAGTCTTATGATATTAAATGATGAATGGATGCGGTATGCAAATATAATAAGTAAATTGGGGGTTACTTCTCACATTATATTTAAATGAATAGCATTATACATTAATAAGTCGGTTTATTTTATAAGTAGGGGTTTTGAATATGTGTGTGTCATAAAGAACTATTTCCTTTTAACCCTCATTGTGAGTTGCATTATAAATGATGGATAAATATATATATATATATATATATATATATACTCCAAAATATTGTATACCTTATCAACATTCAATATTATGGTAAATAAATAAATATTATGGTAAATAAATAAATATAGATGGTTGAGAAAAAGAAGTAGATGGTATTTATAAAAGGTATATATAATACATATATATATATGAGGTTTTTTTATTTTCTAAGAATATATGAATTGTTTAGAAGGTATGTTGTTAGTGGCAGTATATCTAGTTTGATGAGTGAAATCATCATGTAAGTTATAAGATATGATTTTATTAACAATTATATATTCATGTTGTTAACATTCGTAGACAATGGAAGAGATAGACCATGAGTTTAATTATTTTTAAAAGCAAAGAAAAAGAAAAATTATTTACGAAATTTTTGGTTCATTACAATGTGCTATCAGAGCTTAGGTTACAACACTTGGCCTTATGGTCTCCATTAAAATTATGAAAACTAATTATGTTGTATGTTGATTCTTCTTACTTGTAGAGAAGAAATTTGGTTTTTTTACTAAACTACAGGAAGAAATGGCCGGAAGACGATCCCCTACCCCACCTGTTTAGGTTGAACTTAATGATGAGAATAGTAACAATGTTAATAATGAGATTTTACAAACAGTAGGTGACTTACAAGTTGAATTGATGAACTTTAAGACTGAACATGAGAGGGTACTGAGAACCCAGGAAGACTTAAATGAAGTTGTAATGCCTAAACTGAATGAGATAACTAATGATAAAAATAATAAGAAATGTAAACAAGAAAACTCATCCTCTGACTGCCCTTCTTCTAATGAAAGCCCTATAACTAGTGAATCGGAATATTCTAGTAGTGACTATGAGGGAAGACGAAGGAAGAAGAGAAAATATAAAGATGAGATAACAAAAGAATTTAAAAAGATAAAGTCTCCTATGATGGTGAAGTCAAAAATGGAGAAGAAGATGAGGCTTGGCTCTCTAGGATGAAGAAGTGTTTTACTATGTACAATTATTCCAACTCTATGAAGGAAAAATGACCATCTTCAATCTAGTCAGGAAGGCTGAGATTTGGTGGCAAGACTTAAAAAGAGCTAAAAGAATGAATGATAGAAAATTTGGTTGGAACTGGTTTAAAAAGGAATTTTAAAAGGAGTACATTTCATAGTATTACTATGAGGGGACAGCAAAAGATTTTTATGAGTTAAGATTGGGTTCAATATCAATGCATGATTTTTGTACAAAATTCTTATCCTTGTTAAATATGTGCCCTATCAAAATGAAGAAAAACCTAAAAGTCATAGATTCCTAGGTTGTTTACCTAGCTTTTATAAAGACAAATTAGAGCTTGATAACCCAAAAAATTTATATGAAGCAATGAGGAAGGCCAAATTAACGTATGATCAATAAAAAAGTAAACATGAAAATCCTTATAATTTAAAGAGAAATGAAGGGAATAATTTTAAAATAAGAGAATTCAAACCCTTCAATAAACATAAGAATTTTCAGAGGAATATTTTTAAGGATAGACAACAACCAATAAGAACTAAGTATAAATATTATCTCTTTAATAAGAAGAAAGAAGAAATAAAAATAGAACCTTTACAATGTTGGGGTTGAGGGGAGAGTCATTTCTATCGGGATTGTCCTCATGAGAAGGATGATCGAAGTATCCATACTATTCAAGAAACAACCATAGTTGGAGAGGTTGCTTGGAACATACCGAAGATAAGCGCAACATTGGACAATCATCAAGCAGATTATCAACCTCCCATTATCATCTAACAATTCATCAATGACAAAAATGGGAAACTTATCTTTAATGGTGATCATGTTGAGTTCTCTATACTCTGGACACATACACCATGATCCCTCCTCTTTGTGTACTATTACCAATTGTGCAGAGTAAGAACTTTGGCTAGGTCTAATTATGCCATCCTCTAACATCTATTCAACCACACGATCAATTTCACTCTTCTAGCCATGGGGGTATTTGTAAGGTCTAATGTTAGGAGAAACACTTCTTGGAATTAAGTGAATAACATGATGAAAATCTCGAGTAGGTGGAAGACCTTTTGGAATATCTTCAAATACCTTGGAGTGCTTATCAATGACCCTTTGGAGATCCAGGGGAATAGGATGCTTAGATATTTGAACATCTAGTGAGCATAATTGTGCAATTACACCTTGATATCCCTTTTTTAACAATTGTGTCATACCATTAGAGATTATCACCTTACTTGGCTTCCCTGTGATACCCCTTAATTCAAATTATTTTCCTTCCCAAGAAAATTTCATGAAATGTTCTTGAAAATTAAAAGCCACTGTTTCCAATTACTGTAACCATTGAACCCCTAAAACAACATCATAACCACCCATTGGGATAGCAATCATAGGAATATTCAATACATATTCCCCCATATTAAGATTGATATTATGGCATTTCTATGAGAAATTGATACTTCCTCCATCTACAATCATTACTTGAAACTCTAATGTTGGATATACAAAGCAATTGAGAACTTTAGCCAATTTACAATGAATGAAATTATGAGTACTACCAGAATCAATCAACATTGTTTCCTTTTTCCTTTTTGATATATCCTTCGATATTGAGAGTTTGAGGAGTGTGAATTCCAGCCAATGCATGATAGGATATGGTAGGAGTAATCTCTTCTATTTCTTCTACTGGAAATAATTCTTGTTTTTTTCCTTCTTCCTCTTCACAATATATGTAGAATAATTTCTTCTCGCCACACTTATGTCCCTTACTATATTGGTTGTCACAATTAAAGAAAAAATATTTTTCTCTTCTTTCATCTAGTTGTTGAGGTGTCAACCTTTGAGGTGGGTTAGAAGAAGGAACAATATTCCCTCTATATGTGTTGGAGGTGGTTCTTTTAGTATCCATTGCCATATTTTTACTTTCAACCTTCATTGCCAAGATGAAATCCTTCTCTAAGGATGTTGGTTCGAAGAGGTGTACCTCATGTTGGATGTTATCCTTCAAGGTTCCAATAAAGAGATCCAACAATTTATCATCTGGTATTCCCTCCACTCTAAGACTCAACTTTTGAAACTGTTGAATGTGCTCGCTTACTGGACCCTTTTTTCCATAGATTTATCAATTGGGTAAAGAAGTAATTTCTCTTAACATCATCATGATATGATATCAATTCTTTTGTAAAAATGGACCAGGAGATAATGGAGTTGTTTTTGCATTCACAAAGTTAATGGTACCACACAAACAGCTCAAGTTCTAAATATAAACTTTGCAATAGGTACCTTTTGGATATTTGGAACCTAGTGTATATCAAAGAATTGTTCCATATGGAATATCCATGTTATGTGGTCCTTGCCATCAAACTTAATCATGTCAATCTTAGGGAGTTGGATACCCCTTGGGGACCATCCCTGGTTACTTCCATTGCTAGAATCAATTCCTCTTGGAATATTCTTATTAATGGAAGGTTTCTCAACATGGACATTATTTTTATCTTCCTAAGTACCTTCGAATACATCATCACTTGTAGGGAGATTATCCTTTGAATTTTGTATGAGCTTAGAAATATTTTTCAACTCCATCTTTTTATCCATATGTCCCATCAATTTCTCCATGTGTCCCATCATTTCCTTTAAATTAAGTAAATCAACCATTTTCACAAACCCTTTAATCATATCTTCCAACTTGGACACTTGACAAGATAGGTCTTCACTTTCAACGTAGGTCGGGGATGACTCCTCTGTTAAGTTTAGCCTAATTTCACAAGAAAGATCACTGAAAGAAACACAATCACAAGATAGACAAAGATTTACCCTGGGAAACCCTCATGGGGTAGAAAACCCAGCAAAGCTTTCCTCAATATAGATAATCAACCCAATACAAGATGTAGTCCTCAACAAGAGCTCATTCTCCTCCTATGCAGATCTCTCTCTCTCCTATGCACCAATAACAAGTGAGTGAATGAATGGTATAAATGAGAAACACACCTCCTCTATTTATACTTGTGTTCTAACTGACTTTTCACCCTAATGGGGCCGACCTCTCCTAAGATATTATAATAACCCCTAAACAGCTAACTCAGGGCCGACCTCACATGGGAGATCTAATAACCCTAGTTACCATACTCTCTCGGAGGAATAAACATCTCCGGATATACAATAGGGTCTCCACGGAGGAATGGAACATCTCCGGAATAATAAACTACAAATATAATATTCTTAGAAGTTACAATATTTCAACACTCCCCCTTAACGAGAAGGATATTATAACAACATCTGCAGGAGCAAGGAGTCATCGACTACATGATACATGATACATCTATAAATCATTGGAAGCTTTCTTTATACATCATCATCAGTAACTCATTCAGTTACTGGAACATAATCAATAATGGAACATCAACATCATCAGTATTGAGTCTTCATCTTCTGTAGCACTCGATCAGCTACAACATCATCATCATCTGGATCACCCGATCAACAGCCTCATCATATGGATATACCGATCAACATCATCGTCATCTAGACCATCACGATCAACAACATCGTCATCTAGACCATCAGGATCAACAATATCGTCATCTAAACCATCACGATTAGCAGCATCGTCATCTAGACCATCACGATTAGCAGCATCGTCATCTAGACCATCACGATCAACAACATCGACATAGCAGCATACTCTGCAATGTACAAGATCCTATTACGGGATGATCAATCCCTCTCACTTTAGGATATAGGTCCAAGGATGATACAATTCTGATCCACTTATGGGATGATCAATCCCTCTCAATTTAAGACATCTCTCATGTCTATGGACGATGCAATCCAGATTAACTTACAGGATGATCAATCCTTATCACTTTAAGACATCTCACCATGTCTAGGGACGATGCAATCCCAAATCAACTTACAGGATGATTACTCCTTATCACTTTAAGACACCTCACCATGTCTAGGGACGATGCAATCCCGAATCAACTTATAGGATGATTAGTCCTTATCACTTTAAGACACCTCACCATGTCTAGGGACGATGCAATCCTGAATCAACTTACAGGATGATTAATCCTTATCACTTTAAGACACCTCACCATGTCTAGGGATGATGCAATCCTGAATCAACTTACAGGATGATTAATCCTTATCACTTTAGGACATGAGTTCAAGGACAATTCAATCCTGATCCAGTTACGGGATGATCAATCCTTATCACTTTAGGACATGAGTCCAAGGACGATGCGATCCTGATCCACTTACGGGATGATCAATCCCTATCACTTTAGGACATAAGCCCAAGGACGATGCAATCCCAATAGTACTCTTAGACAAAGTCTAAGTACCACTACATTGACCTCATCATCGGAACAGGTAACCTCATCATCAACCTCATCGTTGGAATAGGTAACCTCATCATCGATATATGTATCCTCATCATTGATACAAGTATCCATATCATCGATACAGTATCCTTATCAACGATACAGTATCATCATCAATACAGGTATCCTCATTATTGACCTTACCGTCAATATAGGCAATCTCACCATCTATACAGGTATCCACATCGATACCAGTATCCAAATATCATCATCGACCATATCACTCCCCCTTTCGAGGAGGGTCCTTCTGGACAACACCAAGCTTGTCTCGAAAATACTCAAAGTTTACTCGAGACAAAGGTTTGGTCAATATATCAGCAACTTGTTTGTCAGTGCTCACATACTCAAGCTTGATAGCTCCTTTCTGCACCATATCCCGTATATAGAAATACCGGATCTCTATGTGCTTTGACTTATCATGGAATACTGAATTCTCTGTCATCTTGATACAACTCTGGTTTTCACATAGGATCACAGTGGGGTCCATCTCTAAGTCAAACAATCCTGATAACAACTTCTGAATCCATACCACTTCACAACTAGCAGAGCAAGCAGCTATATATTCCGCTTCAGCTGTGCTGAGAGCCACACTTGACTGCTTCCTACTAAACCATGAGATCATGGCAGATCCTAGACAATAACATCCACCCGATGTACTCTTCCTATCTGATACACTTCCTTCCCAATCAACATCTATGTAGCCATACAATATGAAGTCATGATCTCCACAATAACATAGACCAAAGTCTATCGTACCCTTTAGGTACCTCATCACATGCTTTGGAACTATCAGGTGAACTCATCTAGGTTTCACTAGATACTAACTCAAGGTGTTCATAGCAAAGCATATATCTGTCCTGGTATTCGTCAGATACATTAATGACCCAATAATCTGTCTGTACAGAGTCACATCCACTAACTCTAAAGAGTCATTATCTAACAGTTTCAAGTTGCAATCCATGGGAGTGGCCATGGATTTGCATTCCAACATATCGAATCTTTTCAATATTTCCACAGCATACTTACCCTGGTTGAGAAAGATTCCTTCTGGGCCTTGACACACTTCCAGACCTAGGAAGTAGTGCATCAATCCGAGATCTTTCATCTCAAACTCTGAAGAGAGCTTCTTCTTGCACTCGATAATCTGTTTCTCATTTCCAGTCAGAAATAGATCATCCACATATAGCAACAATATGATAGGTTCATCATCCACAACCTTGAGATAAAGATTAGGATCAGCTTTACTTTTGGTAAAGCCAAAGCTTGTCAAGAAACTATCAATTCTTCCATACCAAGCTCTGGGAGCTTACTTCAACCCATACAAAGCCTTCTTCAGTTTGCACACATGGATTCTTCCATCTTCCACCTCAAATCCTTGTGGTTTCTCTATGTACACTTCTTCCTCAATCACGCCATTCAGGAAAGCTGTCTTTACATCCATCTGGTGTAATTCCCACTTCATCATGGATGCAAGTGCCATGATGGTTCTAATGGAAGTGTACCTTGCAACTAGTGCAAATGTCTCTTCATAGTCAATTCCCTCTTTCTGAGAAAATCCTCTGGCCACAAACCTTGCCTTATATTTTTCAATGCTACCATCCGCAACATGCTTTATTTTGTATATCCATTTGGAGGATACCACACTTTTGTCTTTTGGTTTGGGAACTATATCCCAAACATCATTCTTCATTATTGACTGGTACTCCTCAGTCATTGCCTCTACCCACTCTTTCTTATGAGATGCCTCTTCATGTAACTAGTGGGTTCTTGATCTACCAGATCACACATCAAAGCCATATAGTTGAAAAATGAATTTGGTTTCTTTCTTACTCTGGTGGAGCCTTCAGGAGCTCCATACTTTTCTGCTCCTAGAATAATGTATCTTGCCCATGCTGGCTTTCTCTTTCTTGATATGTTTGTGATAGGGGGTTCTTGTGGTTCTAACATGTCATGGTCTTCTGGTGTTACAACTTCAGGGTTGGGTACAGCCTCTACAATTCTGGAAGGTGCATCTTCTTCATATACTTCTTCATACTGGCACTTCTTAGATCTCTTGAGAGCTGATTCTTCATCAAATGTCACATCCCTACTTATTTCCATATGATGGAAACCTAGGATGTAAATTCTGAATGCTTTGGATGCTTCACAATATCCAACAAAAATTCCCTTCTTCCCAGAAGGATCTAGCTTGGTCCTCTTTTCTTTTGGAATGTGAATGTATACTAGGCATCCAAATATCTTGAGGTGACTAACCTCGGGTCTCTTTCCTATGAACACTTCTTCTAGGGTTTTGAAATCAAGAGCACTATACGATAGTCTATTCTGCACATAGACTACTGTCCTAGTTGCTTCAGCCCATAAGTACATAGGTACGTCTTGATCATGTATCATTGTATTTACAGCTTCCATGATGGTTCTATTCTTTCTCTCTGCAACACCATTTTGTTGAGGATTGTAGGGAGTGGTTAGTTCCCTCTTGATTCCACCTTCTTTACAAAAATATTCAAAGATCTTTGAAGTATATTCTCCGCCATTATCTGTCCTGAGTATTTTGATTTTCTTTTCTGAATGATTTTCTATCAAGGCCTTGAACTCCTTGAAATTTCCGAAGACTTCATTCTTTCCTTTTAGAAAGCATATCCAAGTCTTTCTTGAATAGTCATCAATAAATGTAAGATAGTATTCATATCCACTCAAAGATGTGGAGGGCATTGGTCCACATACATCTGAATAAATTAATTCCAAAGTACTCTTAGTCTTTGTTTCACTCTTTGGAAATGGGTTCTTGATATTCTTCCCTTTTGCACATCCTTTGCATGTGCCATCTTGATCAATCTTCAAGTCTGGTAGTCCTATTACTACCTTGCTCACATAAGGTAGTGCCTTGTAGTTAATGTGAGAAAGCCTCCTATGCCATAGCTCATTTGGGCTAGTGGCTTCATATACAAGAGAAGCTTCTTGATGGCCCTTGAGTTTGTATAGACCTCCTTCCTCTTCACCAATAAAAATTGCATCCTCAATTGATTTTCCTTTGGGCCACATGAGTACTTTCCCATCTATGAATGCAACCCTATAACCTTTCTTATCTAAAGCTGAGATAGAGAGTAAGTTCTTCTTCAAACTTGGTACATATAAGATCTCCTTCATCTTCAATGGGGTTCCAGAATCAAGCTTGTAACTTGCTTCACCAACTCCCTTGATGAGATATTGATAGTCATCTCCTAGGGATACCTTTTGTGGAGAGGTCTTCTCTTCAAGTTTTGAAAGAGTTTTCTTTTGTCCCGTCATGTGCTTTGAAGCACCACTATCAATGAGCCATGTATCTTCTTCAGGTGTTACTGCCCCAGAGAGTGCAGAGAATAGAACATACTCTTCTGCATCTTCTTCTTCCTCTACTTTAGATCTTTTCTTTTGAGGCCTTTCCTCCTCTTCTTCTTCACTATCATCTTCTGCTAGATGAGCTTGATGTCTTTTCTAATGAAAACCCTTTTTCTTCTTTAGAGGACAATCCTTAGCAATGTGTCCTATTTTGTGACAAGTAAAACATTAAAATGAGGAGTAACCTCTTCTTTGATTAGTTCCTCTTTTCTTCTGAAGTCTGTGTGGAGGTTGAGACTCCTTGTGACTATCATTTTTGAAGTATGATTGATTCCTTCTTCTCTTGGTGTGGTTTTCCAAAGCTTGGTCATCTTCCTTGAGCAAGGCTTCTCTGTTGGAAACCCTAGCTTCTTCTTGAATGCAATCCTCCCATACCACATCAAACTTCATACTTTCTTTTCTGGCACACATAGTTTGGATGAATGACTCCCAAGATCTAGTGAGACCATTTAGAGTAGTCATGACTAGTTCATCTTCATCAAGGGTATTTCCAATAGCATCTAGTTGTTCCTTGAACTAGGAAACCCTTGAGAAATAGTCTTGAACAGATTCTCCTTTATGCATCTTGGTGCTCTTCAATTGAGCTCTCAGGTTCATCTTCCTATTGATGTTCTTTCCCTCATACATTCTGGAAAGGGCATCATACATTTCCTTTGGAGTCTTTTTGGATGCCACTTAGGGAATCAAGTGGTCTTTGATAGAATTAGCAATGATTGTCTTTGCCCTAATCAAGTCCTTCCTTTGCTTCTCTTTGGCTTCATCTTCCTCAAGTTCTGCAACCTCATCTTTGATGTATTGGGCAAGATCATTCTCTTCAAGAATGAGACCAATCCTATATTTCCATGCCCAAAAATTCTCTATACCCTCTAACTTGTCTTCAAGCTTAGTGCTTGGAGCCATCTTATCCAGGGGGTCACAGAGATTGAAGTTTCTCAGAGATAGAATAACACTTACCAGGAGATGTGCTTGATTGAATTGAGAATACTGGTGTGTTCTGCTTCTGAAAACTTCAACTTTTCACCTTCCGGATCTGCAACAGAATTTTTGGTTTTCTGGTCTTCACTTTTCTGGTTTACTGGTTTACAGGTTTGTAGCTTTTCTGGTTCACTGGTGCACAGGTGCGCACCTTTTCTAGTTTACTGGTTTTTTCTGGTTTTCTGGTCCAAAACCCAAACTAGGGTTTGACTTTCCCGGAGTTATACCCACTCAAAAAGTTCGATCTAGTGCTAAAAATTTTGATTTTGAGGAGGGATATCCAACCATGCAATCAGAATCCAAAAATTCCAACTTTTGCAGAAACCCTAATTTTCACTGGAGGAGGAGAGAGAGGTATTTTCACCTTGTGAAAGATGTCCTATTCAGGCTAGATCTGATACCATGTTAAGTTTAGCCTAATTTCACAAGCAAGATCACTGAAAGAAACACAATCACAAGATAGACAAAGATTTACCCTGGGAAACCCTCATGGGGTAGAAAACCCAGCAAAGCTTTCCTCAATATAGATAATCAACCCAATACAAGATGTAGTCCTCAACAAGAGCTCATTCTCCTCCTATGTAGATCTCTCTCTCTCCTATGCACCAATCACAAGTGAGTGAATGAATGGTATAAATGAGGAACACATCTCCTCTATTTATACTTGTGTTCTAACTGACTTTTCACCCTAATGGGGCCGACCTCTCCTAAGAGAGTCTAATAACCCCTAAACATCTAACTCAGGGCCGACCTCACATGGGAGATCTAATAACCCTAGTTACCATACTCTCTCGGAGGAATAAACATCTCCAGATATACAATAGGGTCTCCACGGAGGAATGGAACATCTTTGAAATAATAAAGTACAAATATAATATTCTTAGAAGTTACAATATTTCAACATCCTTAGGTGTTTTGATTGGAGTATGATTTTTTCCACTACCTTTTGTTGGCATTTTGAACAATATAAATAGATATCACACCTTGTTTTCACCACAAATAGATCCTTCTTGTCACATTCCCTCCCATCATTTTGACTTAAGGGAGAGAACATGAACTAAATCTACGCTTCCAAATTCTAGCCCCATCATCAGTTTACAAATTCATATCAAGTAAAATGTGTGTTTGCAGATCCATAAACAAACATACATAGAAAAATTAAATTGTATCCACACACATATAACATGCATTTATCAACATAATCATAACAGTAATTAACTAAAGTCATTGCATAATTAAATGCAGGAGAATACTTATCTTGAAATGAAGTTGTCCTGAGCAAATAGATATGCAACAACAATGTTCCACCCAACCATAGGCTAGTTGTGCTCATCAATATCTCAGCAAAACTACCACCCCTGAACTGGGCATGATTTCCACAAGGGAAAGGGAAAAACAACTCACACGTATCCAAGTATATACCACATCTCAGCCAATCCAGTCCACAGTTGGGTTTATCAGGCTATCAAGGAACTAGAAAGGAAGGAATTGCTAATCTAATGAGCTCAACCATAGAGCTATAGGTACCTCTACAAGATTTAGATAGCTTGGAATCCACAATACCTACACACCCAACATAAGGAATTATTCCCTTCACTACTCCACAGTCCCTCAGGCCATACCTTCCATTCTAGTGCTCTTTAGGGTGTGCATAGAATAGTAGCCAAAGCCCTATCATCTTTGGTGAGGTTACACCTTTCACTAGGTTTATCAAGCCAATTCCAAATCCTTTTCTATTCTTGGTTGCTTACATACAAGTTCAATCCAAAGCAAGGGATGCATCTAACCCCAAACCACAACAACCTCAAGGTAATTTCCTAATGGTTGGAACTCAATTTAACAATTACAAATTCATACAACTAATGGGCATAACAAAATGAAATTGGAGAGGATAAATTGACCCCCAGCGCACAAAATCAAGTTTCCAACATGTATATAGGGATTCAAATGGAAAAAACAACCTCTATGGACCCACAAATTGAAATTTCCTTCCTCCCAGTCATTCTACAACACCAAAAACAACTTACCACCTAGAAAAATGGAGGAAAACTCAAGAACTTCATGGAGGAAAATGCACAGCAAGTAATAGGGACGTGAGAGAGAAAAAATGATGTATGAATAATGGATTGAGAAGCAAATTTGTGGGTCTTTTCTTTCCCAGGAAGAAAAACACATTTTTCTAAAATGAAGGATTTCCCATACACAAAATTTGGATAGCCATACTCTCCATTTCCCAAAACAATAACTACCTCAACCACCTCTTGGAAGAATTAAATGATTGGGTGCAAATTCAACATGGGTAGTTAATGATTCATGGGTTCTCTCATTGAAACTTGGATTAAGACTATTGGATTCAAAGGTTTTAATATTTTCCTTCCTATTCCTTGTAAAAATCATGCCCCCATACTCTTGTTTCCTTCCATAGATAGTTGTGGATATTTTTATTAAAATACATGTTTACATCATATTTATGATTCCCGTCGTTCCACGCTAGCACGCGATCCACATGCATCACTTTTTAATTTCCGATACAAGAATGATAAATCGATGGTGCATCCTTGGCCTTGAGCTCCTCACCACAATTTTATAACAATATTACATCATTTACATGTTTAATGCAATGGGGTCAAAATCAGGGTGTTACACTTCAACTAAAAGTTATTCAAATTTAAAATGGTGTGCCTTTTTCAAACCCTTATTTGAAGACTAATTTGCTATCTGACCTTCTAATTGAGGAACCATGAAATTTAGACCCCTATGAATCTAAAATCTCATCCTATGGTAGCTTTATATGTCATCTTTCCAATTCCGAAGGTTTTGTTGAATTTGGATGTGCCAAAAAAAAGTGTGCCAATTTTCCCAACACTTGTTATTGTTGGACTTTTTAGAAGAGCGAGAGTGTACAGCATTCCACATGTCCATTTTTTTGAGTTTGATTCTAAAATTACTACCCAGTATAGCGTGGTCTATCTTATTCCTGGTGCAATAGGTATCACTCAATTTGGATCTTTCATGCTCCATATATAACCATTTTTCCCATGACACCTTTTCTAGAGTAGTTTTTTGGACCAGTCAGAAACCCTAACTTCCAAAGGGTATATCTCCGAATATTTAGTGAATCGGGATCTGAAAATTGGACTATATATATTTTTCTATTTCCTCTACATCTCGTGTAAGTTTCACTATCTGAAATGTCATAGAAAAAAATTCTAGTAAAAATTCTAAGATGACTCATTTTGGAAGCATCTAAGCTCTAATACCAAATGTTATGAAACCAAGTCCCAAAAAGAGCATGAAAATAGCATAAATAGACTAGAAAGAGAAATACACCCCTTAATAATGAATAGAAAGACTCTTTGAGGAGGAAACCTCCCAGAGGTACAGTTACAACTAATGGATCCAAGCCGACATAACTAATATTATAATACTACAATTACCACTAATAGACCAAAGCTGAAATCAATACAATGTATTGAACCACAATATATGGGGTGATGTGCCAACATTTAGGGCTTAGCAAATGATAGAACCAATAATAACAAAATGGCATAAATAATCTTAAGGAGTATTTCATATCATGTGCATTATATCCTTCATGGAAGGAATGTATTTTATTTAATAAGAAAGGATTCTCCATTGAGAATATAGTATATATGCTTGTTCATGATCATGCTAGTTGTCATCAATGAAAATTATGACTTGTAAGTGTGACTTTAAGGCCAAGGATACTAGTGCCTTAGAAAGAATGCATATATTGCATTGATCAAAGGTCACCATATGCAATCTAGAATTATTCAATTTATAGGAATATGGAGAAGAATCCAAGGTTGTGGCTCTACTGCTATGAAAAGTGCATCGAATGCATTAAGTTCCATTGGCAAAGTGTATACATGCTTTGCAAGGGAAAAAAAAAATTGTGATTTCTCTTGGTATTGAGGAGTAATACCATAGGAGGAAGGATTATAGGAAGGATGCATGTGAGCCCTTAACTACAACTAGTGGATGCAATATAAGTTGTAGGGAAGAATTGTGATGTTTTTGGTTGTTCAGGTTGTTACTAAGTAGAATAAGAGAATGGTTGGAATAGGCATGAGAGATAACATCCTATAGAGGATAATATCCTTGTGAATAAAAGGATACAATTCCTTAATCCATTGTGATTGGGAAAGGAAAAAAAACAATGAAGGTTGAAGAGCATGATGGAAATCATCATTTCCAAAGGAAGGGGATGGAGATCATGGATGGTAGACAAAATATACCAAGAGAGAAAGAGTGCATGTACTTCAAATGTGTAATATGGGTGAACCTTCTTATTTGATAAGGTATATGTATGCTTAGAAAGTTTGCAAGGTATTAACTAACTAGTTATGCATAAAAAATGTAAATCCCTAATGAACTTCACTTTTCCTAAGAGGCATTTGACGATAAAGGACCAAGTTAGGATTGGGTTTGGATTAACTTGGGAAGGTAGAGAAAGTTTTTAAGAAAAAAAGGAATTATGAAATAATTTAGAGACCATGTGAAGTGAACAATGGATTTCAATCCACTTGGGGTTGCTATCAAGGAATGAGGCACCTCCTTGTGTGGAACTATCTTGTGGTAAAGAGTAAGAGACAAATTGTTTCTTAGCTTAGAACCCTCCAATGAATGAGGAACAAGTCCTAGATTTGGATGAGGCTTGAAGGAAACTCAAGATGAATGAAAGGATGAATAATCCTGGAGGTAGCCAAGACAACTTGAGAGATGAAAATATCTAAGAAGGAGGAAACAATAAAGGTTGGTATTTACTAGGATTGCATCTATGACAATGAAGAAGGCCAACTTTGGATTGGTTGAATCTTCTCAAATAAAATGGAGCAATAACTCTTAGGGATTGAAAAAATGCAAAGAAAATCCAAGGCATCAAAATAGATGTAAGATACTAAGAAAATGTTGTAGTGGTAAATGGTGCATGTGGAAAACAAGGCATATATGGAAGTGAGGGCACTTGTCAAATAGTAAATTTGTTATTTATATATAGTAGATTTGTTGCTTTTGGAGTGAGAACATCACAACTAATGATATGTCATGTGAATGATAATGATTCCATTGAGTAGATCAACCATGTCATTGAGTTCCATGATATGTGGAGGAAATGGAAGGAGAATTCATTAATTTTTTCTCTTATTGTATTTTTTAATTCTAGATTGAAAAAAATGCTCTGTGTAAATCAGTAAAGCATAAGAATGTTATTGAAATTCAAGATAGTAAAAAAATAGGTGGAATATGTGCCCTAGCGGACATATTAAAGGATAATATTTGTAGAATGTGCATGAATATATGCTTGAGAATATGTGTGGTATGATATATTTTCTAAATATGATATGTTGTTACATATGTTGTCTAGATCATGACTAATGTGATTGATGATTTGTTGTATAATTGGGAATGGTTGAAGACATTGATGATGCAACTACTAATTAAAATCAACCACATGATAAAGAATAAATACAAGAGAGTTGTTGTCAAGAGGTTAATGAAGGGATCAAACCAATTCCCAAGAGGCACTAGTTGATTAGGTAACATTTGATATGTTGATGTAAACCATACACGTATAAATTGGCCATCCCTAAACTTAATTGTTTTGGGAACTTTCCACATTGTTTTTTTTAAATGAGTAATATTTATTATTAAAAATATGTTTTTTAAAAATTAAAATTTGATTAATAATAATTTAATGTAATACATTTTTTTTAATATAGTAATTTAATGTATTGAGGTGAAACAACCTATCATAACACATTATGATAATTAGAGTGTAGTGGTACTATCAAATAATTTATGGTAGGGATACGTTGTAGAAGGGAATCATTTAGAGCAGGATTGTTGTGCAGACTCTTATTGCATTCTCTTGGTCGTGTCTCCGCTCATCAGTTTCAAGACAAGACTCTCAAGATCTCCCTTTCATAAGTATTGCAACGCGCAAAACTTGAGTGCAAGTGTTATTGGGTTAATAAACATAATGCCCCAACACTAGAGAGCAAACTCGAGGTGTGGATGTAGTGCCAGGGGAGAAGTAGGCAGGATTGAGACACGAAGGATGGAAGGAGTGGGATATAATGATCACAATCCTTCCCATATCTTCCTTTTGATTGATAGTTGGGAGTCTGACGTAGTTGCTCGGTAACTTGCGAAGTCTCATGATGGGGGTAGCATAAACCACTATTGGTTGATGAAAAATATCTCGATTGAAGTTCTATTGCAGCAGCACAGTAGCTGGGAACGAACCAAGTATTTTGTCATCAAATTGAAACAGGGTCTCAACCAAGCTCACACCAATATTTAGCTCCTCGAAGAAGAAAAGGACTTGGGTTTGGATTTCTCTGGGATACAGTCAGAAAGAAACCCCTCTCATCAAGATGTTCTAGTAACTAGTGGATAAATTTCGGCTCCCTCTCAGGGAAATTCAAACTCAAAGGATGCCATAGGAAAACTACCTCTCCCAAACCTAGAAGAAGTAACACTAGACAATATGGGAATTGTCGACTCTAGCCAGCCTCGCATGAAGAAGAACTATAGGAAGGAAGCAAAAGATGAAGACACCTAGCTCAAGTGCTCTAGGTTCCCTCCAAAGGATTGTGATATAGATTTTACCAATGAAGATTCTAATGGTTACCCAATGGTTGAGAAACCCTTAGTCGCTCATGACACCATGCAATATTAAAGCTAGGACTAGTACCTGTGTTTTTGCTTACTCCAGTTATTATAGGTTACATAAGTTTATAGCTTCTTTTAGTTACTTTGTGAAAGATAGGACTTTTGATATTGATATCAAACTATATGACTACATGGTCATCGCCTGGTTTCCCTTCCCAAGGAAGGCCTTTTACTATGGCTTTTGGCTCAATTATGGGGGCTACAAATTGTGGTTTCACCATTGTAGACCACCCTAAAAACTCTTTATTTTCCAACTTGTATAATATTTTATACAATAATAGAATTAGAAATAGAGAAATTTTACAAAAAAAAAATTGATATTCATAAATAAAATGTTAAAAATAATTATTAACTATTAATATTATAGAATAAAAACACATAGTAGTTGACTCAAAATTAGTTATAGGCTACTTTAATGTATATAACTACTTGATGTGATAACATTCGAGGAAGCCAACAAATGTGCAAATGGAGGGAGGAATTTAGGGTTTGAATTTTAGGGTTCATCTTGGTGCATGGGCTTCGGTATCTAGCTGGAATCATAGAAGAGGTGTGTGGGACTCTGGTTGATTATTCTGATAACTCCAACTCTGGTTGTAGTATTTTCTCGGTGGGATTTGAGGTTAACTCTAAACAAGGATCTGGTGGGGGGGTAGCTTCATCTCAAGATCTGAGTAATCGATCCAATGGCTATAACTGGGAATTTACGATGGCTGACATGGGGGAGGTGGAGTTGTCAGACCCTGGCCCTCCACTTTGCTTTGGATCATTACTAGTCCTGTTGGTTCAGTTGGGAGTGAGTATGCTGGATGTGGACATCATTGTACCCCTGGTGGTGGACTCTTTCCCCACTTTTTATTCAAAGAAGTGGCTTGATGGTCCATATCTTGATACACATGTGGATCAGACTCTCCCTATAGGAATGATTCTGAATTCTACTTCCAACTCGAATCACACCTCTCCTTCGGTGGTGTGGGCCAAACGGACGACCATTAACCTCCATGAGGAGGTAGGTACTACCGCTCAATATGGGTTGTCAGATCCACATATTTCCAGTAAGTCTCTTTTTTCTAAAATTGTTTGTGTTGATTTCGTGGCGTACATATCTATGTTACCTTTATGCTCTTCGGAAGAACTTAAAAGTGATGGGTTCATTGGAAGTCGTCTGCTTCCAGCAGAATTGGAAGGAGGGTCTGTCAAATTTCTAGACTTGGGGCCTGGTATTTTGGGTTCTCAAGGTAAGCGAAAGAAATAAAAGGTCTTGCATTCGAAAGGAGTCTATAAGGAGTTGGTGGTTGGGAGAGATATTTTGGTTATGGAGATTCTGAAATTCACATCTCGGGTGCTTATCGAAAGATTTTGTGGTAGAAAATTCTTCGAGTTCGTTGTTAAAGAATGGGTTGCTAATACCTGGCCTAAGGTGATTTCTTCTACTCCAGAGGTTTTTGGTTTTCCTAGAGGGTGGTATGGTTTTGAATTCAAATCGGTGGAAGATGCGGAAGCCATTCTACATTGGGTGTGGTTACTGGGAAAAAGTTCCTTAGCTATCAAGCCATGGCACCCCTTGTTTGATCCTCGCAAAGATTCGTTGGATTCCTTTCCTATCTGGGTTAAATTTATGTTTCTCCCATTGGAATTCTGGTATGAGGAAGGATATAAGCCTATTGTGGATGCTATCGAAAAATTTATTGTAGTGGATGTAGATCTATTCAAAACTTAGAGGAACTCTGTGGCACACATTTTAGTGGAGGTGGATGCGATCCAAGGGCTTTTCGAGACCTTGGACCTGGTTGTTGGTGAGAACATATTCTCACAACTGTTGGACTATCTCAATGTACCATTCCGTTGTGCTTACTTCCATTTATACAATCATGTTGTATCTGATTGTGAATTACAATTTGTAAAGAAAATATGGAAACGTAAAGAGGTACTTGTTGGGGACGAAATTTCTTCCTAATATTTGAAATCGGAGTCAGATGAGAATATTGTTCGGCACCCGATGGATAAGGAGTGGCTTGGTGATGAGTCATCGGGGATTTTTTTCTTCCCTCAGAGCCTGGAAATATTGATGATAATTTCTCTGCCATTGAGTCTTTGTTGGAGGGATATGAACTTTCTTGCAGTCAGCTAGTGAAAATGGTGGAGCTTTGGGAAGATTGTGGTGAGGTGGTTGATGAGACATCTAGGGCTTTGGTTGATGATGTGGTGGTGGTGTCAACTTCATGCAAGGTGGTGGAACCTTCGTATTCATATTTCCAAATGGTGGTAGTCGATTCGATGCCACCTCTTTTCGATGCATCGGGAGGTGTGTTGGTGAAGGAGTCGGTAAAAGGTGGGGTTTTGGTTGTCTCCCATCTTTTGAATGAAGGAGGTAGTGCTTCTAGGAATGGTAGTCAAGGACCATATTTTTTGCACTCCTTTGTGAAAAATATAGGGGTATTAGAAGGTATTGATATGGAACACTCCCCTCCTTTTGTGTCCGAGAAAGCTGGAAGGAAATATATTATGTTCCATGCTAAAGAAAAAGCCAAGCGGGAGGTTTCGTAAGGCATTCAGTTACAAATATCAGGGGTACTTTGAGCATGTAAGCCTCAGGATGGAGAACCCTGATGAAACTTATTTCCATTAACGTTAGAGGCCTCTAGGGGAGGGCCAAAATGCTATCCCTCAAGCGATTAGTTGCAGTGGAGAATCCTGTTTTTTTGTTACTTCAAGAGACAATGACTTCGGGGTCGGAAGTTGTTAGAAAACTAGAGAATATGTTTCCTTCTTTGTGTTTTTTTTTTGTGGATGCTTGTGGGAGATCCAAAGGCCTCATTTCTAGGGTTTCCAAGTGTTTGCAGGTTTTCAATACCTTTGGTGGTCATTCAATTCTGGGGGTCAAATCCCTTTGTCAAGAATTGGACCAAAAGTTCTTGATACTTAACATATATGGGCCTTATGAGGATAGATTTGATTTCTGGACACTGGTGCTTAATATGGAATGCATTCAAGTAGGGTAGCTTATCATGGGTGGCAACATGAATATTACTTTGGATGTGGAGGAATCTTGGGGCAGATCGGCAAGGGCAGATTCTCGGCCTACAGATTTTAGGGACATGTTCGCACTGCATGACCGGATTGATGTTAAACTGACTAAAATCAAACCAACCTAGTCCAATAAGAGAACTAGAGACCAAGGCATTTCTAAACGCCTTGATAGATTTTTTATGAATGCTAATTTGTTTTAATATAGACACATGTTCAAATCTTGGGTTGGGCCTTGCTTATTTTTGGATCACTTCCCAATCTTTTTGGAATTCGGTACCCCTATGGTCAAACTTGGTGCTCCAATTAAATATAATTCTAGATGGTTGAGCTTACCGTGCTTTCAATCTTTGATTGAAAATTCTTGGGTCCATTTGAGGGGGGGTGGGGAGTGCCGCCTGTAAATTTTCCAGGAATCTTAAAACTCTTAAGGTCAATGTCAGGGAATGGAATGTGGATCGTCGATGTTTCGGGGATAAATCTTTGGTGGGGGTGAAGTTGGAATTGGAAGAACATTATTATATTGATCCGCTCATTTTCTCTAACTGGGGGAGGAAGGATTTAATTTCATTTTTGGAATTAAAGAAAATGAATATTCTAGAGGAAGAGGATATGGAATGGCGCCTTAAGAGAAGAGCACTCTGGTTAGAGGCTGGAGATTTGATTACCAAGTATTTTCAGCGGGTGGCTTCCCATCATAAGAATGTGAATTCTATCTGGGACCTTCTTGACTATGATGAACTTCCAGTTAGAGGGTTCACCAGAATGGTGGAGGAGGTCATCTCATATTTTCATGGTCTCAACTCGGAGCCAACTCATTGTGATATGTCAAGGATGATAAATTTTACTCAAAAATTCCCTCGAATGTTTTATGTGGAAGATAGTGAGGATTTGTTTAGGGATGTTACTTTAGAGGAATTGCAAGGTGCCCTGCAGTGCTTCAGTAGGGATAAGAGTCTTGGGCCAGATGGTTGGCCCCCTGAATTTTTCTTGGACTTTTTTGAATTATTTGGGGAGGATTTGTTGATGGTGGTTGAAGAAGTTCGACTTTCTGGAGTGGTTCCTTCGGCTCTGAACTCTACATTTATTGATTTATTTCCGAAAAAGGATAGGCCAAGTAATTTTGCGGATTTCAGACCTATTTCTCTATGTAATGGAGTCCATAAGATAATAGAGAAAATCTTGGCTATTCGGTTGAATCTTTTTCTCTCAGAATATATATCTCTCGACCAGTTTGGTTTTTTGAAAGGGTGACTCATTCATGAGGCGGTGGGAGTTGCTCATGAACGTCTGCACTCTATTAAAACTAAACAATTGCGGGTGGCATCTATAAAATTGGACCTTTTGAAATCCTATGATAAGGATTCTTAGCTCTTCCTTCCTATGGTTTTGTTGCATATTGGGTTCAATTTAGACTTGACCAACTGGATTATGGGGTGTGTTTATTCTCCTATTTTCTCTGTGTTGATCAATGGATCTGAAACATCATTTTTCAAAGCCACTCGTGGACTACAGCAAGGATTTCCACTCTCTCCATATCTTTTTCTTCTTGTTATAGAAGGGCTCATTCGGTCTATTATTCATGAATGATCTAGGAGGAATATCAGGGGTATTTCCTCTGATGATCTAATGGTTCTTACACACCTAATGTTTGTGGATGATCTTTTTCTATTTTGTAGAAAGGAAGAAGTTGAATGTATTTGTTTAAGAGGAATATTAGATGCCTTTTGCATGGCGACAATTATCGAAATAAGCATTGTTAAATTGTCTATGTATCTGTTGGAAGATCATATGGGTTCCCGAGGCTTTTGGAACATCCATTTTCCATACGATACTCAGACTATGGAAGAGGATATTCCCTATCTCATATTCATATTGAATCCTAACAACTATGGGATCAAGGATTGGATCTAGCTTGTTGAGCGGGTAGCTGGGAAAACATCTTTTTGGTGTAATCGTTGGCTCTCTAGGGGAGGTCGTTTGGTATTGGTAAAATATGTTCTTTAATTTATTCTTCTTAATTGGCATCTGTTGGCTAAAATTATTGTTAGTACTATGCATCCGATTAAAAATATTTGTTTCTACTTTCTTTGGAGAAATGATAGGGATGGATATTCTCTTCACCTTGTGAAATGGAAGGTCTTAGCAACCCCCAAATTATTGGGAGGATGGGGGTTGAAGAATATATTTCTATTTAATAATGCTTTGACTGCCAAAACCCTTTGGAATTTCTTATGGAAGGATAGCTTGTGGAAGAGGATTTTGGTGGCTAAGTATATAGCTTAAAATTCAGTGATGGATTGGATTAGACGACAGTCGAAAACTGTACCACAATGCTCTATTCAGTGGAAAGGGTTATCTTCTGCTTTTAATGTACTTGAGTTCCACTTGGCTTGGAAGATAGGGAATGGTCGGTTGGTGAGGATCATGAAAGATGCCATCTTCGAGCTCTGTAATGAGTGTCTGCTGTCAGATAGTTTAATTTATCATATTTAGAGCCAGGGATTTGCCACCTTGAACAGGGTTTCTAAGTCTGTGGGGAACAACATCTAGAGATAGGATTGGATGGGGGTGGAGGAGCTTGGTTTTTCAGGAATATGGCGAGCTAGCTGGGAGTATTTCATTTATGTGTTGATAGAAGGTCACATTTTTCTCAGCAGGGAGGAGGACGAGCTCTATTGGAGCTATAATCCTTCAGGTGGAGATTATTGTGCCAGGTTGGGATATGAGTCCTTATTTCTAGGGAATCTTCAGCCTCAGTGGTGGTGGAAGGATATTTGGAAGATTAAAATCCATCCTAAAAGTATTCTTCATTTATGGATAATGTTGTCAAACAAAGTATTAACTTAAGATAAACTCCAATACTTTAGCTTCCAGGGTCCTGAATCTACTACTTGTGTAGAATGGAGGTCGAATCTATATTGCATCTCTTCGTTATGTGTTCTTTTGTCAGGTCTGTTTGGGGGAGGTTGGTAGACTAACAGGATGCCATGTTCATTGGGATGGAGCTTCTGTCGTTCTCTGTTTTCATGCATTTTTTAGATCCAAAGGAAGCAAGGTGTATAGGAGCCTCCCTATCATTGTGTCTTGGGGGGTTTGGTTGGCCAGAAATGTTTCCATATTTTGCATTAAATATTTTTCTAGTTTGCAGGTAGCATCCCAAGCTGTTGTATTATTCACTGCATTCAAGTCATTGATCTCTCCCAATTTATCTAGAACACATGTGGCTCCGGTAATTGATGAAGGCGGGCCCTGGGATTTTTTGATAGGGCTAGCCAGAATCATCATTTGGTCAGTGGTTTTGGATTCATTATGTTTCTAGACACTCAATACTATTACAAAGGATGGGGTGGTTTGGGCACTTGAACCAACAATCAAGCAAAGTTTAAAGCACTTTCTTTTCTACTGAAGGTGGATTTCAGGAGGAATATTCTCAACTTGCAGATCTTGGGTGACTCTGAGCTAGTGATCAATTCCTTGCAGGGGCATTCCGAAATTTCTCATGCTGGGATTTTGTATTTGGTTAATCAACTGAAAATTGTGAGGGAGTCCTTTCACTATCTCACTTTCATTCATACTCGGCCCGAGTTCAACATGGAAGCTGACTCTCTATCCAAGCGAGGGTTACTACTTCATGCTAGAGCACTTCATTTGGAAGAATTTCAAGGAGACACTATTATTAAATATCCAGATCATTCCTTATGCAAAAATATGATATAAATACTGTGAAGCATCTCTTGATCATGTAGGATCAATTTATTTTATTTTTGTGTCTGTAATAACATTCTCCAATCACTAGACTCTATTTCGGGCTCTTGCCACAGTCAAAAGGCACTTAAGAATGTATTTTTTCTCCAAATAAAATAAATATACTTGACTTTTTTTTATCGGAAAAAAAATATAACTACTTGATGTATAATTAAACGTCTTAAACTCAATATCTCACCTTTTCTATTCTTCTTCTTTGAAATCTATAAATTTATTATTGTTCTTAACATCAATATTATATATAATAAATATAATGTTCAATATATATGTTTGTTAATATTTTTCTCTACTTAAGATATTTAATGTTTGTTTTAATTGTTTTATAATTAATTATGATTTCTTAGTTTAATTAGCATGTTATTGTACATGCGATCTATAACCGCAGTGTACTATTAGCTAGCTGGCTGAATTCTAGATGCAACGTGGCCTTTGATAACCCATAACCTTCATTAAAACATTGTCACTGCTTAAGTGACTATGGACTGGTGAAATTAATGTGGGTATATTGGGATTGCCCAAATGCATTGAAAACCTTAATAGCATGCCAACTGTAGGAATACATCTAGCAACGGATATCATATCTCCAATCCAACGATGGTTTAGGCGAGGAGAACGTAAACCTTTTGTAGGACATATAAACTCAAATCCAAATATATGTAAATTAAAATATTATCACCTCAAATCATAAACAATCATATAGTCGAATGACATTCGAACCATTGTTTGAAAATCTAACTATGTATTTCACGGCAGCCATCATAGCACTATGTAGCTCTTTTTCGATGCAATACCCTTTGGCATGCTTTTTCAATACCCTTTGTCAGCCTTTGTCATGTGGCAATAGAAGAAGCCAATCATAAGTTTTTGAAATTTTATATTTTCTCTAGTTCTGATAGAGATAACATGTAAATTAGTCAATCCAGTTTCACATCACACATGCAGCTAATTAGGTAAAGGATAAATGGATTATTCAAAAAATAATTATTTATTTTTAAATTCCAATGTTAAATTTTGGAAAAAAATTGTTAACTTTGTTTATTAATAGAAACTGGAAAGAATTGCCTACCTAGTCGATTACATAATATCTCGCATTTGGCAAGTATAAATATTAGAAATCAATTTGAGACTAATGATAGCAAGGGATGGAGGAGGATGATAGAGGATGTAACACCTCCAAAAATTTATCAAAAATTAAAATTTTTCTTATAGTGTAAATGCTAAGATTTACTGTGCAGAAATATAATTGTAAATAATTAACTTTTATTGTTTTATAAATTGATTATGAAATGTCCTCCTTGTTTATTACTGTGATGCGTATCTATGTATAATAGTTCTGTGATAAATGTGAATCTGCAATAGTTACATTCGTTTCTCATCTCGCATAACATGTATGAAGGGTATTAGTTACTGTTAATCTATACTTTGTATAGACAACACTTATTTGTCTACAAAATACATCGTTTATTTAATGCATCTTAACCACTAAATGCAATGTTCTTTTGACTATCTTCAATATGATAATTTAATGCTTATGATGACATTTGATATTTAATTTGTCATAATTCTTTATCGTAAATGAATTCGTAGTTATAATTACTATGTTGATACTGAACATGTGTTTTCTTTTGTTGAAGGGGTCCTTGGTGATGCCCTGAAGCTTACTTAGCTCTTTAAGATAACGCTCCATGATGACCTTGGGCAGGTTACAGGTTTGGTTTACAACATAGCTTGGGGTTGATATTATAACCCTGGTTATAAACACTTATTGGCAAGGTTAAATTATGTTGTAGTTATATTCTTGGTCCAATGTTTTTACGATAGGGCTAGAGATCCCTAACCAAATATTGATGGTGTTCTAAATAATGATTCAAAACTATGTACAAAGTGTGGTTAATTTAGCAACCAACGTTAGTATTAATCCACTACGAGCAACTGCATGTTGGACTATGGCATATTGGTTAAAATCTATGTGTTACTGGTTGACAGGTCAAGCATTGAATGCAACCACATGACGGTTGAGTAATGCCCATCCATGTATAAGACAAAACCATAACACTACACTGGGGGGTTTGGTCTTTTCATTGTTGTTTGTTCCAGCGCTGATGTAGAGGGATGAGCTCTCTCGGCTGCCATGGTCATTGTGCTTAATAGAGCACCACTCGCAAAGGCAGTTTAATAATGAATGTATTGGGTCGTGGGTCTTTTTGGTATCCCAAGCGTGCATTGGGATCCAGTGCTCAGTTCTTGGCCTGAGTTCGAATCTTGCGAAGGTAAAACTCTTTTATAAAAATTTTATTTCATATTTATTGTTTATGAGGTTTCTTACTTATGTCATGGTGTTCAACCTTTAACCATTAATGTATTATAATGGCAGGGATAGGGTTCATGTTTCCTGCTCTTGACTTGCAGTCTTCGGCGATAGATTTTGAGGAAAGGAAGTGAATTCCAGTGGTTGGAAAAACCACAGTAATCTTCGGGTCTTTCCAGATGACACCTATGTCAATAAGTTTTGGGTTGCTTTCTTTTCATTGCCATTCTCCAATGTTTTTTTGTTTATTTAAGTGATCTAGTCGGCAACTTAGGGCAGCAATGCTATCGTACATGTTTCCATGGCTAAGAGCCAGTGATGGGGTTTGACCATCTATTTTATTGAATGGTTTTTATACATGGTTTATCTATTTGGGAACTCTCGTGTATCCCTGAGAAGTAACACTACGCTTGTAATATTTTTAATGGAAATACATGGCCTACTGCCTCGATACTTGTTTTAAAATCCTATCTTAAAATGGCTACTGTTTGCTCTCGGCTTCTTATCAGTTTTAACTGTTTTTATAATGTTTAATGTTTGGAGAAATCTTGTTTTGGGCCAGACCTAAATTTCATTTCGTATGTTTTAATTAAGCACTGTGATATGTTTTAGCTCTGTGTTTAAAAATGATATTAATTTTATTACAACAGGGTTCGACCCTGTACCATACCCTAAACTGGGTTTGGATTTTGGTTTGTGTGATGATATGTAAATGTGGTAAAAACACCAACACTATTTATGGTTATAAGATATGAGGTCTTTGGGGTTAAACCCTAAACCCTACGGTATAGACAGTTTGTATTGATCCTGCTCGTAGTTTGTTTTAGAAACTGTAATAATTCTTGGGAAGACTCTCGCGAGTCTCGAACCTTTGACTTGAACCAATTCTAACTATTGTCATTTTAATAAAGTATTGTGCTCTATAGTTTTGATTTGATGGTTTTTATTTAAATACTTTGGGGTTTATAAACCTAAGTGGCCTTACGCCCATACTTGAATTATTGTTTAATAATTTTAGAAACTGATTCAAGTATGGAACAACTATACTTGTCCATTCAAGTCGGTCAATAGTTTAGAAGATAATCCTATATTTAATGTGTAACTGGACTGTTTCATATATTGGATATTCATATAATATGATGGGTGAGCTCATACGAGTCTCAAACCCTTGACTGTCAATTTTATTTGTTGAAATTTAAATCCTATTGCTATATGAATATGTATATATGGTTTTTAGCCTGCAATCTTTCGACTGTTTGGAATTTGTTATAAAATAATTCATATAATTTCTATGTAAAATAGGAATTGATCCTATATATTGTAATAAAGTTGTTTAACAGGATTTTAATGAGTTTGTTTATAAATTTATATGTTTGTCAAACTGATGTTCGTTACTGAATATTCATTAAGATCGAATAGGAATATTTTTAGGACTGTAAGTAAATCTCTATTCTTCGATTTCAAGTGATGACTAAGCCTTTGTTAAGACTTATGAATAATGATTTAATATTTTACTTCTGTTTGTATTAATAATAATTTATAATGTATTATGTAGAGTGCAGATATTGGTTTATGTAATATATAGACAGAGTTAAAATTATACTAACAATTATCATGAAGTATACATGTAATGTACATACATCGAATGTTTCTATAATAGATATATTGTTTATAAGATGTTAATCCTAGGTATATACTATTGCTATGAATTTATACTTAGCATAAATATTGACTATGAGAACAATGGTATTTCTATGAGTGTGGTTTATTTTATTATGGTATAAACTAGCTAAATTGTTCTATGATTGTAAGAACTGTAAAGAAGAATTATAGTCTGTGTTCCTTTTAAGTTTTATGTATAATATTTCAGCATACATTCTTTTAGTTGTATCTACATCTAATGTAAAAATAAAGGATCGTCATTCAGATCAAAATATTGTTATCATTCTAATCTATTACTTAAGACAATCGTCTCTATACTAGAGTACATCACGAAAGTGAAAGGAACAATATAGAGAAGAATTATATTCATCATTCTGAAATTTTTTAAATAAATAATTCAATCATATATGCAGATTAATTTATTAGTTCAGTACTTTGATAATTAGATAAACAATTGATAGCATTGAAACCTAACAATTTTCTAATAGCATTCTTTCAAAATATACAAAGTAAGATCAATAAAGACAAAAGCAATGCAGAACTTGCTTAGACTGTATAGGTGGACAAACATCCAAAGAAGACAGTTCCTCCCAATTGTCTCCTAAAAGAAACCAAGATCACTTGTTTTAGGACCCTCAAGCTTGTTCACTGAACCACCAGGACGAATATTCGGTGTAGAAGCATGTGACAATCTCTTTGAAACTCAGCAATCATGAAGACTTGCATAAAACACACTCTGCACTCAGTAGCATAGAACAGTCTTACTCTGCAACTCATTAGCTAGCTTATCCCCTCATCGAATCTCTTGTGTGCTGTGAGGCACCTGCAACAATTAATTAACAAGAATACGTGAAATAGTAGAAATGACAGAACTCAAAATCACTTTTGTATTGATCACAGGCCACTTCGAGGGGGCAACCTCCTTTGAGCAAGCTCAATACAAATAACTTCACAGTGCCTTCATAGGTCTCAACACACACTTATATACTAATTCTAGGCGCCAATACTATGGGTCAAAACCATGGGCCGTTACAAACTATGGATTAACAATACTACGGGCGACTTACAAAGCATATGCGCCAACAACAATAACACCAACTATTGATCAACAAATACTACGGGACGACTTACAAAGCATATGCGTCCAACAACAATATACTAACAAAGTAAAGACATGGGTTCCTAACATCCCCTCCCCCTTAAAAAAAGCTTTGTCCTCAAAGCTTTAGATGTGGAAATTGTTGTTGAATCTGAAGGAGTGGTTCCCATGTAGCATCCTCTGGCTGCATGCCGTGCCACTGAATTAAGACCTCTGTGATAGAGCGAGAGCGAAGTTGACGCGTGCGCCGATTGAGGATGGCCTCTGGCTCCAAAAGGATGGATCCTTCATTATCCAGTTCAGGTAAAAAAGTTTGGCCGCTGATTTTGGTGCCAAGAACTTTCTTCAGACAAGAGACATGAAAGACTGGATGAAAGCAGGAAGAAGGAGGAAGTTCCAATTTATAAGCAACGGACCCAATCCTCTGAAGAATACGATATGGCCCATAGAACTTTGGAGCGAGCTTATGACGCCCTTTCAGTTTCAAGGAGGATTGTTTGTACGGCTGGAGACAAAGAAAAACTGTATCGCCGACTTGAAAAGTGCGCTCCGAACGGTGCTGATCAGCTTGTTGCTTCATGCGATTTCTTGCCATGTGAAGATTGTCCCGCAAAATGTGAAGAATCTGATCGTGGTTGCGAAGGACCTTGTCAACTTCCTGAACTGGTGAACTGGTGGCGGTGTATGGCAGAAGAGCTGGAGGTGCCTGACCATAGACTGCTTCATATGGGGTCATCTTAGAGGCAGTATGGTAAGAGGTATTGTACCACCATTCAGTGAGAGGGAGCCACTTTTCCCACTGATGTTGTTGTTCTGAGGTGAAGCAACGAAGATAAGTTTCCAAGCATTTATTGACAATTTCAGTTTGACCATCTGTTTGTGGGTGATACCCTGAACTCATCTTCAGTTTGGTGCCAGTGTGGCGAAATAGTTATGTCCAAAAATGACTAGTGAAAGTCGCATCACGATCCGAGACGATGGAAGCAGGGATGCCATGAAGACGAAAGATCTGGTCCATAAAAATTTGAGCAACGGAGGAGGCTGTATAGGGATGGCTGAGAGCGCAAAAATGACTATATTTGGAGAGACGATCAACCACAACGAGAATCACTGTCTTCCCGATAGATTTAGGGAGCCCTTTAATGAAATCCATAGAAATATCTGTCCAAATCCGGGTAGGTATGGGCAAGGGTTCAAGCAATCCTGGAAGGAGTGTTGTTTCACCTTTATTGCGCTGACAAGTATCACATTCGGCCACCATCTGTTGAATTGTCCTTTTCATGCCCTGCCAAAAGAAGTTACGCCGTGCACGTTCATATGTTTTGAGGAACCCAGAGTGCCCGGCCGATGGAGAAGCATGGAGTTCATAGAAGACAGCCTGTTGAAGATCTGTGTTCTAGGGAAGCACCAGACGACCCTTGTATCGCAAAGAAGCACCATCCCAAGAGTAATGTGGGACAGCAGAAGGATTGTTGGTCAAGCGTTGGATGATCTGAGATAAGGAAGAGTCATTGACATAACCCTGTTTAACAGATTGCAACCAATTTGGAACAGGCATAGAAATAGCTGAAAGAGAACCTTGGGCATCAAATGTGCGAGAAAGAGCATCTGCCACAATATTGTCTTTACCCTTCTTGTAAGTGATCTCATAGTCATAACCCATGAGTTTGCTAACCCATTTCTGTTGTGCCGGGGAGGAGACACGCTGGTCCAAGAAATATTTCAGACTCTGGTGATCAGTCTTGATGCAGAAATGATTCCCTAATAGGTATGGATGCCACTTCTGTACTGCATGCAAAATAGCCATCATTTCCTTCTCATAGGTAGAGGCAGCTAAATTCTTACCTGAAAGGGCTTTGCTGGTGAACGCAATGGGGTGTTCATCTTGAAGGAGAATAGCACCAAGTCCATTGCCGCAAGCATCACTCTCAATAGTGAAGGGCTTGGAAAAATCGGGCATAGCTAGCACAGGTGTAGTACACATAGCTTGTTTTAGTTTGTCAAATGCACATTGAGCATCAGGTGTCCATGTAAAAGCATCTTTTTTCAATAGAGCAGTTAATGGAGCTGTAATCTTCCCATAATCCTTGACAAACTTGTGGTAGTAGCCGGTTAACCCCAAAAAACAACGAAGGCTCTTGAGTGTCTGAGGCTGTGGCCAATTGTTCATGGCCTCGATTTTGGCAGGATCCACGCGAACCCCTTGTGCTGAGATAATGTGCCCGAGATACTCAACTTCCTTTTGTCCAAAAACACATTTAGACTGCTTGGCATGGAGATGATGGACAGAGAAAAGTTGCATGACAAGATCCAGATGCTGGAGATGTTCATCCCATGTTTTACTGTAGATGAGGATATCATCAAAGAATACCAGAATGAATTTCCGCAAGTAGGGTCGAAATATTTTATTCATTAAGGCCTGGAATGTGGAAGGAGCATTAGTGAGGCCAAAGGGCATGACCAAAAACTCATAATGGCCATCATGTGTGCGGAAAGCTGTTTTAGGAATGTCATCCTCATGAACCCGAATTTGATGATACCCAGAACGAAGATCCAACTTAGAGAAAAAGTGAGCCCCATGAAGCTCATCCAGAAGATCATCAACGACAGGAATTGGAAACTTATCCTTGATGGTGAGGTGATTAAGTGCTCAGAAGTCAATGCAGAGGCGCCATGACCCATCTTTTTTGCAGACAAGAATAATTGGAGAAGAAAAGGAACTAGTGCTTGGGCGAATAATACCTTGCTTCAATAAGTCCCGAACGAGCATTTCAATCTCCGTTTTTTGGTGAAATGGGTAGCGATAGGGTCTAATGTTGGGAGGAACGCTGCCAGGAAGGAGTTGAATACGATGGTCTTCTGGCCTGCAAGGTGGTAATCCCACTGGTTCAGCAAAGACACTTGTATATCGATCTAGAATTTGTTGTAGATCCAAAGGGGTAGTGGAGACCGCTGATGGTTGCATCTGGATGGAATGGATCTGAGCGATGACACCATGTGAACTCTTCTTGAGGAGTTTTTCCATGCGATGTGAACTGATGATGCTGAGAGAACCTGGTTGTAATCTTGTCAATGTGTGTTTGTGTCCATTGAGGGAAAACTGCATCCAAAGTTTGGCAAAATCCCATAAGATAGGGCCGAGTGTGCGTAGCCATTGAGCGCCCAAAACCACATCACATCCGCCTAAGGGTAAGGCAAACATGTCAGAGCACAAGGTATAATCTCCCATGGAGATACGCACATTTCGACACTTCCCTTTGCAAGGTAAGGTGCCCCCATTGGCAATCATGACTTCAAAGTTGGAGCAAGGATGGATAAAACAATCAGCCTGTTTGGCGATCCGGGGGTCAATGAAATTATGAGTGCTACCAGAATCAATGAGGATTGTAAGAGGAAGCTTCTTGAAGTAACCCCTGACCCGCATTGTTTGGGGGGTGGTGATTCCCGCTAAAGCATGGAGAGATATCTCTGGCTGGTCATCCTGAGACGGAGGGTCAATAGGCGGTTCCTGAATGTCAACCGGAGCATCTAGTGTTTCTGGATCTTCGTCACCCATTTCAGAGGCAGGCGGAGACTCCACATCCAGGAGATAGAGCTTTTGCTAAACACATCTATGTCCCCGAGTGAATTTCTCATCACAATTATAGGAAAGCCCCTTTTCTCTGCGTGCTTGCATCTCTGTTTCAGACAAACGCTTGATAGGAGTCGGTCGAGGAGCCTGCGGTATAGGTGGTCGCTGAGAACCCATATTTCGGAAGGGAACAAAAGTGGGCTTGGAGCGTTGTTGGGTTGCAAGCTTGTCTTCTGCCAACTTAGCCAACCCGAGTGCTTCCATCATTGTGTTGGGACAGAACATTTTGACCTCAGAGCGAATGGCATCCTTTAGACCACTGATAAAACAACTCCGGTAAAATTCATTAGACAATCCTTCGGTGTGGTTGGCTAGATTATCAAATTCGGTTTGATACTCTCTCACAGTGCCAGTTTGGCGAAGTTTAGTGAGGGCTCCTGTGAAGTCATCAAAAGCACTAGGACCAAATCGCTGCAAAAGGAGATGGCAAAAGTCTGGCCAGTTGGGCTCTGGATGAGCCTTGATGTACCAGCGGTACCATTGAAGAGCTTCCTGTTCCAAATGAAAGGATGCCAGCGGAACTTTGTTGACATCAAAAGTATTATGAAGACCAAAATACTGTTCTGCACGATAGATCCATCCAGTTGGATCGGTACCATTGAAGCGAGGAAAATCAAGCTTCGGACCATGGAAATTGCTGGAAGCAGAGAACCCATTGTCTACTGAAGACTCGGACTGCCGTTTGTTGTTCATAGCTGAATGTTCAAGATGGAGACCGAGAAATTTTTCATCCAGATCCTGGAGTTTGTCTTGGATGGCTGCAAGTGCTTCCTCCATGGTTTTTGCTCCTGCACGGGTGACAACCATAACCAGGATTTTTTTTTTTTTTTTTTTTTTTTCGACTGGGTAGGAAAACAAAAACAGGAACTACTTCAGTAAAGAAAAATTTGGATTTGGGAAAAAATCAGAAGGGTAATTGGGGTTTGACTAGGTTTTGGACACTGTTGGATAGATAGGGAAGCAAAAATGAGGATTTCAGAAGCGGGGTGAAAGAATGGGAAAATTTGGCAGAGGGGAACAAAAAAGTAGAATTCAGAAAGGAACTCTGTGGTCAAATTTGAAGGTGATTGGGTGAAATCTGAGGAAGTTATGGCAAACCCTCAAAATAGACAAATGTGGGATTTCGGGCTTTGGGAAGGGGAATTGGGGATAGGGTCCTCAAGACTAAAATATGCAGAATGGGATGACAGGGGTTCCCTGAAAATTTCAAGGGAAACAGAGTGAAAATAAGGGAGATATGGAGAAAAAACTGAATTTTATACCTTTTTTTTTTTTCCAGACTGGAGCGGCTACGGCTCGAAAGAGATCTGGAACAGCGCCGAATGGACTGAAAACGGTTGAATCTGGAACAGCTTGCAAAATAGATCTGAAACGGCGCAGTAGTGATCGACAATAGTTCAGCTGAAAGTAGATATGGACCCCAGGTATGTGCGGCTTCCTAACAGTTCAGGGGTTTCACTCGGCCACCAATGCTGTCTGACGGCTTGCGTATTGGGGCAATACCCCTCACTCCACAGCTCAGGTAAAATTGATAACCACTTTGCCACAAACGACAGCTCTTGGTTTACCTCACGGGTGGGAACTAGTCAATCAGGTAGGGGTCGTTGCCCTTTTCGCTGGCAGGTCCTCTCAATGGGCCAGCTACTTCGGGGTTCCTGTGGTACTCCTCACAATGAGTTTTAGGGATTATGCCCAAGTACTTTCCACAGTTAAGCGGATAGGGATTATTCCCAAATCCGAACCTGCAACAGATGCGAAAAAAAAATTTGGCAGAAATTTCACCCAGCGAGCCCAAGAAAGTGCTCTGATACCAGATGTGAGGCACCTGCAACAATTAATTAACAAGAATACGCGAAATAGCAGAAATGACAGAACTCAAAATCACTTTTGTATTGATCACAGGCCACTTCGAGGGGGCAACCTCCTTTGAGCAAGCTCAATACAAATAACTTCACGGTGCATTCATAGGTCTCAACACACACTTATATACTAATTCTAGGCGCCAATACTATGGGTCGAAACCATGGGCCGTTACAAACTATGGATTAACAATACTACGGGCGACTTACAAAGCATATGCGCCAACAACAATAACACCAACTATTGATCAACAAATACTACGGGATGACTTACAAAGCATATGCGTCCAACAACAATATACTAACAAAGTAAAGACATGGGTTCCTAACATGTGCTATACAAGGAAAGTTGTATATCTCTATGTCTGTGTGTGTGAGCTTCCTGCTCAATTCGATGGATATATAAAGATTACCTAGGTCTTTAGGGATAGTTTAACAATTAATGAGCCACCTGCTCAGTTCCACCATCCTTGGGGAACATGACTACATTTCTAAGGAAGTTGCTCCTTGCAATAGCTAGTAAGTGAGTGTAGATGTTGCCACTTGTCAACTGCCTTCTACACCAGTTTTATTCCTCCTAGTGGGTCAGTGAACACTCTTTAATAGTCCTCTTTGGATGAGTGTCTCCTATTTTAATTTATTAAATAATAATAATATTCAATTACAGTCATAATTGACCATACTTGGTCATAAAACTTTACAATAAGTTTTTAAAGTAATGTTTTTCCACAAACATAAAATGTTTCAAGTTCTAGGTAGGTTACAAACACCCCCTCTTAAGTTGAACATCGTCCTTGATGTTGCTTAAGCATCATCTGAGTCCTCCTGGAATAGAATTGGATATGCTCCCTGCATATGACTCTCCAATTCCCAGGTTGATTCATCTAGACTAAGGTGCTTCCATTGCACCTTTACCTGTCCAGTGGTGCGATTCCAGAGTAAAATTTCTCTCATATCTAGGATACAATCTATTCCCACCTGAAAATCTCCTTCTGGTTCCACCCGTATTTCATTCCAATTGATTACATCAGTAACATCATGTACACACTTTTCAAAATAGAAATATGAAATACATTATGTATTTTCATATTAGGTGGCAAAGCCAACTGATAAGCCACTGGTCCCACTCTTGATAATATTTCAAATGGTCCACAATACCTGGGTGCTAATTGAGCACAACTCCCCAACTTAAATGAGCTTTTCTAGGTTTTACTTTGACAAAAACATGCTCACCTACTTGGAATTATTTTTGAGCTCTTTTCAGATCTGCGTGACTCTTTTGTCTGTCTTGTGCAATTTTCAGATTGCTTTGTACCTGCTTCACTGTTAGTTCCATCTCTTTTTAACAATTTAGGTCCTAACATCAATATATCAACATGATTACTCCATGAAATGGGAGTATTACACTTTCTACCATACAGAATTTCAAAAGGACTAAGTTTAGTTGAAGCTTGATAGTGATTGTTATAAGCAAATTCAACTAAGTGCAGATATTCTTCCCACTTGTTTGGCTGATCTTTAACATACATTCTTAACATATCTTCTAGAATCTGATTTATTCTTTCAGTTTGTCCATCGGTTTGTGGATGAAAAGATGTATTGAACACTAGTACAAAATGAGAGATAAGTGACAAGGTGACAAAAAAATTTGGTCACCACCGTTTTTTCAAGGGATAAATGACCAAACTTGAGAAATTTTAAGTGAGATAACTAAAAACGATCAAGCTAAATTACCAACTTGGTTATGGGATAAGAAGTAAACTAAAAATGACCACATAACAATAACATTAAGAATATGAATTAGTCGTTTATTTGGTCATTTTTAGTTGCGTCACTCCGACAATGGAAAATTACAATTTTGCCAATGAATTTGTACAATTTACTAAATTTTAATACAGTATATGAATTTAGAGACCCCCTTCTGTCTCTGAATCCATCTGCAGTGTTAAATTTTAGTAAATTGTAGACCCTATCATGTGTCACAGCTCGACAATTGACACCAAATTAGTCTTACTGATCATGATGATGTCCACTGAGTGTGAAAAGTTTGGTGGGTTGTTTGAGTGACGTTAAATGAATATCATAAATTTGGAATTTGGAAGATGTCTATCAAAACTTGCTTACACAAATTATTGAATTGTAGCTAATGGGTTATGTTGGTACATTAAATTTTCTACAAAAATTTCTTGAAATTTTGCAACATGTGCAATGAATTTGACTTAATCCCCATAACGTCAAATTCTCAAATTAGTGAATCTTAGCAGTCTGCCCTTATCCTTCTCATTCAATTTTTTTGTTGAGTTAAAGCTCTTAATATAGTTTCCATTTGATTTTCAATCCAAAATGGCAAGATTGTCTTTGCAACATAGTTAAGTGATAAATATTTGTCTTGTCATTAAACCTAAATTCATTATGGAATAGTATTTATTTATGATTTCGTCATTTTTAAAGAAAAAAAACCACTTTTATAAACTATGGTTTTCTATGAATGGTTTCGGAGGCTATGAATCCACCTTTGATAATAGTTTCATAGGCTTCGAAATCAATTTACACCCCGGAGCATTTGACCGAAGAGGAATGGGCGTTCTAGGGTTTGATGCAGGATGGCTTCGGAGGCACTATTGTGCTTCTATTTAGGTTCGTTAGAAGAATGGGGTTTCTAGGATTTGATGCTGGATGGCATTGGAGGCACGACATTACCTCTATTGAGGATCATTTGGTATGATTTATGGTGGCTTGACTCTTAGTGCTGCGGTTTTCTATTCACTAGTGACTGTATTGGTCTGGGGCTCACCATGGTTTTATTTTGACTTTGGCTTTACTATTTGTTTATCTTGGCACTACATCCTATTTGTCTGGAGTATTGTCCTTTTCCCTTGTCGTTCTCTAATATTGTAATGGCCTCGACTAGCTCAATTGATGTAGGGGTGGGGCCTGTATTGGAACTGTTCTCTGGTGGGTCTGACCCACTTCTCTGTGGTGGCACAGTATCAGGGGGTGTGTCCGTGGAAGACTCGGGTTCTGACAAAGATTACTATCAGCCCTGTGATAATGTTTGTAGGGGTGGTGGTCTGTCTCGTAGTGGTGGTTCAAAGGTGCATAATAATCGCTCTTTGAAGATTATTAAAAGTCGGGGTGAAGGGACCGAAATGGTACTGGGGAAGGATGTCCAGTTGGGTCGTGTTTTAAGCCTTTCTGCTCGGGCTCTGGTTGGTAAGCTGTGTTATATAGACATTAGCCGGACAGACCTTATCTCGTGGGTTAATTCTGAGTCGAATCCTTTGCTGCATTATACTCCTAGGATACATATGCTGGTAAACAACTAGGTTGTTTTTCATTTTTTGGATGAGGAACATGCAACTTTAATCTTGGGAAGAATCTGGGTTATAGACCGGGGTTCACTCTACTTGAAAAAGTGGCATTCGGACTTCAATCCTTCTACTGAACTGCTTCAGTCTAACCATCATTGGGTTATGCTCAAAGGATTTCCATTGGAATTGTGGACTCGTGATGTTTTTATCAGTCTGGCAAACAACATTGGTACTTTTGTCTTCTTTGATGATAAATCACTCTTCCATGAGGATAAGAGGTGTGCATGGATTTTGGTTGAACTGGACAGCTCCTTGGGCCTTCCTGAATCGGTATAGATTAGATGGGGAGATAAGGTCATTTGCCAGGAACTGGATTACTGGAGGACTCCATTTCAGTGCTTCACTTGTGGAAAGACAGGCCACTTGCGGAAAAGTTGTGGGAGTGGTAAATTTTCCAGGCACATTGTCACTGATTCTACTATTGTGGAGCATCCATCTCAATTGGGACCGGAGGAGGTTCAAAACCCTGTTGTTATGCTAGAGCAGTCGACTTTTGCTGGTAAGTTCAAATCTCATTTCCCTGACTTATTCAACTAGTTGTCATTGAAGGATATTAATAAGTTGGATGGGTGGGGTAAGGAGTTAGGGTCTTGGCATACACCGGGCCTATAACTTCTACAACCTTAGACGCACTCAATTGGATGGCTACAATAATCTATAATCCTTGGGCCAAGGGAACCCCCACTCTGAGGGCTACTTTCACTTCAATTTCGAACTAAACCTAAATCTCGAAATATATGGAAAAGCCCTCTAACTATTCCAGAAAACATCCTCATTCACAGTTTTTAATTAATAAAATCGCTTCTTTAGGGCCGATACATTTCATGTCTCTGATTCTCCTTCGGTTACTTCAGACCATGGCAATGTGGGGAATTCTCGAGAGCTGACAAGCCCTCCTGACACTCCAACTATTCTTTCTCCCATTGCTAATTCTCAAATTCTATTGGCAGAAACCTCTCTTCTTCAGACATTGACCCCTCAACTTTTGGTGAAGGATCCTGATGTTGGCAAGGTGGGGGATAAGCTTGACCTTTTTAATGCCCCACTGCCTATCTTATGTGAGGGTAATATTCTTCCTGCTACTGAGTTTCCTCCTCTCCCTAATGTGACAGTCCGGAAAAAAGAAGGGGGGAGGCGTAAGAAAGATCTGGCTAGGGCTTCTTGTGGGGGATCGGTGAAGCCCTTATTTTTGGTTGATGATTCATTGACGACTTGTGAGGATTCTGTATCTCCTTCCATTTTTCGGCCACTTAGAGCACTAGAGGATAACCCTGGGTTTACATAATGCTTATTTTGACCTTAAATATCCGTGGGGTTGGAGGTGCCCCAAAACTCTACACCTTTTGTCGTCTTCTTGCTCTTACTAAACCTGATATTATACTTTTACAGGAAACTCACTGTGATGATCTAAAAGCTAGGTCTTTTATCCATTTTGTTTTTCCCTCCTGGCATGTCTGTACTCTTGGGGCCTCGAGGAGGTCGGGTGGTCTTCTCTCTACTTGGAACCCTAATCTTTTTGTGTTCAATTCCTTTACTTTGGGAGGTGGAATCCTCCTCACTGGTAGGAGTAGGTTGTGTGATAATACTCTCAATGTTTTCAATTGTTATGGCCCTCAGGTGGATAAGTGTTCCTATTGGACGGGCCTTGGGGATTCGGGCTTACTGGGTTTGTCAAACTTGATACTGGCTAGGGATTTAAATCTTACATTGGGGACTAGGGATTCTTGGGGAATTTGGGCACAGACCTTCCTGGGTTTTTCAACTCTTTTGGTCTTTCAGATATTCTACCTTGCCCGTTGGTACCCACTTGGCGCAATGGGAGGAAGGGTGATGCTGCTGTGGCCAAGAGACTGGATCATTTTTTGTTGAATGAGGAGTTGTTGGACTCTCTATCATATTGTTCATCCTGGGTGGATACTACACATTTATCTGATCATTATCCATTTTTCCTTCGTATTGGCATGGCAGCTCCTCCTACATTTGTTCCGTTCAAATATTGCCATATATGGTCCCTCGATGAACACTTTATCAGCCTTGTGTGTAATTTATGGTCTACTATGTTGATGGATTCAACTTCTCTGGCCATGATCTGCCTTCCTGGATTTCTTCAATTATTAAAAAAGAAGGTTGCCCCTTGGCTTTGTGAAAAGAAGGAACACATGTATCAGGACATCAATAGAGTTGAATTGGCCATATCGTCTATGATGGGCCATCCTTATGAGGAGACTATTGATCCTATTTTAATGGCAGAGATAGAGTCATTAGAAAAGCAGAAGGCCACACTCCTTGCTATGGAAGAGGCTTACTAGAGACTGAAAAGTCGAGCCCTCTGGCTCACTAATGGTGACCAAAACACTCAGTACTTCCATGCTTATGCTGAAGGTCGGCAGAAGAAGAAAACTATCTGGGAAATCAAGGATACTATGGGCATTTCTATTACGGATGGGCCTGGCATTGCTAGGGAGGCTGTACATTATTTTTCTAATATTTATAAGAAGGATGGTACTATAAACTTGCAGGCATAGATGCAAATTCTACAGGTTATGCCTCACCTATTTTCGGATGAAGATTGTATTGGGATTAATGCTCCGGTTACTCTATTGGAGATTGAGTCAATCTTGATGGATATGGAAAAAGACAAAAGTCCTAGGCCGGATGGATGGACTTGTGAATTTTTCATTCAATTTTTTGATATCATGGGCCCAGAATTGGTTCATTTAGTGGAGGAGGCTCGGGTTACTGCCAGAATCCCTGGTGATGTGAATGCAACGTTCATCTCTTTGATTCCAAAGGTTTCAAATCCTTCCTCTTTTAATGATTTCCTACCCATTTCACTTTGTAACATGATTTATAAACTGATATCAAAAACTATTGCTCAGAGGATAAAGGGGGGTTTATCTAGTGGTATTTCGGCAGAGTAGTTTGGATTTTTAAATAAGAGGCTGATATGTGATGTTGTGGGGATGGCTCAAGAGATATTACACACTATCAAAGTTAAAAAATTGGAAGCTATGGCCCTGAAGCTGGATCCGATCAAGGATTATGACCTTGCTGACTAGTCTTTCCTTAAACTGCTTCTATTAAATGCTGGTTTGGATTTCTGGATAACTCAGTGGATTATGGGTTGTATAAAATCTACAAAGTTTGCCATTCTTGTAAATGGTTTACCTACATCCTTTTGTCAAGCATCTCGGGGACTAAGGCAGGGCTGTCCTCTTTCTCCCCTCCTTTTTATTCTCATCATTGAAGGACTCAGTAGACTTATACTTCAGGCAAAGGAGGAGGGCCTATTTACTGGTATTTGTGCCTCGGCTCACATCGTTATCACGCATTTGCTTTTCATTGATGATATTCTCATCTTCGATCTAGGTAAGGAACAGGAATGGTTACATTTCAAGTTTATTCTGGATACATTCTGTAATGCATCTGGTATGCAGATTAGTATTGCTAAATCTCGTCTATTTGCTATAAATTTGGGTGATGATGTTAGATGGGCCATGGAAAATATATTTCCTTTTGAGATTTTTGACTTGAGATAGGGTTTGACTTATCTGGGGTATTTCCTGAAACCAAATACTTATTTGGTTAATGATTGGTTATGGTTGGTCAAAAAAGTGGAGAATCGGATTCATTGTTGGCAAAATTGGAAGCTCTCCATGGGTGGCAGATTGGTACTTCTTAACTCTGTATTGTCTTCTTTACCTATTTATTGGTTCAACCTGGCTATTGTACCTATGTCTATACTACACATGATTCATAAATTATTGTTTAATTTCCTTTGGAGGGGGTAGTCCTGTTATCAGGGATGCCATTTGGCATCATGGGAAATTTTATCTAGGCCTATACAAGATGGTGGATGGGGAATTAGGAATCTGTACTGGGTTCACAAGGCCTTGCACATGAAGTCTCTTTGGCGTGGTCTACGTGATGATGGCCTATGGGGAAAATTGATTCGGGATAAGTATATTAGCCCAGAAACTATCTTTGGCTAGCTGCGATCTGGAAAGTTGCTGAAACAAAACTCATCAGTGGTATGGGTGGGTTTGGTGAAACTGGTTCCATATATTCTGCGATGGCTTTTATGGCAAGTCGGCAATGGTTATCAAATTAATATTGACAGCGATTATATTCTGGGACACCCACACTCTGTTTTAGATTTGGAGACTATTCAACAACTAAGGGCAATGGGACTACAACATTTAAACCAGGTGTATGTGTTTGGGGAAAATAATGAACACAATGGGGAGTGGCTGAGTGCCTCGATGCTGGTGATGAGTGGTAGAGTGGCGGAAGAGTGGGAGAATTATACTTTGGGCCTCAGACATGCTAGCATACATCTCTCTACTGAACTAGATAGTCTTTGTTGGGATTATGGTATTGGCGATGGATCAGTGACTACATCACAAGCATATTCAGCATTGGCATTGGAGAATGGAGATTCCACTGTACATTGGTGGAGTAAAAGACTGTGGTGTTGGCATATTCCAGTGAAATTAAAACTGTTTGTATGGCTTGCTTTAAACTACCGCATATATACTGGTGACAGGTATAGGTTACACGGGAGCTATGGGCCATCTGTTTGCTTGCTTTGTTTAGGGGCGGAGGAGACCTATGATCACCTTTTTGCTAATTGTCCATTTACTCTACAACTGTGGGAGGAGGTAACGCAGCAGTTTCGGTACTTTGGGCCATGGAGGGGTGAGAGTCTAACAATCTATTTAAAAGGCTGGTATGATATTTTTAAAGCAACGATACATTTCCCTATCAGCTTCATATGGGGTATCTGGAGGCTACGTAACTCAATACTCTTTGACCACAAATCTTACTCTTTTATTAGCTCGGTGGCTTTCATTAGATGCTTCATGTCTGGGACGGTGTGGAAGTCTTCTCTTCTAAAGGATGTTGTTCTGGGGGCACCAGTGACTGGGCTGGAAAATCCGGTGGGATTCTTTGATGGGGCTACACAAGGAGGACATTGTGGTGATGGTAGCTATATAAAGTTGGATAAGGATCATTGGGCTGAATTATACTTTGGCTATGGGATTGGTAGCAATACTAGATCTGAACTGGTAGCATTATGGGGTACTCTTATTTGGCTCAGATCTTGGGTATAAAATCTATTGACATATATGGTGACTCTAGCGTGATTGTGAATTAGGTTTCATTGAATCATAAATTGTAGGTCCCAACTCTATCAGCTTGGAAATCTAAGGTATTGGCTTTTATACAACACTTCAATGCTATAACTTTCTCTCATGTGAGTAGAGTCCACAATCAGAACTCTGATCTTTTGTCCAAGATGGGGCTCCCACTGGAAGCGGGGAAAGCTATTTTAAGGCTTTTTCATGGTAGCCAGCTTCTGGAGGAAAAGAACTTCATCATTTACTGAATGAGGCTCTCTTTTTTTGCTTTTTGTTTACTACTTTTGATAATATTTTTGAGACAATTGATGTTATCAGAGCTCTTAATTAGTTTTTTGGAGAATACTTCATTTTAATGTCAATGATCTTCGAATATTGTAGCCATGTATTAGAACATATGTATATGAAATCCTTTAAGAGAATATTTGACCAATCTCTCGATTAGTTGTACTATTACTGGTATTTTTGGAGAACCAGTTTTATTGTAATCATCAATTTAAAAGGAGCTCTGGCAGTTTCCTTGATTCACTTATGAATAACAAGGAACTCTTTTTCTTTTGGAAAAAAAAGTAACACCAATTGTCTAGCGGGAAAGGTTTTGGCAAAACTGGGTTTTGAATCCTATCGCACTAGATTATCCCCACTCATTTCCCATGTCAAACTAAGTACAAAGTCTCAAGTCGATTACAGAAGCACGTGTCCAAACGACGATCCAACTGTCGAGAGAGGTTGTCAAATGCCAACTATGTGCCCAAACGATTATCCAAATGCCAATCTGTTGGAGTATATCCAAATGTTGAGTTCGCCCTCCATGGAAGCGCACGGTGTATACGATATGCACAACGCAGAGGTGGAGATTGCAGATTTGGATTTGGATACGTTCGAGCTCAACCAAGATCTTGGAAACCACTAAGCCAAATGTTGAAGTTTCCCATTGCAATTTCAAATGCTCAGGAAACCCTAGCTCCGGGTTTGGGAATTCACACTACAGTTTTTTATCGCGGATTAGTTATAGAGATTGGAGACCTGAGAACATGCGATTCTAGAAGTTTTACTACCATTGAGAAAAGGTGACCACAGATTCTATATATTGCTGGAAGTTACAAAGACACTCTGGAACCAGTACCTGCTAGAAGCATGCGCCCAGCTGGTAAGTGTGTGATAGAAGATCTATTGAATCACTTTACTATGTAAGAGTGGATTCATCAACTAGTGTTTGCTTTGTTTTATTGGTATGTGATTGATGATGTATAAAAAGGAAAAAAAACATCTCTAACTTCATATATTTTAAGCAATGGAAAGAACTAAGCTTCAAATCATACCAATTGCACTAAATAGCTTGTGCATTGCATGTGTGAATTAATAAAGATTCAAAACCTCGAAGCTGAGAATGTAGGAGAAAAATGATAGATACTCTAGTTGTGTAGCTACTCATTTAGCAATCTTACTGTAACATGAAAGATTGACTTTGAAGGTTGATGTTATGGTAGAGTAGTTGAATGTAGTGGAAAGGTTTCAAATAATTCATGTAGTTGTCTTGAGTCGTGTAGTAGAGCACCTTTAGACCATTTCATTCTGGTAACAAATAAGTCATTTTCTCAGCACATAATAATCATAAAATGGTTCTAACCAATAAATGCTGTCCTCCTTACTTGCAACAAGTATGTGTATAAGTTAGTTGATGACTTTGGTTGGTATGCCTCTATTCTAAATGAATATGGAGGAGTCCCTCATTGTCTGCATAGTAAAGATGTGGAAATGCATTTTGGAAAAGACTAAAAATTTGGTTCTGTAAATATTCGTGGAGAGAGTAGGGCAAGCATCAAAAGCTAACCAATTTCTGGGAAAAGTGGAACTGTTGGCAAACCAAAAGATGGATGGTTATCAAATTCTCTTATTTCATTAAAGAGAAGGACACCAAATACCTAAGATGACAAGCCACCTCAAGCAAGCTCAACATTGTTTCTATTTTGGAAATTCAGTTGTACAAACGTAGGAAAAAACTCAGCATACAGGAAAGCATAAAGGCCAACACTGGAGACAAGTAAAGGGTTAGAAATTTTTGCAGTTGAAGGATGTGAGAGCCTATGAGGGCCACTATATTTTTCCGTAGACCAAGAAACCAATCCAGAGTATTCATCTCTCACATGGAAGAATCTATCTTCTATAGGGGGAAAAGGTCTCTTTTGTCAATTTAGACTTTCTCGGCAAATAAATTATTGAATGTATTGACCTCTCAAAGAATTCAGCAATAGGGCAAGAAATTATAGGCATCATAAACATGGAATTGATAATCCAAATATTGATAGTGGTATTCTGGTGGGATTATATGCAAGCATTTCATTATGTAGTGTATCATTTGTCTATGGAAGGGCTCAACTTTTTGTGGCATTCATTTAGTAGGATTATGGAAACAGGACTATGGCTATGGCATTGACTACATTGGACTTAGCCAAGAAATGGTCTTAGAGGTGGAAAATCGTGTCAACTTCTACAACTATTACTACTAGTAGATCAACACCAATTCAAATTTCTTGACACAAACCAAGGGACTATCCATGTGGCATAAGAGAGGAATTTAAGACTTTATCTAAGATTGCGGCATTGATTCTTCAAGTTTTACATGTGGTAGGGGAGAATGCCAAGACACTGTCAAAACCCTTTGGAGAAATTGAAAATTCGATGGATCCCATGCATGTTTTGTATCCTTCAAATAAATCATTGGCCGTTGTTGAGTTTCCTATTTTAGATGCCCTGAAGTAAATTATTTTTTCTCTACAAACCAACTTCCTGAATTTCATCATCAACTGTTCGATTTCTGTAATGTGAAGCAATGAAATATCAGGTGCTATCCTCCTGACTTGCAGCAAGTATGTGTATAAGTTAGTTGATGAATTTGGTTGGTATGCCTCTATTCTAAATGAAATTGGAGGAATCCCTCATTTTCTGCATAGTAAAGAGGTGGAAAGGCATTTTGGAAAAGACTAAAAATTTGGTTCTGTAAATATTCGTGGAGAGAGTAGGGAAAGCATCAAAAGCTACCCAATTTCCGAGAAAGGTGGAACTGCTGGCAAACCAAAAGATGGATGGTTATCAAATTCTCTTATTTCACTAAAGAGCAGGACACCAAATACCTAATATGTCAAGCCACCTCAAGCAAGCTCAACAACATTTCTCTTTTGGAAATTCGGTTGTACAAACATAGGAAAAAACTCAACATACAGGAAAGCATAAAGGCCAATACTGGAGACAAGTAAAGGGCTGGAAATTTTTGCAGCTAAAGGTTGAGAGAGGCTGTGAGGGCCACTATATTTTTCTATAGACCAATAAATCAATCTAGAGTATTCATCTCCCACATGGAAGAATCTATCTTCTATAGGGGGGAAATGGTCTCAATCCTACAATCAATTTAGACTTTCTCGGCAAAGAAATTATTAAATGTATTGACCTCTCAAATAATTGAGCGACAAGGATATAAATTATAGGCATTGTAAACAGGGAATTGATGAAAATACTTTCATTGAAGGGGATTTGAGTTTGTTTTATTAAAATATCTGTCAAAAAATAATATGTGGATCATTCCTAGATGGATGTTTTTTCAAACATTATGAAGATGCTAAAGGTTGTAAAGAATTCATGTAGCTATCTTGAGTCCTGGAAGACGCATATCAAAATTTGTTGATTCCATGATTAATCTCACTAAATCTATGCTTATATTCATATGTTTTGAAGAATCAATTGATTACGTGATTTTCTTCATTGGTTTTTGAACTACATTGATTGGTTCATTGGTTTTTGAACTAGGTTGTGGTGTAGTAAAAAATCACAAGGCAAGGTTGTATTACATGAGAGAATAGAAGAGTAGATGTGATTGTAGCATATGCAGGAACATAAGACAAGCTTGTAACACATGCAAGATTGCAAGGTAGGGCAGCAAGCCCACATGGACTCACAAGACCATGATTGTGGATACCTAAAATGTTGTAAGCCATATGGGAAAACATGCCTAGATGTTAAGTTTAAACCAAATAGACAAGCAAGATCACTGAAAGAAACACAATCACAAGATAGACACACAATATACCCTGGGAAACCCTCATGGGGTAGAAAACCCAGCAAAGCTTTCCTCAATAAGATGATCAACCAAAATACAAGATGTGCTCCTTCCTTCTTTGTCTCCTTAGCAGATCTCCCAGACAAGTGCGCACTCTTCCACAAGTGAGTGAATGATCTAATGAGGAGTTCACCTCTCTTATTTATACTGACTCCTAACTGACTAAAAGACCTAATGGGGCCGACCTCTCTTGGAGAAGTCTAATAACCCCAAAAATATGACCACAGGGCCGACCCCCACATGGTGGGTCTAATAACCCTAGTTAGTACAAACTCTCGGAGAAATAAACATCTCCGGATACATAATAGGGTTACCTCGGAGGGATGAAACATCTCCGGAATAATAAAGTACAAATATAATATTCTTTGAAGTTACAATATTCAACACTCCCCCTTAACGAGAAGGATATTATAATAGTATCTGCAGGAGCAAGGAGTCACTATACATGATACATCTATAAATCATCGGAAGCTTTCTTCAATTTGTCTTCATCAGTAACTCAAACAGTTACTGGTATATCAATGTCAACATCACTATCTTCAGCATCGTCATCACATGATCAGCAGCATCGTCATCACATGATCAGCATATCGTCATCTCACGATCAACAGCATCATCATCACACGATCAGCAGCATCGTCATCACATGATCAGCAGTATCGTCATCACACGATCAGCAGCATCGTCATCACACGATTAGCAGCATCGTCATCTCACGATCAGCAGCATCGTCATCACACGATCAGCAGCATTGTCATCACATGATCAGCAGTATCGTCATCACAGCAGCATTGTTATCACATAATCAGTAATACAAGTATCCTATCGATACAAGTAACCACATCATCAATACAAGTATCCTACCGATACGAGTAACCACATCATCAATACAAGTATCCTACCGATACGAGTAACCACATCATCAATACAAGTATCCTACCGATACAAGTAACCACATCATCAATACAAGTATCCTACCGATACAAGTAACCACATCATCAATACAAGTATCCTACCGATACAAGTAACCACATCATCAATACAAGTATCCTACCGATACAAGTAACCACATCATCAATACAAGTATCCTACCGATACAAGTAACCACATCATCAATACAAGTATCCTACCGATACAAGTAACCACATCATCAATACAAGTATCCTACCGATACAAGTAACCACATCATCAATAAAATCACTTTCTCGGAGACCATTCGTCTATGGATCAATTCAGGGACCGAAGTCCGGGGATGATACAATCCCCATCACGTACATTTTGAACTAGCAGTTCTGGGATGATGCAATCCCCATCACGTACATTTTGAACTAGCAGTTCCGGGATTATGCAATCCCCATCACGTACATTTTGAACTAGCAGTTCCGGGATGATGCAATCCCCATCACATACATTTTGAACTAGCAGTTCCGGGATGATGCAATCCCCATCACGTACATTTTGAACTAGCAGTTCCGGGATGATGCAATCCCCATCACGTACATTTTGAACTAGCAGTTCCGGGATGATGCAATTCCCATCACGTACATTTTGAACTAGCAGTTCCGGGATGATGCAATCCCCATCACGTACATTTTGAACTAGCAGTTCCGGGATGATGCAATCCCCATCACGTACATTTTGAACTAGCAGTTCCGGGATGATGCAATCCCCATCACTTTATTCTCGGAGACCTCACGTCTACGGCTCTCTTTAGGACTGAGAGTCCAGGGATGATCCAATCCCCTCAACTGTCCTCTAAGGACTTCATTCTCGGAGACCTCACGTCTACGGCTCTCTTTAGGACTGAAAGTCCAGGGATGATCCAATCCCCTCAACTGTCCTCTAAGGACTTCATTCTCGGAGACCTCACGTCTACGGCTCTCTTTAGGACTGAAAGTCCAGGGATGATCCAATCCCCTCAACTGTCCACTAAGGACTTCATTCTCGGAGACCTCACGTCTACGGCTCTCTTTAGGACTGAAAGTCCAGGGATGATCCAATCCCCTTCTGTATTCTCATCTATACAGGTACAAATATCCAAGAGCATGTATCACATTTAGCATGTATTCTTACTAATACATCTGATCATCAAAACATGTATAAATCACACCAAAACATGTATACATCTAGCATGTATTGTCACTGATACATATAATATCAAAACATGTATACATCACACCAAAACATGTATACATCTAGCATGTATTCTTACTAATACATCAAAACATTTATCCGTAAAAATAAAAGATATATAGGAGTTCTAAATCTAAATAATTGTAAGTAGCTAAGTGCAACAAAACAAAAATGATATCAAATACTATACTACTCCCCCTTTCGAGGAGGGTCCTTCTGGACTATACCAAGCATGTCTCGGAAGTGTTCAAACTTTACTCGAGACAAAGGTTTAGTCAGGATATCGGCAATCTGATCCTCAGTGCTTATGTACTCGAGCTTGATGGCTCCTTTCTGCACCATGTCTCGTATATAGAAGTAACGGATCTCAATGTGTTTTGACTTATCATGGAACACAGGATTTTCAGTCATCTTAATGCAGCTTTGATTATCACACATAATCACAGTGGGATCCATTTCTAAGTCAAAAAAGAGTTTCCGAAGCCATACTGCTTCACAGCTGGCAGAGCAAGCAGCTATATATTCTGCTTCAGCAGTACTGAGGGCCACACTAGATTGTTTCTTGCTGAACCAGGAGATCATGGCAGATCCAAGGCCATAACATCCGCCTGAAGTACTTTTTCTGTCTGAGACACTACCTGCCCAATCAGAATCCGAGTAACCATGTAACTTGAGTTCATTACCTCCAAGATAGTATAGGCCAAAGTCCACTGTACCTTTTAGGTACCTCATTATATGCTTTGCAGCTATAAGGTGAACCTTTCGAGGTTCTACTAGATACTGACTTAGGGTATTTACAACAAAGCATATATCCGGCCTAGTATTTGTCAAATACATCAATGATCCAATGATTTGTCTATATAGGGTTATGTCCACTAGTTCTGATGAATCATTAACTAAAAGTTTCAGGTTGGAGTCCATGGGAGTGGCCATGGCTTTACACTCCAACATATCAAATCTTTTGAGAATCTCCACAGTATACTTACCTTGATTTAGAAAGATTCCTCTTGGCTCTTGCCACACTTCTAGGCCTAAGAAGTAGTGCATTAATCCGAGATCTTTTATTTCGAATTCTGAAGAAAGCTTCTTCTTGCTTTCAATGATTTGATTTTCATTTCCGGTTAGAAATAGATCATCTACATATAACAGCAATATAACAGGTTCATCATCCATCACTTTAAGATAAAGATTGGGGTCAGCTTTACTTTTGGTAAAGCCCATGCTTGTTAAGAAACTGTCAATCCTTCCGTACCAAGCCCTGGGAGCTTGCTTCAATCCATATAATGCCTTTTTCAGTTTGCATACATGGGTCCTTCCGTCTTTGACCTCAAAACCTTGAGGTTGTTCTATGTATACTTCTTCTTCAATTACACCATTTAGAAAAGCTGTCTTAACATCCATTTGATGCAATTTCCATTTCATCATGGATGCAAGTGCCATGATAGTTCTAATTGAAGTATACCTAGCAACAGGTGCAAATGTTTCTTCATAGTCAATTCCCTCCTTTTGAGAGAATCCTCTGGCTACAAACCTTGCCTTGTATTTTTCAATGCTACCATCTGCAGCATGTTTTATTTTGAAAATCCATTTGGAAGAAACCACACTTTTATCTCTTGGTTTGGGGACTATATCCCAAACATCATTTTTCATTATCGACTGATATTCTTCTGTCATTGCTTCTACCCATTCTTTCTTTTGAGCTGCTTCTTCATAGCTAGTAGGCAGTTGATCCACAAGATCACACATCAAGGCCATATAGTTGGACACTAGCTTTGGTTTCTTTCTTTCTCTAATGGAGCCTTCAGGAGCACCATATTTTTCAGCCCCTTTGATAATATCTCTAGCCCATGCTGGTCTTCTTTTCTTTGATAAATCTGAGATAGGAGGTTCTTGTGGTTCCAACATGTCATGATCCTCTGGTGGATTATCTTCAGGAATGTGAACAGCCTCTGAGTTTCTAGAAGAAGGATCTTCTTCATAGATTTCTTCAAGTTGGCATTTTCTTGATTTCTTGAGGGCTGCTTCTTCATCAAAAGTTACATCTCTACTGATTTCTATATGATGAAAGCCTGGTATGTAAATTCTGAAAGCTTTGGATGATTCACAGTAGCCAACAAATATTCCTTTCTTACCAGAAGGATCCAACTTGGTTCTCTTTTCCTTTGGAATGTGGATGTACACAGGACACCCAAACATTTTAAGATGGCTTACCTTGGGCTTCTTTCCAGAAAACACTTCTTCTGGAGTTTTGAAGTCAAGAGCACTATGAGATAATCTATTTTGAACATATACTGTTGTTCTGGCTGCTTCAGCCCACAGATACATGGGAAGATCCTGGTCATGTATCATAGTCTTCACAGCTTCCATGATGGTTCTATTTTTCCTTTCTGCAACCCCATTTTGTTGGGGATTGTAGGGAGTGGTTAGTTCTCTCTTGATTCCAGCTTCTTTACAGAATTCTTCAAACTCTTTTGAAGTATATTCTCCACCATTGTCTGTTCTGAGAATCTTGATTTTCTTTTCTGAGAGATTTTCTATTAGAGCCTTGAACTCTTTGAACTTTCCAAAAACTTCATTCTTACCCTTTAGAAAGTATATCCAAGTTTTCCTTGAATGATCATCAATGAATGAAAGATAGTATTCAAATCCACTTAGAGAGGTGGTGGGCATTGGGCCACATACATCTGAGTGTATTAACTCCAAGATACCCTTAGTCTTTGTTTCACTCTTTGGAAAGGGGTTCTTGACATTCTTGCCTTTCTTACATCCTTTACATGAGCCATCATGATCAACCTTTAAATTTGGTAGTCCTATGACCACCTTGCTTACATAAGGTAAGGCTTTGTAGTTAATGTGAGCTAGTCTTCTATGCCATAGCTCACTGGGGCTAGAGGTTTCATGAACAAGAGCAGCTTCCGGATGACCCTTGAGTTTATATAAACCTCCTTCCTCTTCACCAATAACAATTGCATCCTTAATGGATTTGCCTTTGGACCACATTAACACTTGTCCATCAATGAATGCAACTCTGTAGCCTTTCTTGTCTAAAGCTGAGATTGAAAGCAAATTCTTCTTCAATCCTGGAACATATAAAACTTCCTTCATCTTCATGGGAGTTCCAGAATCGAGTTTGTAGTTTGCTTCACCAATTCCCTTAATGGGATATTGATAGTCATCTCCTAGAGATACCTTTTGGGGAGAAGTCTTTTCTTCAAGATTTAGAGAGTCCTTTTCTGTCCTGTCATGTGCTTTGAAGCACCACTGTCAATAAGCCATGTACCTTCTCCAGGGGTTATGGATCCAGAGAGTGCGGAGAAGAGAACATATTCTTCTGCATCTTCTTCTGTATTTCTTCTTGACCTTCTTTTGAAGAAGGTCCTTTCTTCTTCTGCCTCCTCATCTCTAGGCCTTTTATTGTGAGACCTTTCTTCCTCTACTTCTTCTTCTTCACTATCATCTTCTGCAAGATGTGCTTGGTGTCTTTTGTAGTAAGTACCCTTTTTCTTCTGTAGAGGGAAATCTTTAGCAATGTGTCCTAATTTGTGGCAAGAATAGCACTGGAAAGAAGAGTAATCCCTTCTTTGAGTAGATCCTCTTTTCTTATGAAATCTATGAGGAGGATGAGACTCCTTGTGACTACCCTTCTTGGAGTAGGATTGACTCCTTCTTCTTTTGGTGTGGGTAGCCAAGGCTTGGTCATCTTCTTTGAGCAAGGCTTCTCTATTTGCAACCCTAGCCTCCTCTTGTACACAATCCTCCCAAACTACATCAAACTTCATACTTTCTTTTCTGGCACACATAGTTTGAATGAATGACTCCCAAGGTCTAGTGAGACCATTTAGAGCTGTCATCACAAGTTCATCTTCATCAAGAGTATCACCAATGGCATCTAGTTGCTCTTTGATTAGAGAGACTCTTGAGAAGTAGTCTTGAATGGATTCTCCTTTGTGCATCTTGGTACTCTTCAACTAAGTCCTTAGATTCATCTTCCTATTGATGTTCTTTCCTTCATACATTCTTCCTAGGGCATCATACATTTCCTTTGGAGTCTTCTTGGAAGCCACTTGGGGAATCAAGTGGTCTTTAATAGAATCAGCTATGATTCTCTTTGCCCTAATCAAATCCTTCCTGTGTTTTTCTTTGGCTTCATCTTCTTTTGGTTCTGCAACTTCTTCCTTGATATAATGAGCAAGATCATTCTCCTCAAGAATGAGACCAATTTTGTATTTCCATGCCCGGAAATTCTCTATGCCTTCTAGCTTGTCTTCAAGCTTAGTGTTTGGAGCCATTTTCTCTTGGGGGAGTCCAAGAGACAGAGTAGACTTACCTGGGAAGTTACTTTTCACTTTTCCGGAATCTGGAACAGAATTTTATCGCACTTTTGGTAGAATTAGGGTTTGACTTTCCCGGAGTTCTACCCAACCAAAAAGTTCGATCTATAGCTCAAAAGAATGCTCTTGAGAAGGGCTATCCAGCCATGTAATCAGAATTCAAAAATTACAACTTTTTTCTGAAACCAAAATCTGACGTATCGCACTTTTGGTAGAATTAGGGTTTGGATTTCCCGGAGTTCTACCCAACCAAAAAGTTCGATCTATAGCTCAAAAGAAAGGTATTGAAAAGAGCTATCCAGCCATGCAACCAAAAATCAATAATACCAACTTTGGGATGAAACCCTAACTTCACCAAAGAGAGAGAAAGAGGTATTCTTACCTTGTGAAAGATGTCCTATTCAGTCTAGCTCTGATACCATGTTAAGTTTAAACCAAATAGACAAGCAAGATCACTGAAAGAAACACAATCACAAGATAGACACACAATATACCCTGGGAAACCCTCATGGGGTAGAAAACCCAGCAAAGCTTTCCTCAATAAGATGATCAACCAAAATACAAGATGTGCTCCTTCCTTCTTTGTCTCCTTAGCAGATCTCCCAGACAAGTGCGCACTCTTCCACAAGTGAGTGAATGATCTAATGAGGAGTTCACCTCTCTTATTTATACTGACTCCTAACTGACTAAAAGACCTAATGGGGCCGACCTCTCTTGGAGAAGTCTAATAACCCCAAAAATATGACCACAGGGCCGACCCCCACATGGTGGGTCTAATAACCCTAGTTAATACAAACTCTCGGAGAAATAAACATCTCCGGATACATAATAGGGTTACCTCGGAGGGATGAAACATCTCCGGAATAATAAAGTACAAATATAATATTCTTTGAAGTTACAATATTCAACACTAGAACCCATATTGTGGAGGTGAAGCAGAGGTGAATAAACATGTTGCAGCAATTGCAAGCCTCAAGTACATAATATGAAAAGGTAGAACTTGTAGAAAGGATAGAAAATGGACATGTTATCTTTGCTTCCAACTTCTATGACCATTGGAGCAACACTGAGAGACAGTGGTAGTGCATCTTTTCTCAATACAGTAGAGGGAAGCTGACTTGGAACTAGAAGTTGAAATACAAAAACATGCATCTTTATGTTGCTTCTTGATAAACATAGATTTAGATGTGTGAATATGCTACTCTTCCATATATATAGAAGTAGGATGAAATATAGAATTGTTCTTGCTGATAACAATGTATGGTTATCATCTATTTCATAATTATTGTACTATTGTTGTGGATTGCACAAATTGAAAAGTTAATTGATAGATAATGTCAACTTGTTTCACAATTGAAGTTTGTTACTGAAGCATGGTTACAGGTATCTTTAGGATTTGAGAGAGCATTGTTTACAATATTTAATATTTCATTAATGTGTTTGAAATTATTTCAATTGTGTGGGTCCAGATGAAAATATAGAAAGTTGAAACCTTTAGTTACATGTTAGACTCAACACTTTTTGCATCACTGTAGGTCACTCAAACATTGAACAAGTTGTCTTATGATAGTTATTTGGTCTCTAATTCAAATTTGGTTTTCATTTGCAATATTTAAAACTATATTTAATTACATATGCATCCAAGATTATTTTTCAATCTACATGTGTTGTTTTCAATGAGCTAGATATAGCTTCCCTTAGGGAAATGTGAAGACTTTGCTTTGTTAGAAATGGTACAACATCATTAATTATGTGATGAACATCCTCTTTATGTAAATAGGTGTCCATATCTGACCAACTGATTTTTCCATTGGTTCCTCCACGATCATTTTCTACGATCATTTTCTAATTTTACTACAGATAAGCTTTCTCTTGCACATCACTAGCCTCTATTTCATTGACTAGGGTTTACTCCTTCGTATCTTAAATTTGTTTTAATATTCAGTAGATGCCTTTTGGAACCCATAGACATTAACATTATTGCTTGATGTCCTTTTGAGTAACATTATCCTACTTTTGTCATTTGTGGATATTAAATATAATTTTTTTCTCTCTGTGTGGAGCTGATCATACTAGAAGCCTTTCAATTATTTTAAAATTATTTTAATCAATTCAAAGGCATGGGTGTTTTTCTCCACTATTTGCACAACAAACTAACAACATTATCTTCGTTGTAGAATAGATCCTATCAAACTCAATGGAAACGTTTACAATCTATTGAAGCATACAAGTATATATTGTCTACAAAAGATTGTAGACTGTAATTTCTTTTAAGGTAGTCAATCATTTTGTAGATATGTTAGTTAAGCATAACTTGGGGCCCTAATATTTTTAAATGTAATTCATTATACACCCTTTGCTAGATGTCTTCTAGAGAATGGCCTGGGTTTAAAGTTGGACTATCTTAGTGGAGAGTTGTGTGCTCCTTGATGAAGCTCTCTTAATGTCCAAGTTTGATGACTCTTGAGTGGAGAAAAACTTGGTGATGGATTCCTGTGTATAAGAACTAAGTTGGGAACTGACTACACTATTATATCGGGTCTTGGAGGGAGTGAAATTATGATACAATTGTTAAGGAAGGGGGCATTGGCTAGAACTTACTTTTAGAAGAGGCAAATTTTGTCATTTCGGTAATTAGAGAGAATAAAGTCAAGCAAGAAACAAGCATGACAAACTTTTATAGATTGATATATCATTGAAGTCTGAGAGTTTACTGTATCAAATAGGTCCACGTTTCCCAAACTATTGATTTACCAACATAATTTAATTAAGTGGGATAAATGGGAGAATGTTTGCCAAATGTAGGTGGTGCATCCAATCTTCCCAGTAACTAAATAAATTGACCCAAAAGTAATGCTCCTTGTGAATTTACTTTAGAAAAAATAAGCATTCTCTACACAGTATGTGTTCTTGCTCAATTTCATTTGGCTCATTTTATCGGATTCCTCGTGCATTTCAGGTGTCTTTCTTTTTCCAATATTATATATGCTACTTCCTAGCCTATACAATCATATTCATGTAGATCAAGTCTATCCTCCTTATCCTCCTAGAATAGCCTTCAACACTACAGAACGCGCGATGACTATATCTTTTCACAAATTTTGGGATTACTTTCTAGGCACAGGACACATTAAATATGTAGGTTATGGGAAAGGGAAGTACTATTCCTTGAATGTTCCTTTGAATGATGGAATTGATGATGAGAGCTACAAGAACCTTTCCAGGGCCATTATCTAGAAGGTAATGGAAGTCTATCAGCCAGAAGAAGTTTTCCTATAATGGGAATCTATGGGTTAAGTACTTTGGCATATCCCTTGATTTTATTCTTTAATCAATTCATAAAGTGTGCAACTTTATGGGCTTCCTTCAGTTTATCATTCATGAATCATCATTAATAATTTGTAGAACTCCATGACATAATATTTCACACCTCCATGCTAAGTTAAATTTTTTAATTTAATGTAGTAATCCTCCACATTTTTATCATTAAACAAACACATAAATTTTACCTCAAAAGTGTGAAAATCAATGATGGTATCTTCTTATGTAGACTATACCTATTGATTCCACTAATCATTGGTAAATGCTTCCAAGTACAGTGCTGCAAAATTGATCATATCTTGCTCATTCAGTGGGTTCATCTGGCTTGAAGTATGTCTCTAATTTATGAATCCAAGCCCTTGCATGAGCTTTCCCTTCACAATCAAAAGTTGAAATCTTCAATTTGTCAAGGTAAGGCTTGTTGAGGACCTTATGTTGCAGTTCACTTTTCTCCCTTGACTTGAGGCCTGCTTGAAGGTCACAACACTCCTTGAAGGAGACCTCCCCCTGAAATGATTCTGGGTATACAGTTTTATCCCTCCCATATAAGCTTATAGGCCTTCCATGCCATTGCATGAGTACTCTTGGATTAGTCTTATTTTTTTTCTAACAATGTTTATTTCCCTATTATTGTAACATGAATATTTTTTGACAAACCAATTACATAACAAAAAAAAAGAATTCTGAGGCTCTATTAGATGATTCAATGCATTCTTTTCATCTTCCCTTCTTGCTAAAGGATACATTTAGAATAGATTGAACTTCAAAATCTTTATTTATGTTTTTAGGTTACGTGTTAGCTTATTATGTGCATTGTTTTCATCTATCGTGCTTACTAAAGGAGTCAAGGACACAATTAGAGTAGAATGAGCTCCTTAATCTTTATTTCTTTTTGTTTCTATTTCTATGATATCGTTTTTAGATCTTCCTCTTGTGAGAGGGGATAAGGCAGGATGGAGTTGATAGGCTTTTCGTGGTTGAGCTCTCTAAAAGGGAGGGAGGGCTTCTAGAAAACATAATGCCTCACTATGGGTGCTTGTTACCTTTCATATCAACAAAGAGATGGCATGGAGGGTCATAGAACTCAGGTGGGATACATGTCACATATTTGATTTTGGTTTTTTCTCTTTAGAATACCTCATGAGAATTTTCAAGAGACTCTATCACAGGGGATTGCCTTGGACAGTCATTAAATAAAGTGGTCGACAGATATTCCTTCTCACTCTGCAAGAATCCCTTGGTTGTTGGTTCCTTTTCCTCTTGATCATGGTTATCCCCTTTCCCTCTTAGAATGGAAAAAGGATAAGAACAAAAATTTCTCTTGGAGGATCCCTCTATTATAACTAGGGTAGGAGATTCCCCTTCTGGGCTGCTTCCAGGGGAAATAACTGAAAATTGATTTTGACTTCCACTGGTCTTAATTTCTCTTCCGGGTTGAGAACAGATCTGGGGTTTCCATTTTTCCTCTTCAATGGTTTGGATACTTTTTTAAACTCTTTTTCTTTCTTTTGAGGGAGTAGGGGACCTTCTTTGGGTAGTTTTTTTTCAAATGGACATACTCATTGGGAAGAGTTGTTTATAATCAAGCGGTTGCACATATTTCCAGCTATCAATTTGAATTATTGCCTCAGGGAGGATTTTGTCAAGATTAAATTCTACATAGGTGTGGGTGCAAGGGAACATGCTTGATTTGGCCCATCCTTATCTAAAATCCTCCTCCCCGGTTTATTTTTTATCACCTCAAGGGTTTTGCTGTCCCAAATGTACTAAGAGGGAGTTGGGGTACCTTGACCAATACAGGAATTCTCGATTGCATATCCTACTCTGAGTCAAAGACAAGAGACCATCAATTAAGATAGAGCCCTATATTACCAAGGAACCAAGTACCACTACATAAGATAAAATATCTGTTGTCTTTTTAGTTAAAATGGAAGCCATAATACTAAATATATCTCTTACCGCATAAGTAGAACTGGAGTCTTCCTTTCAAATGAGGGATCCATTGCATTTGAACACGGGAATGCAGTGATTTTTTATTTGGCCATTCCCCTATGAGATTCCCAACCAAAATCTATTTGGAAAACGATAATGCTTTACTTTTTGGGCCTACAAAATAAATATCTACCTTAGGAATCCTACCCATCTTTTTGATTAATTTTGACAGGTTGTTTGAGGGTCTGACATTCTTGCAAGTTTGCTGCAACCATTTTATGGAAGATGCAATTCATTTGATGAGGGGAAGATGGCCTTACCTCTCTGTCTGAAAATGCCCTTGTAGAATTTTAGTCATTTGTATTGGATGCATAACACAATACTTCTAAGATCCCATGTGAATTCCTATTGCCAAGTTGACCTGCAAAAGGGGCTTCATGTGGCTAGGGTAAACCTTCGCCATGGACATTGGGAGCTTTCTTAAAACTGATTCTTTTATAAAACTCTGTTCATTCATAATAGCAGTTTGTTCACATATTAGAGAGTATGCTACTTCTAAAATAATTGTTTGTAGATCATTACTATTTCTACAGGTAAGATAGAGTTTGGGCGAGCTTAAAGTTTGTAACAATTGAGGGGTGTTTTCACTATTCATACTAAACTCAGGGTTTGAGTTGTACTTGGTATGAACATGTGTCATTTAAAGGTAGAATATATGGTAAAGGAGTGGGTTTCTGATGTTGAAATTTCCTATTTTTTCTAGCTCTATAATGGGATTTAATTTTTTTGATTGGGATCTTATGCAAAGTTCAACATATGATATGTTGAAACATTAGTCTTATATCTTATTCTGGCTTCTGCAAGATTTGCAAACTATGACCTTTCGATGAAGATGAGGAAGGTGCCACTGTCATCTAAGTAATATTCCATGGGATGACAATTTTTAGTCTAACATGGGGAAGGAATACTCATACCAATAAAACATGTCATCAAATCCTATCTTGCAAGTGCATAATTTATACATATTGATAGAATAGAAAAAAATATTCATTTGACCAATTAGTCCTAGCTCCAAACATGGTCTGGGAGAAAATAGGTCTCAGGGTTGCAAGCAATAATAAGTATAGGACCCTGTCAAAAAAATTCAATCAAGACATTGAACCCTCACTCCCAAGGGAAATGTATCAAATTATCAGTTATGGTAACATGCATGGGACTGTGATGGATAATAGTAATATGCATGAGAACTTACTTTTGTTTATAACTTACAGTTCTTTCTCTTGTGATTCATGAATTGTTTTGACCCTTATCTCTATTTTTCAATTGTTATAAAAATATTTGTATACTTTTTTGAACTTGCCATTTCTGTGTTGTATCTGGAGCATGGCTTTTCAAAGTTCCAACGGATCATTATCTGTATCTAGATCCTAGTAAATTAGATTTTACGGGTACCTTAATGAACTGCAGATATAATCTTTACAAATTCATGGAGCTCATCCGTTGGGAACTTTGATTCATTCTTTTGAGGTTTATCCTGAGAGATTTATTTTAATATGTAGGCTCCTTCATTATTATGGTTTCCAATCCAAGTTGATCTTTTCTTTTTCCTCCTTTTCACATTTTGAGATTCTTCCTATCCACTGCTGGGTTCTAGACAATGTTTATTTTAATAAATCTACCTCGGATAGTGTCTTCGGAAAATTTGTTGGGAAACTTTATTGAGACATGGCCCAGTTCTACACATATCCTTGAACTCATTTGACTTCTATTAGTCACTAATTCTTTCCATTAAAGGTCCATCATCATTAGGTATTTAGACCTTTTAATTTCATCATTCTTTCATATTAGAATTTTGGTCTTGAATAGACACATCAAATTCTACAACATCAATATAATCTGTTCAATAAGAACTATTTTTATATGTTAAAGTTGGAATATCATGAGATAATTTTAATGTCAACATGCTTGATAACTTTAACAAGTTGACTTGTATAGAGATGATTCTATGCCCAAACAGAGTTCTTTTCTTGGGCAAGGTCTTTCTGTTTAGAGACCTTATTGAAAAATGACACTGGATACATTAGAACTTGACTGAACTGGAAGTGCACTTAATGTTTGTTTAGGCTTATTGGGTAGAACCTGCCTTTGGATAGAACCTGCTTGAGTTGTTTATCTTTAATTTGAAGTGAGAAGTGTTTAATGAATATTCCTTATCCCTATCAACTGCATTCCTTGTAGCTTCCCAAATGTGGAACCAAATATAAGTTATTTTTGAAAGTGTCTCGGGAAATATTCGAGACCATCTTCCTCTAACTTTGGGTGTTGTAATTTCCTCACAATTCTCCTTATGTATTTTATCATAATTGCCTTTGAATATTGAAAATTTTCGTTAAGAAGGAAAACTAAGAATAAATATTTGAGAGAAGAACATAAAAGTTGTTGTCTATGAGTTAGCCAAAGTACTAGATCCTTCACCACCATCAGTAGTAGCCATGTCAGAAGTGGAAAAATTTGAATTAGATGGAGTGTGCTATGGGACTTTTATGGTAAGATAGTTTGTGGAAATGGGTTCCCTATTGAGGCTTTATTTGTTGTGTTTTTCTTCTCATAAAATCTATTGTATGATTGTAACAAAATATATGTCTGAGCAATATCTAAAAATTAACATTTGCAATTGAAGAAAGTTGGGGGATCCCTGCATGTCTCGATTGCACCTGTGATTTATTTGTGGTGTCCATCTCTTGGTAATACACATAAAGAGACAACCAACAAAGACTCAAAGGATGGATGTGCTATTAATGATGACAAAAAGGATGAGAACAATCAGACATGGTATTTATGGATATGGATCCATGCTGTTGCCTTTGACGATGTATTCAATACTTTATAGTCTGCTTTTCAGAGACAGGTGATGTATTCCTCGGAAAGAAATCGTAATCTTTTGTTAGATATAAAAATTATACATTATGCAGATGCATGTTTCATCATTTCAAAAGATAAAAACAAAACAACCCTTGTGCATAATAAAGCCAATACTTACTATATGCCTTATCATAGATCCAAGGCTTACAAATAGTCTTCATGGATGAAAAAAAAATTGATTTTCTATCAGAAAACACTCCAAAGAGACAATATTCTTGCCTTCACTAAATATAGACTCATAACAGAGCTATATTTTTTCACATATATCCCTGAATGGAGTCTCATAACCATGACAAAATGCTATGTTGGATTTTAAAACCCATCAAACAACTTAATAGTTTCAAAGAGTATTTAAAAGATGCAATTTGTATGTCCAAAAAGGCCCATAAACCTGTCCATAACACTGTTGTACCATAAAGAAGCCTGTTAGAAATGATAACTGACTGTAATATGGAGGAATTGAAATTTTTTATATAGGTTGAATGCTAAAAGAAAAGCTTTGATGGGTTTCTTTTCCATTCACACACCCACAACCAGCTGTACCTTCTTTTGAAAGTATTTTCCACCTAATAACATCCCAAAACAAACTTTAGAGGCTTATGCAAACCTACAGCCAATATTATTTAAACAATATTCCACCTATTATTCCTACATGAATATTTCTTTAAAAACGAAGAGTCATAATACCCATAAAGGGTTTGTACCTAGGTTTTCACCTCCTTTATCTAGCCTCAAAATTTAATCAATTGAAGACGCAGAACTTCCTTTGCACGAACTGTGACACAGTTTTGTATACAAAATATCAGAACATAAATTCTTGGATCTTACTAATGTCCCGCCTAGGTGAATAAATCCATCCTTTACTGCATCAGAATGTCGGTCATTGGGTCCAGCAACAGGTCTTCATTAGACAGTGAATCTGCCTCAGTGTTAAGTTCTCTATGCACAGGATAAGAGGATATTTCAGTAATGCTTTGTGCAATTCTCTTCAGCTGTTCTGGTATTTTTTGGAGAATCATATTGTCCATCGTAGGTAGGCCTGTCATCCATTTAATTACCAACAGTGAGTCTAGAAACACCTGTATGTCTTCCCTTTTTCTATCATCACTTTCAACAACAATTCCAATGCTAAAAACTCTATGTAATTATGTGAATCACTCTATATTCCAGCTTTGAACTTGAAGAAATAATAATCACTAATAAATAAAATACTACTAGTCCTGTACACCTCAGTATGCCCTTGACTTGCCTCATCAAAAATAACTTCATGACCTGGATTTTTCAATCGAGTGATGAGTAATTTTCCTTTCTATAGACTTCTTGTATAGTGCTTTGAAACTTATAATGATTTGTCTGATTTGTAAGGTGCATGGAATGATGGAACTGAATTGTCTTGGAAGATCTTTGATTTTCTAGCAATTCAGATCCCCCATGATACCATTAAGGGTAGACATTTAAATACTATTAACTCCTTATGCTGTGCCCAATTCTACATGTGCTTATCTACAAACTGTCATTGTAAACCACCCTTGCAACCTATTAGTACTTCCATTTCTTCCCGAAATTTTTCCATGTAGATAATCAGTAGTTTCTTATGCCTACTTGCACAGGAGGAAATGACCTGGACCATGCTTGTTGTGCTTTTGGAATCAGCGTTTGAAAGGTTTTCTTCCATGAATGAGAGAATAAATTGGCCAATACTTATTGGATCACATCTTGGGAGAACTGAGTTCTTCCCCTAAACCACCTTATTGTGAGTCAATTATGGTTCTAATGTTTCTTTACCTTATATTTTCATATGCCAACTTAAGTAATTACTTTAGTAGGCAGTCTGTTGTAGTGAGTATTGTCCCATTTAACCTCTGTTTTGTTGTTGTACTCATTCCTTTTTAGCGTAAACAAATCATCTTAACTGGATATCTGTGAAAACAGTGTTAGATAGCAGCACTCTCTTCACCTTCCTGCTAAATATATGTCACACTGGCTTTTTGCAGAGCAACACCTACCATTTTCAACGAATAATGTCGCATTACAACCACACAAGAAGAGGTACAATCACATTCAATGAAGAGACATGTTATTGTGTACTTTGTTGTCTCCAATACCCTTATATTTTTGGGTTCACAATAACTACTTTCCATGAGAGCACTTGTATGCACTCGATTTATATAGCCTTGCATATTTGTCTACTTATACCTTCCCCATTGTATATGCAGTTCTGGCAATCTAGATTATGATCTTTGTAGGCTATTATCTGGTCTTTATGTATTTTTATTTTTTAAATCCTAGGTTTTATAAATATGTCATGAAGGGACATGTTAGATAAGATAATCTTATTAATTTCCGGTAAATGACCACAAATAGGTCAATGGGATTGCTAAGTATGCTAGTGTCTATACAAAGTGGGAGCACAAAGGCCACTCCTACAAAAGCAAGATCAAAACATGTCTAATCTATAAGAGATTTTAAAAATATTGCTTGGTTTATGGTAGTGTTTCACAATGCCCTGCATGGCATTTTATGTCGGTTTAATCCTTGTGAAGTGAAAATGTAAAGGATATTTTTTGTTGCTTGAAAAGCTAAGTTTAAATACATTAGAGAGAAGTATTGAACTTAAAATATCTGAAGTTAGCCAAAAAGTTGAAATATACTAGAATTCCAAGGAAGATTTTTGATCATGTACCTTGATTTTGTCATAGGGTAAACCTAATTCAACATACATTAGAAGGTGAAGCTTAACTTTAACAAAATATCAAAAAATATGAAACTGCTAAAGATGTGATGTAGTGTAAGTGCAGACTCACAGAGGCCACTAGGCCAATGGTTGCACATAGAATGACCAAACTAATGGAGTTGATGTATCTCTCTGGATATGCCTATCATGGAGAAGAACATGTATATCCTATCTCTAGTTCCCAAAGAATGGGGAAGACCAACTGAGGGAAAAGATTAATAAAGCATAGGAAAGAGAACACCTGTTCAGTTAATCAGATTCTTACTGCACTACTGTAAAGAAATTAAAAAAAGAGAACATATACAATTGCAACTCCATTGCACATATTTATGGAGTAATGTAAATATGTATATTTTATTGTCTCTAACAATTTTGTATTTATATAAATAGTCGATAGACAATGAGGAGTGCACATGTGTACATTGTGGCAATCTTTCCACTTTGCATGCCTACTATCCCTCTTGGGTATTCAAATCTATTGTGTGTGTATTCACACTGTTGTTTTGTGCTTACAACAATTGGTTCTGAAGGATCAAGATTAGGGCTTCTCAAAAGCTTTGCCAATCTAGTCTCCTTTGGAATTGCTTCCCTACTTAATATGTGTCTTCAAGCAGTTAGAGCCTAGGAAACAAACAAGCAACCCATTTTTGGTTGATTTTTCCTTACAGTTTTTATTTTTGGCAATTTATTTATGTATTTTTTCCTACAGTCACAGGCCCTAGACATGGAATTCCATTATTCTCAGAGCTTCCTCCATTACTTGATGTTGGGCTTTAGGGAGGCCCTTCTCAAACCCCACTTCAGAGAGGCCCTTGGGAAACACTTCCAATGGTTGTAGCAGACTTCTAGCATCTAATAGACTCTCCCACAATAAGTGCAATGTCGTGTTTTGAAGGTTTGATTAGGCCTCTAAGACTTGCTGATATAAATGCTTGTATACAACCATGTTTTCTTAATGCAAAAGGATCAATTGCACCCTGTGAAACAAACTCTTCCAGTTGTAGGGCTGGGAAAGGCCCATTCACTAATATGGATGGAAGGAGATGAAGAAGCCCTTAAATTTGAAGATGCATCAATGGATGGTTACACAATTGCTTTTGGAATAAGAAATGTAACACATATTGAAAAAGCTCTGAGTGAAGCATATAGGTAATGTAAAAATTGAAATATATTTTCTCTTTCTTATTTAAGATGTTTTAGATCTAGGATAGAATGTTACTACATTCTTCCCTCATTTTAAAGTTTTGCTAGTGTGTACCTATGTTCTTAAAATATTTGCATGTGCAAGATGCAAAAATGCCTGTGGTGTATGCCCACGGAAGGTGATAGGAAGAGATGCCATCTTAGATTTGAGAAAATAATAACAAAGTTGATCACATTTATGATAACAATGTTGAATTAAGATCTTCTTGGAGCAGGACTTATGTGATATGTATAGCATTGTACAGTTTTGGAAAAATATTGCAAAGGGAATTTGTAGGAATCAACTATCAGTTAATCGCTCACTTGATCATGAGGAAACTAGAATCCAAGTACCCTCTTGTAGTCCAATGTTGCAGAGTCATAATCAAATATTTTTATTTGATGGTACAACTGCAAGAAGAGTTTGCATGCAAGTCCATAAAATGGAAGAACCGCAGAAAGAACTGAAAAAGATTTAACTGTAAGGCACTCAGAGAATACATCAGATGATTGGTATGACAATAATAGTGGTTCATGTGGCCCATAAATGTAGCAACTGCACTTTGATCGATTTGATGGGAAGAAATGCGATTCAGAGGTGAGAAAAAACTTTATAAGTATGATGTAAATGAACAATCATTTGTTTGTTCAATGTTTTAGACATTCCAAAATAGATGCTTCTGATTCTTAAAGACATGGAAATCTTCTATCTGACATATCTATTGCACCTACTACAGCCACATTCTTGTGGTTGGGAAAGATCAACAACTTTGGTGTCAAATTTGAGTCAACAGTAATTGTTGCCATTGTTTTCTCACTAATTTGTTGAATTGTGGGATGTATCAATAGGTTTGTTTGCATGTCTGTAGATTTATTTATTAGGTTTTGATGTTCATTGGTTGCACAAGAGGAGCAAAATGGATACGTTTTTTCCCTACTCACCAAGTAAATTTGGATGCAGAATGCGAGGGAAAATAAAGATTCTGCACCTGAAGCTTTCCCAACACATATGGCTGGTCGAATTGATGGTATATACATGTTGAAGATTTTCTTGACACTATAAAAACCATATTAAATGACAAAGCATATTGTGTTCTTTGAAGATTGTTGTATGATACTACTACAAAGTGGAAATAATGTAAAAGCCAATATTTAACAACTTAAGTCACGTCTATTGGTTGCAGGGTTGTCTTTTCAAAAACATGATCAAATTGTAGATGCTGCAAACTCTTCCTTTGTTTCTATTTATGTTGAAGATGTTAAAAGCATTGTTGTTAGTCATATCTTAACATCAATGCTTCTGTATTCATCTTTGTATGGTCTATTCATAAACAAGGAAAGTTTAGAGATAATTTAGGTGCCCATTAACATCTTTCATACAAGCATGAAAGATGAAACCAATTGTGTGAAAGACTTCCAGTCACTATCTCAAGACTTGACACCATCATCAAGCCCTGGGAATTCTATCCTAGCTATGTTCATGAGAAATAAAATGTCCAGTCCTAAAATGAATAATCATACTTCATCGGAACAATACATACTAGATTCCAGTAAGCCATCAATTACAGAACATGTTCAGGAAAGTGAAAACTCAGCATCTAAAAATGCTACAGGAATACTAACACAAGCAGCTTGTTTAGGTAAGGACTCACTACCTGTAAAGGTTCTAGAAAATCTAGGAACTTCTTCTTTGGAGCTTGGGCCACAGATGAATGGATTGGAACTAACCTCATCAGAAACAATGGTTGTTGCATTCCATAATGAAGATGCCAAACCCTCTAAAAACCTCTCAAATCTTTTGAGTTGCATTCCTGCAAGTCCAGCTTCTGCAGTGGAGTACAATGCTACTTCGAACCCTGCCAAGGGCATCCTAGATTTGGATGTTGCGACTAATTCTGGATTAACAAGTGTTGCAATTAACAATGGTAATGTTACTTCTATGTCATATACCAGTACATGCTCCATTGAAGGTGTTGGATTCTCTACATCAAATACAGTCTCATCTAGCTTGAGATTCATAAGGAAGCTAGAACCCCAAAACATTCGGTTTGTTGATGAAGAGAAGAGTGGGGTAGTTATGTATGAATATTATGGTTGTTGTGCTAAACAACATATAATGGTATCGATCTTAGTTTTGAGCAGCCAAGAGAGTTCTTTAGTTTATTCTCTCCCCTTAAAAGGAGGTGGTCATGGACAGGCTTTCTTATTATTTTTTTAGTAGCCTGTCTTTTTGGCACAACATTTTTTATCTTCTTTTTCTTACTGTCACGGGACTTTTCGAGATTTACTAGAACTTTCCTACTGTTGTATTTTAGCAAAGCTTCCTCTCATTACAAGATATGCAGTGTATCTATAGATGACCCATTGACAGTCATCCTAGATTCTAGCTAAAACCAGTTCTCATATTCTCTTGGGGTAAAAAATTTAAGTTAGAGGCTATTATATATTTAGTTAATTTTCTTACAACGAAAAATTGTAAGGTAGAGGCTATTATGTATTTAATTATCTTTCGATGATTCTTTGTTAAAACTTGGAACTAGAGAAGTGGCTATAATTTTCAGTCAAAAAAAATCTATAGTTTATTTTGACTTTTAATATGGCAAGGCTTACTTTTTTGTTTGGAAATCCTTTCATGTAGATTGTAAATAAAATGGAATCTAGATACCCAATGCGAAGCCCATACATTTGTAGAAAAAGTAAATGTTGTATGCTCCTCTTTTGTTGATTATTGTTGCTTATGAATTGTAAGTTCTATGTGCTTATAATTTTTTTAGTGAGTTTGTTTGCACATGCTTTTTTGGGTGGAATAGATGAACTCAACAGGGAATAGATGAACTCAACAGAGCTACTTACATTTACTTGGATGTTACACTAAAGCAATATTTGTAATCTGTTATCACAAAAACTTACACCCTTCAAGATAAAGTCCAAAAGCTCTAGGTATGGGTTAAGTACTTGCATCAGTTTTCATTCATTGTATAGGTTTTGGTTAAAAATCAATATATTTGGAGGATATAATAATTCATTTTTGTTTTGTTTTTTCTTTTCCTTTCCTCAAAACATATCTATTTTTATTAGATCAGTTGAATTTACACTCAAAATTGTTTGACACGCATGATATACATTGTGGTCAAGAGGGACAAGCTAATCTACATTTGAATATGACATAGGTCATCATTGCAGTCTAACAAACACTAGTACAAAATGAGAGATAAGTGATCAAGCGACCAAAAAAATTGGTCACCATAGCTTTTTCAAGGGATAAATGACCAAAATCGAGAAATTTTAAGTGAACTGACTAAAAATGACCAAGATAAATGACCAATTTGGTCATGGGATAAGAACTAAACTAAAAATGACCAAGATAAATGACCAATTTGGTCACGAGATAAGAACTAAACTAAAAATGACCACATAACAATTGGTCATTTATGTGGTCATTTTTAGTTGTGACATTTCGGCAATGGAAAATTATAATTTTGATAATGAATTTGTACAATTTACTAAATTTTAACACTGCAGATGGGTCTCCAAATCCATCACGAAGGGGGTCTCCAAATCCATCTGCAGTGTTAAAGGGGGTCTCCGAATCCATCTGCAGTGTTAAAATTTAGTAAATTGTAACATTGTAGATGGATTCATAGACACGAGCTAGTGTCGAAACATGATACCATAGGTGAACCTACTGAACTTTTTTGCAAGATCATTTAATCTATACCGTCACATCTCATTCGATGTGCTTATCATGTCCATATCTTATTTCACCATTTTTGCTTCTATATTATCTCTTCGATGGATCTACCAAGTTGCATCATCAATATAGCGTGGTTGAGTCGAGTCTTAGATATTTGTTGTCTTTTCCTCTCGGCATTATCATGTTGTGAATTTGGTGTCATTGTGTTTGGCTCATCATATTGGTCACATTCATATTTTGTTTGAACAAAACCATCATCGATGTTTGGCCCTTTCAGCAGTCTATTAAAGTTTCGACAAGTTCATGTATTTTGCATCATGTTAGCTAAAAATTGTCAATTTCATGACAACCTCCATTAATTCTCCATGTGCATCCATTCATCATGGTTCTCCTTGTGCCTGAGTTTGGAAAGTTCTAAAGTTCCCCTTAGGTCTCTCCCTTGCAAAAAATTGCCAATATTCTCCATTTTGAAAAGAAGAAAAAAATCCTCCTTTTTTGTAAAATTATTTTTAAAAGGAGTTACCATGATTCTAATATATAATATTATTATAATATGTTATTAATATATAAATATATTTTATTATATATTATATTAAAAACTGATTAAATAGATTTTCTTTTATGTTTGTAAAGTGTTAGAAGGGCTATTGAAATCAAAACATATTGGGCGATCTCTTTTTTTTTCACACCTCTCCGCTCCTTACACAATGAAGGATTATTCTGCGAGGAGATCAAACTTCCAACCTAGAGAATATAATTGTGGCGGCAAAGGCATTTAGATTCTTTTGACACTTTTTTCAGCATGGTTTAGCCAAATTTGGAGAAAAACCAAGTTTTTTACTAGGGTTTTTAACTCAGGAAGCATCAAGCAAGGTAAAAAACTGAATATTTCTAAGCACAAAAAATGTTGATTAATTTATGTGGTTCAAACTTAGATTTTGAACTATTTTAGTTGCCTCAATTGTTTTTTTACTTATAAATAGGGCTCAGTTCCGTAGGTCTGAATCACAGATTCTTTGTATTTTATCATGCGATGGAAATGTGCTAATGCTAAGTTATTCGGTTGTCTTTGTACAATATGAGGAATGTCCATGGCGTCCTATTGATGATTTTTGTGATTTTGTGACATGTTTATTTTTTAAACTTTTACCCTCTAAAGATTTTGCAATATGCTGTTGTTTCTGACATATTTGTGTTTGCAGAGCCATGGCCTTCTAGCGTTGCAGGAGGCTATCAAGGCCTATCTTGTGGGGCTATATATTCCTTCCACAACCATCAAGAAGGAAAACCTATTTCCACAGCAAACCATTAAATGGAAATGGTGTTATAATTAATTTCTCATTAACAGTAATAATTATTTAATATTATGGCCAACTTTCGAACCCAGGTCACAGGATTCAATAGGTAGATTGCTAACCACTATACCATGGAACCACTTTTCACTAAAAAAACCTCACGAACAATTTTATAATATAGTGGTTAGAATTTACTTAATTTAACTTTTGGATATGTTATTATTTTGATAAATATAAAGTAATATTTTAAGGAGAGGTTTGCACATCCAGAGATTTGATCCCTCTAATGTCTTAACTTAAATCCAAGCTCTTAACTTGTGCAATGGCAATGTAAATATTTTTTCCTGTAACCTGATCGAAACCTAGGTTACATCGAAACCCTAGGGATTCTTCACGCACCCTCTCTGGTTATGGCGAGGCCTCCAGTGATGCCCCTGGTGCAGCCGACCTGAAACATTGTTTGCATTTGCAGTAAGATTCATCTCCAATTGATATTTTTCTGACTTAGGGTACAAAGCCCAGGGTTCGAACTGTTGAACTCTGTGTACCGAAGGCCTTCCTGTCAAATACCCCAATTTACTACAAACTTTTTTTTTCCCATCATTTTCCCAAAATGACATCTATCTTTCTCTGATCTCCAGATAAACCTAGCAATTTTCACAATCTAAAAGAATTAAATAGATAATATTTTCTCAAACAAATATTATAATACTAATTTACAACAACAAGATATCTATCACAAGAACTCAATTCATTTCACCTTTTGTCCTTCAATCCTATGAAAAAGGCCTGTGGACAGACTACTTACTAGAATTCTTTCTACAACAAAGAGGATTGTTTTAATGGTTTTAATGGTTTACTAGAATTCTTTCTATCACTATTTCCTTTATTATGGTTTAGACCTTACATAAATATAACATAGGATTTCAAAAGAAGTACCCTGATCTCATCATAAGGATAAAGATTTGATACCTACTACGTATATTCCAACATTATCAAAAATTAATATGTAAAATCTAAGGCAAGAAACTTTATGCATGCAGAGTGAAAAAGGCCCTCCCAAGGTAACCAAACTCTTAACCCTATGAAGAAAAACTTGGTGGTTTCAAACTTTCGGGATGGCATAAAAATGCAATTACAAAGGGATCCACGTGTGCTTGAAGGATTTACTACACTTATTCACCAACTGTAAGAGTCTTGTCTCCATTAATACTTGACCAAGCACAATTAACGCCGGTGTGAGGGAGATAGAGTGAACTCCAAATATTTGTCAGCAGGGTAAAGTTGTATGAAAATCCAATTGAACCTGCGTTGTTCTATGGAAGGAGGCTCTACAGTAGCCTCTCTTGCTCACCATTCAGTACTCATCACTTCAAGTTGGACCTGCAGTAGTCTGGTTGATACTACTGCAGCCCCTGGCACAACTCAGCACTACTCCAACGAAAATGGTGGTCTCCCGTGATCAATTCGCAGGTAAGATCTGACTTATGTTAGAGTTCTATCTTTCGAAAATACCAGTAAATACAATTAAATTTTACTGAAATCATTTTCTTATTTGTGTGTTTCGCCAGGCACAAAATTGCGTTGGAGATGATAAGGGAGATGCACCGACATGCAGCGGGTAAGCAATACTACTACCAAGGTCTAGAATTCTTCTATGTCGGAAACCTAGACTTCATGGTATCCAATGTCTCTCTCACCTATTAAATGGCGTGATAAACCCAGGAGGCTTCTTCAGTAAGCCCAGGGTTCAACCCATTCCGTGAGAGAAGAAAAAATAGATGGGTTACTACTGTTTCTTCTGGGTTTTGTTGATGTATATGTAACTTCAGAATGTATTTCATCTGTGTATGTTATATATATATTTATTGTACCCTTATAAGAGATGTGTCATTCCTCTATAAAGAAGTGTCGTCATGTGGATTGACAAGTGTCGCAAGTGTGTGTACTTACCGATGGGTTATTAGACCACCATGTGGGGTCGGTCCTGAATTATATATATTATAATGTGGATGTACCTAGCTATACAAGTCGGCCCCATAAGGTCACTAGGAAAAAAGGTTAGTATAAATAGAGATCGGAGATCTCTATTTTACTCACTCAGAAAAGTAACTCACTCTCACTTAGAAAGTGGCGCACTAGTGAGGAGGAGGATCATCTGCTATCAGGAGACTATCTCAGTGTTATTTGGTTGTACTTTGGTTGAGCCATTGCTCTCTCTATCTCTGAGGAAGTTGTGGGGTTTTTCACCTTAGGGTTTTCCCCACGGAAACTCTGTGTCTCTTGTCTCTTATGTTTTTTATTCTTGTGATGGTTGTCATACTTATTGTGATTGTCATGCATTAATATACTATATATGTTATTCTCTCAGCAAAGATCCTAGAGTATTGTTAATTAATGCTCAAAATTTAACAGGCTTAGACCCTCGACTTGAAACAAAATAGAACCGAAGTCCTTTTTGTAGTAAATTTTTCTCTTCCACTGCGTATGCTATAGTTTAAGCTTGTAATTGTTCACCTCATAATGAGGGTTCGTCAGATAGGGTTTAGACACAGTTAGGGTTTTAAATTACATAAAGACTTGTATCTTGCAGTGTTATCCAAATGGACTGTGTTTGAACCTAAAATTTAACCCGAGCGTTCTCCTCGGCTCTATGTTCTCTCTTTGGGAAAAGTATAAGTGAAATAATACAAATAAAATTTCCAAAGATGGATTTCGAGTTTTTAAGGATTTAACTTCTAAATAAAACCTCTATTATAATTTTTTTACTGGTAATTATGTATTGTATTTGGTTAAATAGAAAAATACCGACCCATTCTCAGTCTTTGCATAATTCTTTTAAAGAAAAACGCCCCCTATCACAGAGAGTTAATCTTAGGGTTTTCTAGTTCAAAAATTAAAAACCGGTATAATCTTGGTGGAAGTAACAAAAGGCCCAACCCAGAACCCGAATGGGTAAAAAATGTAATCCTATACAGGAAACTCGTTTCGACTCTTCCTATTGTATCATTAACTGCTTTATTTTGTTTCTTTTATCTATGTATCGAAATTCTGGAAAGCATAAAGCATTTAATTCTAAAATATACAGGAATTTAATTCTAAAATGTAAGCCTATACAGGAAACTCGTTTGGACTCTTCCTATTGTATCATTAACTCCGTTCTTTTGTTTCTTTTGTCTATGTATCGAAATTCTAGAAAGCATAAAGCATTTAATTCTAAAATATATAGGAATTTACGTATTTTACTTGACTGATACTCTGATCCTGTGCCTAACGTGATTCCCATAAGTTTACAACATCATTCACAAAAATAACAACACTTACAATAAATTGTTTATAAGTTACTGCACTGGTAATTGATGACCAACTGAAGGTTTGGGAGGACAAAGATCAACCTCGTGTTCATGTTGTTCCAGCTTTTGCACCATACTATGCTCCATTGGAAGAGGTACTTCTCATTTATACTGTTTTGATCCATTAGTATTATGAGAGATAATCATATCTTTGAGGAGTCCAACTTTATATATCTACTAATTTCTTAGTTTTGTGCTCTACAGAAAGTTCAACCTGTACCAATATTGTGTATTGCAAGAAATGTAGCTTGTAATGTCAGAGGTGGTTTTTTTAAGTGAGTAATATGTTTTTGGATTCCTTTCAATTTTGGATGATAAAAGTCTAGTATTGATTACACATAAAAAAAATTAGATTCGCTAGCAAGAAAGAAATTCATTTATGTTCTACTTGATTAATGGAAATACCCTTTCTGTTGTCAGGAGCTACATATGATTTAATTTTGTTGGATGCTTGTTATTACAGATATTTTGATGAGGGTCTTTCTCAAACAATGGCCAGAATCTTATATGAAACTGATGTGGAAGATATTCCATGTGCACCCGATGTCAGCAACTACTTGGTGAGAGAAGTGAGAAATCTCTAGCTTCTCTTTGTCATGTTGTTTTTCATATTCTGTTGTTGGATTATATTCCTTGTGTGTCTCCCATGACTGCTTCAACATTCATGTCTAACTGACATACTCTTGTTCTTTGTCTTCTTTAGGGTGTACAAGATGAAGCAGCTATAGCAAATGGCAATACTGACTTGCCTGTACCAGATGGCATGATTTATTATGAATCTGAAAAGGGGTTGAAACAAGTAATTTCTATCATTTTTATAGCTCAATGTTGGGTTGGTTATATTATGAATAATGGCTTGATCATTGCAAGAAATTTGTTAGTTTTAGTAGATTTCCCATTGTTAAAATTGATAAGAGCTACAATTAGCCCAACGGCAGTGCAGTTGACCTGAAGAGGTTGAGCACTACAAGCAGCTCACTTTCATCTGGGAAATGGCCATCGAGGGGTGAATTGATGAGCACAAGAACTTCTGTTGGGCCAAGCTGTAGTGACAAGGGGAATTCTCCGAGGACTTGCACCTGCCTCGAATTGCTTATTAGTTTCTCTAGGGAATTGAACCTTGGTGGGTGGCCTGACATTCCACTTTCTCACCTATGAACCACAACCCCATTGACTGCTGTTAGAAATCTGATTCTACCCATCTATTGCTGATTTTTTTTGTGCCCATCTATTGCTTACTTTTCATTTAATGTTTTCTCCCTTGTAATCTACTAAATGTTCTCTCAGCTGCAAAGGTGGCTTTATTTATATGACAAGTGATTCTTTCACATGGCTCAGCTTTTCTTTTAGCATTTTTTTTTGTACATGTATGTATTAGATTGTTGTTATTTGTGGGAAATATGTAATGCAAATCATTGCCAAAAAGTGAATTTTGATGACCTAAGATGTAAAGCTGTTGAATTTTTAGCACCCGTAGAAACCTTTAGATATAAATTGGCTATAGGCTTGGGTCAAATCAAAACAAATTTGTGTATATGGTCTCTTTTTCTATTTTAAAAGAAAATCTGCCTAAATTCACTGTACTCTGATAAACCTTTAAAACTTATTTTACTGTTTCTCTTCATTGTTGACAGTTTGAAACTTTGACCAAAGTATTATGTCCTCCATACTAGGCCATCTTTACGTCTTGGTAATTCAGTTTCCTTTTGGGAGTTGTAATCTGTGGGAAAATTTATGAGACAAAAGACAAGTATGTATGAAGTGAAATGAATTTTTGGAGATGTCCTTTCAAGTTTGATTTGCCTTTGGGAGGCAGTATTGTTCCAGTCACCACTGTACTCTTATTTAAGTGCAGATGTTTTCCTTGAAAGATTACTAAAATATATGCATTCTCTTATATGACTGAAATTATATATTTTAGTTTATAAATTAGAATATATGTAATGTCAATGGGGTCATGGTTCAACAGTGAAGTCAGTGGCATCCCAGGCCACCAACCTAGGTTCAATTTTCCCAAGACACAAATAATCATTTGCAACCAAGTGCAAATCCTAGATGAATTTGATGGAACAATACCCCCTGTCATGGCATCTTAGCCGAACAAAAGTGATTTGACCATTGGTTCACCCTTGAGGGATGCTTTGTGCACAATTCTTGCCGTGACCTCTTCGGGATAACTATAATTCCTACATGCCAATTATAAATTATAAGGCTTCTCTTGAATTGAAAGGAAGTGCTTTCACAAAAAAACACAGAAAACATTCATAATTTTCTTATTTCAACTTCATAAGAACAAATCATGAAACTACTTATTTCTTTAATGCATATTAGAGAGAGATTAATAATTTAATTGTCATAATTACATATGCCTCTGCATCAGCATATGGCATAGTTACAATAGTATGTGCTTGTCTAACTTGGCTTGTAGTATGGCACTTCATAATAGATTTCAGAAAATTGAAATGCAAATGTTAAAAGTCATTAAATCTTTGATTGTGCAACTTTAAAAAGTAAAGAAACATCTCCTGGAACCCTAAACTCAAAAGTAGAAGTTGTTATTTAAGTAATAATCATGATCAAAATATATATTCACGCAGAAGGTAATCAACATTTGAGATGTATGTTATTAGTAAGATGGATCAATTTCACTATAGTTTCACCCAGATTTATGTAGGCATATTAGTTGGACTAAAAGAAACAATAATAACAAGTCTCATTATGTCTTTACCTAGGATCATGTAGGTATAGGTAATATTATGAAATCTGTATAACCCCACAAGTTCCAAACTAAAATTATTCTTTCTCGTAAAGGATAATTATTTCTAGTTATACTGATGAACAACAATTAGCACAGCATTGATGGCCTTTTCCTAAACAACCAACTAGTCACATGGTGAACATGTTCAAGTTCCTACTTCCCTAATTTGGAAGAAGAAAAAAGGGCATTAGAGCAGGGACAAGTCTACAGGATATGCACGTAAGTATACAAGACACTAAAACCTCTATCTTAATCAAAATGTAGTTATAAATAATGGGTTTTCTACCCATTATTTGGATAATTTTATTAATGTCCAAAAAATGACCACAAAAGTGGGTCAATGAGACTATGTGGCATCATAATGTCAATCCAAAGTAGGAGTGCTAAGTCGGATCCTATATAAATCAATATTGTAGAGGGATCTATAAGCATATTGATCGCTTGGACTAAGAAAGAAGACTGTCCAAAGTACTCTAAAAAAAATATTACTACAACCAATATCAGAAACCGTTTTCTACATTGACAAGATAAAAAACATAACATATCAGACACATCCTCAAATAAGGCTTGATAGGGAATAGACAAAATGGAAAAGAATGAACAATTGGAAAAACAATGTTGACAATAGGGGTCCCATTCTCGCTGCAGTCTGCCTCACCAAAATGTCACACAAAACATAAAGGATGAGGGTAGTATGGAACCATCAATAATAGCCTTGGAAAAGCCAAAAAAATAATGAAATAATGAATAAAAAGAAATAATAATTTTATGTTGTCAACATGGCATTTTTCACGGGATGAAGCATTAAGCCATCAACCAGGATTCCACTCTCACTGCATTCTTCCCCACCCAATGTCATGTCAAATAAAAAGGAAGAGGTCACCATTTGAGCAACCATGAACTGCCACCAAAAGAAGAAAAAAACCTAATATGATACCAACTTTACACCCCAACAAGAATATTAAGTTTTGATGGAACAAAGAAAATTCCTGGGCAATACAATTCAAAATGTGGGATTCTTCAATCTGGAGGTAGATCAGGAAATCCTTTAGCGTTATTCAGGATAGAATCTCCTAGCATCCAGGATATGGAAAGAGTATGCAACTATCAGAGGGCAAGCTAGATCAAAAATTCTTTCATCATTATTCAGAAAAGAAATTCTTAGCATCCAAAACATGGAAAGAGTATCCAATCCAACTTTGGAATGACAAAATTCTTGCTCACCTAGCCGACCCAGTAATCCAATAGGAGCAATATTTTTTAGTCATAGAAAATATATTCTAGGTTATTGGGCATTGTAGCCTAGAAAAAACAAGTACAATCTCCTTATAAGGGCCATTTGATCAAGAAAAAACATTGGAAGACTCTAATGTCCATCCTGTTAAGGTAGAAATAAAATGAAACTATATTGAAGTCCACTGACCAAAGAAAGGTCAATTGAACTCAATGGTATGGTTGGTACAAGTATCAAATAGAAGGTTTGGCATGTCTCCTAAAGCAACAAGAAAATATACACTAACAAAAATACAGGGAGATGATAAAAGGAACTAAAATGAATTTTGTTGTACATAAGCACACTGTCTGCAAAAGTTTTCAGTTTCATGGTTTGTGTTTTGAATGGACATCATTATTCCCAATAATGGGAATAATTTAACTATACACTAGGGACTTCTCCAACAAATCCCTACCTACAACTTTGAACCCCAATTACTACCAAAGACACACTGAAGAATTTGAATACATACTCAAAACCTTACTCAACCCCCTCAAACGAATCCACCATGAAGACCCTACTGGGTCGTAACTTCAGATGAAACCATATTGTTCACAAACATGACTGTGATAAATTACACTAATATCCTAATTGCTTTACTAAATTGTGTGTCTTGGATCAAACTGACTCATTGGACTGATCCAGTGAAATGATTAATGTTTGGAATCAAAAGAAGCATTGTTCTTGTAAAAAAATGGATCCCGACCATCAATGGAACCCATGGAAAATGAAAATTCAATTGATTTTAGGGTTAAGAATGGGATATGAATTGGTATTCACTTACTGCCAAAGGTGTCAATGGCTGTGCAGAGGAATGTTAATCCATCGTATCCTCTTAACATGTGGAAGATGTGGCGATCCTGAGAATAGAATAAATTATCCCGATGTTTATAACGTAGTTCTAGTAAGTAATGTGTGATCGTACAAACTCAGTGTGTTCATGTGGCTGGTGTTGCATCAACAGTTTCCCTTCAAGTCAAGGTCAGCAAATATTGGACTAAGTGATTAGAAATGCCTCCATTGTGGAAAACGGAGAGTCAAGCACATCCTTTGGGAGTGTGTCTTTGCAAAATACTGTTGGGAAGCAGTCCTGAAAAAATTCGCTTTAGTCATTCAGGGAACCATTCATTGGAGTGAAACTCTGTTCGGGGATTGAAAATCAGTTGTCCTTTGTCACTTCCATGGCTTCTTGCACTGTCTTTGTGTTTTGGTATAGTATGCAATTCGGAAGATGCAATGGAAGTATGTTTTTGACGAGTTGATAGGTACTATTGAATCTTTTAAAATGTTGAAATTTTGATGAGTTAGCTATTGAAACTAAATCTAAGGAGTTCTTGTTGTTTAAGGATGCAAAAAATATTTATGCTTATGCTTATTCCGACTGCAATTAGCTAGTATTTGCTGTTTGTTTTAGCTATATTTTTTCTTGTATAATATAAGAAGTATATTTTGAAAAAAATTCTTGTGAGAATCCATCTCAACATGGCACAAGATGGTACCAATAAATTCATAAATTAGAGTAGTGTGCTCCAATGAAATGAGAAATTTGACATGCTGAAGTGGAATGTAAAAATATCTTTACCTCTTTTTGTTTTCAAACTTAACCATTTCAAACTTTACTATTCCTTTTTCAAAAAGCTGGAATAAGTGGTTATCTAAGCTTTCTTGATCTTCCAACAACACTTAGATTTGGAGTGCTAATCTCTACCTTACCATTAACATACTAATCAATTCTTCATTTAGATGTATTGATGCTTCTCGTGTGACCTCACAATTGTAATAAGTCTCTACAGGATTTCATTTCCTGATTGTCCTCTCTTTTGAATATGATTTTCGATTGAACTGTTGCATGCTAGTGATTCAGTTAGGTTGATCCCGTAGTGGCATCATTCTCAGGGGGCGCAGCAGGTGTTATATCAACTTTAATGGTGGTTGAGATCAACAATGTCAAGCAACAAGAGAAAAAACGATGCAGATATTGCCTTGGAACAGGTATGGAGAAACTCAGTAGAAAATTACTATTATTGCCTGAATTAATACAATTTGTGTTTTACGTTTTCTTTCTGTTTAGTTGTGTGGGGGCCTAGCCAACTATTTTTTTCGAAGGAAATAGTATCACCACAACCTCATCCACTTAAGAAAAATTATACAGAATGAGCAGAATAAGATATATATTGGTACATAAACACAAAAACTAGCAGCAGCAAAGGCTTCTTATAGTTATTAGTAAGAGTAATCTATGCTATTCATATACAAAGCATAGTAATATATCATATCAGCAGCAACAAGCAGATGCATTCAGCATCAGATATAATTCCACAAATATATATCAAGACCTAATTGGAATATATATGTGAGCAATAAGCATCACCGTGGAGAAAAACAGATACCCATGGTGCACTGTACAAAAAAAACCTGTAACCAGGACAAAAACCACCCTAAAAAACCCTGAGGATTCATATGAAGCTTAATTGAGAGGATTGAGAGAAACAAAGGATAAGGAGGATGGACCATCAAAATTAACGATATCAACAACAACAACTCAATTGTACTAGCAATGGCATCGCTGCCCTCGTCAGCAGTAGTAGTCTCTATTAGACACAATAACTGTTATAGTAGCTAGAACGCCTATGGGCCAATGGGTTGATAGGGGCCAAATTGCTAATGGGTTGATTGATTGGTTGTCTAATTAGTGTTCTGTATATGATCTGTAAGTGCAACAAAAGGTATAATCCATACACACTTCTACTATACACAAGTAGAGTGTTCATTCGACAACTAGATAGGGTCAATTGACTCCCTACTCTTTGTCAATATCTCAGTGGATTTGAGAACTAGATGGGAAAGAAGGAATGATTTTGGAAGAATGCAAGCTTAGCCAATTAAAACTTGAGCAATTATCTCGTGATGCTTTTTGTCCATGGAGTCAAGACACCTCATTAGTAATATCTTGCTCTTAAAGCCACAGTCACATTATAATGCCATGGATTTTACTAATGGGATTTTCAATTTTCATGATTCCTTTCTGAATTTTGATATTTTTTATATTTGATATTTTTAGTTTGGGATTCATATTTGTGTAAGACTTTTCATGTTTACCATAGGAAAACCATAGGAACTTGATTATGATTTAGCTGCAGGAATTTTATTATGTGAGACAATGAGACAACTCAGAACTTAGAAGACATAGGTTCATTGACTATTGAATCTTATAATTTTCTTGCTCAACGCAGAGTTGACTACATTTCATGAAGGAGTGTATGGTCCAGATTAAGGCAATACAGAAAAGTTTAGTAATTTTAAAGTTGATGCTTTTCCAAAGAAATTTTTAATTTAATCTGATTCTGGATTCCCTTTTAGTATACCCTATTGTATAATGAAAGATAACAATCTGTCATGGTAAATTCTTCTTAGTATTCCAATCTGAAGGTCACCATTAAATTTTCCAAATATATATTCTTCATTTTCTACTCTTTTATATGGCACTACATTTTTCCCTTTGCAAAGCTTTCTTTTCATATAGCGTGTTCCCTGTCATTTGAGCTATGAGCTCACACTCTGGCAGCATTCACACCATAGAGATGATTGAAGAAATCCATACTCAGGTCTAAATTCATTGCACTGTTGCAAGGTGACAAGCAAATCCCATTGTAGGAGGATTTTTCCATAATTAGATTATTGTCCTGATCCTCTCTTGCAGACTTGGTACTTGATATTTATTCATCCATTTAAGAGTAACATGCTTTCATGTTTTCCCATTTGTGGGAATTAACGTGAAATTTTGTAACATACGGTTCTGGTTATTGTTTTGGAAAATATTATCCAGGCAATATAGGGTGCAAGGAAATGCCAACAAATGAGGTGGAATATGAAATAGTTAGGCATGACTGCTTTTGTTACATAAAAAGGAGCCTATGTTGTTCTTGGATTTTAGTGGGACTTTCTTGAATTTCTTCAACATGTAGTGCCGGAGGTTACTGGCATCTTGGAAATTTTTGTTGTCACATCTTGGAATTGAAGTTCCACATCATTAATGTTGTCCGTTGTTCTGAGAATGTTGTAAGGTAAGTGGAATTAGATCTGAATACAAAAACTAACATGGGTAAAACCTATGTTATGTTTTTGTTTTCTACAAAATAAAGCTGAGGAATTGCATTCAAGGATATGTCCTTGTCCAAATTAGGTAACTCTGGTTATATTTTCCATGTCTTGCTAGACTCCTTATAATTTGGTGAGGTGGCAATGTATAAATACATGTGCAAAATCTTGTCATTATCCATGATGGCTTGGAGAACATTAGTTGAACCCACTGATTTTATTGCATCATTGCCTTATCATTGAGCATGCCATAGAGATGGGCTTTGATCCTGGTGTTTAGGCTATTGTATTCCTTACTGCTTTGTCAACTTGGCTTTGCTTTTCTCTAGTTGTTGGGTTAGAAATGGAAAATTGGCTCCATGATCATCTATAGCCCCCTGCAATCTCCCCTCTCACAACAATAAATTTCCAAAGTAGATATATTGGCTTTTCTTTCCTGTAATGGTTGGGCTAGTAGCAGAAAATGCACCCCATGATCTACAAAATGGAAAAGCTTAGGAATAAAAAAATATCCCCTGTTGGGACTCCATAGTTTCAAATCTATTCATTCCTAAAATCAAGTCTCAGCTCAGGAAAATCATTTTTTAGTCTAGAAAAATCTTAGTCTAAATATCTCTTCTTGGCTCAAAAAATATCTGCTTAATAAAATATTCCAAGTCTCTCAGTCCCACTGCTCCCAAATTTGGGTTTAAGATGATCTCTTAACATTTTTCAAACAATTGAAAAGCACCTCATTCAAGGAAAAGTTGCATTTGTTTGTCAGTCACATTATTTCTATTATTATTATAATTATTATTACTACTTATACCATTTTTTGTATCCATTGTTTGACGATGTCTCAGATGTACACGAGTTGCATCCCGTATGAATTCCTCCCATATCTATTTTGAACATGAATCCAATTTTGATATAGATCCATGATCGATTGAAATCCTAACCAAATCTAGCAACATATGTGTGGGACCTGGGTGTTGGTTCTTATATCCTAGATGAAAATCTTTTAAAAAAGATTCAATGAAGAAAAGGGTGCAAAAAATATTTAATTCTATTTTTTTGGTTATTGTTAACATTATTTCAAATGTGAGAATTGCTTTTAATCTTGTTGGTGGCAAGCTATAGTGTGAAGTGAAGGTTGATCCTTATAGACCATCCAAGACAAATGTCAATCTTTGCTAGGAAGCTATGTGGTATGCTTGAGGAATTCTTGGATATCATGTCTCCTCCTGTCACCCTTTTGTATATTTGCAAATGTTGAACTGGATGTCCAACCGTATCACCCTAACAAAACTATGTGAGACATCTTATGAAATATGAGCACCAGTAGCCAACTTAAAGCCATAGATGTAGAATAGAAGGTTGAACTGGCAAAACAATTAATCTGAATAAATTCGCAATGTCTCTTATCTATGTTCTTGGCACTTGGCCGCTGCCATTTTAACTAGAAGCTTTCCTCTTCTGTTATTTTCTTATATTTTAGATGGTATTTTTGTGAATTGAAACTCAAGCATATATTTATTATAAGAGTACATGGATATACACATCAAGATTCAAGGAAAAATAATAATTTGTTGTTGTTCATGTGCCTGTAGAACTTAGGAAAAACTATTTTCAAGGAGAATTTGTTCTTAATGTCATGCCATCCCCTTCATCAATTTTTGTTTATAATATTATGACCTTTGGCAAGATGGTGTTAACTGTTGGAAATTTTATTCTCATATCAATCCATAAGGAATTCTATTTAAGGGTGCTAGCTCAATGGTAGAGAACCTGCCTTATACGCAGGAGGTTGGTGGTTCGATTCCACCATGCCCTATTTATATTCTGAAACCACTAAAAAGAGATAAATGACTAAAAAATGACCAAAATTTGCATATAAACGACCACCATTACAACATGAGATATAAGTGACCCAAAAAATGACCAAAATATGCATATAAATGACCACTTTTGAGTTGGCGATCACTGGTAGAAAATTAGTGGTCATTTATCACGTGACCATTAATGACCAAATATATTACCAAATTAATGGCCAAATATATGACCACGAGATAAGCTATAAATGACCAAGCTAAATATGACCACGAGATAAGCTATAAATGACCAAGCTAAATATGACCACATTTTTGGTCGCGTGATATATGGCCACTAATTTTCTACCAGTGGTCACCAACTCAAAAGTGGTCATTTATATATGGATTTTGGTCGTTTTTTTGGTCACTTATCTCTCATTTTGTACTAGTGAAATGCAGATGTCCAAGATCAGGAAAAGACAATGGGAGCAAATGCAGATGCCCAAGATTAGGAAAAGACAATGGGAGCAAATGCAGATGCCCAATATCAAGAAAAGACAATTGCAATTCTTGATTTGGTACCACTCAGAGAAAAATTTGACAATACAACTGCATTCTTGATTTTTGAGAGATTTTGGCAAAAGAAGGTTATCATTAACATGACCATTTTTGGTGACTATTAGGTAATCTTTGTTTCTTACCTAGGTATGTGACCCTTTTCCATAATTTGGCAAGATGGTGTTAACTGTTGGATATTTTATTCTCATATCAATCCATAAGGAATTCTATTTAAGGGTGCTAGCTCAATGGTAGAGCACCTGCCTTATAGGTAGGAGGTTGGTGGTCGATTCCTCCGTGCCCTATATATATTCTGAAACCACTAAAAATAGATACATGACCAAAATTTGCATATAAATGACCACTAGTACAACATGAGAGATAAGTGACCAAAATATGCATATAAATGACCGCTTTTGAGTTGGTGATCGCTGGTAGCAAATTAGCGGCCATTTACCACTTGACAAAAAATATGGTCATAAATTTGGTCATTAATTGTGACAATTAATAACCAAATATATGACCACAAGATAAGCTATAAATGACCAAGCTAAATATGACCACATTTTTTGTCACGTGATAAATGACTGCTAATTTGCTACCAGTGGTCACCAACTCAAAAGTGGTCATTTATATGCGGATTTTGGTCATTTGTTTGGTCATTTATCTCTCATTTTGTACTAGTGGAAATTTAACTTGGTATCCAAACCTTTAAACAATGATTTCCAGAAATTCCCAGTAAATTTAGAATCTCGATCATAAATTATTACCTTAGGTATTCCATGCAAATGAAAAACTTGCTTCATAAACACATCAACAATATTAGCAGCTTTAAAAGTAGTTTTAACAGGTATAAAGTGAGTTGCCTTGCTAATCTTATCCACTACTACCATTATTGTATCATTCTGCTTTTGATTTGTAGGTAATCCGATTATTAAATCAATACTAATAATTTCCCACTTCCAATATGGAATTGGTAATGGTGTAATAAACCAGTTGGGTGTTGATGTTCAACTTTAACTTTTTGACATTCAATGCACCTAGCTATGTATTCAGCCACCTCATTCTTCATATTTGACCAAAAGTAATATTTTCTTAACATCGTTATAATCTTTTAGTAACTAGGGTGTCCTAAATAAGGACTTTTATGTACTTCATTTAAAATCAACAACTTAATTTTAGGTACATTTGGTACATACAATATGTTTTTATACAGCATCAAACCCTTTTCATTTAAACTATAATCTGTTATTAAATTTTTAGAATTATTTTCTGCAACTTTTTCCTGTATTTTTTTATAATTCTTATCCAGTTTTACCCCTTCTTCAAACTAATTTTCTAAATTTGTTTTGTAAGTGCTAACTGTTGCCATAAAATTTAACTTTGCATTTATGCTTAAGGCATCATCCACCTTATTTTATTTACCTTTTATGTGTTGGATCTCGAAATGATATTCACTAAGGAAAGCTAACCACCTAGCTTACCTTGTGTTCAGATTTGGTTGATCCAACAGATATTTTAGACCTTTATTATCTGTCATTAATGAAAACTTTCTACCGATTAGATGATGGCACCATATTTTCAAAGCATGTATCACAACAGCTAATTCTAAATCGTAGGTAGTGTAGTTATTTTCATGAATTTTTAGCTTTCTTGACTCATACGATATTACGTGACCTTCTTGTGTTAAGACTCCACCAAGGCCATCATTGCATGCATCAGTGCATACAACAAAGTCCTCGTTTGGATCTGTTATTTTAAGATAGGTGTAGTAGTTAACAGTTCCTTTAACTTTTTAAAACTTTCTTCACACTTTTGATCCCAAACAAATTTATTTCCCTTTTTCTATAAAGATGTTCTGGGATTTGTGATTCTTGAGAATCCTTCTATAAACTTCCGGTAGTAACTTGTGATTCCCATGAACGATAGTACATCTACTACATCTTTAGGGATAGGCCATTCATTAATTGCTCTTGTTTTATCTAGGCCAACTGAGATTCCATCCTTGGATATCACATGACCTAAATACTGTATTTTATCTTTGAAAAATTCACACTTATTGAATTTAGCGTATAGTTGATGTTCTCTTAAAACTTGTAATATTATTCGTAAGTGTTCATCGTGTTCTTCCTTAGTCTTTGAATAAATTAAAATGTCATCAATGAAAAACAATTACGAACTTATCCAAATACTTATGTAAAACATTATTCATTAGACACATGAAAACTGTTGGAGCATTAGTTAGCCCAAAAGGCATAACTACAAATTCATAATGCCCATAACGAGTTCTAAAAGCAGTTTTAAAGATATCTTTGTCTTTAATTCAGACTTGATGATATCCAGATCTCAAGTCTATTTTCTAAAATATCGTTTCTCTACATACTTGATCAAACAGATCATCTATGAGGGGCAAAGGATATATGTTTTTAATCGTCATTTTATTTAACTGACGGTAATCTATGCATAAATGCAAGGTACTGTCCTTTTTAACGAAAATGACCGGTGCTCCCCAAGGAGACACACTTGGTCTTATGTAATTTTTATCTATTAATTCTTTTAACTATGATTTTAGTTCTTTAAGCTCTAGGATATTCATCCGGTAAGGATCCTTTGAGTTGGGTACCGCACCATGTACTAACTCAATGGTCAAGTCCAATTCTCTTTTCGAAGGTAATCTTGAAATTTATTCTGGGAATACGTCAGAAAAGTCTCTTAGGATTGGTATATCTTCAAGTTTTAATTTATCTTCTTTAGTAGCATGTTCATCATTTATTACATTTACAGCAAATACTTTACATCCCTCACGTATAGCCGTTTTCTTTTGCAATGCAAAAATCTGTCTAACTGAATTTTTTCTAGGGATTCCTTTTACTGTTATTGTTTCTCCTTTATCATTCAAGCATGTAAATATCTTTTCAAAACAACTCAAAACTACCCTATGCGTTTCCAGCAAATCCATTCCGATTAAAGCATCATAAGACTCCAACGGTAATACATGCAGCTTTACTTGGGTCTTAAATTGTCTCATAAACAAATCACAATATTTAACAAAATCAACTACTTTCCTTTTAGTTCCTGTAGCTAACTGAACCAGCCAAGACTTTTCAAACTTTTCTACTTTCAATTTATAGCTTTTTACTATATCAGGTGATACATAACTCAAACTAGCTCCTAGATCAATTAAAATGGAGATGGGTCTGTTCTGTAGCATACCTTCTATTTCGACCATTGAGGTTTGATGATTAGCCTATCGATTTTCCAAGGCTGCATTAATCCTGGGCATTTCCCTCGCTAAGTCACCAATTGTTGGCTCTTCCTGCACTGTATGGATGTTGCTGACAGCTCTTTTCCTATTGGGACAGTTTGTTGCATAATGTGGTCCTTGACATTCAAAACATTTTACAGTTTCTTTCCATTCATTATTTTTAGCAAAATTATTAGGTATGTCTTTGTTTCTTGCAGCTGAAATTCTGTGGTGTATTTCTTTTAAAATTATTTCCTTGAAAATTTCTATTAGGAAAATTTTGCTTGTTATTTCCAGCATTCCTGTTAAACTTAAAACTTTTCCTTCTTTGCTCGAAATTACTTGGCCTATTAACCTTCCAACTAGGCACACTTTCTATTTTTTTGTTCTATTCATAACAGAAGTTTGTTTTTCTCATGGCTTCCTCAAGAGTCTTGGGGTTGTCGTACTCAATTCTGTCTTTGATATTAAAAGGTAAACAACTCAGAAATCTTTGTATTTTAGGCTTTTCATCAACAATGTAAGGTACATATCTTAACAAACTTAAGAATTTACTATTTAATTCTTTCATGTTCATAGAGCCTAATTTTAAATCATAGAACTCTTTAGATTTTTCTTCAAAGTACTGATCATACAGAAATTTATTCTGAAAATATCTTTTAAAAGCACTCCAAGTTACACTCTTTTCCTTAATGCCCTTTACTCTTTTTATATCTTGCCACCATATATCTTCTTTCCTAGTCAGATTATAAATGGCCATCTTAGCTTTCAGCTTATCTGAATAATCATAAATTTGAAAGTATTTCTTCATACCCGACATCCATGTTTCATCTTCTTCTCTTTTTTCTATCTCACCATTAAACATTGGGGGTTTTATCTTCTTGAACTCTCCTGAAATCTCTTCATATGGTTTGTACTTCCTCTTCTTAGGATTGTTGTTACTGGAATACTTATGTTTCCTTCTATGTATTTTAACAGTAGCTTCAGAAGATGAATCACTTTCATTATTATAAAATTTTAACTTTTTACCTCTGTGTTGATAAGACATGATTCCTGATTTAGGTTTAGATTCAGTTCTCTTATCTTTTCCCTCATTATGAAATTTATCTAGCAATATTTGATTTAGTTCCTCATGTGCCTTCAGAATCCTTTCATTTTTTTCCTTAATAGTTTTCATTTCAGCTTTTAAATCTTTAGCAGTTCGAAGTAATTCAGATGAATTATCATTTAATCATACATAAATGTTTTCTTCATTAACATGTTCCTGTTCACTATTATTTTGTTCATTATGATGAGATCTATCCTCAGCAGATTCCTCTGGTCCTTCCATAACCTGCAAATTAAATGTCGAATGTGTTGTATAGAAACAAATTTGAAACAAAAAAAATCAGTAAATGTGTTTTTATGTTTTGCGCGATTTGAACCACTTTCAAGCCTAGTGTTTGAACTTGCGCTCTGATACCACATGTAACACCTCCAAAAATTCATCAAAAATTAAATTTTTTCTTATAGTGTAAATGCTAAGATTTACTGTGCAGAAATATAATTATGAACAATTAACTATTATTGTTTTGTAAATTGATTATGAAATGCCTTCTTTGTTTATTACGATGATGCGTATCTATGTATAACAGTTCTGTGATAAATGTGAATCTACAATACTTACATTCGTTTCTCATCTCGCATAACATGTATGAAGGGTATTAGTTACTATTAATCTATACTTTGTATAGACGACACTTATTTTTCTACAAAATGCATCGGTTATTTAATGCGTCTTAACCACTAAATGCAATGTTCTTTTGACTTTCTTCAATATGATAATTTAATGCTTATGATGACGTTTGATATTTAATTTGTCATATTTCTTTATCGTAAATGAATTTGTAGTTATAATTACTATGTTGATACGAAACATGTGTTTTCTTTTGTCGAAGGGGTCCTTGGTGACGCCCCGAAGCTTACTTAGCTCTTTAAGTTAATGCTTCATGATGACCTTGGGCAGGTTACAGGTTTGGTTTACAACATAGCTTGGGGTTGATATTATAACCCTGGTTATAAACACTTCTTGCCAAGGTTAAATTATGTTGTAGTTATATTCTTGGTCCAATGTTTTTACAATAGGGTTGGAGATCCCTAACCAAATCTTGCTGGTGTTCAAAATAATGATTCAAAACTATGTACAAAGGGTGGTCAATTTAGCAACCAACGTTAGTATTAATCCACGATGAGCATTTGCATGTTGGACTATAGCATAGTGGTTAAAATCTATGTGTTAGTGGTTGACAGGTCAAGCATTGAATGTGACCACGTGATGGTTGAGTTATGGCCATCCACGTATAAGGAAAAACCCTAACACTACGCTGGGGGGTTTGGTCTTTGCATTGTTGTTTGTTCTAGCACTGATGTAGAGGGCTGAGCTCTCTTAGCCACCATGGTCATTGTGCTTAACAGAGCACCACTCATAGAGGTAGTTTAATAATGAATGTACTGGTTCGTGGGTCTTTATGGTATCCTAGGCGTGCATTGGGATCCACTGCTCAATTATTGGCCTAAGTTCGAATCCTGCGAAGGTAAAAAATTTTAATAAAATTTTTGTTTCATATTTACTGTTTATGAGGTTTCTTACTTATGTCATCGCATTCAACCTTTAACCATTAGTGTATTACAATGGAAGGGACAGGGTTCATGTTTCCTACTCTTTACTTGCAGTCTTCAACGATAGCTTTTAAGGAAAGGAAGTGAATTCCGGTGGTTGGAAAAACGACGGTAAGCTTTGGGTCTTTCCATATGAAACCTCTGTCAGCAAGTTTTGGGTTGCTTGCTTTTCGTTGCCATTCTCCAGTGTTTGTTTGTTTATTTAAATGAGCCATTCGGAAGCTTAGGGCAGCAATGTTATCATACATGTTTTCATGTCTAAGAGCCATTGATGGGGTTCGACCATCTGTTTTATTGAATGGTTTTGATACATGGTTTATCTATTTGGGAACACTCGGGTATCCTTGAGCAGTAACACTACGCTTGTAATCTTTTTAATGTAAATACACGGCCTATTGCCTCGATACTTGTTTTAAAATCTTGTATTGAAATGGCTACTGTTTGCTCTCGGCTTCTTATCAATTTTAACTGTTTTTATAATGTTTAATGTTTGGCGAAATCTTGTTTTGGGCCAAGCCCTAAAGTTCATTTCGTATGTTTTAATTCAGCACTGTGATATGTTTTATCTCTGTGTTTAAAAATGATATTAATTTTATTACAACGGGGTTCGACCCAGTACCATACCCTAAACTGGGTTTGGATTTTTCTTTGTGAGATGATATGTAAATGTTGTAAAAACACCAACATTGTTTCTAGTTATAAGATATGAGATCTTCGGGGTTAAACCCTAAACCCTACGGTATAGACAGTTCGTATTGATCCTGCTCGTAGTTTGTTTTATAAACTGTAATAATTCTTGGGGAAACTCTCACGAGTCTCGAACCTTTGACTTGAACCAATTCTAACTATTGTTATTTTAATAAAGTATTGAGCTCTGTAGTTTTTATTTAAATACTTATGGGTTTATAAACCTAAGTGGCCTTATGCCCAGACTTGAATTCTTGTTTAATAATTTTAGAAACTGATTCAAGTATGGAACAACTATACTTGTCCATTCGAGCCGGTCGGCAGTTTAGAAGATAATCTTATATTTAATGTGTAACTAGACTATTTTATATATTGAATATTCATATAATATGATGGGTGAGCTCATACAAGTCTCGAACCCTTGACTGTCAATTTTATTTGTTGAAATTTAAATCCTATTGCTATATGAATATGTGGGCTGGTGCAAGGTAATGATACCCAATTATGACACGTTAGTTGCAATGACATTCTGGAAAAACATAAATATTATCATTAAAATGAATTATTAGAGGTACCTACAAAATGTTTTTGGATTACGTATAAAAAGACGAAACGTAGAAAAATGGATGACCTTCTTGAATATAAAACTTTTATTTATGGAAAAGTAGTATAACCACCCCAAAATGTCATTATTCGAAGATTGGTATGTTATTTTTTTCTAAAATATAATGCACATGTTTTTGTTGACCCACCCGTTTTCTATGTAAATTTTCAATTTATGAGAAAAAAATATGTAGAGGCGTAGACAATAGACAAAGCTTGTGCGGGTCTATTTTTCCAAAATTTTAAAAGTTAATTTAATATTTTTTTTAAATTACCGAAGTCAGTGAATCCCTAAAATGACATGGTCAAGTGTTGAGCCACCATATCATGGTCTAACAATAATCAAAATACTTCTTTTTTAAAGGTTGTAGGTATTTTCGTACTCTTTTGCGGGTTCTTTTCCGTTTTCGAAATAGGTAAGCCAATCAAAAGTTATAGGCCAAATAAATGACCTATGTTTTTTACAAATTTGACATGAGTGCAATTAAAAATGAATTAAAAATAGAAAACAACAACAGATCTATTAAAAAATTGTATATTTAGAATCTACACACAGAGCTCGACAAGTGTGTGCAATTTCATTTGCAGTGCACTCGTGGAGAATATGCGGAACTAGTTGTGAAAAACATGAAGTTACAGCATTTGATGTGTTCTGCCATAAATCAAACATAAATCAGACCGAGCCTCAAGATGCAATTCAAAGCTAATTCCAAGCCTGCAAGGGTGCCAAAAACAATTTGAATTTAGACACGCGTGCATGCAAATGTGGCACGCACACGTAATTGCGTGCACACGGATTTACATGCGCGCATGCGTAGTTGCGTGTACGCGTTATTTGCACACACATTTTATTTTTCAAAAACAAGGTATCCCTTTATATGTTTTCTTTAATTTCCTTTCTCAAGGGGATACATAAAGTTGAAAAAGGAAATTAAAGAAAACATATAAAGGGATACATAAAGTTGACAAATGAAATTAAAAAAAACATATAAGTTGCAGCGAAAAAATAACAAGGTACAAACTGAACTGAGGAGATTCAAACCTACGACCTATGTCTAGTCCCAAGGCTACCACCTTCAAGATTGAAGTGCAGCTAACAATGGAAGACAGAAGTGTAGTTTATTACCACCCTACAAATTTAATCTAACCTTATTAGTCAATTCCCATTGCCATTTCCTCTCATACGACGTCCCACAGCCATTTCTCTCGCCACCCACTCTTCATTCATTCTGCATGCATTTCACTATGCAACCATCTCAGATTCTCACTGCGTTTTCCCTCAATTAGTTTCTCAATTCAGTATGACCCACACCCATCATCTGAGGAGTGTTTCCAGCAGTCTCGAGTTTCAGCTTGGCAATGGTGACGATTCATGGTATTACATTTCCCTTCGGCTTCAAGATGGCAAACCCATAGTTCACTACGAAGGTTAGTCTAACAAATGTGACGGTTTGGGTTCCGTGCCCTGAGAGAAAATGATGAAGATGTTGATGATGATGATGATGGTGATGATGATGATGATGAGATGATGATAATAATGATGGTGATGATAATGAAGATGTTGATTATGATAACAATGGTGATGAAGATGATGATGAGGATGATGGTGATAATGATGATGATGGTGATGAGGATGAAGGTGATGAGGATGATGATGATGATGGTGATGAAGATGATGATGATGATGATGAAGATGATGATCATGACAATGATGATGATCATCATCATCATCATCATCATCACCATCATCCTCATCATCCTCATCGTCCTCCTCTTCATCAACATCCTCATCTCCCCCTTCCTCATCAACATCTCCATCATCATCATATTCTTCATCATCATCATCTTCATCACCATCATCATCATCATCAACATCTTCATGACCATCACCATCACCATCATCATCATCATCATCATCATCATCATCATCTCATCATCACCATCATCATCACCATCAACATCTTCATCATCATTGTCATCTCCCCCTTCATCATCAACATCTCCATCATCATCTTCTTCTTCTTCATCGTCATCATTATCCTCATCATCATCGTCCTCCTCTTCATCATCATTGTCATCTCCCCCTTCCTCATCAACATATCCATCATCATCATCTTCTTCATCACCATCGTCATCATCTTCATCACCATCGTCATCATCATCAACATCTTCATCATCATTACCATCATCATCATCATGGTGATGATTTGATGATGGTGATGATGGTGAAGATGTTGATGATGATGACGATGGTAATGAAGATGATGTTGATGATGATGAAGAAGATGATGATGTTGGATATGTTGATGAGGAAGGGGGAGATGAAAATGATGATGAAGAGGAGGACGATGATGATGATGAGGAGGATGATGACAATGAAGAGGAGGAGGATGATGATGATGATGATGGTGTTGGTGGTGATGATGATAATGATGATGATGATGAGGATGAAGAAGATGATGATGATGGAGATGAAGATGTTGATGATGATGACGGAGAAGATGATGATGATGGAGATGTTGATGAGGAAGGGGGAGATGACAATCATGATGAATATGCTAATGGTGATGATGATGGTGATGATGATATGATGATGATGATGATGATGATGATGGTGATGGTCATGAAGATGTTGATGATGATGACGATGGTGATGAAGATGATGATGATGATGATGATGATGATGATGATGATTATGACAATGGTGATGAAGATGATGATGAGGATGATGATGGTGATGGTAATGGTGATAATGACGACGATGAGGAGGAGGAGGAGGAGGAGGAGGAGGAGGATGGTGATGAGGATGATGATGGTGATGAGGATGATGATGGTGACGACGATGGTGATGGTGATGAATATGTTGATGATGATGACGATAGTGATGAAGAATAAGATGATGATGATGGAGATGTTGATGAGGAAGGAGGAGATGACAATGATGATGAAGAGGTTGATGGTGATGATGATGGTGATGGTCATGAAGATGTTGATGATGATGATGATGGTGATGAAGATGATGATGATGATGATGATGATGATGATGTTGATGATGATGACAATGGTGATGAAGATGAGGACAAGGATGATGATGATGATGATGATGATGATGAAGAGGATGATGGTGATGATGAGATGATGATGATGATCATGGTGATGGTGATGAATATGTTGATGATGATGATGATGTTGATGAAGAAGAAGATGATGCTAATGATGATGAAGAAGAAGATGATGATGGAGATGTTGATGAGGAAGGGGGAGATGACAATGATGATGAAGATGTTGATGGTGATGAAGATGGTGATGATGATGGTGATGATGAGATAATGATGGTGATGGTGATGATGAGATGATGATGGTGATGATGATGATGGTGATTGTGATGATGATGATGATGATGGTGATGAGGATGAAAAATATGATGATGATGGAGATGAAGATGTTGATGATGTGACGACGGTGATGAAGAAGATGATGATGATGATGGAGAAGATGATGATGGAGATGTTGATGAGGAAGGGGGAGATGACAATGATGATGAAGATGTTGATGGTGATGTTGGTGCTGATGATGATGGTGATGATGATGATGATGATGAGATGATGATGATGATGATGATGGTGATGATGATGAAGATGTCGATGATGATGATGATGGTGATGAAGATGATGATGATGGTGATGATGATGATGATGATGATGACGATGGTGATGGTGATGAGAATGATGGTGATGAGGATGAAGATGATGATGGAAATGTTGATGAGGAAGGGGGAGATGACAATGATGATGAAGATGTTGATGGTGATGTTGATGGTGATGATGATGGTGATGATGATGATGATGAGACGATGACGATGATGAGATGATGATGATGATGATGATGGTGATGATGATTAAGATGTTGATGATGATGACAATGGTGATGATGATGATGATGATGATTATGATGGTGGTGATGGTCATGAGAATGATGGTGACGAGGATGATGATTACGATGGTGATGAAGATGATGATGATGATGATGATGATGATGATGCATCATCCTCATCATCATCATCGTCCTCCTCTTCATAATCATTGTCATCTCCCCCTTCCTCATCAACATCTCCATCATCATCATATTCATCATCATCATCATCATCATCATCTTCATCACCATCATCATCATCATCAACATCTTGATCACCATCATCATCATCATCATCATCACCACCATCATCATCACCATCATCATTGTCATCTCTCCCTTCCTCATCACCATCACCATCATCATCATCATCATCTCATCATCACCATCATCATCACCATCAACATCTTCATCATCATTGCCATCTCCCCCTTCCTCGTCAACATCTCCATCATCATCATCTTCTTCATCATCATCAACATCATCTTCATCACCATCGTCATCATCTTCTTAATCCTCATGATCACCATCACCATCACCATCACCATCATCATCATCATGGTGATGAATTGATGATGGTGATGATGGTGATGATGATGAAGATGTTGATGATGATGACGATGGTGATGAAGATGATGTTGATGATGATGAAAAAGATGATGATGTTGGAGATGTTGATGTGGAAGGGAGGGATGAAAATGATGATGAAGGGGAGGACGATGATTACGATGATGACGATGATGATGATTGTTTTGATGATGATGATGATGATGATGATGATGATGATGATGATGATGATGGTGATGAGGATGATGAAGATGATGGTGATGGAGATGAAGATGTTGATGATGATGATGATGGTGATGAAGATGATGATGATGATGATGATGGAGATGTTGATCCGATGATGATGGAGATGTTGACGAGGAAGGGGGAGATGACAATGATGATGAAGATGTTGATGGTGATGATGATGGTGATGATGATGATGATGAGATGATGATGATGATGGTGATGATGATGAAGATGTTGATGATGATGACAATGGTGATGAAGATGATGATGAGGATGATGATGATGATGATGATGGTGATGATGATGATGAAGAGGATGATGGTTATGAGGATGATGATGATGAGGATGAGGATGAGGATGATGGTTATGAGGATGATGATGGTGATGATGAGATGATTATGATGATGATGGTGATGGTGATGAAGATGTTTATGATCATAATCATCATCATCACCATCATCCTCATCATCATCATCGTCCTCCTCTTCATCATCATATTCATCATCATCATCATCACCATATTCATCATCATCATCATCATCACCATCATCACCATATTCATCGTCATCATCATCAGTGTCGTGATCATCATCATCACCATATTCATCTTCATCATCATCATCATCACCATATTCATCATCATCATCATCAACGTCATGAGGATGATGATGATGATGGAGATGAGGATGATGATGATGATGGTGATGAGTATGATGATGATGATGGTGATGAAGATGGTGATGATGATGATCACAATCATGATGATGATGATGATGAACAAGATGATGATGATGGATATGAGGATGATGGTGATGAGTATGATGATGATGATGGTGATGAAGATGATAAACATGATCATCATCATCAACATCTTCATCATCATCATCATCATCATCCTCATCACCATCACCATCACCATCACCATCATCATCCTCATCACCATCATCATCATCATCATCATCATCATCCTCCTCTTCATCATCACCAACATCATCATCATCATCACCATCATCGTCCTCCTCGTCATCATCATCATCGTTCTCCTCTTCATCATCATTGTCATCTACCCCTTCCTCATCAATATCTCCATCATCATCATCATCTTCATCATCATCATCACCATGTCCTCATCACCATCGTCATCATCATCTTGACATATTCATCATCATCATCATCATCATCTTCACCACCATCATCATCATCTGCATCATCCTCCTCATCTTCATTGTCATCTCCCCCTTCCTCATCAACATCGCCATCATCATCATCATCACCATTGTCATCATCATCATGACATATTCATCATCATCATCATCATCATCATCATATTCACCATCATCATCATCATCTGCATCATCCTCCTCATCTTCTTTGTCATCTCCCCCTTCCTCATCAACATCTCCATAATCATCATTTTCATCATCATCATCATCACCATGTCCTCATCACCATCATCATCATCATCATCATCATCATCATCTTCACCATTATCATCATCATCGACATCATCCTCCTCATCTTCATTGTCATCTCCCCCTTCCTCATCAACATCTCCATCATCACCCCTAAATACCTAGAAGCACTTAAATGCACTTAGGGATTATGGGTTAGAATAGGGCCTAAGGGATTTTATGGGGGAGGGGCTCTAGGAATAAACCGACACATTTAGATTTGCAGTGAATGTTACCCACCGAACCATACAACGTTCAGCAAAGGCATGCACGCACTAGAAGCACACACGCGCCTCTGGTGCGTGCGCATCCCTGCTGAAGATGAAATTTAGAAAAGCACCCACGCTCTTCTCCTTCATTTCTCCCTACTTCATCGCATTTTGTTGGCTCTTTTCATGCACAGTTCGACAAGCATCACCATTTTATATTGAATTCATACACCATTTGGTGCTTCCTTGACCATTTGGATAGAATACACAACATTTGGGGCTCTATTTGGCTATTTGGATTGAATACACACCTCTTGGGCTCTATTTGGATCATTTGAGTGAATACACAACAGTTGGACTCTATTTGGCTCCTTCGATTGAATTCTCATGCTACTTGGACACACATGAACTCTTCTTACATATAGTGGACACCTCAAAGGAGCATTTTACATTTGAAGCAAAGAGCAATCATAATCCTTTAGGTATGGTGACAATTTTATCTTGTTAAATGTATTTTAGTTTTCATTCACTTGTTTGAATGGCATCTATTTTGTTTTTTCCTCATGAATTGTATGATAGATCTATTTTAGTCTTCTTAATCTTCAACATAAACAATAAAAACATCTTACCATAAAAAAACTACAACATGCACCAAGCAATGCTTTCATCCTTTCATGAAGATAATAATAAAAAATTACTTGCATCACCACCAATAACATTTCATAATCACATTCCTCCATCTAGTAGACAAACATTTGTTGAATTCCTCATGGTTTCACTACAACAACTCACACAAACACCTAAACAATTGAAAACTCTTAGTCTTTCGGGGTTATTTTCCATCATGCATACCATGAAAATGAAGTGAGTATGAGCTTCTCCCTTATAGGGAATTTGCTCGTACTAACATCCCATACCACCATCCAATACCATCCTACTGATTTCTTAGAGGTGATGCTGTAACTTTATATGTAGGGCATTCCCAATAGATTTTAAGATTATATGAAAACATTCTCACTAGATGTTGTTGTACATAATCAATTGCTACATCAAGCTTTAATAATCACGCACATCGATTTTTAATATCTTGTTTGTTGTTCATTCTTGCAGGGGTGATATTTTTTTTTTCCAAAAAATGCATTGAATATGGGCAACATACGTAATAATAAAAGAAATTCTAGAAGGATGGATCTGCCCCCTGAAAAGGCCCATGAGATAAGAGAAAATGCCAGGTGGTACATGCAAAACCATAGAAATCAAAATGTTAGTGCCTTAGATCCATCAACAAGCAATGACGAAGTGGTTGAAGTCAATCAAATCTTGCATGATGTCGAGTATGAAGGGATGGATGTTGAACAAGTTCTTAACTGGAAACCTCCCCAAGAAGAGCACACACATGGAGAACACACTCCCTTGCAGGACCAATTTTTTAATGAAGGGCCACAACAAACCATTAACGAGACTTGTACTTCCTTGCCGACTCCCTTGCCTCGACTATCAACCAAACGATGAAGAACTCCTAGACATATTCATGTGGATGAAAGTTCATTTTCAGGACTTGAAGGTAAGATGCCTAAACGCACTATTGATTTCCATTGTAGCAAGATAATCAAAGTTTTTTTGAATCCAAACCGATGCAGCAAAATGTCAATTGTTTCTTGCTTTGTTAAAATCACATTGTCTAGCTCATGTTAGGAGAATTTTGGGCATAAAGGTAGTTAGAAGTTCAGAGGCCAACAATTATGTTGTTAGAAATCTACAATCTGCATTTAATTTGATTGGAAAAACTTCTCGTACACCAGCATAGATCCATCTTAAACCTGTATCTATCAAGCACCGAGAGGGATCCAATTTCTTGAGGTGTATTTCTTTTTTAAAATTTAAACTCAATAAATTTGATATCTCTTGATTGATAGATCCGGGTTAAAGTTTTAATTTTATAAACGAACATCGATATTTTAATTACTTTTCATAATATTTTATTTTATGAGCCAACATGGTTTTTTTAAAATACTTTGCATAAAAAATTTTATTTTATGAGCCGACATGAATTGATTAATGGCCAACATAATATGGTACTTCACTTTTTACTATCACTTTTTACGTTTTATTAGATGACATGAATTTATCAATGGCCGACATAATATGGTACTTCACTTTTTACTATCACTTTTTATGTTTTATTAGGTGTAAGGCTACATGTAACAGGACCAATACATGTTACAAGATCTCCCTCATATTATCATTTTTTACTTTTTATGCTTTATTAGGTGTAAGGCTACATGTAACGAGACACATACACATTACAAGATCTCCCTCATATTATCATTTTTTACTTTTTACGTTTTATTAGGTGTAAGGCTACATGTAACAGGACACATACACGTTACAAGATCTCCCTCATACTGGGCTGTAGAGCACCTCTCGGCGCAAAAATATTTTAATGCAGCCCATCGTGTACTGTCGGAATCGATTGTAGACAAATCCACAAGGCAACGTCGCCTACTATCACACACATGTAAAATCTTTAAAGTAGATAGAAATACTCTTCAAAAGTATTCTGCCATTAGAGAAAAACTTGAGACCCTAGGCCAAAAATATTGTTGAGCCTTTGTTGGTAGGTTACCTCGTTCAGACATGAAGCTCATTGATGCTGTTAAAGAACTAGTGCAAAATTTTTGGCATGATAACACTAGACCGTCATCGAATCAAAGAGATGTTTTAAAGTTGAGAAAAGGTGTTAGGGGGGGTGAACCCCATGTCAAGCACTTCCTTGACACGACACAAACAGAACTCTATGAGAGGTTCAAGAATGAGCACACACAATTGAACTTGGGCCAAAGGTCCTTTGAAAAATGCAAACCCTGGTATGTTAGAATTTGCATTGATCGCAATACATGTTGTTGTAGATACCATGTAGAATTTGAGTACTATTATGATACATATAGACATATATTTTGTGGTTTGCATACTAACATTCTGCAGGATCGCCCATCATTACAACCACCGAATGCATCCAGATAATTTATACATAGCATAATGTGTCCAAGACATCAAGGACAAAAATATTATAAGAGATCATGTTTATATGGGAGATGTTCCAGTTGCAGTGGATTTTCATTATTGAGTCGCTGTATCCATGCAACTACGGAGCACGAATTTGGGAGGATGTCAATAGAAATGCAAAACTTCCAGTACATAGCATATCAAGTAGATAATTCGAAGGAAAGCAAAAAAATTGCATTGGTGAAGTCACAGGTAATCTAAGTTTGCATACTTTCATACTGTACATGTTGAAATTGTACATATATATTCAGATTGAAAATGTCATGTTGTATCAATGCCCTTGGTTTTGTGGCACCAGGTACAAATTTGCAATTTCATGAAGGAATTCTACCAAAAGACCGAGTAGTATGTACAGCATGTCCATGTAGCACAATGGCAGGATGAACAGTCAAACAGTGCAGGGACACCTTTCCCAATGACACAATATTGTCGGTTGTGGACTTTGCTTAAAACTACACCCTACAGCCACAGAATGAGATTCAAAGTCAATACTACCATTCAGACCAAGTTAGCATAATGGTCCATATCACGTATAAGCACACGCCAGAGAGCAACAATGACATGAGGATAATATTGAAAGAGACCAAATTCTACATCAGTGACGACAGGTGCCACGACTTGCATTATGTGCAGCATTGCTTCAAAATTTTCAATGATCAGCTGAAGAAGAGAGGTATACAGATGGATCAGCATTGGATATGGTCAGATGGTTGTGCAAGCCAGTTCAAAAATGCACGTGTTTTCCAGTGGTTGAGTATTTTGCACAAGACTTATGATGTGTTGCATGTATGGAACTATTTTGAGACCGGTCATGGAAAGGGAGAGCACGACGAGGCTAGAGCATGTCTCAAAAATGCCCTACGAAGGGAGGACATGAGGTGCATGAGAGAGCCTCATATTCGGAATGCCGAATCCATAGTTCGATGGTGCAAAGCAAAAATGTCAGATCGAACCACAAAGCAACACATACCAACATGTAGAGGACATGTTGTAGAAATTTCTGGAATGTAGTTGATATAGATCGATCATGTTCTTATAGTTGTAGTACTGTGCAAGGCACTCATGGATTTCATTCAGTTCAAAGCTCAAACAACCCCTTATTTGAAATATGGACACAAAAACTTGCTTGCTTTTGTGGGTCTTGCAGCAATTGTGAGTGGGATGAGTGTGAATCAATGGATTGGGTTGATGAATGGGATCATGTATCACTTGTAGTGGACCCATCTGCAGTTGTTGAAACAATCCAGTTAGAGGAAGACCAATCATCTATTTCGAATGAATATGATCATATATCTGATCTTGTACAACCAGGTAAACATTTCTACATGCATATCCTGGTTCCCTCCTTGTTTTTGTAATTATCCAAGTTATCAAACCACTACTTGTTGGAATATGACCTTAAAATGCATTTTTGCATGACACATCTACACAGTTGTCTCCCCGACAGATAGCGCAATTGGGATGAATTATTGGTTGGCACGATGCATCCAGGGGAAGCAAACCCTCCTCACATCATTAACCTATAGTGAAGGCATTACCTTTCCAACTGGCTCGATGGTTGTTCAGGGGGAATATCTTATAGTAGATGGAAAGGGACCAAAGAGCAATGGCTACACATACACGGACTATAGACCAAGTTCACAAGTTTATCACTTTACGCACCTCATCATCAATACAAACATCCAACTACAAACAATGTCAACAAAAACATCAAACAAGGTATGCTACTTACTTTCTCATGCAGAGCATGAGAGGTTGTTCGAGACAATAAAAAACCGAGAGGATCCAGAAGGCCTAATTGATTGAGGTACAGAGTGTAGCCATGTGATTGTTTATTCATGCACGATTAATGTTATTCATGTTAGATAGTTTATTTGATATCGTTATCTTATATTGTTTATTTGATGTTTGATTTATGATTAAGTTATGATTTATAGCCATGTGATTGTTTATTCACGCACGATTAATGTTATTCATGTTAGATAGGAATTTGATATCTTATATCTTATATCGTTTGTTTGATGTATGAGTCATGATTAAGTTATGATTTATAGCCATGTGATTGTTTATTCATGCATGATTAACCCTAGAAGCACTAATATAACCCTACAAACATAATCTAGCCCTAGAAATCCTAAAAATCTAAACTAGCCCTAAAAACACTAATTTAACACTAGAAAACTAAGCTAGAATACTATAAACCTAATCTAGTCCTAGAAACCTAAACTAGCCCTAGAAACACTAATCTAACCCTCATAAACTAATCTAGAACTTGGATGAATATGAGGATCATTTGGGAGCTATGATTCTTCTTCATTGGCATCTTGAGTTGGTTCTTCATTGCCTTCATCCACATAATAATGGATAATTTCATTGTTGTTCAAATATGTTGGAAATGAGGGCATGTTAAGGCTTTTTTCATTAGTGTTAGTAACAATATTCATATTCATATTCGTCATGGCTTATGATAACCATTCATGCTAGGGTTTTTGGCTTTGCAATGGCATTTGTTCATTGAGGCTTCTTGCCACCTGACAACCTTCAATCATATTCAATTCAATAGTGTCATTTTGAATCGGTTCTAGAGAATATGTATGTGGTTCATGTGATACAACAACTTCCATATTGTCTTGATCTACTTCATCATCTAATTGAGTAGCACTAACATGTTCATCATTGTCACCTAATGGTTGGAAATGTCCTTGAGGGAGGCTTTAGACCTACCTCATCATCATCACCATCTTCATCATCATTGTCATCTCTAGCTTCCTCATCAACATCTCCATCATCATCATCTTCTCCATCATCACCATCGCCATCACCATCACCATCACCATCACCATCACCATCACCATCAACGTCTTCATCATCATCATCATCATCATCATCATCATCACCATCTTCATCATCATTGTCATCTCTAGGTTCCTCATCGACATCTTCGTCATCATCATCTTCTCCATAATCATCATCTTCATCACCATCAACGTCCTCATCATCATCACCATCATCATCATCATCATCACCCTCTTCATCATCATTGTCATATCTAGGATCCTCATCAACATCTTTGTCATCATCATCTTCTTTGTCATCATCATCATCATCTTCATCACCATCACCATCATCATCAACGTCTTCATCATCATCACCATCATCATCATCATCATCATCACCATCTTCATCATCATTTTCATCTCTAGGTTCCTCATCAACATCTCCATCATCATCATCTTTTCCGTCATCATCATCATCATCATCTTAATCACCATCACTATCATCATAAATGTCTACATCATCATCACCACCATCATCATATCATCATCATCATCAACGTATTCATCATCATTGTCATCTCTAGGTTCCTCATCAACATCTCCATCATCATCATCTTCTTCATCATCATCATCATCATCTTCATCACCATCACCATCATCATCAATGTATTCATCATCATCACCATCTTCATCATCATTTTCATCTCCAGGCTCCTCATCAACATCTCCATCATCATCATCTTCTCCGTCTTCATCATCTTCATCTTCATCACCATCACCATCACCATCACCATCGCCATCACCATCACCATCACCATCATCATCAATGTCTTCAACATCAGCAACATCTTCATCATCATTGTCATCTCTAGGTTCCTCATCAACATATCCATCATCATCATCTTCTTCGTCATCATCATCATCATCTTCATCACCATCACCATCATCATCAACGTCTTCATCATCATCACCATCTTAACGATTTTCCAAAGTTGACCCCCATGTGTAAGAATTGCACTCTCCCTTACTGAGCAAAACCCTAGTTTCCAAGATGGACGTACAAGGTGACACCAGGGCAATGGGACCAGAGGAGATGGGAAACCCTAGAACTATCCCGGCATCTTGAATCCAATGGAGTCGACGGTTTGTCGATTGGAGCCACGGTCGTCATTCTATGGCTTGTTCCGTCTCGCATCCAAAAGGTCTTCAGGGACACCTGCTGGATACCTGTTAGGGGCATAGAACTCCAACCGTGCAACAAAACCGGGTTCCGGGGATTCCTGCAAGTGTGTCTAGGTAGGTTTCAGCTGGGAATGCTTTCCATAAGTGCTCGGTGGATGATTTTCCAAAGTTGACCCCCGTGTGCAAGAATTGCACACTCCCTTACTGAGCAAAACCCTAGTTTCCAAGATGGACGTATAAGGTGACACCAGGGCCATGGGACCAGAGGATAGGGGCACCCCTAGAACTATCCCGACATCCTAAATCCAATGGAGTTGATGGTTTGTCGATCGGAGCCATGGTCATCATTCTATGGCTCATTCCATCCCGCATCCAAAAGGCCTTCAAGGACACCTGCTGGATACCTGCCGGGGGTATAGAACTCCAATCGTGCAACAAAACTGGGGTCTGAGGAGTCTTGCAAGTGTGTCTAGGTAGGTTCCTACTAGGAATGCTGGCCATAAGTGCCCGGTGGATGATTTTGCAAATTTGACCCCTATGTCCAAGAATTGCACACTCCCTTACTGAGCAAAACCCTAGTTTCTAAGATGGACGTACAAGGTGACACCAGGGCCATGGGACTGGAGGCGAGGGGCACCCCTAGCACTATCCGAGCATCATGAATCCAATGGAATTGACGGTTTGCTGATCACAGCCACGGTCATCATTATATGGCTCGTTCCATCTCGCATCCAAAAGCCCTTCAGGGACACCTGCTGGATACCTGTCGGGGGCATAGAACTCCAACTGTGCAACATAAATGGGTTCCAGGGAGTCCTGCAAGTGTGCCTAGGGAGGTTACGGTTGGGGACACTAGCCATAAGTGCCCGATGGATGATTTTGCAAATTTTACCCCAATGTGAAGGCCATGCCAATCTTTCTCAAGGGGGCCATTTCTCGTCCAAAGGTCCTCGGGGGCACGTGGCCACCGTGGACAGGTCCTGTATGGACACGTGGACCTTTAGGAGCCAACGGAACCTAGGTCCACTCGCTTGTTTGGGTTCCATGGCCCTGGAGAAAATCCTCAAGGTGTCCCTAAATGGCCCCAGGGTTCCCGACTAGAAATCCTGTAGCACCCAAACCGTGGCTCCATTCGTGAATCCATCGATTCCAGTGGGTCCAGGACACTGGGTTTCAGCTAGGGCCCCCACACACCGTGCCTCGAAGACCCGGAAGAGGTGCTAATGAGACATCTACGGAGCTAGGGTTTTGCTCATTGAAGGCCTTTCGAATATTGCTCAAGGGGGTCATTTCTCGTATGGAGGCCCCCGGGAAGGCGTGGCCATGGTGTACAGGTGGACATGGCCATTGTGGACTTGTCCATGGTTTCCACACATGCCCGGGGGCCTCCAGATGAGAAATGGCCCCCTTGAGCAATATTAGAAAGGCCTTCACTGATCAAAACCCTAGCTTCGTAGATGGTTCATTGGCACCGCTTCCGGGTCTTCGAGGCATGGTGTGGGGGGTCCCCTAGCTAAAACTCAACGTCTCAGACCCATTTGAATCGACGGATTTGTGAATGGAGTCACTATTTGGGTTCTATGGGCATTCTAGTCATGCACCCCAGGCCATTCAGGGACACCTTGAGAATTTGCTTCGGGGCCACAGAACCCAAACCGGTGAGCGGACTTGGATTCCATCGGCTCTCACAAGTCCACATGGCCATACAGGACCTGTCCATGGTGGCCATGCATGCCTGGGGGCCTCTGAACAAGAAATGGCCCCCTTGAGCAATATTCAAAAGGCCTTCACTGAGCAAAACCCTAGCTCCGGAGATGGCTCATTGGCACTGCTTCCAGGTCTTCGAGGCATGGTGTTGGGGGTCCCCTAGCTGAAACCCACCGTCCTGGAACCACTGAAATTGACAGATTTGTGAACGGAGCCACGGATTGGGTGTTATAGGCATTCTAGTCAGGCACCTCAAGGCCATTCAAAGACACCTTGAGGATTTGCTATGGGGCCACGGAACCTAAACCGGCGAGCGGAATTGGGTTCCATCGGCTCCCACAGGTCCACGTGGCCATACGGGACCTATCCACGGTGGCCACACACGCCCGGGGGCCTCCGGACGACAAATGGCCCCCTTAAGGAATATTCGAAAGGCCTTCACTAAGCAAAACCCTAGCTCTAGAGATGGCTCATTAGCACCAATTTTGGGTCTTCGAGGCATGGTGTGGGGGTGGCCCTAGCTGAAACCCGACATCTCGAACCCACCGGAATCGACGGATTCACGAACGTAGCCACGGTTTGGGTGCTACAGGAATTCTAGTCGGGTACCCTGGCACCATTCAGGGACACCTTGAGGATTTGCTCCGGAGCCACAAAACCCAAACCAGCGAGTGGAATTGGGTTCTGTCGACTCCCACGGGTCCATGTGGCCATACGGGACCTATCCATGGTGGCCACACGCACCCGGGGGCCTCCAGACAAGAAACTGCCCCCTTGAGCAAGAATTGAAAGGCCTTCACTGAGCAAAACCCTAGCTACGGAGATGGCTCATTGGCACCACTTTTGGGTCTTCGAAGCATGGTGTGGGGGATCCCCCATCTGAAACCTGGCATACTAGACCCACCAGAATAGACGGATTCATGAACGCAACCACGATTTGGGTGTTATGAGCATTCTAGTCGAGCACCCCGGGGCCATTCAGGGACATCTTGAGGATTTGCTCTGGGGCCACGGAACCCAAAACGGTGAGCAGAATTGGGTTCTGTCGGCTCCCACAGGTCCACGTGGCCATACGGGACCTATCCATGGTGGCCACGCACGCCCAAGGGCCTCTGGACAAGAAATGGCCCCTTTGAGCGAATTTGGAATGGCCCTCACTGAGCAAAACACTAACTCAAGAGATGGCTCATTGGCACCGCTTCCGGGTCTTCGAGGCATGGTGTGGGGGGGTCCCATAACTGAAACCTGGTGTCTCGGACCCACTGAAATTGACGGATTCGCGAATGGAGCCATGGTTTGGGTGTTAAAGTAGCTTAGGCCTTTCACGAATTTGAGGCCAACTATAACAACTGTTCGAGTACACAGGGTACTCCCAAAAGACTGAACACCTAGAGCAACCACTTCACAAAAACATATCACAGATCAACACACTGATGTTTTGGCATGGTTTAAACCCTTGAGAGGGAAACACTCCACAGCCCCAACCAAATAGCTTCTACAGAGCGATTTATTATGCAAAGAAAGAAAGTTACAAATGAGCTTCTCATAATCGATCAACTTTCCAATGACTCTCCATGCTCTTTAAATAGAGATCATGGACCAATCGGGTGTTAAGCCCCAAATCAAGGGTAGGTTTGATCTAAGAGAAGTTGTGCCATCGGATCACAACATATCGTGACCATCGGATTAAATATTTACAAATGCATACTAATGCATACTAAAGAAACAAACGTTTCCTAACAGATATATTACACAAGTTGATCTTAACTAACTCCTAAGTGTCTAAATATCCTAACATCCCCCCTTAAGAACAACTTGGGATAGGATTGAAGGATTTACAAAAGCGACACTATTAGGAGAAGGAAGGAGGCATTAGATCCTATCCCCCCTTAATGACACATTCCTGAACTCCTAACATAGATCGAAGTCTAGAAAACTTCGCTTCTGTAAGAGACTTGGTGAAGATGTCTGCAACTTGATCATCTGTACGACAAAAGAGCACTTCAAGAACACGATCATGAACAAGATTTCTGATGAAATGCATATGTAGCTCAATGTGTTTGCTGCAATGATGTAGGACTGGATCTTTGGCAAGCTTGATGGCACTTTGATTGTCGCACCAAAGTGGAGTAGGTTGCTGCTGCTCGAATCCAAACTCTAGAAGGATCTGTCGAAGCCATAAAGCTTCCTAACTGGCATTAACTACGGCTCGATATTCTACCTCTGCTGAAGAAAGAGCAAGAGCTTGTTGTTTCTTACAAGCCCAAGTAATAGGTTCAGATCCCAGACTGAAAACATAACATGCAGTAGACTTTCGATCATCAGGATCGTCGGCCCAATCTGAATCAGTGAAACCAACCAACAAAGGTTTCCCCCGTGTACTGTAATGAATCCCAAACTGAATTGTACCTCGAATATATCGAAGTATTCTTTTAGCTGCTTTCCAGTGACTTTCATGAGGTGTTTGCATATAACGGGCAACAGGACCAACGGCAAAGGAAAGGTCAGGACGGGAATGAGTCAAGTATAAGAGACTACCAACAAGCTGACAATATAAGGTGGCATCTACTTTAGGTGAAGTACAAGTGACAGAAAGTTTGACTCCAGACTAGAAGGGAGAAGGGGCTGGTGTACAATATTCCATGTGAAAGTGACGAAGAAAGTCACAAGCATACTTAGACTGAGAAAGAAAGATTCCTTCTTTAGTTTGCAGGACTTGGAGACCAAGAAAATAATGCAAATGTCCTAAGTCTGACATTTCAAAATTTTGCTTAAGACTGGATTTCACATGGGTTATAAGCTTAGGGTCATTACCAGTAAGAATAAGGTCATCAACATATAGAACAAGTATGATGAGATGGTTTCCTACTTTCTTGGTATAGACATTGGGGTCAGAATGGCATCTAGAAAAACCAGTGTCAAGGAGAAAGCTATCCATTTTGGCATACCAAGCTCTAGGAGCTTGCTTAAGGCCATATAAGGATTTCTTAAGGCGGCAGACAAGGCTAGAGTTATTCTAAACATATCCAGGAGGTTGTTCCATGTAAATTTCCTCCTGTAAATCACCATGTAAGAAGGCAAACTTGACATCCATTTGATGGACTTCCCATTTATGTAAGGCTGCAAAGGAAAGAACAAGGCAGATGGAGTTCATTTTTGTGACAGGAGCAAAAGTCTCATTGTAGTCAATCCCTTCAACTTGGGAAAAACCTTTGGCAACTAACCTTGCCTTAAGTATTTCAACACTTCCATCTGATGCATACTTAGTTCTGTAGACCCATTTACATCTCACAAGTTTTCTTCCTTTTGGAAGAGGTACGAGATCCCAAGTATCGTTCGCCATTAAGGAACGATATTCTTTATCCATAGCTACATCCCAATCTGGATTTCCTAAAGCTTCTGCAAAGGTTTCTGGATCATGATTCTCGGAAACTTGAGCCAAAAGAGAAGAGGCTCACTGAAACTGAGAATGTGTTCGACGTTGATCTCTAGGATCACCAGCAAGATCACCAGCTGCTTCACATTTTGAAGGGACCCATCGAGGAAGCACTTGTGCTAGTGCAACTAGAGGAACATGAGCAGGCAGAGGTGGATTTTCATCCTCATTGTCATCATCATAAACTGGAGTTGGAAACCTGTCAAGAAAGTTGGAAGAAGAAGAAGAAGGCACAATCGCTGAATCAGGCTTGTAGGCCAAAGATGGCACAATCGCCGAGTTAGGCTCATAGGCCAAGAGATTTTCATCAAATTTAACATCTCTTCTAATGATTACATCATGAGAATGTGGTTGAAGAAGTCTATAACCTTTTACATCTTCAGAATATCCAACAAATATGCACTTTTCACTTTTAGGCTACAATGCTTTTCGTTTTTCATTCGGAATGTGAGCCCATACTTCACTACCAAACACACGGAAGTGACTTACATCTGGTTTAATTTTACTCCATGCTTCTTCTGGTGTGATACCTTGTAATGCTTTAGTGGGGGTGTGAATAACTATGTAATTTACACAATTTATGGCTTCAGCCCAAAATTGAAGATTTAGTCCCTTAGATTGGATCATACAATTAGCCATTTCTTTTAAAGTGCGGTTCTTCCGTTCAACAACACCATTTTGTTGTGGTGTATATGGAACAGTGTGTTGTTGTTGGATTCCTTGTCCAGTGCAGAAAGTAGTGAACATTTTGTGAACATATTCTCCTCCATTATCAGATCTTAACTTAATGATTTGATGACTAGATTTTTTTTCAACAAGGGCCTTGTAGGCCAAGAACATGTTAAATACTTCGCTCTTAAGTTTTAGGAAGTAAACCCAAGTGAATCTGGAGTAATCATCAATGAAAGTTAAGAAATATTTGAAACCAGAAAAGGAAGCAAATGGAAGAGGACCACACAAGTCACTATGCACAAGATCCAAGGGAACCGAGGCATGCCAAGAGGCACGTTTGTCAAAACTGTCCCGATGATGTTTTCTGAGTACACAACCGGAACAAACACCATCTCTGCAAGATACCATCGAAAGACCTATTGCCATATTATCTTTACATAGTTGTTGCAATGAGCGATAATTTAAGTGACCAAATCACTCATGCCAAAGTTTGCTCAAGTTATCACTATGAGCAACAAAAACTGAAGAAAAAGGTGATGACCCAAAGTTGTTAAATTTGTACAACCTAGTAATATCATCAACAATTCCGGTAGCTAGGACCTGTTGAGGATCTTTAAAATCCTTGATTACAACTTAGTGAGGTGTAAACGTCACAGTTTTACCTTCACCAGAATGAGTGATTTGATATACTAATAACAAATTGTAGGAAATTCTTGGAACACATAGTACATCACTGAAATGACCATTATCTACTAGAACTGTTCCAGCTCCTACAACACTTAGAGATCTATCATCACCAACAAATATTTGTTTGGTGTTACATTCATGCATAGTAGAAAAGATGGCTTGATCCTTGGCCATATGATAAGATGCTCCAAAATCAATGAGCCATTCATTTGAAGTAGAAGAAGAAGATGCATTATAAGAATAACCAGAAGCACAAAGTGCATGTCCATGAGAGGTAGATTCTAAAGGCGAATTTGGGCTGATGTGGTGCTTCTTCATTGCTGCTTCTAAGGCTGCCATCTTCTTGAAACACTTAGATTCATCATGATTATCTTTCCCGCAATAGTTGCAATGATGCTCAGTCTTCTTGCCTTTTGGCTTGGATCCTTTGTCATTTTTTAAAGAAGGAGCTGCCTAAGAGGGTTTGGGACCCTTGTTTGACTTATTATTGTTAAAATTTTGTTTCTTGTGAGGCTTGGACTTTTCTTTCTGTTGAAACAATAAGACTTTCCCAGATGTATCTGCATTGTTAATTATTCCAAGATGGATGAGCTTATCTTGCTCTCTAATCAAGGAATCACAAAAGGATTCAAGACTAGGCTCTTGATAGCTAGATGCATTCAAGGATTCTTTCATGGAGTAAAATGTAGATACAAAAACATAATATGCAGGTCCAATTTTGGAAAGAATATGATATATGCATTGTTTGTCTTCCCTCGTAATCTTGCATTCTTCCCTCGTAATCTTGCATTCTTCACATAAGAGTTTAAGAGTTTTGTACTTAGATAAATAATCTTGTATGCATGAAAATCAATTGGATTTAAAGAAATCAACTCATTTTCAAGTTGGTGACTTCAAATTTCATTGTGTTTACCAAACACAGATTCCAATTTGTCCCAAATAGCATTAGGTTCATCAATTCCAGATATGTGGAATCGCAAATCAGTAGAGATTGACGTCCCAATCAATCCACGAGCTTCATCACATCTATTTACCCATTTTATTTTCTTGTCATCATCAGTGGGTTATGTTTCTTTCCCTGTGGTAATTCTAAAAAGTCCCCTACTTCATAGAACATCCTCCATACGAGATTTCTATGAGAAATAGTTGGAACTAGTAAGTAAAATATCACAAGGGGCATCCATACTGCAAATTAATTGCTATAAAAACATAAACCAATAGTCTTGATGTGAAGAGCTCGAAAAAATAGGTAATTTAAAAAAAAACGGCATTGAAAACTGACTCCGTATGATGAAGTTATGCTTGAACAAAGAAAAAGTTGAAAATGTCCCCAATAGTGACGTGGCAGATAGAGAATGACCAGCTAAAAAAAAATGACCCCTCTCTTCCGAAGATGAACCTTTGACAATCACTTTACAAGAAAGTTGCTTTAAGTGAATCACTTTTGTAAAATAAGTGATTTCACTTTTACAATGATACTTTAAATAGTGCAGCAATAAAAATGAACTTATAGAAATTGCATGCACTTTTTCTTTTAAAAGTAACTTCCTAAGACTTGAACTCAAGACCTATTATGGAATAAAGCAACTTTGAACCAAGTGAGCTAGATTAAAAGGTATGTAAAATATGGGAAGGAAGAAGGGGTTTTTTTTTTTTTTTTTACTCTTCTTGCTCGGTTTCCGTGCTTGCCTTTTTTCCTGCAAATCACACCACAAACCGAAACAAAAAAAAAAATTCCACACTTGTGGGGTTAAATCTTGTTAGCTTGCTCGGAAAGTCTATGTTTTCTCTTTGTTTCTGATTTTCCGAGATCGCACAAAGTGCACGGCAAAGAGCATACGCAGCTGAGAAAAACTCTTTCCCTTTTTGTTTCTGATTTGTCGAGATCGCATGAGGTGCACGGCAAAGAGCATACGCAAAGAGGGAAGGAAACAATCCAAAACAGAAAAACCTAAAAATAAAACTGATAGAAATATGAGATATTTTTTATTTTAAAATAGAAATAATAAAAAAGCGTCACTGTAACATTATACCTTCAGATCTGATGAAATACGCGTTTCTGAAGCAACCGGAAACAATTTTCGATCAAATGAAAACTATTTTCTAATGGAAATGGCGCTTCGGACGCAATGGAACACCTCTCATAGCCCAGAAATGCACAAAAATACCAGAACTAGAAACCCTTTCAAGTTTCTCCAATAACAGTTCAAGATCTAGATCATAACCTGAAGTGGCTCTTCATAAAAGCTCTGATACCATGTTTGGGTACACAGGGTACTCCCAAAAGACCGAACAACTAGAGAAACCACTTCACACAAATAGATCACATATCAACACACCGATGTTTTGACGTGGTTTAAATCCTCAAGAGGGAAACACTCCACGGCCCCGGCCAAATAGCTTCTACGGAGCAATTTGTTATGCAAAGAAAGAAAGTTACAAATGAGCTTCTCATAATAAATCAACTTTCCAATGACCCTCCATGCTCTTTAAATAGAGATCATGGACCAATCAGGTGTTAAGCCACTGATCAAGGGTAGGTTTGATCTAAGAGAAGTTGATTCGTCGGATCACAACATATCGTGACTGTCGGTTTAAATATTTACAAATGCTTACTAAAGAAACACACTTTTCCTAACAGATATATTACACAAGTTGATCTTAACTAACTCCTAAGTGTCTAAATATCCTAACAACAACAGAGGAGAAACCTGATCTATTTCTCTAGGTCATGGATTTGATTGTTCTCAAACAAAATCCATCTGATGCATTTCATAACTGCTTGTTCATCATTTCGTTCATGGCAATTGAGTTGAGGTTGAAAAACCTATGCACGCCAAATAATAGAGTATTCACTAGACCATAAATTGTAGACTGTAGAAATTTGAAAATGTCCAATAGCTTTAGGGTTTCATCAATACAAATTCTGGTTTGATTTGAAAATTAAACAAATTTATTGTTAGGCCTTGTTCATATTCTTCACTTTTCCAAACTTTGTGCATAGACCAAAGCACCCTATTAATCAAAGATAAAGAAAATCTCATTTATCTCATGAAATGGCAACATTTGTTTTACCATGTAATCGAGATTTCAGTACCATTCTTTGAAATTCATTGGACAGCAAAAAAATGACAATTTGAACAATAGGAAAATTAATTAACTAAAACATATATTTGCTTGTAAATTTGTAATTGTATATGTTAAATCATTATTGAATAAACTTTTAGATACAGAAATTGCAATTTCTACCTAAAAGAAAAGCATCATTAACATAAGTTTAGCTTACCTTAAAAGTTGTTTGTCGCAACGACTGAAAAGATGCAAATTCTACCAGCCATCACTTATTAAATTACCATAAAATTGTTTATTAAATTACTATAAAGCACTTGTTAACATGGCTAGAAATCCAAGGAAATGTATTGGCATAGGATTGAAGAAAAATAATTCGTCATGATTCAAGTGACTCGGGCCATGCGACTCTATTCTTTATTTTCGTGTCCGCTTATACTAAATTTGGTTTTTATTTTTATTTTTTTAATCACAGGTTTTACCAACAGGATTCTACTGTGAATTGTGTTTGGTGATAAACGATTTTACTGTGGATTGTGTTTGGTGACATTTATGGCGACCCCCAAGGAACAAATTGAAAAGATCAGGAAAGACAAGTTTTGTGTTGGGGGAAAAGAAAATCCACTTACAGAAGATTTACATCAAGCAGATAAACAATTATCTGCTGATTTATACACCGGGGATGTGCATTTTTTTATGGAGTTGATTCAAGTAATTACTGAGTTACAATTTTAGTAGTCATTTTATAATCTTATATGTTTTCTCTGTTTCCATGGTAAGATTAGTGTTTTGTTTTGGGTGCAGAATGCGGAGGATAATGACTATGAACCACATGTGGAACCTTCGTTGGAATTTTTCATTACAACTGAAGATGTCGTTGGCTTAGGCGCTCCTCTGACCTTAGCTTTTAACAATGAGAAGGGATTTCAGAAACATAATATTGATTATATATTCAGGGAAGGTGGTTATATTGGAGAAAAATGTATAAAACGAGCCATAGAATGACGACCGTGGCTCCGATCAAAAAACCGTCGACTCTGTTGGATTCAGGATGCCGGGATAGTGCTACGGGTGCCCCTCTCCTTCGGTCCTGTGTCCCCAGTGTCACCTTATACATCCATCTTGGAAACTAGGGTTTTGCTCAGTAAGGGAGTGTGCAATTTTTGCACACAGGGGTCAACTTTGGAAAATCATCCATCGGGCACTTATGGCTAGCGTTCCCAGCTGGAACCTACCTAGACACACTTGCAGGACTTCCTGGAACCCAGTTTTGTTGCACGGTTGGAGTTCTATGCCCCCGGCAGGTATCTAGCAAGTGTCCCTGAAGGCATTTTGGATGCGAGACGGAACGAGCCATAGAATGACGACCGTGGCTTCGATCAACAAACCGTCAAATCCGTTGGATTCAGGATGCTCGGATAGTGCTAGGGGTACCCCTCTCCTCCAGTACCGTGGCCCCAGTGTCTCCTTATACGTCCATCTTGGAAACTAGGGTTTTGCTCAGTACGGGAGTGTGCAATTTTTGCACATGGGGGTCAACTTTGGAAAATCATCCACTGAGCACTTATAGTGATGATGATGATGATGGTGATGATGATGAAGATGTTGATGATGATGGTGATGGCGATGGTGATGAATATGATGATGATGATGACGAAGAAGATGATAATGATGGAGATGTTGATGAGGAGCCTAGAGATGACAATGATGATGAAGATGGTGATGGTGATGGTGATGGTGATGTTGATGGTGATGGTGATGGTGATGGTAATGAAGATGATGATGATGATGACGAAGAAGATGATGATGATGATGGAGATGTTGATGAGGAACCTAGAAATGACAATGATGATGAAGATGTTGATGATGATGATGATGGTGATGATGATGAAGATGTTGATGATGATGGTGATGGTGATGAAAATGATGATGATGATGAGGAAGAAGATGATGATGATGGAGATGTTGATGAGAAACCTAGAAATGACAATGATGATGAAGATGTTGATGATGATGATGATGGTGGTTATGATGAAGACATTGATGATGATGGTGATGGTGATGAAGATGATGATGATGATGATGATGGAGAAGATGATGATGATGATGGAGATGTTGATGAGGAACCTAGAGATGACAATGATGATGAAGATGGTAATGGTGATGACGATGAAGACATTGATGATGATGGTGATGGTGATGAAGATGATGATGATGATGATGAAGAAGATGATGATGATGGAGATGTTGATGAGGAACCTAGAGATGACAATGATGATGAAGATGGTGATGATGATGAAGATGTTGAGGATGATGGTGATGGTGGTGAAGATGATGACGATGATGACGAAGAAGATGATGATGACGGAGATGTTGATGAGGAACCTAGAGATGACAATGATGATGAATATGGTGATGATGATGAAGATGGTGATGATGATGAAGACGTTGATGGTGATGGTGATGGTGATGAAGATGATGATGATGTTGACGAAGAAGATGATGATGATGGAGATGTTGATGAGGAACCTAGAGATGACAATGATGATGAAGATGTTGATGATGATGATGATGATGATGATGATGGTGATGATGATGAAGAATTTGATGATGATGGTGATGGTGATGGTGATGGTGATGACAAAGAAGATGATGACAATGGAGATGTTGATGAGGAACCTAGAGATGGCAATGATGATGAAGATGGTGATGATGATGAAGATGGTGATGGTGATGATGATGAAGACATTGATGATGATGGTGATGGTGATGAAGATGATGATGATGATGATGATGATGATGGAGAAGATGATGATGATGGATATGTTGATGAGGATGATGGAGAAGATGATGATGATGGAGATGTTGATGATGACAGAGAAGATGATGATGATGGAGATGTTGATGAGGAACCCAGAGATGACAATGATGATGAAGATGTTGATGATGATGATGGTGGTGGTGATGATGATGAAGACGTTGATGATGATGATGATGGTGATGGTGATGAAGATGATGATGATGATGATGGAGATGTTGATGAGGAACCTAGAGATGACAATGATGATGAAGATGGTGATGATGATGAAGATGGTGATGATGTTGGTGATGCTGGTGATGTTGGTGATGGTGATGAAGATGATGATGATGATGGAGATGATGATTATGATGGAGATGTTGATGAGGATGATGGAGAAGATGATGATGATGGAGATGTCGATGATGATGGAGAAGATGATGATGATGTTGATGTTGATGATGAAGATGATGATGATGGAGATGTTGATGATGGCATGTATTTGATGATGGCACGTATTTATAGCAATGTGTAGATAAAATTTGGTCAACATGAAATACTCATGCAAGCCAACATGCACAGAGCATTGATCATGTGAAGATTTCAATTATTGGCAATGGCATTTCACATTGGATTTCCATTTCATCTCCTCCCTTCAAACTAATTTTTTTTTACATTCTGAATTTTTACATTGCCCTTGACACGAAGTTTTAGTGACAAAATAACCCTTCAACAATGAAGTTAGACTTAAAAAAATATCATTTAATAAAAAAATTTATTAAAGAATTATTCATGGAAGTTAATGTTTGACCACATGTAATGCAACAAAACAAAACTTTCAATTTGAACACATTGCATTAATGGTGTAATTGAAATTGTGACATTCTCTTCCAAATGACTTGGCTTTAAAGACGAGATAAATATAGTATGCCCTTTATAGAGGCTATTCATTAAAAAACACATTGCTATTGAGACTGTACTGTGATGTTCTCCCCTTCCTTAGTCAAAAGAAGATTAATAAGGTTGTTTTTCCAAGGTATAGGATGTTTTGGATTTCTCAACTATTATTGCATGTGAACTTACATTTGTACCAAGCTACAGCAAATCTTTCACGAAAGTGGATTTGTCTATGTGAATAGATAAGTGAAAACCTTTTAGCAACAAGACCTATAAATTTTAACTTTGAAGTATTGGAAATGTACAAAGTGGGTTTGAGAGTCTTGATGGTGATTGTAGTAGTGGGCATGGTATTGGTGAGAATGATGTCATGATAGTGGAATTAAACATTAAGATGGTGACCCTAGAGCTTGGATCCTAGCCTAAAAGCCCTAGTTGGTATCGTAAACCCTAGTTTGTATTCTAATCACAATGAAACCCTATTATGTAGCCTAAGATCTAGCCCTAAATTATAATACATATAAAAATTAAATCATTTTCATTGTACATGTATATCCATGTGCATACATTTGAATCCAAATCACTATACACATATATGCATAGTATCTCATCTATATAGCAAGGGTCCATCATCAACTAGAAAACCGTTGTACCTAGCACCGGATACCTAATTTAGAAACCTAATGGTTTGAAATAACATGCACCATGAAGATTTTTATGTGGTGGATATGCACACCTATGACAACCTTCTCAATGGATGGCAAACCTAATATTATCATAACATTAGTAAAGCTTAGTCCAACATGTAGTAATGCTTACATGTTCTAGTGTTGATAGCGCACTAATCGATGCATGCAACTTGATGAGGGTGTATGTGTGACTCCATTGATGTAATGCAAGTCCTAAATGTATTTAACAAGTGTCTGAGTGTCCAGTAGATGAATTAGGATGTCCTAATACCCCTAAATCCCTTTCAGACAGAATTTGAAAGCATTTGGCGTATTGGGGTAGCAAGTTGGTGTGTTGAGGTGGATATAGCCTCACAAATACACCTCATAGTAGTCATTTATTGTAATGTAAACTATATGTGTTTAAGTCAACGTGTCTACATAATATTAGATCGCTATCACATAATGATAAATTAAGGAAGTCCTAATCGTAAATGGTAGTGGGTGTGATGTTCATCAAATCAAAGGTGGCTATATCAGTGAGTGACATGTCCCCCCCTAGTGACCTTGGTCACCACTTGGATCTTCCTATCCCTAGGGGTCTAAGTTCACTATTAATTGAGTATTTAATTCATGGGGATATTTTGAGGCAAGTACACCTTAGGAAATAATTGATTATTGAGTTATTTAATTAATTATGAAGCTGGAATTAATATTGAGAAGTATTTTGGTATTTTTATTATTTAAATGCTAATAAATGTTGCCAAGTGGATAATGAAGGCTAGGAGGTCGAATTGGTAATAAGAGGATAACCTCGCCAAGTGGAGGATATTTCAGAAAGGAAAGAAAGTCAGAATGGAATTAGAAACTGGCAAAAGCTAGAGAAAGTTGGCAAAAGCTGGAAAAAGTTGGCAAAAGCAGAAAAGTAGAAAGTAAATGGAATGGAAAGAATCAAGAAAAGCATTCAGAAGATAATTAGCAACATCCAGAAAAGCAGCTAGGGTGCACTTGCCAATTCTGATTGAAGGAAGTTGAGGAAAGAAAGTGGAGAAAGCACAAAAGTTGCCAATCTCAGAGAGGATGCGCCCTACCTCACCCACACGTGTGGTCTTGCTTTCCAATCAAGATAACTCATCTATTTAAGCATGATTCTAACTTCAAGAAAGAACTTTTGATCATTCATGTTTTCTCATGAGAGCTCTGATGCTTCTCTAGTTGAGTGATGTGCCTCAGCTGTGCTTCTTGGGTGATGTGCCCCAAGGCCCATAGTTTCCAATGAGTGTTGTGTAGGTCCTTATCAATATATTGCAGCCAGTAACATATGCTTCCATCCTCCATTGAATATCTACAGTCATACAGGAGAACAGGTTCCTCCAACTGTGATTCTGCAGCTAGTTTTAGTGAAGATTCTCCTGTTGAAGAAGTTTGATGCAGTGAATGCGCCAAAGACTTGGTGGAGAGATAGTTCAACCATTTTTGCAGACATTGGAAGAGCCACATATCAGAGATCAGCTTCAGAACTGAACTATCCTTCTCTTCTATCTCATTCTCTCAACCATAGCTAGATTTGGAGAGGGTTTCCACTAAAGAAGAGAGCTAGTTGATGATGATGGCACCCATTTGAAGATCATCCACTCTGAGTGCAGCAAGATCAGTCATCTAATCTATAGATGGACTAATATTCACTTCCAAAATAGAGCCACAGTAACTTCTTACTTCTCTTCTCTATTCTCTCACTGATTGTAACCGAAGATTAGCTTGTTAGGCATTGTTATTTAAGAAGCAACTATTAATGAAAGAAGAAGTGTTCTGAAAGTCATATTTCGAGTTTTATGTGTGTAACAAGTTATATCAGAGTCTAAATTAATATTAGAACAGATTTTGTGGTTTCTTAAAGCAGTTTGTGAAGTTAGAAAGCAAGACTAGCTAGATTGATGGCAATTCTAGACTAGTTTAACCACTTTTCCTCCTGAATCTATTTTAATCACTATTTTACATTCTGTCAGTTGGAGCTAGTCCTTAACTCAGTCTAGTACCCATATCAGTCCCTATAATAAGAATTTGGATTCCTTTAGCCTCGTTTTGGAAAGCCTAAAATGTGACTAGCTCAACAGTCCACCATGTGCAAATAATCCCCAAATTTGATCCAAACCTTTCCAAGTCCATCCAGTATTTATTCCAGCATACCTTATGAGTTGCATGAATGATATATCGCTGTCCTAAACACCTTTTATCCTCAGTCAGTCTTGTTGGCATATGCTAGAGGCCCAGGAAGCCTCGAAGTAGGCAATAGATTCGTTCTATTGCTGAAAAGTGAATGGCTCTAGTACTTTGTGCCAAGGACTCCTGCTAAAACCATATTTTTCTGCTGCTGCACCTAATCCCATATAAATTCCAGAATCAAAATTTCTTCTCACCATCCTCAGCCTGTACACCAGTACCCCTCACTCACCTCGTGTCCGGTTCGTAGGATTTGCCACAAAATTTCACTAGTAAAAGTTGTAAAAGTTTTTAAAGTGGAGTTAATATCTGGGTCAGATCTTTCCTAGGATATTACAGTGGTATTAGAGCATGGTCGTCTGAACCTGCTCTTGTTGTGGTGATGAGCTCAAGAAAAACCCCTGGCACCAAAGGAAAAGGCCACAAAGACACTAGGGAAGAAGAGGTAGATTCTACTGAAGGAGAAATACAAGGGAATAGAGACATGTCTAAACAAGAAGCTAATGATGAGTTTACACAACTACTTATTAAAATGGTTAGAGGGTTAGAAAATCTAACACATACTATAGCACAGAATGGTCATGAAACTAAAGAAATCCTCAATAGACAGTTTGCACACAAAGAGGCAGAAAGGAGTGCTAGTGGTTCTCACCAGGGTGAAAGAAAAACATTTGGAGAAACCATGTTTTCTAAGACTGGTCCATTCAATAGGCCTAGAGAATTTAAAATGGATTTGAAAGAACAACCTCGACAAACCATGCCTACCTTCTTTGAGGAAAATAAAGAATCACCCAATGCACCTGTAGCTACCTGTGAGGAGAGACATGCAGTATATCTAACCTTGAGTGAGGAGTGCAGAAGAGATCTCACTTTCAAGGATTTTTCTGAGATTTACCTTGAAAATCAGCCAAGGGGATATAATAGGCATCCAACAAGCAATTTTGAGTTGAGGAATGCTACAGGTAGGGTCCAGATACCTTACTTTGATGGGACTGCAAAATGCAATGCTAGTTCCTGGGTGCAGAAACTAGACATATATTTTCACTGCATCCCATGGCAGAAAAGGATGCCATCAAGATGGCAATTTTGCATTTGGAAGGGGAGGCCAATGATTGGTGGTTTCATGGTATGAGAACCTTGGGACGTGATTTAGTTGAGTCTTATGAAGATTTCACCAGGAGGTTGGTGGAAAGATTTGATAGGAGGGATCCTGAGCTTTCTTTCCATGAGCTGGCACATTTGAAACAAACCAACACACCAGAAGCATATATATCAGAATTTCAAAAATTGGCAATGATGGTCACTGATGTATCAGAACCTAGGTCGATCCTACTATTCACAGAAGGATTAACAGAACCTTTGAAAGGGCTGGTTAAAGCCTATCGACCAATCACCCTACAAGAAGCTATGAGCAGAACGAGGGATCTGCAAGATGCAATCCCAAGAACCAAATACCAACCTAAGTTTAATCCACTTGCAAAATTTCAGAATTCAAAGCCACCATTCAGAAATATTTCTGCCCCAAATAAGAAAGAATACTCATTCTGAGATCAGGATGAGTTAAGGAGGAAAAAGCTATGTTTTTCCTGTTAAGAACCATGGGTTCAGGGCACAAATGTGCAAAAGGAAAAGCTCACTACATAGAAGTATTTTTTGAAAGTGATGAAGAGGAAATGAGTACAGAAGAACAAGTGGAAGAACCAGCAGAAGAAAGGTATAATACAACAGAAGAAGAGGAACCAACACAAACAGAAGCAAAATTTGCAGTTTTGAGTGGAGTTCCTCGCTACCACACTATGAGATTTAAAGGAGTAGTGCAAGGGCATAAGGTTTCAATGCTATTCGATGGGGGGGGAACACATAATTTTATTGATGTAGCCATGGTGGAGAGAAGAAAACTCCAAACAAAAAAATTTGGGGGTTTCCAAGTTATTATTCCTGGTAAGAACAACATTATGCAGTGCAACAGATGGATTCCCAAGCTGCAGGTAACTATTGGAGACCATACTATAACTAATATTTTTTACATTATTGATGTTGCTGATACTAATATTGTGTTGGGGGTACAATGGTTGTTCTCACTTGGGGAGCATGTGGTAAATTATAGGATTCCCCAAATGTGCTTTAAAGATACTGAGGGTAAGCAAGTGGTTTTGAGGGGTGTTAACACCTACCCAAAACAAGTGATTTCTACACATAGTATGAGATCTATTTTGAGGCATGGAGACATAGAGTGGGCTGATGAATGTTTCATCTCTACCAAAGGAACCACCATTGATGTGTCACAACATCCTGAAGATATCCAAAAACTGCTACAAAAACACAAAAAAGTGTTTGAGGATCTGCCACATGGAAGGCCTCCTGATACGGGTACTGAACACTGGATAGAGCTGGAACCTAGTACTTTTCCCATAAAAACCATCCCTACAAACACCCCAAGATATTCAAAGATGAAATAGAAAAGACCATCAAAGAGCTACTGGAAATTGGGTTCATAAGACCAAGCTCAAGCCCCTTTGCTTCATCGGTGGTTTTGGTCAAAAAGAAAGATGGAACGATGCGCATGTGCATTGATTATAGAGCTTTAAATAAGAAAACCATCAAGAACAGATATCCTATTCCAAGGATTGATGAGTTGATGGATGTGCTGCATGGAGCCAAGTATTTTTCTAAGATTGACCTTCATTCTGGTTACCACCAAATCCAAATGAAAAGTGAAGATGTGCAGAAAACTGCCTTTAGGTGCCATTTTGGGCATTTTGAATTTCTAGTCATGCCTTTTGGCTTGACAAATGCACCAGCAACCTTTCAATCTTGCATGAACAGAATCTTCAGTAAACAACTCCGTAAGTTTGTACTTGTTTTTTTTATGACATTTTGATTTATAGTAAGACATGGGAAGATCATTTGCAGCATTTGGATAGTGTACTAACTCTACTTGCAGAACAATCCTTTTATGCCAAACTGTCGTAGTGTGATTTTGGTATGAAGAAACTCCTCTATATTGGCCACATCATTGGGCAAGAAGGAGTTAAGGTACACTTGGAGAAGATCCAAGCCATCTTAGATTGGCCTAGCCCAAAGAATATAACTACTCTAAGAGGGTTCATAGGCTTATGCACATATTATAGGAAATTTGTGAAGGGATTCTCCAAACACACTTCTCCCTTGACAGACCTTACTAAGAAGGGAGCTTTCTGCTGGAATGAGGAGGCTTAAAAAGCCTTCATTAAAATGAAGGAAGTTATGAGCAGCTGCCTAGTCTTGGCACTCCCAGATTTTAGCCAACCTTTTGTTTTGGAGTGTGATGCCTTGGGTGAAGGCATAGGAGCAGTTTTGATGCAAAATAGACACCTGATTGCTTATGAGAGCAGAAATTTGTATCCCCATGAGAGGCTGTATTCGATCTATGACAAGGAGATGTTAGCCATCATGCATGCATTGGCAAAATTCAGGCAGTACCTGGTGGGAGGTAAATTCATAGTTAAAATGGACCACAATAGTTTGAGGCATTTCCTAAAATAGAAGGAGCTGAATGACAGGCAGCAAAAGTGGGTAAGCAAAATTCAATCTTATGATTTTGATATTGAATATAAGAAAGGTAAGTTGAATGTAGTTGTTGATGCCCTTTCTAGGAAGCCTGTTTTTTCCTTGCTTCAAGTGCCTACCGACTGGAAGGCACAACTAATTAAAGAATATGTAGAAAATTAGTTTGCTAGTGAATTGTTAGATAGAGTAAATCAGTGGGATCATTACCAGGTCATCAATGATGTCATCTATTATAAGAACAAAATATTTTTAACTCCTGAATCTAAGCTGAAGGAGCATATTTTGATGGCTGCCCACAATGCTCCGGTAGCAGGCCATCCTGGTATTTTCAAAACTTACCAAAAGTTGAGAGAAAGATTCACCTGGAAGGAACTCAAGGAGGATGCTCTAAGACATGTTAGTGAATGTATGACATGCCAGCAGAACAAGGTGGAGAACACTCGTCCTGTCGGTCTCCTACAACCTTTGCTAATTCTTGGACAGAAATGGGAGAGCATATCAATGGATTTCATCACAGGTTTTCCCAAATCCCAGGGTAAAGACAGTATTTTTGTAGTAGTTGACAGATTAACCAAATTTGCTCATTTTTTTGCTGTCACGTCTACTATTTCTGCTAGTTAAGTTGCTGCACTCTTTTTTAGGGAAGTATTTAGATTGCATGGGCTACCAAAAATCACAATCAGTGATAGGGATAGTAAGTTCACCAGCGCCTTTTGGAAATATTTGTTCGAATTGGTAAATACTAATCTAAACCTCAGTACCAGCTACCATCCCCAGACAAATGGGAAAACTGAAAGAGTTAACCAATGGCTGGAGGGGTATCTCAAAAACTATGTTACAGGGCAGTAGAAGGCTTGGGTCAACTGGTTACATCTGGGGGAATTCTGTTATAACACCACCTTCCACATGTCCATTGGAATGATCCCATTCAAAGCTTTGTATGGGTATGAGTCTACTACTTTTGCAGATCTGGTTTTTGGAAACTGCAAGGCACAAAAGGCAAAAGATTGGCTACAAGAAGGCCAGGACATCCTCAGAGCACTGAAAGAAAATTTATAGGTTGCACAAAATCAGCAGAAAATTAATGTAGATAAGAACATAACAGATCGAACTTTCTAGGAAGGAGACTTGGTTTATCTGAGATTACAGCCATACAGCCAAACCACTCTTAAGACAAAGGGGGATGAAAAATTATTGCCAAGGTTTTATGGGCCCTACAAAATAACAAGGAAAGTGGATGAAGTAGCCTATGAGTTAGATTTGCTAGCAGAAAGCAAAATACACAATGTCTTTCATGTCTCCTGTTTGAAGAAGGCAGTGGGCCAGCAGGGTAAGGTTTCAGAAATGCTGCCCCCCTTGATGATGAAGGACATCTAGTATTAGAGCCTGAAGACATCTTGCAGACAGGGGAGAGGAAGCTGAGGAGCATAATAATTAAAGAATACCTGGTACAATGGAAAGGTCTGCCTAGTGAGGATGCCACTTGGGAGGATGAATAGATTCTGCAGCATCCTGGTTTGAAACTGCTTGAGGACAAGCATTCTTGGGTAGGGAGGACTGTCATGTCCCCCCCCTAGTGACCTTGGTCACCACTTGGATCTTCCTATCCCTAGGGGTCTAAGTTCACTATTAATTGAGTATTTAATTCATGGGGATATTTTGAGGCAAGTACACCTTAGGAAATAATTAATTATTGAGTTATTTAATTAATTATGAAGTTGGAATTAGTATTGAGAAGTATTTTGGTATTTTTATTATTTAAATGCTAATAAATGTTTCCAAGTGGATAATGAAGGCTAGGAGGTCGAATTGGTAATAAGAGGATAACCTTGCCAAGTGGAGGATATTTTAGAAAGGAAAGAAAGTCAAAATGGAATTAGAAACTGGCAAAAGCTGGAAAAAGTTGGCAAAAGCAAAAAAGTAGAAAGTAAATGGAATGGAAAGAATCAAGAAAAGCATTCAGAAGATAATTAGCAACATCCAGAAAAACAGCTAGGGCGCACTTGCCAATTCTGACTGAAGGAAGTTGAGGAAAGAAAGTGGAGAAAGCACAAAAGTTGCCAATATCAGAGAGGATGCGCCCTACCTCACCCACATGTGTGGTCGTGCTTTCCAAGAAAGATAACTCATCTATTTAAGCATGATTCTAACTTTAGGAAAGAACTTTTGATCATTCATGTTTTCTCATGAGAGCCCTGATGCTTCTCTAGTTGAGTGATGTGCCTCAGTTGTGCTTCTTGGGTGATGTGCCCCAAGGCCCATAGTTTCCAGTGAGTGTTGTGCAAGTCCTTATCAAGATATTGCAGCCAGTAACATATGCTTCTAGCCTCCATTGAAGCTCTACAATCATATAGGAGAACAGGTTCCTCCAACGGTGATTCTGCAGCTAGTTTTAGTGAAGATTCTCCTATTGAAGAAGTTTGATCCAGTGAATGTGCCCAAGACTTGGTGGAGAGATAGTTCAGCCATTTTTTCAGACATTAGAAGAGCCACATATCAGATATCGGCTTCAAAACTGAACTATCCTTCTCTTCTATCTCATTCTCTCAACCACAGCTAGATTTGGAGAGGGTTTCCACTGAAGAAGAGAGCTAGTTGATGATGATGGCACCCATTTGAAGATAAGACACTCTGAGTGTAGAAAGATCAGTCATCTAATCTATATATGGACTGATATTCACTTCCAGAATAGAGCCACATTAACTTCTTACTTCTCTTCTCTATTCTCTCACTGATTGTAACCGAAGATTAGCTTGTTAGGCATTGTTATTTAAGAAGCAACTATTAATGAAAGAAGAAGTGTTCTGAAAGTCATATTTCGAGTTTTATGTGTGTAACAAGTTATATCAGAGTCTAAATTAATATCAGAACAGATTTTGTGGTTTCTTAAAGCAGTTTGTGAAGTTAGAAAGCAAGACTAGCTAGATTGATGGCAATTCTAGACTAGTTTAACCACTTTTCCTCCTGAATCTATTTTGATCACTATTTTACATTCTGTCAGTTGGAGCTAGTCCTTAACTCAGTCTAGTACCCATATCAGTCCCTATAATAATAATTTGGATTCCCTTAGCCTCGTTTTGGAAAGCCTAAAATGTGACTAGCTCAGCAGTCCACCATGTGCAAATAATCCCCAAATTTGATCCAAACCTTTCCAATTCCATCCAGTATTTATTCCAGCATACCTTATGAGTTGCATGAATGATATATCGCTTTCCTAAACACCTTTTATCCTCATCCAGTCTTGTTGGCATATGCTAGAAGCCCAGGAAGCCTCGAAGTAGGCAATAGATTCGTTCTATTGCTGAAAAGTGAATGGCTCTAGTACTTTGTGCCAAGGACTCCTGCTAAAACCATATTTTTCTGCTGCTGCATCTAATCCCATATAAATTCCAGAATCAAACTTTCTTCTCACCATCCTCATCCTGTACACCAGTACCCCTCACTCACCTCCTGTCCGGTTCGAAGGATTTGCCACAAAATTTCACTAGTAAAAGTTGTAAAAGTTTTTAAAGTGGAGTTAATATCTGGGTCAGATCTTGCCTAGGATATTACAGTGAGTGAGAATTAATGAGCTAGCTATACATTGTGCTCAAGGTTGTCCTATTTGTATGGTGACAATTGATTAAGAAATGGTTCCATAACTTGGTTATTAATTTGTTGCATGATCTTAATTAGACAAAATGGTCAATATAAATACTAGTGACGACATTTCATTATGTAGAGTATGGAAATTTTGGATCTCATTATGTAGAGCTATTACTCAAGTTCCCAATATATATCTTATGTGCCATGAGGTGTGATTTCTCCATCCATTTATTCCATTTGTTTTTAGATTAATTCTCACACGTGATTTTGTTTCAGTTAGCCTATGTTTATAATGTTTTCTTAACATAGATACCATTACAAGATTTTACATGTGGAAAGATAAACCAAGCTAAACTATGATATCCAACTTCTCTTCTAAGATCTAGGTAAGCTTTAGGTTGATTCACATTATCAACTAATGCATGGACATCATTGGTACCAAAACTTAAGACCGCATGCCATGAACGGATAGAAGTAAAAACCAAATTTAGACAACATCACATCATGATACACACAACATGAGACAACAACATTAGACAACAAGATACTAATATAGACAACATCGATATAGATCACATAACTGAAAATCCATGTACATCAAGGCGACAAAACTCATCCAAACATATACAATTCCTGGAAAATAGTGGAACATGGTTCCCAATGTACATACAATGGAAACTCGTGCCCTATAGAAAATGCAACAACTCATGTCGTAGATCCAAAATACATGGCAACTCATGCCGTATATACAAAGTACATGGAAACTGGTGCACAAAAGTGCCACATCATGGCTAATGTACATAACATGGTGTGTCAAGCATTGTGACCACCCCCGTCACTCCCAGGCACATCTCCAAAGTCAATCTTCCTACTCTTCGAGCTACTGGTGCCTCGGGTCTTGCTCTGTCTAGGAGTAGACCGTCTCTCTGGGATCTGGAACAAATGATATAAGATACCATCATTTTCAAGCATTTGCAACATTTATAAAACAAATGTAGAATTCGAATCTTAAATAAATCACCTTTGATGCAAGTGAGAAATGTGAGGCAGGTGTCCAGGATCTGTGGAGCCTCTCAGCAATTCCAGTCTACAACATTTACAACAATCATTTCATTGAAAAGTAATAATTGCTTAAATTAATTTTTTTTAATGCATCAAGATATTTTCATAAAGTAGCTTGATTCTCACTGTGAACACCTCCGATGATGCACATGGTTGGGCTTCTAGGCTAGTAGGTGGAGCAGATGGCTGGATAGCCAGCTCCGATGCAGTCATGGGGGGGTGTGGGGGGGGGCGCAAATGCAGTGGCACCCACTACAGGTGCAACCACTGGAGATACAGATGAGAATACTGGAAGAGTAGATGCCACAATAGTAGCAAAAAGTGGGGTTGATATGGTGGGAGAAGACATGGTGGTATGGGGTGGAGGAGGACGTCATGGATGATGAACCCCTGTCGGTTGTATGATAGAGGGTATTGAATGAAAAGCACTAGGGGGGATGTTTAGGGATGGTGCATGGGAGGTAAGTTCTGCATGGAGGGAGGATGATGGACGAATGGGAGTTTGTAGACAAAGAGGGGAAGGTGGAAGGAAGGGGGGGGGTGGATGAATGTGGGAGGATGGATAGACATGGGGACGTGGATAAATTGGGGAGGATGTATATACGGGGGGGTGTGGACAAGTGGGGGAGGATGGATGGAGGGGGGAGTATGGCTGGGGAGGAGGGGCTGGATGGAAGGGAGGGGTTGGACGAAGGGAGGGGTCTAGATGGAAGCGAGGGGGGGGACTCATGGAAGAGGGTGGAAACATAGGACTAAAATGGGGACCTGCAGCTGTTGGTGGCACCTACATATACATTTGTAATATCACAATTTAGTAAACAAACAATAAATTAAACCATAGTAAGTCGTAACAATTCAAATTAAAAGCGTGCTTTTAACTACCAATTGTACCTGTGTATATGGTGATCTGCCAATCCCTGGCGAGGATGGTTGATCACCATAGTCAGGTAACACCTGTGGACACCAAAATGCATGCATGTTATGAACATGTTAAACAAGTCATTATTTAGTCAATCAAGATATTCAAAAACATTGTACAAACTATCAACGTGTATGCCATAAATATAAATACTTAAGTAATATAAATGACATAAGTAATAACAATATTGTGTGAGGTACTAAAAATACCTATGTGTGAGGTGCCACAATTTCAATTGCAGCTACCATTGCTGCATCCAGGTTGGGAGATCCTACGTTCTCCCATGTTGGTGTCTTAGCTCTGAATAATTGTACATTGAAATAATAGTTTAAGTCAAACAAAAATACTTTACTAGTTATCAAGTGATGATTGAAAACACATTAAAAAAATTGCTGACCTGATCCATATAACAGCCCTCGATAGGGACAGGGAAAGTGTTCCCGCAATGGGGACAAAGATGTGGTATTGTCCCCATCGAATTGGAATGCCCAGCATGGCTACCACCGGTCACGGGTCTATCCTGGCCCTATTGTGAAGGCCCTGCACCTAGATCTCTATCAAGGTCACCCAACCTCTCCACTATAGTCACTTCTACAAAGGAGGTGTGTCTGAGGAGTCCACGTGCAACATTCCTCATTGCCTCCTCGATCTGATCAATCTTGTGGGGTAACTAAGGTGGCTGGGGAGAGTGGTTGGGGTCGTGCCTAGGAGCTGGTGGCCCTCTCAGTGGGTTCCTCCTGGAAGCAAGTCAATCTTGGGCAGAGCCACGCCCAACACCCTGGAACTCGGTTATGTCAAAATAGTTGACATGTAAACCGAGTCAAAGCTCAACCCACAGTTGTTGAAGGAAGTACTGTGGAACCTCCCTATTATTGCAGGGAGGTTTATCGTACACCATGAACCACCTCTGCATCCAATTGTCCCTCCACGGTTGGTAATGACACCAATCCATGCAGACATGTGGCTTTCTAGTGTTCAGTGGTTGGTTTGTTTTTGGATCGGTGAACATACTGTATAATTGGGCTTTTGTAAAGTTCAAATATTTTATTATTTCCTTGGAAATGCCTGTGGAGTAATACTCCCGCATCCTAGCTCTAAATTCAGTCATGTCGGTCAATTGGCGATGTGTATGGATGAGGGAGTCAATTGAGCTCTCAATTGATGTGGCAAGAGATAATTGAGATGGTTCCCCCGAGTTTCTTAGATCTCAAGTGTGCACTCTCATTTCATTTACATAATGGTTAAGGTCATCTTGTTCAAAATTTTGTTCAGCATTTGGGTTTTGTTCACATTTTTCTTCGGCATTGGGTCCAACATTTGGGTTTTCTTGTGTTCCACTGAACTCGAGGTTAACATCTTGTTCACTCATTATCTCAGTTTACAATCTGCAATTGAAAATTGGTTCATTGTTTTAAAAATTTGGGAATTATTAACAATTAAATAAACAAAAAAAAGCCAAAAATTTAACACAAAGAATGAATAAAATGAAAAAAAAACTCGATAGTTACCTATCAATTGATGCGTTGATGAGTTTGTGGGTGAATTTGGGGGGTTTTGGAGTCGATTTGGCCTCCTTTGGTCACTGAATTGACGCACACGCGGGGGTGAAGGTCGTGTTGGGATCGCTCTCTTGTCCAAATAGCAGAATGGGGCATTCTTCTCTGTTTTTTTTTTAACAGGGATGCGTGTGCACCACCGTAGCGTGCACGTGCCAGTCATGTGCATGTGCCTCAGTTCGGTACCGAACCTAGTGGCACGTGCATGTTGTCTTAGATGCATACGCGTAGTTGTTTTTTTGCCGCTAGCACGTCCCCGTTGCAACGGATTTGGGGACCATCTTTGTGTGCCCGCCCATGTATATATAGTTTTTAGCCCGCAGTCTTTCGACTATTTGGAATTTGTTATAAAATAATTCATAGAATTTCTATGTAAAATAGGAATTGATCCTGTATATTGTTATAAAGTTGTTTAACAGGATTTTAATGAGTTTGTTTATAAATTTATATGTTTTTCAAACTGATGTTCATTACTGAATATTCACTAAGATTGAATGGGAATATTTTTAGGACTGTAAGTAAATATCAATTCTTCGATTTCAAGTGATGACTAAGACTTTGTTGAGACTTATGAATAGTGATTTGATATTTTACTTCTATTTGTATTAATAATATTTTATAATGTATTATGTAGAGTGTAGATATTGGTTTGTGTAATATATATACATAGTTAAAATTATACTAACAATTATCAGGAAGTATACATGTAATGTACATACATCAAATGTTTCTATAATAGATATACTGTTTATAAGATGTTAATCCTAGGTCTATACTATTGCTATGACTTTATACTTAGCATAAATATTAACTATGGGAACAATGGTATTTCTATCAATGTGGTTAATTTGATTATGGTATAAACTAGCTATTGTTTTATGATTGTAAGAACTGTAAAGAAGAATTACAGTCTGTGTTCTTTTTAAGTTTTATGTATAATATTTCAGCATCCATTCTTTTAGTTGTATCTACATCTAATGTAAAAATAAAGCATCATCATTCAAATCAAAATATTGTTATCATTCTAATCTATTACTTAAGACAATCTTCTATGTACTAGAGTACATCACGAAAGTGAAAGGAAAAATACAGAGAAGAATTATATTCATCATTCTGAAAATTTCTAAATAAACCATTCAATCACATATGCAGATTAATTTATCAGTTCAGTACTTTGATAAATAGATAAACAATTGACAGCATTGAAACCTAACAATTTTCTAATAGCATTCTTTCAGAATATACAGAGTAAGATAAATAAAAACAAAATAAATGCAGAACCTGCTTAGACTATATAGGTGGACAAACATCCAAAGAAGACAGTTCCTCCCAACCGTCTCCTGAAAGCAGCAAAGATCACTTGCTTTAGGACCCCCGAGCCTGTTCACTGAACCACCAGGACAAAGATTCTGTGTAGAAGCATGTGACAATCTCTTTGAAACTCAACAATCATGAAGACTTGCATAAAACACACTCTGCACTCAACAACATAGAACAATCTTACTCTGCAACTCATTAGCTAGCTTATCCCCTCATCGAATCTCTTATGTGCTCAACATAGTAGTTTCCAGCAGCACAAGGAAAGTTGTATATCTCTCTGTCTATGTGTGAGTTGCCTACTCAATTCAATTTCTATATAAATATTTCCTAGTTCTTTAGGGTCAGTTTAACAATTAATGAGCCACCTGCTCAGTTCCACCATCCTTGGGGAACATGACCACATTTCTAGGGAAGTTGCTCCCTGCAACAGCTAGTAAGTGAGTGCAAATGTTGCCACTTGTCAATTGCCTTCTACACCAGTTTCATTCCTCCTACTGTATCAGTGAACACTCTTCAATAGTCCTCTTTGGATGAGTGTCTCCTATTTTAATTTATTAAATAGTAATAATATTCAATTACAGTCATCCTTGACCATCCTTGGTCATAAAACTTTACAATAAGTTTTTAAAGTAATGTTTTCCCAAAAACATAAAATGTTTCAAGTTCTAGGTAGGTTACAGAGGAGGAGTGGAAAAACTAAAGGAAACACTTAAGAACAAGTGGATAGATTGGAAAAAACTTATGGATAGTTAGTTTCGAAAGATTGACTTAACTTATATCCATCATCTCGATTGAAATTGTCGGGTTGTTTCTCAATTTCTAAGGCTTTTGTAATGAGACAAGAGGACTAGGAGGGGTCGATGCTAGAATTTTGGTTTGAAATGAGGTTTTTGGTATTGTGAGAATGCTTGGAGATGGTAGATTCATATAGATGGTTATGGAATGTGTCATTTTTGTGCTCTTTTTTATAGGTTTGGATAGATCTTCTCATTTGATTGATGTTGAATTTTCCGCCAAAGAAAAGAATTGGTAGATTCCTTGGGAGAGAAGAGGATTGGATTTGTGCTTAACACTACAAAATAATTGTTTGAGGGTTTTGTGAGTTTTGAATAGGGTTTTAATATTCTTTTTGGATAATATTTTGGAAATAATATGGTTATTTACTCCATGAATATATAGGAGGGAGATGAGATTAAAGGGAGGTTCAATGGGTGGTGATTTATTAGGTGTAGGTTGGAGGACATAATAAAAGGCTTTGTTGATCTAGGTTAGGATGTAGCCATTAGGTAGAAAGGCCTTTCTGAGGTGGGTTCTTTCAGAATTCAAATGTTGGGGATCTGATATGCAAATGGCTAGGGAGATGAGGGTTTTAAGGATGAACAATTTATGAGAAGGATGGTGATGGAATGGCCATTAAGGTATCTATCTGTATAGTTTTTCTTACGACACACTTGGTGTGAAAGGGAACCGTGACTAGTTCGGGATAGGTGACTATTTTTTTTAATCTAAAAATGGGACTCTAACCACCTTCCTTGATCTGAAAATATTAAGATATCAAGCTAACTAAACATGCGTAGATATCAAATCTAATTCGAAAAAACCAAGACCTTTTACTGACAGTGCACTTCGCAATTAAGTGATTCACTTACTTGACCAAACACATTAATTAATGATCCCAACTTGCATAATCAACTTTGCATAGTGAAAATGTGATAGTAAAGAAGAGCATGAGCAATAATAACATGAGACACAGATTAGCCCCAAGAGTTAGCTCGATCAGGCGAGCACCCGTAGTTAGGCCTCCCAGCATGTGAGGTCGCGGGATCCATTCTCCTCGACACTCTTGGGGTTAGGTACGCAAAATGTGCCGAAGGTGTGAGGCCCCTTTGGGTGGATCCGCCAGCTATTATTCCGTGGATGTAGCGATGTCGGCCGGTGGGACCGGTACGTGAACCACATTGAAAAAAAAAACATGAGACACAGATTGTTAACCGAATTCACCCAATTTTTGGCTAGGTCTCCACTTCCAAATAGTGACACCACTCTATAATGCTCAAAATGCTAAAAGTACATAAAAGGGACTTACAATGCAAAAATTGAAAACACTCTTCAATTCTGCTGCACAAACTTAGGTGGAAATGTCATAATCAATTTTACCTTAGAAAATTGAAACTTTTGACTATAAACATGTCATACTTCTAAAAATAACATTTCACCACCTCGGTTTACATGCACAATCTGAAGACACCCTTAAATTTTTCTACTTAAACTCAGAAACAGAGGTCACTGTCGATCTCCTCTTAAAATTCTGATAGTTTTGAGTATAAACTTGACCTATTTGTAAATAGGTGCTCTAGACTCCCTCTTGGAACAAACTTCAAGACTGCGCTCTGAACCATACTGCACCTTCCTACACATTGTTAGAATTCCCCACCTCAGGATTCGTTCCTGTATTGTATCGAAATGCATTCCCACCTTAGACTCCACACCTCTGCACACTATGTACCCTGTCTCAGGATGCATGCCAAGTTAAATAGGGTGGGGTTAGCCTAACCTCTACCTGAATTCTATGGCAATCAATTCAAATACATTAGTTCTGAATTGTTATAATAAGCAATTCGAGTGTCTTGGTGGTTGGGGCGTTGGACTATTGGTGGGGAGGTCGGGGGATCAAACCCCACAGGTCTCTCACCTTTGTACATTGTAACAATATATATATGGAATTGGTTTGGAAATTCGTTGAACAATGGTGCATTGGCATAAATTATCGATTCGTGGGCCAACATGGTCTTCTCAAAGGTGCCACATGGCACCTCTTGATTTTTCCATGGGTGCATAGCCATTGGCAAGTACCCACCATGTGTCGCCTAGTCAACGTACGATCGACTACCACATTAGCTACCTCCTAGTGTACGGATGCCACCCGTTGATCTTTGGCTGGTCCACCTATTGTACAACCTTCCATGTGTCCTTTCCACTTGGATGCCACCTCATATGTACAACTACCATGTTTCATCATCCATACAATGCCACTTCATCATCAATACAATGCCACATCAACAACCTACAGTGTCATGTCATTATCCATACAATGCCACAGATCAACAACCACACAATGCCACGTCAACATCTGGCCTACCACATGTCACCCTGGGAGTGGTGTAACATCACTTTCTAGACTATATGGACAAGCCATGTGGCTAGCTCACATTTGGCAGCCTGTGAGCTAGCCACATGGCACCATGCTTAACTTTTTTTTGTTTCATTGAAACTTCAGAACTCGATATCTTCCTCGTACGACATCTATTTGAGGTGATTCAAGCACCATTGGAAATTTTTCGTCAATCCCTACACAATAGTGCCATTCCCATCATCATTTGAGACTATTTATCTTTGAACATTCTCAAATCCACTTGGATCACCTTTGAAAATCATTAAAAAAATTCAAAAATCCTTTTAATTTTACCATTTTTAAAGGATATATATGCAATTATTTAAATCATTGTTTTTATTAGTATTTTGATATTTTTATTATTATGTTTATTATTGATTACTTTATAAGTTCTAATATATTATGGTATTAATGGCATAGTTACAAGGGAGTGATGCCTTCCATTAATATAATGCTTATTTGGTTGTAATGTGACTATGCTTGTAGCTTGTATTTCCCCTTTCCTCTATAAATTTATTAAGAAAAAAATTATAGTACTCCACAATACTTCTTTCACATGCATTTTTGCATACTTTCGTTAGAAAAAAGTTCTCATTATTAAAAAATAATATCAGCCTAAAAATCATAGTAGCATAATTGGGCACTATTGGATTTTTGTGTACAGAAATTCACGAACAATTCGAAATTCTTAGAATATTTCTTACGAGTGTAAAATTGAATTTTGAAAATCATTTTTTAATTATTTATTCACTATAAAATAAAAATAACATTCAATTTCATACTCTCATAAAAATAATTATTTATATAACTACATGCTATCTATCATTTCTCATATATTTGATCAAAAGTATTACATATAACAATTCTACTTCCATATTTTATTTCTATTAGATTTTTTCATTATCGAATTTGAATTATACTACCATACTAAAAATTATGTCTTGTATTTCTACAACATAAATACATTTTTATACAAATATATGTATATATATATATATATATATATAATCTTAAATTGCATCCCAAATCAACATAAAGTCGAATATACCATAAACATAATATTAATTAAAATAATCACAAGAAAGTGATACTAATTAACTTTAGATCTTTTAAATATTAAGAAAATTTTATGTTAATTGTTTTTTAAACATCAAATTAAAATAAATTTACAAACTTTAATCAAACTGTACATTTTCATGTTAAATTTTAAAAAATAAATCAATTTTAAAAATATAATTAAACTTTGCTATTATTTTTATTCATGTGAAAATTTAAATAAGATATTTTTCAAAATTTGATGAAAAATAAAAACTTACATCTATTTATTCTATGTCAAAATTTAAAAAATATCAACATTTTTAAATATTTAGAATAATAAATATTTCAAAATAAAATTTAAAATGTTAATTTCATATATTTTTGACCTACAACTATTATAAGTTTTTCTCAAATTAATTAGAAAATTTTCAAAGAAAAAAATTGTTTTTTGATATTTATAGAGCGAATAAATAAAAACAGTAAAACATATCTATCACTTAAATTATTTTTACAACAAATTAATTCAAAATTTTATTAAAAGCTTGGCCATAAATTTGCAATACAGGATTCAAAAGATGAAAATACTCTTAACTTTGTCCTTTTTTTATTTGAGCAATTGACCAAAGCTTATGGCAAAGAAAACGATTACAATCATAGCATGCCACAGGGCTGCACTTGTCCGTTGCAACAGTGAAGGGCAGTCCCGTTGTCAAAATTCAAGGTGCAGCCTGTAGCGCCAGGCAACTGCTGTTGCAGAATACAGCAATTGCAATACGGTTTCATTACTGTGTTTCCCAACGATGTGCATTGACTAGATATCACGTCGGTATAACAAAACTCTGGACAGTATACTGCAAAATGCCACTTTACTTTAATATATCAATAAATAGAAACACATCCATCAATAAATAAAAAAAGAGGGTGATCTCGATTCTCACTCATGGCCTGCGGATTATCCATATTCTCCTTTCCTCGTACAACGACTGAAGCCATTGCTGTCAACAGTATTACAACTGTGCCAATATAACTTCATTAAATTTTGACCTAATATAACGAATTATCACTGTATCTTAAACAACCAAACATATGTTGATACTCGGATTGTCAGGAATTAACATTATCCATCTTGCTGTACAGTGCAGCGCAGCTGGGCTGCTTTTGGTTGGATCTCAAACAACTTCAAATCAAATCAAATGGCAAGCAACTATCTCAAACAACTTTATATTAAAAAGCGAGCATCTTATGCAAGCAACTGCTCAACAAGGTGGATAATTTCAGCCCACTAACATATTCATACTCTACATAAAATTCGTAAAAGAATACCTAATCTTACTCCTATTCTTTTGATACCCAATATTTTATATATATCATACCTGACAGAATTGATAAAATCCGAACGGGCGCCATTCTTGATTGAAAGAGAGAAGCTAGACACAAACAATCCAAAACAATGGAATTTGAGATGATGTGCAGAATGCTATGATCGCCCTTTATAAAGAGAAGTGAGATTGAAAAGAGGAAAAAGCCTTACACAACTTCATAATGAACTGGACCACGTAGAGGCGTTTCTAAAAATTAGAAGGTAACCGTTTTTTCATTAAAAATGGCCACGTTTCCAAATTAGAAATAGCCGGCTTTTTCATTAAAGTTCCATAGTGTTTCACCCTAAAATCTCTATGCCTTCGTGTGGAGATCTTCAGTCCTGTATATACGTTGATACCAATGAATTTATACCACACATAGGCTCCACGCAAGGATGATGTCAAATATACTAACACAACTGCAAGTAAAATGACCAGTGAACATAACGCAGCCAACCATAAATAAAATTATTGTAGTGTCAAAACCTAATATGATACGCTTAGTTGGACTCGTTATTACTTCTTACCTCTCATTTTCCATAACTTAGTAACATATTCAAGGTTTTCTTCCTCCACAAATAGGAATTAATAAACAACTAATGGTTCATGAATAGTCGAGGCCGAACTTTCTTAAATTAAAGACCAAAAAAAACTCCATCCCCATAGGTATTCGAACATCACATGGATTCAAACTATTCATAAATTTTGTATTGATCATTCCTATTGGCTTATTTCATTCTATTCGATCCTATACCTAATCCGAAAGATGTTCTTTCAAGTTGTCTTAGTGGCCTATTGGGAAGATCTGAAAGATGTTCTTTCAAGTTATCATGATGGCATTTAAAATATGTTATTTTAAATATACACATGGTTTTTTGAAAAAATATGTTTTTGTATTGTTTATATTTTTAGATTGAAAAAGATTTTGTATAAAGACATAGAGTAGGTGGAATATGTGCCCTAGTGAACATATTAAGGGATAATATTTGGTAGAATGCACATGAAGATATGTTTGAGAATATGTGTGATATTGTATATTTTCTAAATATGATATGTTGTTAATATGCAGTGTACCATTATAACTAATGTGATTGATAATTTGTTGTATAATTAGGAATAGTTGAAGACATTGATGCACCTAATAATGAAAATCAACCTTATGAGAAAGAATAGAGATAAGAGAGTGTTTGTTCATGTCGATTTCTTATCTTAATTGATATTTTTTATGACATTTGAATCCATATATGTAATTTATTCCCCCACTAGGATTTGGTAAATGAAGGAAGTCTTAATTAGAGACAATAATTATTAGCACTCAAGTTATGAATATGGATGCCATGTGAAATAAATGCTATGTTGTGTATAAAATTCTAGATTGAACTATGTTAGATTTATAGTCTCAACATTTCTAGTAGATACTTGGCCCGTCATTAGGGATCTAATCAAAGATTATAGGATGATAGTGAAGATAGATGTGATCCACCCATCATTAAGGGTGTAATCAAAGCTTGTAGGACAATAGTGAAGAGAGAGGTGAGGATGAGATATATAAAAGGTGAGAAATACGACTCTTAAAATTAATTGGAATTAATAAATTAATAAATCAGAAATGATCTAAAAATGAGGCTATGCTGGTAAGTAAAGAGGGGGAAATAATAAGGACTCCATTAAAGTGAAAAGAGTCCATTAAATAAATAATTCTTAGAGAGGAAAATTTATAAGGAACAATAAATGGTAATAGAGGTGACATAATTAGAATTTAATTAAAAGAAGATGAAAACAAGACGAGTTTAAAAGAAGAGCAAATAATAATAATTAAAGAGTGAAAATTAAAAGGGTAGTTAAGATGTAAGAAAATAAATTAAATAACTTTTCGAAAGGTAAAGAACAAAACCAAACATGAAATAATATATATGATAAGGTAATGATGGTGATGGGATAAAGCTAAAGAAGTGGAGAAGTGGGGGTTGGTAAATAAAAGAAAAATATTAAAAATCAATTTGAGACTAATATTAGAAATCGATTTGAGATAGTTTTAAATAGGGTTTTAATATTGTTTGTGGATAAGATTTTGGAAATATGGTCATTTACTCCATGAATATATAGGAGGGCCATGTGAGCTAAGGGATGTTCACTTGGTTATTTATTAGGTTTTGGGGAAGGGATTTGTTTTGTTGAATTTCAATGGTAAATTGAATGTGATGAGAAATGTCATTATCTTAATTAAATTCTAACTTAACTCATCACTCTAATGTATTCTTTATTATTTTTCCACTCTTTAATTAGATCTGCACAAGCTCACAAACTCATTTTTAATTTATTCATTTTTCAATCCCAACTAATTATCAATGGTCATATTTCCACCATATTTCTCACCTCTTATTTACCTCACCCTCACTTCTCTCTTTGTTATAGTTCTACAAGATTTGATTAAACCCTTGATGATGGGTGGAGTGTCCACCCAAAATGTTGGGACTATTGAACTCTAACATAGTTCAATCCAAAATATTATACACAAGATGTCAATTAACTGCGGAAATATACACTCTAAATAAATACCATGTGTCAAGGTGGTTGTTGATGCCTCAAAGTTGTCATGGAAGATCAAATTTATTGGAATTATGGTATTCTTAAATCAATGCAAAGGATGCATTGAATGAATGTGCATAAGCAAATTTTGGAAAGGCAGACAATTGTGATTATGCATCATTGATTCTTTGAGATTATCCTTAACTATGTTGTGTGGATGCATGTTTGTGCTAATAATGCATTCATATAACCAAATTTCATTGAAGGGTTTCCTAAGGGACTCTTGCACAGTGAATGAGTACTTCCAAAACTCTCGAGTGACTATTGAGCAGTCACGAAAAGAGAGGCCTTCATGTACTCCAACTAAGGTTGTTGAGTAATAAAGGAAGGGTACATTCCTTCTATTGTAATGAATTTTAGACCCCAAATTTGCTCTAATTAGTAGGTCATGTGGATGTGTAAAGTGTGATTATATATCCATGACTATTGGTGCATATATTTGAATGCATACTTGTGTCCATAGTGCATATGCAATGAACAATAATTCATTGCATTTAAAATGTCAATAGCTGAAGTGATCAAATTATTATTGTGGCATAATTATAAGTTCATTCCATGCATTTGTGAACATTGCATTGAAAGATTATATGCATGAATGCTCATACTTGTTTGGATGAATGAAAGATCTATCATGGAGGACAAAAATGTAGGTAGAAATGTCTTGGATATGGAAATGAGTATTAACCCATATTCAATACTAGTTGCTAATGCAAGGGACAATAATTATGAGAGGAATCATATGGTTGTTATATTTGGTTTTTGTGTGGAACAAATTCACATTTATGAGCGAAATTTTTATGGTGACATCTCATGGTCATTGTATGTGTATATGATACAAGTTAGAAGATAAACATGTCTTGTAAGGATAGATGATGGTTGTTTTAAGATAAAAATCATAAGAAGCATGCTATTGGGATGACATTGGAACTTTGTGCTATGCCTTGATCACCTTGATATATGACATATTAGAGGTTTCCAAAGGGATTCCCTAGTAGCATGGTTATACTTTTGTTATCTTCTTGCATATGAAATATTGGAAAGATGGATCATATGAGGGATTGATTGGTCAAGAAGGGGATTCTTGACCCTAGAAAGGGTGAGTGCCTACAAGAAATAGGTCACTTGAATGAATCTATTGTGAGATATTCATGTTACCCTCTAGCTTGGATAAAAGGTCATAATATTTTTTAATTGTGTTAGAGAACATAATGCGCTAATTATTTCTTGTCACAACCTTATGGAGAAGAGATATACTTATATAAATAAGTATTGGGTTGAATTTCATACTCTGTCTTGTGTTATGAATAAATATGCTTCAGTTATAAATTTGAAATCCTTATTAATAGGATGATTGTTACATAAAATGGCTATGAAAACATGTTTTTAATTTGTTGATTGCTATAGACATATGCTAGAAATACAAGACCTTAGAAGAGTCCCAAGAAATTGAAATGAATTGTAGAAGAATGGTGTCCAAGATAGCCAATACTTATGAAATTGTGTAGTGAAGAGCATAGCATTTCATGTGTAGTTGAAGAGTGAAGACATGGAGTATTAATAGAAAGAAGAGAACACCAAGGACAGTGTTATTCCAAGAGGAAAGGGAATGTAATAGTCAATTTTGACCCTTTGGATGTTTTGGATCAAATTATAAATAAGTGGTTATAATAATGGGAGTGAAGCCATGTGAGATTAGATAAATGACCCGATATGTAAATGATGTAAATATCTTGTATATTCCAAGTGCAAAATTGAATTCCAAGGGAACAATATGAATATTTAGGCATGTATTTTTTATAAATATGATTTAGATATTCATGGTAGAACACTCATATACTTATAGGCACCACATTTTCCTATAAAAACAAGTGTTGTTGCTAAAGTAGACCATTACATTAAAAGAAAATTCAAGGAAGCAAAAGAAATTTAGAAGCACTCAGCTAACTTTAACAAGGATGATGGCAAGAGATTGAGAAAAATTTTGTGCCTCATCATAGATTGTATAAAAAACAATTGAAACATCATTAAAAATAATTTGCACATGCCTCATCCAACCTAGGATTATCATGAAATGGGTATAACAATTTATCTTTTTATAATATGTTTCTACCTCGTTATCCTTCTATCACTTGTATATCCTTCCAACAATAAGGTGATTGAAAGGAGGGATGTTATCTCTAAGGAGGTTCGTTCCCATGGTGTCTGAGTATATTACCCCACTCTTATTGCAGACGATTCACCTCTAATTGTCTCAGTAGATATTTTTCTTTCAACACCTAATGATCCTCATCATTTAGGTGTTTCTTCTAACACCTCCTCTATAGTGACTTAGTCAAAAATTCATGATGAGGCTCATGTTGATGATTTTTCTGGTGCTACTAACACTAAATTCTCGTTTACTTAGGTGGCTCCTCAAATCTCTTATTAGTTGAGATACCTCATCAAATTGTTAATATAGAAATCTTTGTTTCAACTTCCCCATTGAATAGGCTACAACCAATGCCCAAGCGGACTACATCTACTCTACAGGATATTATTCCACAACTTTCCCCTCGAGGAGAACTTGGACATCAATGGATACCCCCTATTTTAGAATCTCTTTTTTCCAAGGTTGATGGTGATATGACTTATTTAAATCATGGAATAAACTCTCCCGAATGAAATAATTTCATGGTTGTTGACTATGTTTCTCTAGTTAAAAATTAAAATTGGGATATAGTCCCCTTACCCAAGGGTGAGAGTCTAGTTGGTTACAAATGGGTGTATAAAACCAAGTATGATGTGAATGGAAGACTCGAGAAACATAAAGCATGTCCTTTTGCTACAGATTTCTCCCATAAAGGATGCATCAACTATTCAAAGGATTTTTCTCTAGTTGTTCATATGGAATCCATTTGGATGATTCTATCTATGATTGTTTGAATCATTGAATTGGGAGGTTCATTGGATGGATGTCAAAAGTGTTTCCATGAATATATTTATATGTAATAACCACCAAGGTTAGTATAGAATGGCCATGTTCCCTCGTTTATATGATCAAGAAATCTCTATATGGCCCTAAACAAGCACCTCATGCTTGAAATGAAAAGATCCACAATTTCTTTATCAATTATGGCTACACTAGCTACGAGGTTGAGCATGATATCTACATTTATATCAACATAGACAAACTCTTATTATTGTGCTATACATGTATGATATCCTTCTAACTAGTCACTCTTGATCAATGATCTGAAGCAATAGTTCTAGGACTCTTTTGAAATGATAAATTTAGTGTTGCTTCATTCCTTTCTAGGGATTTAAATTTCTTAAACTTCTATTTGGATTTCTCTTTCTTATCCATTGTACACCTTGGATCTCTTGTAGTGCTTTGGTATGGAACACTACAAGCCAATTGGCACCACAAGGAAAATACCTTCTAACGGAGGTTGTAGCAGAACTCCCCAAAAAACACTTCCCTTTCCCGTTTCTAGTGGAGGTAGGCGGACGGATGTTTTAGAGGATGTTTTTTATCGGTGCGCCCAAACCATTATGGTGCACCAATGCTTCACATGGTTTAGGTGCACCAGTGCTCTTTTTTTATAATGGTGCACCAATTCTCCTCATTGGTTTGGGACCACTGGTGCTCCATGACCCATGTCCACTGGTGTACTTTTAGCCAAACAAATACTAGTGCTCCACTTTTGTAATGGTGCACCAGTGCTCCTCTTTGGTGAAGGTGCACCGGTGTTGGTGCTCCTGTTTGGTGAAGGAACCCGTGCTATTTTTAAGGTGTGTGTGCACCGGTGCCCCATGACCCATGTGCACTAGTGTGATTTTGGCCAAAAAAAGATATGTGCTTCACTTTTGAAATGGTGCACAAGTGCTCCTCTTTGGTTAAGGTGCACCACTGTTAGTACTCCACTTTGGGGAAGGCACACTGGTGTCGATGTTCCTCTTCAGTGAAGGTGCATAGGTTCTCATTTTACAGTTTGGGTGCATCTATGCTTCTGATTCACAAAGCACCAAACAGTAAGTCATATTTTTAAAACTTATTGAAAGAAGCAAGAATTTTTAAACTTTTGAAAGAAGCAGGAAAAATGTCTTGAACAAAGGGAAAAAAAAGAGGGTATGTTTCATTTCTTCATTTCACATGGTTCTACAAGAGATAAGAGGAAGAGGAAGAGTATTGCATCCAAGCAACCAATTTTTTCCATCTTCGTTGTTTCATTTCTTCCCATTATCTATTTTATTTATATTATTTTTTATTTCTCACTATTGTTCCTAATTTCTTATTTGGTTTTATTGTTTGTTTTTGTTGGTTTGAGGGTTTTTCCTATATTGTGTAGGTTAATGGTGGATTTGTTTTAGGGATTTACATCAAAATATATGGGTTTTCTCCGCTTATTGAAAAAAGTGGCAATTTTTAAACTTTTGAAAGAAGTAGGGAAAATGCCTTATGAAAAGGGGAGGGAAAGAGGGTTTGTTCCATTTCTTCATTTCACATAGTTCTACGAGAGAAGAGGAAGAGGAAGAGTATTGCAACCAAGAAACCATTCTTTCACTCTTCATTGTTTTATTTCTTCCCATTATCTATTTTATTTCTATTATTTTGCATTTCTCACTATTGTTCCTAATTTCTTATTTGGTTTGCTGTTTGTTTTGTTGGTTTGAGGGTTTTTCCTCTATTTTGCAGATTAATGGTGGATTTATTTACAATTTTCTTCAATATGGATAGCAAATGAGGGGAAAGTTTAGAAAATAAAATGATAGATTTTTGTGCAGCATGAGTGCATATCCATAGGGGTTTTCAACTCCTTTTATTTGTTGGTTAAAAAGGTTTAAATGTATGCGTGGAAAACTATTTTTTGTTCACGGCATTCTACTTTTTGTTTATGGTGCTCCTATTCTGTGTGAACGCATCGGTTCTTCTCTTTGGTGAAGGCATGTCCATGTTACTCTTTGGTTAAGGTGCACCGGTGTCAGTGCTCATCTTTGGGGAAGGTGCATCAGTGCTCATTTTTGGTATAAGCACATTGGTGGTCATGTTTTAAGGTGTGGGCACACTAGTGCACTTCTTTCACATTATGCATATTATCTCTAGTGGATGAGTGGTTTTGGAGAGTTCTAACCTCCGCAATTGGTAACGGAGGTTTTAGAAAAAGTGTTAACATAGGTTTTAGCAGACTTTTTGTCAGCAGCTAGAGGTTTTAGCTACAACCTTCACTAGAGGTGGATGCATTATGTTTGGAACCTCCATGCTCAGGGCAGACTTGTGTCCATCTTTGTTCCTTATACAAAGTAGCTAGTAGATATATTCACCAAATCTCTTCTAGAACCCACCTTCACTAGTATAGACTCTACGGTCATATATCAATGTATGTGAGTTGTCATTAAGAGGGAAAACATGATATACTACAATATCATTTCATGTGACTCCTACATATTAAGGGAGTTTGTTGAGAATATGCATGTAATCTTCAATTGTGGCTAAATGTGAGCGTATTATATAGGTATTTGAGGCCCTTAATGAAGTCAACCTTTGGGTAATTAAACCCATTTATTTATTTTATTATGTTTTAGGGTGCAGTTGATTTCTCCTTCTTAGGGTTAGCGCCTTATGCTAATAGAGTGGCATTAATACACCACATCCCTCATTTGTATCATCATTTCATTTAAGTTAATTCTTTCATTCTTTTGAATGAAGCCACCTATACTATTTCTCTCTACTTTTAGTGTCACTCTCTTGATCATTGTTCTCTGGATCATTGTTAAGTTATAACTTGATTAAGATTAAGTTGTGGTATGTGAACATCTTTTTGTCTATCTTGATATTTCAATCCCCTAGAATCAAGGGTGGAGCAAGTGACATTAAAAAGTTATTTTGCAATATCTACAAAGTATTTGACCAATAATTTGTGATGATGAAAATTACAGGATTAGAACTATTTTAGATATAGAAAACATAAAGGAAATAATTAACCTCCTGAGTTGTTTTTAATATGATGATAATAATAATAATATGATATTTGAACTTAATTTTATGTGAGAGTATGTTTTTCTATACAATATTTTGCATTGGGTTATATTACATATTACATATAGTTAAGTTTAGTTTAAGCGTTAATTGTCTTGTAGATTTTGTTGTTTTTTATATTAATCAAGGCTACATTGGGTTTGAGTAAATTTTATTAGTTGAGGTTTAAATATTTTAGTGTGAGGGTTAAGATTTAGAAGGCTCGAATGTTCACATAAGAGAAGAGAAAATATATAGATTTGTTATGAAATTCATATAAAGAACATAAACAAGAAACAAATAAATAAAATATATCATAAAAATATAAGAGAGAGTTGGAGAAGAAGGATTCTATTATCATTACATGTAATGAAGTCAATTTTGGGACCTCTCTTGTTGATTCTAACTCTCTCCCTAGTAATTTTTATATAGTGTCTTGACAATGTCAACTTTAAATAACTAACTCCATTAATTACATGTCCATCACTTAACAAAATATTGTTTTATCACTTTTACCTAGATTCGGATAATTTAGTAATTTAAAATAACAAATAAAGAAAGACAAAGAACAACATGATACAATAAGTCCATATTGGACCATAAAGCTCATTCTGGTGCGGCTTCTGCAACAAAGAGAATTCTTCACGTTCCCCACTCTGCGCACAGCCCAATGCATGACCTTGACAACATTCACAAAGCGCTGGATGAGCTGATTTTTCACGCAGAAGTGCACTACCATGCCATTGAGGAGCAAGGCACCAGGGCATGTGGAACTCCGTGTTAATTTTCTTTGAGTCTAGGAGTCTTTTTGAATAGCAAGTTTGTTATTATGCTTGGTTTCCCATTTTGGGCGGGCTGCAATCTACTTGGTTTTGGGCAGGGTAGGAATTTGGTAAAAATTTTACCGTCATTTTTTAATGGTTTGGATAATAGTATGTGGTCTTACAAATTCCTTTGTTTTATTTGAGGTTGAGCTTAGTCAAATTCCAGTATTGGTTTTGGGTTATGTTTATGTCTTAACTATTTTATCTCGGCAAGTCAATCTTAGTTTACTCGGAACATTGAATTTCATTGGGAAGCAAACTCTGATGAGGAATAAGTAAATTTTCAATTACATATAATAATATTATATAATACTATTAGAAGGGTTGAATTCATTTTTACCTTAAAATTTATATAGATTTATCTTAACTCCAGATCTACCGACTAACTTTGCTCCAAGGTAGTATTTTCCCCCAAGAAAACTACAATGTCCACTGTTTTGGGAAACCTCAAGATAAAGTGTCAGCAAAACTACAATTTCCATTGTTTTGGGAAACCTTTGACAATAAAGAACTGCTACAGGTAGATAAAAAAGGATTGTCCAACATGAGAACGTAAGTCTACTTTAAACAGACAAATTTGAGTGTTGCATCTAGTTCATAACTCATCGGGATGAAGAAATGATAGCCATCTAATTTGAACTATTTGGAGATACGCCTACATTCGGTTCAAATGCAGGCATGGGCTGTCACTTGTTTTCATGTTGTGGTTAAATCATATAGTTCAGTCAGCGGGATTAAAACAAGAATAGTCTCTCTTTAACCAGTCTAGTTGTGATTCATTTCCCAAAACGATTATATAAATTAATAGGCAACATCACAAGATTTCCAACTGAAAATTGAATACAGAAAGAATTCAATGAATCAAACCAAGGAAATATTGGACTACAGATGTAGAATTGCTTACTTGACTTGATTGTTGATCCGTGCATTCTTGCTCCTCACTGTTCGCCTGCCCAACATTGCTACTCGTTAACTCCCTGTGTATTCCGGAGACCACTCCAACTTCCTGATCCACCAAACCCAGGATTTCTTTCTGTGAATATATTTGATGGTTGACTTCTCTGTGATATCTTCCTATCAAACTTTCTTTCACAATTCCATTGATCCTCTCTGTAACTATTAACCTCCAGTCTTCCTCATAAAAATACTCCTCCTTCCTCTCCTCTTTGATATCTTCATGTCTTTCACACTTTGCATCCCAAGTTCCCTGATCCTCTCTGTGACTATTAATGCCCACTCTTCCTCATCAACCCTTCTAAAGCAAAATCATAATATCACTTTAATGGTTGTTCAACTGGTTCCTTCACCGCTCAACGACTCTATGACAACTCGCAGCACTACACATTTATCTTCTTAATTTTCTCTGACATACCTCTTCAACCAAGTTAATTTTTCAACCACCGCATATATAATCTATATTTATCTTTTTTTTCTATATATTATATTTTAGGTAAGGTCTCGGTAGCCTTGAATTCAACATTTATTGCATTAATCCCAAAAGCTTCTAATACATAGTTACATAGTCATTTGAGGAGTACACACCTATATATCTGTTTAACCTCATCTAAAAAATTATAGCAAAGATAATTGCAAAAAGAATTAAGCCAATCTTATCCAAACTTATGTGAAGGGAGCAATGATGTCATAGGCATGGCACAAGAAGCTTTTCATAGCATAAAAGCTCGGAATTTAAAGGCACCGATTCTCGAACTGGACCTAACTAAAGTGTATGATAAGGTGAACTCGGGTTTCCTCAAATTAGCATTAACGCAGAATGGTATTCCGTGGAAGGCCATTAGGTGGATTATGGGATGTGTCTCATCAGTAAATTATGTTATTCTGAAAAATGGTTATCCCACAGACTTCATTTCCAACTCCACGGGCCTTAGACAAGCTAATGTTCTTGAATTTTTATAGGTGGTCTTAGCTGGCTCATTCACAAAGCAAAGGAATGTTTGGATATAAAAGGTATTAAGGTTACTTCTAAGATAGCAATAGCACACCAATTATTTGTTGATGATGCGATGTTTTTTGGGGTGGCTAAGAAGGATGAATGGAATACTTCAAAAATATTTTAAATCTATTTTGTAAGTCTACGGGGATGGTAATAAATGGAGAAAAATCTATTATATTTAAGCACAATTTGGAGGATGAGCAGATGGGGGAAATTTTACAATTTCTGCCTTTCAAAGTTCGTTGAAGGTACAAAATATCTCAGGTACTTAATTAAACCAAATGGATACAAAAGTGTTGACTGGCATTGGATCCTAAAACGTTTTGATAGGAGAATTCATCAATGGTGCTGGAAATGGTTATCAATTGGAGGAAGACTCACATTAGCAAAAACTATTTTACAAAATCTTGGGGTATACCGGTTATAATGTGCAAAATTCCAAAAAAAAATCTATCAAGAATTAGGAGGAAAATACATAACTTCATCTCGTCAGGAAAGTACAACCATAAGTTTCATCTTATCGAGTGGACAAGAGTAGCTAGGCCTTATGAAAAAGGTGTTTGGTCGCTAAAAAATATTTACAATTTCTCTTCAACTCTATTGGAAAAGAGTTTATGGAGAGCTTTGACGATGGACAATTTATGTAGTTGCATTATAAAAGATAAATATATCCAAAATTTAACTATTCCTCAATGAATCCGAACAAAGAACAAAAATAAGAAGGGAATATCCAATATCTGGGCAGGTCTCTTATCCTCCTTTTGAGTGATGGCAGAGTGGTTAGCTTGGTATCCGGGGAATGGAAGGAATATCCAGGTAGGAGAAGATCCTATAATCGGAGGACCTTTGAAATACAGACTATCCCATGAACTTATATACTATCTGCGTTTACGTGGCATTTGTACACTCAACCATGCTTTGATTGCAATTTTTCCAAACATTGCAATGCACAAATGGATTGGTGCATCTCAGTTGGGACTCCAAGGATGTCTTGCAAAAGAATGGACTGAATATATATATGATCTCTGTCATGGTAATATTCAGATTTCGGAAGGAGAAGACCTCTTAAAATGGTCCTGGAATACTGATGATGGAACACTATATGCTAGATTATCTTATGAAGCGATTATGTTTGTTCTACCTGCAAATCATAAATGGTGGCACAATAAATGTTGGGAGTGGAATTTGCCTTTGAAGGTGAGGATTTTCAACTAGTTAGCACTGGAAAACAAGATTCTTTCATGGGATAACTTGCAAAGAAGAGGATTCATGGGTCCAAATATTTGCTCACTATGTAAGGAAGATGTTGAATCTGTCCTCCATTTGTTTGTAAGTTGCAAAAATTTGGTTACTTGTTAGTCTTTTTTTCACTAAAATATCGGCTTGGTATGGAGATTCAGTACAAGAATTTCTACATAATTGGTTTACACAAAATAGGAACTTGGGGGAATTGGCATGTTTTATTATCTGGGAAACATGGAAATCAAGGAATCTATGTATTTTTTAAAACAAAGCCATAAATCCTAAGTGGTGCGCAAGTAAAGCAATTGCAGGTTATTTGGAATTTCCAAGATCCCCATAGGGTCTTTCTATTAATATGGATAGACACAAAATACCACAACAGCTCCTCTTGATTGGTAGCAGAGCCAAATTGATGGTGCTTCACAAGTAAATGCTTGCAAGTGTGGTGCAGGGGCTATTATTGAAATGGACAACAATAGACATGCAAATTTATGGTTGAACTGCGGGTCTGGGACAAATACAAAAGGAGAATTGTTAGCACTTTGGATTCTACTATATTACATTAAGGTTCATCATATAGACTTGCAGAAAATTGCGGGGAACTCTTTATCTATTATTAAATGGGCTAGTGGAGATGAAACAATTAATGCATTGGCTCTCACTCCCTGGATGAGTCAAGTTAAAAAATTCCTAGAAGACATGTCGCAGGTGTCTATTATTCACATCTTCCGTTAACACAATTCAGAAGCAGATGCTTTATCAAGGAGAGGTTTGGATGTGGTGGAAGGGAGGATCCATTTTGAAGACTGGGCAGAGGACCTTTTGCTCTCAGATGGTAGTCTGGAGATCTATTCTCCATAGTCTTTTCTTTATCTTCTTTTTTTATTACTCTGATTAGGATAATATTTTTACTATTTTCTATTTATTTAGCGGCATATATTTATGGAACTACTATTTTGTTGTCATTTCTACTTGGGATACTTATATTTTTGTTTCTCCTATCTTGGAGGTTGTGTTCTTGTGGTATGTGGTTGTATTGTGGCTGGTATGTGGATTATGGCTTGTTGTCCTATCGATTTGTTATTCGAAGATTGTCTTGCTGACATGTATGAGCATTTGAAGGTTGCTAAGAAGAGTTTGTAAACTTTACATATACTTTTTTAATTGAAAGTATAGATATTTTCCTGTGTGAAAAAAAATATTATATATTACTAACTGATTCACCTTCTAACAACATACAAAACTATATATTTAAAAAGAAAAAATTGGTTTTTTTCCATTTTTTAATTTTTGTTTCTCTCATATATATATATATATATATAAGTCAATTGAGATTAGTGAGTTGAGAAGCTGTTGTTCTCTTAAATTTCACGTGTTACATGTTAATTAAGATTTGCAAGTTTTAACAATCTTCTTAAATACTTGGGAGTAGGACTAGATATTGCAAACATTTATTTTTTCAGCTACTATATATGTAATCTCTACTTATCATTCATATCACCCTCCACCAATTCACAAAATTATACATTTATATTCTTAATTATTTCTAACATATCTTAAGTTTTCAACATATCTATATCTATCTATCTATCTATCTATCTATATATATATAATTCATTAGGTCACTCTCCAACAACTCTCAAAATTACACATTTATCTTCTTAATTGTTTCTAACATATATTAATTTGTCATATATATATGTATATACTCACTAATTAATTGGGTCTAGCTCGAGTGGTTAAAATAAGAAGTCTTACCTTCCTTGCAAAGGTTTAAATTTCACTTGTGTCATTTTTGCCTTATATGCGGCAATTGAGGTGGACAAGGTTCTAGCAATCTCACTATCACTTAAGTGCGTCAGAGTGGGACGATATTTTCCAAACATTTATTTTTCAACCACCATATATATAATCTCTACTTATATTTTCTATATATATTATATAATACTCACTTATTAGCCCAAATCTACATCTTTATCTTGTTAATTATTTCTCACGTACCTCTTGTACCTAGTTAATTTTTCAACCACTATATATGTAATCTCTACACACAAACACACACAAGTCAATCAAGTCTAGTTTGGGTGGTTAAAGAAAGAAGTTGTTATCCTATTCACTAAGGTCTAAATATCTCATGTGACACGTTTGTCTTTGGTGGGGCAATTGGGGCTTACCAAGGTTCTAGCAATCTCACTCTCACTTAAGCGCTTAACAGTGGAATGAGATGTTACAAATATTTTTAGGCCTCAAGGGTTAGTTGAATTGGTTGAACCATCCTCCCAAGGCATGTTGTTGACAAAGAGGTCTTATGCAGCATGTTCAAATTCAATCTAGTGCCTTGAGGTTACCAATAACTACCCACCATTTTTATTATTGTATGGAACTATGCACCACCCACCCTATTATTGTATGAAACTTTATAAGTGTGCATGTGCACACCCACTGCCTACTCTTTTTATTATTTCATGACACTATGTGCCACCCACCCTTTTTATTATTGTATGACAGCATGTTTTTTTATTATTGCATGACATTATATGCCACTGACCTTTTTTATTATTGTATGACAATAGCCTTAAATCCTAACAAGCATGCCCCTGCTTTGTGTGGTGTTTGTTGAGTGTTATTTTTTTGTGGTTTATGGTCCTCCTTATTAAAAAGGATCAATGCATTGATTATGACACCCTCTTCTCGTAATAACTACTTCAATTGAGGCCACATTACTACTCAACTAGCTCACACATCATCATCAACAGCATCATCATCTCTCTTAGTTTAGACAAACAAGAAAATATCAAGCTATACTACAACTATCCAAGTCACATTCTATGTACCATGGCGCATTAGTTTATTGAATGGAACATAATTCGAGAGGAGCCAATATATCATTATGTCCAGCCACCGATATCTTGGTGGTTGATCACACCCATATAAAGGGAAATATGTCTTGGTGATTGACCACACCCCATCTAAGGGAAAAGAGGCTTACTTATGAATTCTAAGATTCCAAGATTGATGCTCCCTTACATACTCATCTAAGGCAATGCATGCATTGAAATTCATAATAACAATGTAAGAAACATATATCCATATATAAAAAATTATGGTCTTCCACAATAGTATGAGTCCAAAATGACCATAACACAAAGTTTCATACTGTTTACATATATACAACTAGTGTTGGTCAACCGAAGTCAACATGCAATAGACACAAACCATAACAAAACTGTTGAAATTTGGTTGAGCTTTGATCTTTAATTCTTTTAGATGCAAATACTTGAAGCAATGAGACAATTCAATCCATGAAATTCATACAACCATAACACAACATATACCCTAGGGAAAATCCTCAAAATTATGAGAACAAAAACCCCAACAATTCTTCTCAGTATAATATAATGGATAACAGAGAATGATTTCTTTTACAACATAGCATATTGCTTTTGGAATATAAGAGATCACCAAACACTCTTGATGAAGATACGAAATCAATAGAGAAGAGAGATCAATCGGATGTGTGCCAAGCACAATAATAACAAGCATGAACAATACACTACACAAAGAGAAGTGCCTTGCCTTCAATGGAGAAGAGAATTCGCTTCACATTAGATTCATCAACCTCATATAACATATTTATACATTCTTATCTTATACTTTTAACTTCTAACTTTAGGATGAACTCTCCCACAAACTGGATGTATCTATCTTGCATGCAGAGGTGCGCCCCACTTCTCATGCAGTGCTTTATCTCACTGAGGTGTCACTTAGGATGAACTCGCCTCTTAACTGAAAGCTTGCCCACTTAGTTAGGTGGCTAACTTAAGTGTCGTCACTTAATTAACTAGATCTTCTTTGTTGCCACTTAGTTAACTCTCTTTAACTAATTCTCCTTGATTTACTGAAGTTTCTTCTTTTAGTTAACTAATCCTTCTTATTTAGCAATTAGTTAATCACTGAAGTTTCTTCTTTTAGTTAACTAATCCTTCTTATTTAGAATTTAGTTAATTACTGAAGTTTCTTCTTTTAGTTAACTAATCCTTCTTATTTATCAATTAGTTAATTGAAATCATGCTGATTGATTTACTTGAAGTGACCACTGCGAGTTTTTTAGTTAACTGAGGAATATCTTTAATTGATGATTTAACTGAAGCATTGATACTTAACTGAATCTTTATAATTGAAGCTTTAACAGTTTGATTTCTCTTTAATTGGTTGAAGTGTTTGCATGGGAAATTTTGAATTCTCTTTATCTCTATGCTTTATCTTTTATTTATTTATCTTTTATTGCATGGTCAATATGTGCAAACTTTAATTATCCATCACATTACATTATACTAAGAATAATTATCAGATGTTGTGATCATATTATATTATTCCAAACCAAATGATGATATGCTAAAGTAATTCACTTTAGAGGTGATCAATCACTAAAGGAGACTTAATAGCAATCTAGTGATCATGGTTAATAATACATCACACAACATTAAATTATTTTAATAAGTAAATCATGCCTTTATACCGAAGGTCCACCTCTATATGGGAGGTTCATCCCATGGATACCTTTATACGGAAGGATCACATGATAATCATGACTTGACACACAAGTTAGGAGTCTTCTCCAACAAGACTTTACAACATCATTGCTTTGATGAAGTACCTTTGTACGGGAGGAATAACCTTTACACGGAAGGAAATCAAAGTGCTCACCTCTATACGGGAGGATCAATATTGGTTGTACAAGATTGGTTTGGAGAATGTCTCCTAATGTTGCATATTTAACACTCCCTCTTAGCAAGGGAGGCATTCTCTGCCATACCAAGCTTGTCTTGGATGTACCTGAACTTCATCACTGACAGATGATTTCTTAACACATCTACAATCTATTCATCAGTAGCAATGTACTGAAGTTTCACTGTACCTTTCTGGACCGTGTCTCGGATGAAGTGATACTTCATTTCAATGTGCTTCTACTTGTCATGAAACACTGGGTTTTCAGAAATCTTGATGCAACTTTGATTGTCACACCTAATGACTATAGGCTCAAGATTTTCACCGAACAACCCTGCAAGTAGCTTTCTGAGCTGCATTGCTTCTCGGCGGGAAACACTAGAAGCTATGTATTCTTCTTCAGTAGTGCTCTGGGTTACGGACACTGCTTCCTACTGGACCAAGATATCATAGCTTATCCTCGGCTATAACAGTAGTTGGAAGTACTCTTACGATCCACAATGCTTCCTCCCCAGTCTGAGTCTGTATAACCAAGTAACATGACTCCTCCACTGGAGGCATATCTGATTCCATATGAAATTGTACTCAAAGGTACCTAAGCACATGCTTATCAGTTATCCAGTGTCTATGTCTCGGATCAGACATAAAATGACTTTGAATGCTCACAGCATCACATATATCAGGCCTCAAATGTATCAAGTACATTAACAAGCCTATAAGTTGTCTACACAAAGTGGGATCTACTGGATACGATCTAGATCCTGAATCATGAAGCTTCCTCAAATTGGAAACCATCGGTGTTTTCATAGATTTGCAATCTATCATGCCAAACCTGCACAATATATCCATAGTGTACTTCCCTTGAGATAGAAAAATTTCATCTTTTTTTTGTCAAATCTCAAGGCCAAGAAAGTTGTGCCTTTCATCTCGAACTCAGAGGTGAGCTCTCTCTTGCACAAGGAAATCAAATGTTCTTATCCAGTGAGAAACAAATCATCAACATACAGAACCAACATCAATGGTTGGTTCTTCACTACTTTGAAGTACAAATTTGGATCAGCTTCACTCTTATAGAAACCCAGTTTTTTAAGGTAGCTATCAATTCTGGAGTACCAAGCAATGGGGCCTTGCTTAAGACCATATAGAACTTTCTTTATCTTGCAAACATGATACTCATTCCCATGAACCACAAATCCTTTAGGCTTCTGAATATAAACCTCTTCCTCAACCTCACCATTGAGGAAGGTTGTCTTCACATCCATCTGGTGAAGTTTCCATCCTAGAACAGATGCAAGTGCAATCATTGCTCGGATTGTGTTGTACCCATCTACAGAGGAAAAGGTCTCATCATAATCAATGCCTTCTTTTTGAGAGAAACCTATGGCAATGAATCTAGATTTATACTTCTCAATGTTACCATCCACAACATGCTTTATCTTGTAAAGCCATCTGGAAGTCACAATGGACTTCCTATCAGGTTTGGGAACAACCTCCCAAACATCATTCTTCATTATAGATTTGTACTCTTATGTCATTGCATCTTTACAAACTTGTTGCTTTGCAGCTTATTCATAAGAGGATGGTTCAGAATCACTAATGTGACTCATTAGTGCAACATACCCTGAATATCTATCAGGTTGCTTGCGCTCTCTGAATGAGCCTACTGGTGCTCCATGTTTCTCTGCATTTTGTAAGATGTATCGACACCAAGCAGATCTTCTTTCAGCGGGAGGTTCATCAGGTGACCTCTCAACCAGCTCTACTGGTTCATCAGGATCTAGCGTATCTGAGGCATCTTTTGGTTTCTCCCTCTCTAACTCTGAAGGCGGAGAATCAGAATCGAGATCCTCCATCTATGAATCACATTGAATCTCTTTCGATCTTTTGAAAGAAACTTCCTCATGGAAGGTAACATCTCGGCTGACTTCAATGTGTCTTTCACTGGGTACATATATTCAGTATGCTTTGGATGACTCGTTATAACCCACAAAGGTGCCCTTCTTTCTAGAAAGGCTCCATATTTGTTCTCTTTTCTTTCGGTACATGAATATATACTGGTCTCCCGGATATCCTCAAGTGTGAGATTTATGGATTGTCACCGGTAAGCACTTCTTTTGGTGTCTTCTCATCTAGAATGGCATGCGGACTTCTATTCTGGATGTACATAGTTGTACGGGTGGCTTCTGCCCATAATGAGGTAGACATATCTTGATCATGCATCATGGATTTTGTAGCATCACATATAGTTCTATTCTTCCTTTCGGAAACCCCATTTTGTTGAGGGTTGTAAGGTACTGTTAACTGTCTATATATTCCTGCACCACTACATAACTCATTAAATGCATGTGAATCAAAATCACCTCCATTATCATACCTTAATGCACGGATGTGCTTTTCTTTCTTATTTTCAACTAGGGATTTAAACTCTTTAAATTTGCTAAGAGTTTCACTTTTAGCATTCATGAAATAAATCCATGACTTCCTAGAAAAATCATCTATGACTAGTACATACTATAAGAAGCCACTTGGGGAGGGGGATTACATGGGATCACATACATCATAATGTATTAAATATAAAATCCCTTTATATCTAGTAGAATTACAAGAAAAACTTTTCTTAAAATTCTTCCCAAGTGCACAATCCCAACATACACTATCATGCTCAAAATCAAATGCGAGCATACCTTTTACCATCTTTTGAAGTCCTGGTAGTGCTTTGTAGTGTAGGTGTCCAAACCTTCGGTTCTATAGTTCGCATAGACTGATAGTGTGGTGAATCATAGCTTGAATGTACTTCCCGTGTAACTTGTATATTCCTCCCTCTCGAACTCCAATCACAGCAGCAGATTCTAGGATTTTGTTCTTCGGCCATAAAAGTACTTTGTTATCCATGAAGATAACTCATAATCCTTTGTCTTCAAGAAACAAAACTGAGAGGAGGTTCTTCTTCAATCCTGGAACATATAGAATGTCCTCCACATGTAGAATATCATTGGTTCTTAGCTGGAACGAGGTGGATCCAACTCCTTGGATCGAATAAGTTGAGTTGTCCCCCAACTATACCATGCATGTGACTTATTTCTCCTTTAGATCAGTGATGGCACTCTTCTAACCAGTCATATGTTTGTAAGCGCCACTGTCAATCAACCATGTGTCTACATTTGTCATGACGGATCCCGAAAGGGATGAGACAAGATAATACTCCATTCTTGTCTCCTTTTATTCAGATGCAATCTTTTGAGTGATTTCATCTTCTATGGCGGTAGAAGCATGAAACTTTCCTTTCCGCTTTGCTCTGAAACCTCTTGAGAAATGGCATTTCTTGTTGCAATTAAAGCATCTAGATTTTGACTTGTCAAATCCTTTGTTGAACTCCTTCTTATTTAGATGAGAGAAATTCTTTTGGAAGAAGGGTTTCTTTCATTTCTTCATTATTGTCGTGAGGGAAATATTTTATTCTTTGATGCACTCTGACTTGCTCTAGATTCACCCCTCCTTTTGGAGGCAGGATTCATGCCAAAACCTTTCGAAATTAGGTTGTACCTCTCATCCATTTACCACAGCCAAGAATGCCTCCCATGAGGATGGGAGACCATCAATAGCGGTTTGGAGAAGATCATCTTCATCCACCACTACTCCAATACTTGCAAGCTGATCCCTTACCTAAGAGATCTTGGAGAAGAAGGAAGCCACGATCTCATCTGTCTCTATCTTTAAGTTTCGAAACTTATTCTTCAATGCCCTCTTTTGAATTAAGGCCTTATTTTCATATATATTATTCAATGTATCATAACATTCTTCCGCGGTCTTCAGTGGTGTGATCATGGGCATCAAGTTATCTTTTACAAAATCGTAGATGATCTGTTTGGCCTTAGTTTGATTCTTCTTGAAGTTGATGCACCCTGCATTAGATGTAGGATCCTCCACCACAGTGGATATGTAGCCATCTAAGTCATGTTCCTTTAAGAGGTTGAGAATCCTAGCCTTCAAAGTGTTTATGTTTGAGGTTCCCTCAAGATGGTCTTATGGTCGTACAGAGATCGATGCCATAGTCTTCAAATATTGTGCTCAACTTCTCAGGATCAACGTAGGTTGTAGCTAGCATGAAAAACTGAGCTCCTTCATGCCCTGAGCTCTGATACCATGTTGAAATTTGGTTGAGATTTGATCTTTAATTCTTTTAGATGCATATACTTGAAGCAATGAGAAAAATATATACCCTGGGGAAAATCCTCGAAATTATGAGAACAAGAACCCCAGCAATTCTTCTTGGTATAATATAATGGATAACAGAGAATGCCATCTTTTATAACATAGAAGATTGATTTCGGAATATAAGAGATCAACAAACACTCTTGATGAAGATACGGAAGCAATAGAGAAGAGAGATCAAACGGATGTGTTCCCATCACAACAATAACAAGCACAAACAATACCATGCACAAAGAGAAGCGTCTTTCCTTCAATGGAGAAGAGAATTCGCTTCACATTAGATTCATCAATCCCATATAATATATTTATACCAATTCTATTTTTAACTTCTAACTTTAGGATGAACTAGCCCTCAAATTGGATGTATTAATATTGCATGCACAAGTGTGCCCCACTTCTCATGCAGTGCTTTATCTCATTGAGGTGTCACTTAGGATGAACTCGCCTCTTAACTGAAAGTTTTCCCACTTAGTTAGGTGGATAACTTAAGTGTCGTCATTTAGTTAACTATATCTTCTTTTTTGCCATGTATTTAACTCTCTTTAAATGATTCTCCTTGATTTATTGAAGTGTCATCTTTTAGTTTAACTAAAGTGAAAACACTTTAGTTAACTAGTCCTTCTTATTTATCACTTAGTTAATTGAAATCATGCTGATTGATTTACTTGAAGTGGCCACTGTGAGTTCTTTAGTTAACTAAGCCATATATTTAACTGATGCTTTAACTGAAGCATTGATACTTAACTGAAGCTTTATAATTGAAGCTTTAACCATTCGAGTTCTCTTTAATTAGATGAAGTGTCTGCATGGGCAATTTTGAATTCTCTTGATCTCTATGATTTATCTTTTATTGCATGGTCAATATGTGCTAACTTTAATTATCCATCACATTAAATTATACTAAGAAGAATTATTGGATGTTGTGATCACATTATATTATTCCAGACCAAATGATCATATGCTAAAGTAATTCACTTTAGAGGTGATCAATCTCTAAAGGAGACTTAATAGCAATCTGGTGATCATGGTTAATAATACATCACACAACATTAAATGCTTTTAACAAGTAAACCTTGACCTTGATACGGAAGTTACACCTCTATACAGGAGGTTCATCTCATGGATACCTTTATACGGAAGGCTCACATGATAATCGTGACTTGACACACAAGTCCAAAGCCTTGTCCAACAAGACTTTACAACATCATTAATTTGATCAAGTACCTCTATACGGGAGGAATAACATTTACACGGAAGGAAATCAAAGTGCTCACCTCTATACGGGAGGATCAATCTTGGTTGTACAAGATTGGTTTGGAGAATGTCTCATGATGTTGTATATTTAACAGAAACAAGTTCTCAATATAGATTAAGTAAAAGTCCAAAATGAAAGGAATTGCATACACCCACCCTTCAAGAAACTTTGTCATGAAGTTATAGTCAAGTAAACAAGAAAACTATTGATGCATATTCTCTATGTCCTCTTAGGAAGTACATATTAGTTAATATCAATAGACATATCTCACTTGTAATTTTCACAACACTAAATTCAGATGTTATCATCCATCCTATCATGGTTGGGTGGTAATGCAACTTAAAAACCAACCAACATGATCCACAAACATGTCTTACTTGTAGTTTCCTATATAGCGTATCATACAATGGCTCATATGTCATCATGTCCATCAAATTATGATAATCACTACTATTTGCAACCCTACCAAGGTTAGAAACACTTTCCAATGATCCCGATTGTCCTTGATGTGCACAGGTAGTGTATATCATGTTACCTAACTCTCCCTCTCTTCATGAACAGTGTTAACCTTATCTTACTAAAGTTATACACATTTTTTGTCCATTAGCACTACACCATTGTCCATGCAAGATATTAAGAACATAGTTTCACACTAACATACTATTATTTTTCCTATAGGGGAAATTTCCCCTTACAATTCTTTCTCTACTTCCATTGAAAACAAATGTCTTTTAGTAAGTAGGACATAAGAACTAACAACCTACCTGTGAAGGGTAGGATAAGATAGAGCTTCATTATGACTAATCATCGTATGACAAGAACATAACAAATTTTGTCATAGATGCCACCTAATATAACATGAGGCTAAAAGGATTCCCCCCTGACTAAGGGAAACCTCTCTCACAATGGATCCCTTCTAAGCACAAGGATAATGGTTCTCAATTTGCTAAAATATTTATCCAAAATTACTTAATGCACTACCACATAGGTTCATACCTCCCCCTAGATAAAGACAACTTGAATGTTCATTGGAGACACAGTTGTTCATGTCCTTCTTATGTTACCCAGTATTGCACGGTGCACACAATCTACATTTCTCAAGTGTGGTATATAGTGTCTCAAACATAGGTTCTATTCTTCAACTTCCATTTACAAACAAAGAAATATCCCTCTTCCATGGGATATAGATATCCCTCGTCCATGGGTTGTAGAAAACCCCATGCTTTATCCTTGTGTGTTCCTTTACTAGACACTATTTTGAAGGGTTTGAAATGTACCACAATGATAATTGATTGTGAGACAAAAAAATTCCCTTCAATTTATCATCAACTATTCTAAATAACAAAATGTTGCCATATTTTTAAGGATGTGTTCCTTAACATTTACAAGTTAAACCTAGTTAGAAGTGTGAACATCGTGATTTAACATATGATCTTATGTTGAACATTGTGATGTTTCCTATAACAAAAGAAAAACATGAATTTACATCATATTTTCGTGGTAAATTATGGAAACCCTAATGAAAGGACCTTATATACGATGCTTTTAGGGATCATGAACCATGCACACAATCCAAGACCAACACATGAGCCCTGTAAATGGAATATTTCTCCCACAAGTCTCACATGGGTGCCATTATGAAGCTTTAAGATAGGAATTTAGTTCTTGGGCATGGTTCAAGGATAAAAATGAACATATTTGGACCTAAAAGATGCTTTAGGGATAATAAACCATGTGTGGGGTTTGAAACTACTACATGGGTCATTTAAAATGAATATTTTCCCCAAAAGTATAATATGGGCCCCATTAAGAAGTTTTGTGTAGAAGATATGGTTCTCCAAGCCTTGGCCATATTAGTTCAGGGAAAATTATCATCTTAGGGTATATAACATTCTTTTAGGGCTAATGAACTATGCGCGAGACTTGAGATTGCCATGCAAACCCTAGAAATGGAATATTTGTTCCATGAGTGTAATAAGAGCTCCATTAAGAGGTTGGTTTGAACCAATGATGAGATCCATTAATGGATTTCACAAAATAAATGTTGAAAACTTAAAACGACCCCAATTTATATCTTATCCATGTGACATTTATGGGTTTGACTCCATCACCAAACACTTGAAACGGGGTCCCACTTCAAATTTTAATATTAGCACTTAAGTCAATGAAAGTACAAGATAAGGTAAATGAACATTAAATTTACAAATTATTATTAAATTTTAGGTACAATTATTGACTTAAATTTTACCCTAAATTACAACAATAAGCCATAGTTTAAACCTAGATTTCAACCTATATTTTGATCTTATTCTGACCAAAATTTTGACTTAAATATTTCTTATGAATGTTTCTACAAATTTTAAGTTGAAAAAATTAAATACAAAAACTCTTATCAAAATATGATATGAAAAATCACCAAATATAAGGGTAATTTTCCCTTAGCTTTTAGTTGGAGGGAGTGGTGGTCAATTTATATGCACCAATCTTAAATTCATACATTCAAAAAAAACGAGAAATGATCAAAATTTTGAAATAAATGTGAAATTTCAAGAAATTTTGACAATTTGCATGCATTGCGAGGGTAAGGCATGCCTAGTATTTCCCAACTCCCCAAGAATGATGTTGGGAATCTCCTTGATTCCCTCCATCCCTAAAATTTGTTGAAATTTTGCAAATTTTCACCATTTTTTCAAACTTCTAAACCCTTTGAAAAAATGATTTAAAAAAAAAGCATACTCTAAAACACTCCTTGGAATAGAGAACCGAATAAGTCTCTTTTCAAATACGTAATTAAGTCACTCTAACTCCCCTCAATAGTTTTTCACTACTCCATACTATGTAAAACTATGCAATAGTTGGTTGATTAATAATTGTGTTGATACTAAATGGAGGTAGCTATAAACTAAATAGCAACAAACTCTCACATGTTTTCAATATAGAAGAATCACTCTTAGTGTTAGGCCTACTCATGGAGAAAAATGTTGTACTTATATACAGGTTGGCATGAAGAAAACACATTTCATCCCCACAATTTATTTAAATTGGTTACAATGTATCCAAACAACCTCGTAATGTTCCAAATCCTTACGATTCTTTGTTGGGAATTTTTTCTCCATTGGGATTGGATCCCTGGACATTATTTACCTACTTGAAAATCATCACATGTGACAACATTCACAAATTCTTTTGACTCCATGGATTGACAAAATCATGTAATATATTCTACTACACATAGGGCCCTATTTCCAACCACTTGCATTCAATATATGTGTTAATAATCAAAACATGTGCCCTAAATTCCAAACTAAATAGCACATTGTTTACTACATCTCACAAATCCCTTCAACTCCATGGGTTGACAAGAGCCTATAATATATTCTACTACACATAGGGCAACATTCCCAACTACCCACATTCAATTTGTGTGTTGATAATTAAAACATGTGACCCGAATTCCATACTAAATAGCATATTGTTTACTACTTCAGGTCACTACTCTAGTGCACAAACTATTTCTACACAACTTCTTATCCAAATAGTAAAATTTTCCTTGGAGGTTTTAGTTTTAATTTCGTTTTTGTATTTAATTTAGGTGGTTATTGTTTTCCCCTTTCTTCTTTTTTTATAAATGTTACATGATTAGCTATCTATCTTCTTAATTAATAAGGTAAGTAAGGTTTTTAAGGTAAATTAACAATTCTAATACACCTCATTGGTTTATTGATTGTAGTTAATCAATCAATATTGATAACTATTAGCATGGCATACAACATTATAGTAAAAATGCAAAGGAAACATAGCCTAGTGAAAATGATGAAAACAACCATGCTATGAATAATGTTGGTGAAAGCGAAGATGGTTTGGATGAAGTATTCCTAGCTTTGAAAGTCCTTGTTAGTTTGCAATATCAATAATGAAATGAAACCATTCAAATCTTATCTTAAGGAAATGGTAATTTGTTGCAACAACTTGCAAATGCTTGCTAGGTTGTAGATGCTCTTAAGCCTTTATGTATGAGGAACCAAAAAATTTCTATATGAAGTAAATAGATTATTGGTCAGATTGTAGATGCCCTTAAGCCTCTATGGAGGAATCAATAAAAATCTACATGAAATACAGAGATTACTACATATCAGCAAATTTTTCGTTGCTTCTTCACGGTTTCCTTTATTGTTTTACATCCAAATTTGCAAAGTGATATTTTACCCAAACCTTCCATCCAACATAATGTCCAAAGGGCGCCAAAGCATGTGAATTGTGCTCCAGTACCATAGGAATGATCCCTACTCTTGGGGTATCTAATAATATTTTCATTCATCCATGTAAAAATCATTTCTATAGGTGATACAATGGACTCTTCAACATAGGAATGTAAGACTCTAATCACAAAAATTTGAGTTATGCATTTATTTGTTTTCTAATTTGAATTATTTGAAGATATTACTATATTTAATACATATAGTGATTTTTTTCATCCAACCGTGAGTCGAAATGAAAGAACGGACAATCACTCACTTTCATATTGTTGTTACATCATATAGTTTCATCACAAAATTACAACAATACCACAGTCTATATCTTACCAAGCCAATTGTATTTCATTTCACACACACGCGGACCCTCATGCAATTTCATTACAATTGTAGCATCACAAAGTTTCCAGTGCAAATTTGAAGATGGAAAAATATTTAGTCAATCAAACCAATAGAAATACCAAGATTACAAATATAAACTTGCTTACATGACTTGATTGTTTATCCTTGCTTGCTTGTTCCTCATCCTTCACCTACCCAAGCTCACTCATTAGTACCTCCCTACCTATTTAGGAAGCCACTTCAACATCCTGACCCATCAAGCCTACTAGTAGCCTCTCTTTGAAAATTTCCTTCTCAACTCCCTTATCCTTTCTATAACTACCAATTTCCACTTGTCCTCATAAAAATCCTCCCCCTTTTTCTCAACCATGTAACCCTTACAAGGCAAAAATATATATCAATATATTACTGGTGGTTTAGCAAGTTCCTCATGTTCTTACCAACCCTCTAATAACTTAACTAGACATTTCTCTTATTACTTATTTGTTACCTACCTCTTGTACATAGTTAATTTTCCAACCACTATATACATAGTCTATGATCATCTTTTATTAATGTATAAAGTATCTTATTAACATCCACCTAAACTAATTTGGTTTGTTGGGCATGTGTTAATTCCCTTTGTTGATAAAAGGAATACATGTGTTATTAACATCCACCTAAACTAATTTGGTTTGTTGGGAATGTGTTAATTTCATTTGTTGATAAAAGGAAGACTAGTGTTAAACCCCTTTGTTGATAGAGAGAAACCAACTCCAATAGGTTAAGCACCTTCCGTCACGCATACACACAAGAGCTCTACACCTACTATAGTTTGACCTTGAATTGTTTGCACAATGCACCCTATCATAGCCACAAAACCATAACTTGATTATATATATGTGTGTGTGTGTGTGTGCGCGTGCCATTTTATTTTTGTATGATACTTTATTTATTATAATAGCATTTCTTAAATCACAATTTTATATAATACTATTTATATTGTTGCATCATAACCACTAAAAATAATTTTTCACTTATATTACACACACATATAAGAAAAATCATTTTGGTATTCTACATACCTTTTATATCCATTTAAAGTTGGTGTATATATACATTAGGTTTCTACACATGTATAAAATATATACACCAGGGTGCCTCTTGCAAATTACTAGACTAGGTCACACAAAGTAATAACATAATCTCTCCTAATCTAGATATCATGGACTTGGCATGGTCTTTGATGGATGGATTAAAAATTGAGAGGGGGCCATTACATACTCGTGGCTCGATACAATGATCACGATGAATGACCACAACCATCTAAGGGGAAATGGACATACTCACCAAATCTTGTACTTCCAAGGTTGTTGGAGATTATGTAATGAGAATAACATCCATCCTTTATGGTGTTTCCATGTGTCTCCATCCCTACTTGGATTGGAATGTGATTCTCATCCTGATCTAACCACTCTCATCCTAGCTTCATGTATACAATTGTGTCCAAATAATAGTTATTTTGGAAAGTCTCATATACCCTACATGCCACATCTTACCAAGCCAAACATCAAAGAATAACATCACATAACAAGCCCAAATTAGAGGTGGTCTTATAATTTGCATGCTAGTTCCTAAATGTGCATCTATGAAACAATATCACAATTAGATCCCCCACTAGAGTTATATACAAGTAAGCATATATAGAATAATATTGCCATAACATCGTATTTATCATTATTCCTGATAAATAGCATTCTTACACAAAAATGCTTATATAAGCATCCAAGACTATGCATTCATAATTAAAATTAAATAACTTAGCATTAGCAATGTAAGAAACATATACTTATATAAGCAATGTTGTGGCCTCATGTCAAGGTATAAGTAAGTTCAAAATGACCACAATACAAGGTCTCACATTGTGTAATGCCCTTCTAGGACATTAACCTAATACAAAGCACTCAACTTATAACAATGTGGAACACACACACACGCACATATGCTTATATAAGCATCCAAGAATTCATACATGATTGAAATTAAATTACTTAGCATTATCAATGCAAGCAACATTTCTTTATATAAACAATGTTGTGGCCTTACATCATTATATAAGTAAGTCCAAAATTATCATAACACAAGGTCTCACACTGTGTAATGCCCTTATATATATATATATAATCAATTCAACAACAAATATTCTATTCCTATATCATCATTGCTAATATATTAACATGCACACTCTGTGAATGCATTCCTAGATCATATCCTCTACAAGACATGGAAGAATGTCATTATATTTTCAATGATACAAAATAAAAATATGCAATTAAGCAAATATACTATCACTAGTAATATTAATATTTAAATTTGAAAATATCTTACAAAAGACAATATATAAGAACACAATAGCCAAATGATATAATATGAGCTAATATTAGTTCTCTTGTTGTAATATACAACCCATAGTATGCCTTGTTAATATTTGGTTGAGCTTTGAGCTTTAATTATTTTAGATGGAAAGACTTGAAGCAACGAGACAATTCAATCACATGAAATTCATATAACCATAAAACAATATATACCCTGGGAAAATCCTCAAAACAATGAGAACAAAAACCCCAACAACCCTTCTCAGTATAATACAATGGATAGCAGAGAATGCTTTCTTTTACAACATAGCATATTGCTTCCGGAAGATAAGAGATCACAAAACACTCTTGGTGAAGATACGGAAGCAATAGAGAAGAGAGATCAATCCAACAAGCACCTTGCCTTCAATAATAATATCCTACACACAAAGAGAAGCGTTGTGCCTTCAAAGGAGAAGATAATTTGCTTCACATTGGATTCATCAATATCATATAACATATTTATACATTCTTCTCTTCTATTTTTATCTTCTAACTTCGAAATGAACTCACCTTCAAACTGGGTGTATCAATCTTGCATGCAAAAGTGTGCCCCACTTCTCATGCAGTGTTTTATCTAACTGAGTTGTCACTTAGGATGAACTCGCCTCTTAACTGAAAGGTTTCCCACTTAGTTACGTAGCTAAGTTAAGTGTCGTAACTTAGTTAATTAGATCTTCTTTGTTGTCACTTAGTTAACTCCCTTTAACTGATTCTTGATAACATCACTGTAGTGATCAATTTAAGTTCTCCTTGATTTACTGAAGTGCCATCTTTTAGTTTAACTAAAGTGAAAACACTTTAGTTAACTAGTCCTTCTTATTTAACACTTAGTTAACTGAAATCATGTTGATTGATTTACTTGAAGTGACAACAGTGAGTTATTTAGTTAACTGAGGCATATTTTTAACTGATGCTTTACCTGAAGCATTGATTGAGGCATACATTGATACTTAACTGAAGCTTTATAACTAAATCTTTAACAATTTGATTTCTATTTAATTAGTTGAAGTGTCTGCATGGGAAATTTCGAATTCTCTTGATCTCCATGCTTTATCTTGTATTTCTTTATCTATTACTGCATGGTCAATATGTGCTAACTTTAATTATCCATCACATTACATTATACTAAGAAGAATTATCGGATGTTGTGATCATATTATATTATTCCGGACCAAATGATCATATGCTAAAGTAATTCACTTTAGAGGTGGTCAATCTCTAAAGGAGACTTAATAGAAATCTGGTGATCATGGTTAATAATACATCACACAACATTAAATGATATTAACAAGAAAAGCATGACCTTTATACATAAGGTCCACCTCTATACGGGAGGTCCATCCCATGGATACCTTTATACGGAAGGTTTACATGAGAATCATGACTTGACATACACAAGTCCGAAGCCTTGTCAAACAAGAATTTACTACACCATTATTTGATCAATTACCTCTATAAGGGAGGAATAACCTTTACACGGAAGGAAATCAAAGTGCTCACCTCTATACGGGAGGATCAATCTTGGCTGCATAATATTGGTTAGGAGAATGTCTCCTAATGTTGTATATTTAACACTCCCTCTCAGCGAGGGAGGCAGTTTCATTGTACCTTTATGTACCATGTCTCGAATGAAGTGATACTTCATTTCAATGTTCTTCGACTTGTCATGAAACATTGGGTTTTTGAAAATCTTGGTGCAAATCTAATTGTCACACCTAATAACTGTAGGCTCAATATTTTCATCGAACAACCCTGCAAGTAGCTTTCTGAGCCATACTTCTTCTCGAGAGCCAACACTAGCAGCTATGTATTTTGCTTCAGTAGTTCCCTGGGCTACGGAACCCTGCTTCCTACTAGACCAAGATATCATAGCTAATCCTAGGCTAAAACAGTAACAGGATGTACTATTATGGTCCATAATTCTTCCTCCCTAGTATGAGTGTGTATAACCAAGTAACATGACTCCTCCACTAGAGGCATATTTGAGTCCATATGAAATTGTACCTTGAAGGTACCTAAGCACATGCTTAGCAGTTGTCCAGTGTCTATGTCTTGAATCAGACATAAATTGACTCAAAATGCTCACGGCATAACATATATCAGGCCTCAAATGTATCAAGTACATTAGCAAGCCTATAATCCATCTATACAAGCTGGGATCTACTAGATCGGATCTAGAGCCTGACTAATGAAGATTCCTCAAATTGGAAACCATCGGTGTAGTCATAGATTTGCAATATATCATGCCAAACCTATGAAATATATCCACAACGTACTTCCCTTGATATAGAAAAATTTCATCTTTTCTTTAATAGATCTCAAGGCCAAGAAAGTAATGCATTAGACCTAATTCTTTCATCTCAAACTCTGAGGTGAGCTGCCTCTTAACCGAGCAATCAAATGTTCCTCTCTACTAAGAAACAAATCATCAACATACATAATCAATATCAACAGTTGGTTCTTCACTACTTTGAAGTACAAATTTGGATCAGCTTCACTCTTACTGAAACCCATTTTTTGAAGGTAGCTATCAATTCTGGAGTACCAATCCCTAGGGACTTTCTTAAGCCCATATAGAGATTTCTTTAGCTTGCAAACATGGGATTCCTTCCCATGCACCACAAATCCTTCAGGATGCTGAATATAAACCTATTCCTCAACCTCACCATTGAGGAAGGCTATCTTCACATCCATCTGGTGAAGTTTCCATTCTAGAACAAATGCAAATGCAAACATTGCTCAAATTGTGGTGTACCTTACCATAAGGGAAAAGGTCTCATCATAATCGATACCTTATTTCTAGGAGAAACCTCTGGAAACAAATATGGCTTTATACTTCTCAATGCTACCATCTGCAACATGCTTTATATTGTAAAGCCATCTGGAAGTCACAATTGAATTCCCATCAAGTTTGGGAACAACCTCCCAAACATCATTCTCCATTATAGAGTTGTACTCTTCTGTCATTACATCTTTCCAAACTTGTTGTTGTGTAGCTTCTTCATATGAGGATGGTTTTGAATAACTAATGTGACTCATCAGTGCAACATACCTTGAATATCTGTCAGGTTGCTTGCGCTCTCTGGATGAGCCTATTGGTGCTCCATGTTTCTCTTCATTTTATAAGATGTCTCGGCACAAAGCAGATCTTCTTTTACCGATATTTTCATCAAGTGACTTCTCAACCAGTTCTACTGGTTCTTCAAGAGCTAGTGAATCTGAGTCATCTTTTGGTTTCTACCTCTCTAACTCTGAAGGGGGAGAATCAGACTCGAGATCCTCCGTCTCTAAATCACATTGAATGTCTTTCGATCTTTTCAAAGTAGCTTCCTCATGGAAGGTAACATCTGGGATCACTTCAATATGTCTCTCACCAAGTACATATATTCGGTATGGTTTGGATGACTCGCTATAACCCACATAGGTGTCTTTCTTTCCAGAAGGCTCCATCTTTGTTCTCTTTTATTTTGGTACATGAATGTATATTTGGCTCCCAAAGATCCTCAAGTGTAAGATGTCTAGCTTCTCACTAGTAAACACTTGTCCTGGTGTCTTCTCATCTAGAATGGCATGTGGAATTATATACTAGATGTACATAGTTGTACAGGAGGCTTCTTCCCATAATTGGGTAGACATATCTTGATCATGCATCATGGATTTTGCAGCCTCACATATGGTTCTATTCTTCCTTTTGGAAACCCCATTTTGCCGAGGGTTGTATGGTACCGTTAAGTGTCTATATATCCTTGCATCACTACATAGCTCATTAAATGCATGTGAATTAAATTCACCTCCATTATCAGACCTTAATGCACAGATGTGATTTTCTTTCTGATTTTCAACTAGGGATTTAAACTCTTTAAATTTGCTAAGAGTTTCACTTTTAGCCTTCATGAAATAAATCCATGACTTCCTAGAAAAAACATCTATGAAAAATACATAATATAAGAAGCCACTTAGGGAGGGGGATGACATGGGACCACATACATCATAATGTATTAAATCTAAAATCCCTTTATATCTATTAGTACTGTTAGAAAAAAAATTCTTAACATTCTTCCCAAGTGCGCAACTCCAACATACATTATCATGCTCAAAATCAAATACGGGCATACCTTTTACCATCTTTTGAAGTCCTAGTAGTTCTTTGTAGTGTAGGTGTCCAATCCTTCGGTTCCATAGCTCAGATGGACTAATAGTGTGGTGAATCATAGCTTGAATGTACTTCTCGAGTACCTTGTAGAGTCCTCCCTCTCAAAATCCAATAACATAAGCAGATTCTAGGCTTTTGTTCTTCAGCCATAAAAGTGTTTTGTTACCCATGAAGATAAATCGGAAGCCTTTGTATTCAAGAACCCAAACTGAGAGGAGGCTCTTCTTAAAGCATGGAACATATATAATTTCCTCCACATGTAAAATATCACTGGTGCTCAGCTGGAATGAGGTGGATCCAACTCCTTGGATCGATTGTGTTGAGTTGTCCCCCAACTCTACCATGCATGTGAACTTTTTCTTCTTTAGGTCAGTGATGGCACTCTTGTAACCAGTCATATGTTTGGATGCACCACTGTCAATCAACCATGTTTCTGCACTTGTGATGACAGATCCCAAAAGGGATGAGACAAGGTAATAATCCCTTCTTGTCTCATTTTCTTCGGATGCATTATTTTGAGTGGTTTCATCTTCTATGGAGGTAGAAGAATGAAACTTTATTTCCCGCTTTGCTTTGCAGTCTCTTGAGAAATGGCCTTTATTGTTGCAATTGTAGCATCTATATTTTGACTTGTCAAAGCCTTTGTTGAACTCCTTCTTCTTTGGATGAGAGAACTTCTTTTGGAAGAATGGTTTCTTTCATTTCTTCATTCTTACCGTGAGGGCAAGGTTTTCTTCTTTGATGCACACTGACTTTCTCTGGATTCGCCCCTCCTCTTGGAGGTAGTCATGCCACAACCTTTTGAATTTATTTTGTACCTATCAGCCATTTACCGCAATTAATAATGTCTCTCATGAGGATGGGATACCATCAATAGCGGTTTGGAGAAGATCATCTTCATCCACCACTACTCCAATACGCAATTTGATCTCTTACCTAAGAGATCTTGGTGAAGAAGGAGGCCACTATCTCCATCCTTAAGTTTTGAATCTTATTATTCAATTCCCCCTTTTGAATTGGGGCCTTCTTCTAATATAAATTAGCCAATTCATCATAGCATTCTTTCGCAGTCTTCAATGATGTGATCACAGGCATCAAGTTATCTTTTACCGAATCATAGATGATCTGTTTGGCCTTAGCTTGATTCTTATTGAAGGTTATGCGCCTTGCATTAGATGTAGGATCCTCCACCATAGTGGATACATAGCCATCCAATTCATGTTCCTCTAGGATGTTGAGAATCCTAGCCTTCCAAGTGTTGAAGTTTCAGGTTCCCTCAAGACGGTCTTTCGGTCATACAGAGATTGATGTCATATTCAAATATTACGCTCAACTTCTCAGGATCAACGTAGGCTCTAGCTGGCATACAATGGGTTGTATGAAAAGAGCACAATTTCTCACAAAGTAATATTTCACTCCTCTAGAGTATATGAGGTACCACACCTCCAAAATACAAGCACAATTCTTTGAACCAAAATCACAACCAGGTCACCGTTGTGCATTGTGACAACTATCCAACATTAGGGTGCAAGAGATGAGCTCTCGAGCCCAAACCCTCTTTTATTATATAACCTTAGAGACACTTGCCTTGTCATTCTCATGCAAAAATGTTAATTATTTCATTACTAATTCCATGGTATTCATCCACCAATGTGTCACTTACATACACAAGTAATTTTTTTTTAATGCAAAATAGAGATTATTCGTCTCATTCTAACTTCTTCATCTATTTTTACTCTTACATATTCTTGAGATTCCTTTTGTTTTTCATTATTGAGAGAGTGCGCATGAAATTTCTATTTATATTTAAATAAAAACATTTTCTTTCTATTTTACTCACCTCTTTTTAAATGCATTTCCATTTTCTTTCTATTTTACTCACATCTTTTTAAATGCATTTCCATTTCCAATTTTAAAGGTAAGTTATATTTCCCTTTTCACAAAAATGTGCATAGGTCTATATGCTCAATCAAACCACTCATGCAAGTCCATTTAATTTTCCAAGCTAAAAGAAAATGCATCTACCAAAAGATACTTTTCTCCCAAAGTATACATATATACAACCCAAGTTGATACCAAGTTAACTCAAAGCCTTCAACTCTATAGTACCAAGAGATACGCAAATGTTGACTACAACTCTTCAAGTACATATAAACTAATACCAAGGGTGCCATGCCCCTACATGCCCTTCAAATACTACTTATTGATATGTTCCAAGGGTTATATATTCACGTATTCTCTTCAAGTATCTATTTTTCAAAGGTGGAGGAAATAGTATCATGATTGGGACCAAGTTAACCCAAAACGCAATATACAAATTGACGAGAACTCCATACTCAAAACAAGAACTCTAGCCATAAAAATCATACTTTGCATCAAAGACACAAAAAACAACCCTTGAATTAGAAAGTGGTGTTACCAGTAGAAACATTTTTTTCAAGGATAAAATTACAACTTTTTTGAAAGTCTGGATAGTGCCATTGCAATCAAAACCGTAAATTGGCTCTCGAATCAAAAAGGGGTGCAACTAGTAGCAGTCCTTTTTTATCTGCTAAATTTTCATATTGTTTGAAACATTGGACGTAACAACCGACATCTTGCAATCAAAACCCGAAATCAACCCCCAAATCGAAAAGTGATGCTACCATGGCACCCCCATTTTTAAGGCTAAAATTACAACTTTTTTTTAAACCATGGCCTTAACAACCAATTAAGTTGCAACAAAAATGTCAAATCAACCCCCAAATCAAAAAGGAGTGCTACCAATAGTAACCCTTTCTTTCGTGGAGTTAAAAATGCAAGCATTTTGAAACCACGACCTAAAAAATATATTCAATTTTTATTAGAAAATTTTACTTTAAAAACAATAAAAATGACAAATTTGACCCAAAAACATAAACTTATTATAAAAACAATTTCAAATTTTTAAAAATAAAACAAATTTGAAAAAAAAAATTAAAAAAAAAGTTTGAAACCTAAAAAAAATTAAAAATTTATAAAAAAATAATTTTCTAAAGTTTATATATGTATATAACCCCTCTTGCATGTAAAGTGGGTGGGGAGAAAAAGATAAAAGGAGGCTCGATTCCTTTATCTCTCTTGCGCTATATATATATATATATATATATATATATATATATATATATATATATATATATAACACCCCCCTTACATGTAAACGGGGTGAGGAGGTGGAGATAAAGGGTGGCTCAATTTATTTACCTCCCCCTCCCCACCCCTTTCTGGAATCAAGTGCCCTATTTATCTCTCCCTACCCACCCCCTTTACATGTAAAGGAGGGTGAAAGGGGGTGGCACCACCCCTTTCCACCCCCTTTACATGTACAAGGTGTGGGTAGGGAGGAATAAAGGGGGGCTTGATTCTAGAAGGGGTTGGGCCCTAGTTTTATCCCCCTTTACATGTAAGGGGATTTAATATTTGTATTATTTTATTTTATTTTAATTTTTTCAAACTTTTTTTCTTTATTTTTATTTTTTTTTTTTTAATTTGTTTTATATTTTAAATGTTAAAATTGTTTTTCTAAAAAAATTATATTTTTGGGTCAATTTTGTTTTTTTGTCTTAAAGGCGATTTTTTTAAATTGAATATATGTTTTAGTATTATTTTTTGAAATGCCTACAATTTTAACCCTACGGAAAAAAGGGTCGCTACAAGTAGCACCTTTTTTTATTTGAGGGTTGATTTCAACATTTTCGTTGCAACGACGTCAGTTATTAAATCCATGGTTTCAAAAAAATTGTAATCTCAACCTCAGAAAAAAAAAATGGGGTTGCCATGGTAGCACCACTTTTCAATTTGGGGGTTACTTAGGGTTTTGATTGCAATGGCGTTGATTGTTTAGTCAAGTGTTACAAACAATATGTAATTTTAGCCCCAGAGAAAAAAAGGGAGTGCTATCGATGGCACCTCTTTTTTAATTCATGGGTCGATTTACGGTTTTGATAGCAATGGCACCGGTTGGGATTTCAAAAAAATTGTAATTTTAGACTCGAAAAAATATTGCTATCAATAGCACCACTTTTCTGTTTGGGGTAAAAATAACTACTACATGCATCCCATAAAAAAATGAGAACTTCATAGGGTTCTCATCAAGTTGTATGTGTTCCAACCTATTTACCTATGGTGTGAGACTAATGGTCATTGAGGAATAAGGATTGACACCTTACCTTGCAGCTCTCAACAAGTCCTCATGAGTGACCGAATCCACATCCTACTCTCACATAAATATGTAATCTAGAAACAAAAACATTTTTTTAATCCATTATATAGGAGTGCTAGTAGGTAAAAATATGCAACCTAGACCTCCTCCTCCTTGGTGGTACTCATGCTACGTCTCTTCATACAACCCTTTTCCCATGTGTAAACTTAATTGGCATTTATTATTCATGTCTCTACACACATATTAGATACAAACACATCAAATAATACTAACTGTTGAAAACCAAATTCGTAGTGTTAGGGTTTTTGTGAATATTGTAAATATACTTTTAGTTTTCAGTTATGATTGTGAGGAGTCACCTACCTTGGCATATGAAAGGAAAAAGATCACCTCACTTGCTATATAAATAATTTATTCACCATCAATAAATTTATCCATCACTGGAGACATTCACTACAGTGATATCAGAGCTCCCAAGTTCTATCATAACTCTAGTCTACTATGTCCTCCTCAGATCTGATTGGCATTGTTTCCTCCTCGGGTCTCAAGCATGACCTCAAACCTACATACCACTTACTCTACTAGTTATATTGTACCTTTGGTTCTACAAAGCCTAAATTTTACCTATCAATCCTCATGATTACAACCTAACCTATGTGTATGTCACATATCATTTCCAATGTAGTGGTTGCAATGAACATGGTTATGGTTTTAGATTCCAATGCTCACCTTGTAACTTTAACCTCCACGGGTCATGATCTATATCTCAAAATGTGCTTGCTCCCCAACACCATAGTCATACTCATCCCCAACAGATCATTTGTGGAAAGGAAATGGTTGAACGTTTAATTTATGGCTGCCATGAGTGTTTCATAGACTTCCATATATCATGTATATATGCATCATTATATTCAACATCATTTATATCCACATGTGTTAATACTTTTGTGATATTCCACGACTAGTCCTATGACTAGTGACCAAGGTGCGGTGAGCATGGAGGATATTGAAATCAACAACCTCCTTTGCAAATTTGTGTGATGGAAGTGTTGTTCTTCTCCTCCCAGGCAGCAAGAAGATTCCAACATTCTTCTCATCCAAGGTGGCAGACGATCATGTGGTGACAGTTGAGCTAAATAGTGTTACTTTGCATAGACTAAAGACCTGTGCATAGAGTCTTAAATAATTGTAAAAGGATATTCCAAACTGGAGATCAAGCTAAAAGAAAAAATAAAGTAGATGTAGAAAGGCTTACTATCAAAATCCCATAATGAAAAATTCTTCAATTCCCTGATCAATGAATGAAATTTATTGAAAAAAACAGTTTTCTGATTTCTGAGTTTAGTCATTCTAACCTATGCCCAAATATATTTGAAAGTGTGTTGAACATAAGGTTTGGGTTTCGATTGTTAAACCAACCCAACAAAGTCACAAATCAACATGCACAAAGTCCACAGTCCAAGCAACACTAAAGCCCAATTATTAGGTCATTATCTATTGTTTTAGATCGCCAAAAATCAGACTATTGAGGTTTAGATTCATAGAATCTCTTGAACAGAGGTAGAGCAAGGATTAATTTCATTGTTTCCATTGGAGCTGCAAACTCTACTACACATTGAAGCTAAGGTCTACAACATTATTTTATGTTGGTTGTATAAGGCTTGTTGTGCTCATCCATTTCCCTAGAATTTTTTACTCATATATCAAGATTATGAGCAAGGTTTCGAAGGTTGATTTACTTAATACAATACTTCACTTAAAGTGCCAATGTTGATTATAAACCACAGTTGTTTTGTTTGTCTCTAGTCATAGAGCCTACATACAAACCCTAGTGGTCAATTTGAAGATTGCAAATCAGTCTACATAATTTATAGACTATCTTTTATTGTGTCATTGTAAGAAGATTGTATTTCAGGGATTACCACTATTATTTTACATTGTATTGTAACCAATGCGCAAAGACTATAGACTTGCACATTGTAGATACTGTATTGAGTTCACAGCTGCAAAGATTGTATTGTAGATTGCCTTGTAGACCTTTGCAAAGATTGTAGATTGTAGATTGCTTGTATTACCAACTTGTTGAAGATGGATTCTCAGAGATGACAAGGAAGAAAGAAGTTCAAAGGCAGGGGGTAGTGAGAGATTTGATATATGGTTATGTGACATGGCCATAGTGGAAAGAAAGGACATGAGGTGGAGACACAGAATTCCTTGGGAGAATATCAAAGAGAAGCATGACTAGAATAAATAATCAAAAGATCCTAATGTGGGTAAACCTCTTAAATCCACTCATTTTATTGTTGCACGAAGTAATATTGGTATGGATGAAGTTTCATTCAATACTTCATTTTCATCTTGGAGAGATACATGGCTACTTGACACTAGTGCAACATCCCACATGACCTTCAGAAAATATTTTTTTGAAGAACTAAATGACAATTTATACAGGGTAGTCTATTTTGCATACAAGTCCAGCCTCAAGCCTAAGGGAATTAGCTCCATCAACCTAAAACTTCCTAGATTCCCTAAATTTTTGTTGCATAATGTTCTCTATCTTCCAGAGTTGCAAAGAAACTTATTGTCCTCGGTGCACATTTGACAGCAAGGCCATTCCATTCACATGTTCGATTGGATAGTTCAGATATGGATATCCTTTGACAATCAGGTCGACATGACTGGATATGAAGATGAGAAACTACTAAACTTGAATGGAACGTATGCAAGAGCTTAGAATTTTTCCTTCTCTCTCAATATGAAGAAGGTACATTCTCTTCCGATATTTTATGGCATGCTAAATATGGACACGTCAACTATAATAGTCTCTAATTGTTGAAAAAGAATGGTGTTTCTAGTTTTCCCACCATTTCAAAGAAGTTGAAACAGTGTGATTCTTGTATTCTTGACAAACATAGTAAGCAACATTTTAATGAGTCAAATTTCAGAGCATGTAGAAAACTAGAGTTGATACACTCTAACCTATGTGGCCACATGCATGTTGTTTCTGCAACCGTTAACAAATATATCATGGTTTTTATTTATGATTACATCAGGATGTGTTAGGTGTATTTTTTGAAAGATAAATCGCAGGCCTTTGAAACATTTAAAAACTTTCATGTATGGATTAGAAATGAACCACAATTGCATATTGTTTCCCTTCATATTGATAATGGAGGAGAATACACATCAAATCAATTTAAATCTTATCTTAGACAATAGGGATAAGGCATCAAACCAAATTTCCATGCAATCCTCAACATAATGGTGTGGTATAAAGAATGAACAATAAACTCTTGAATATGGTATGTTCCACGTTATTTTTTCAAGAATGTAAAGTTGATTTTTTGGGCTGAAGCATTTTTATGTGCAATTTATTTCAGGAATAGAAGTCCAACTCATGCTCTATCAACCAAGACTCCATAGAAGATGTGATATGGTTGCATTCCTTGTGTGAGGCATCTCAGGGTCCTTGGTTCCACCTGTTATGCCTTAATTCCAAAGCAACAAAGAAACAAGCTTGGTGCAAGGAGTCAAAAGTGCATATTCTTGGGGTACTTAAACACCACCAAGGCATATTGTCTTTACGATGAGGTAAACAAAAAGTTTATACTTTATAGAGTTGTCATTTTCCTTGAAATGAATAAAAATGACAAGTCAATTAAGAGGTTGTTTGATCATCTGGATAAATTAACTTTTGTAAATACATTTCATGAAGTTGATAATGATATTCCACATCTTGAAGGGTGGATCCCTATCTTGGATCTATCTTTGGAATCTTCTTTTGTGGCACTATCTCCCCCTCATGAAGAAGTTCCTGCCAATTCACCAAAACAGGAGGTTTAAATGGATGATGTGATTGAGAGGATTGGGAGACTAAATCTTGAAGAGAATGAAGCACCACCAACAACATGAACCTTCACAAAAATTTCCAAAGTGGGTCACAAATACACTTGAAAGTGTCCATCTCGATGAAGTCAAAAATACAGGAACAATAAGTTCAACTAGACAAAATGATGGAGGAGATGAAAATAAATCAAGTTCGAGTGATGTAGAAGATATGGACGTTTCATATGATTGTGAATTGAATTTATATGTTAACCTTGAACCAACTTCCTTTGAGGAATTTGCTTCTCATGATGAGTGAAAAGAAGCCATGTAGAATGAACATGATGCTCTCATCAACAATGGAATGTGGAAGTTGGTGGACCCTCCATTTGGAACGAAACCAAATGGATGCAAGTGGGTCTACAAGAACAAGTACAATCAGATGGATCATTTGGAAATCATAAGGCGAGGCTTGTGGAGAAATTTTTTGCACGGAAAGAAGGCCTAGATGATGAGGATACTTTCTCCCACGCATCAAAATGGGTTACCATCTGCACTCTATTATCTTTGGCTGCACAGAATGGATGAAAATTTCATTAGATGGATGTGAAGACTACTTTTATTAATGGAGACTTGAAAGAGAATGCCTTCATGTCTCATCCAAAAGGATTTGGTGTGAAGGGACAAGAAAAAAAGGTATGCAAACTCATCAAGTCATTGTATGGCCTGAAACAAGGACCTCGCAGGGGATGAAAAGTTAATCAAGCAACTTTTGAAGTTAAATTTCAAACACTTTAATCTTGATGATGCAACATTGTTTGTAAACAAAATTGAAAGATTTTTTGTATATATTGTGGTGTATGTAGATGATATTTTGATGACAGGGAACAATGAAAGTTACATTGCATCCATAAAGAAAGAATTGAAGAAGGGATTCGAAATGACAGATTTGGGACATCTTCACTACTACTTGGGAATTGAAGTGACTCAGAAACCCAAGTACATATTCATCTCCTAGAATAATTATGTTGGAGAGATGTTGAATAGATTTGGCATGATAGAGTGCAACCCTCTCTCTACTCCAATGGAATAGAATTTGAAGCTCACATCAAAAGAATGAAATGAATTTTAGGATGCAACCAAGTACAAATATCTTATAGAGAGTCTTATCTACCTTACCACCATCAGACCAGATATCTCATTCATTGTTGGGATCCTTTTCAGGTTCATGCAAAAACCTTGTGAAGGACATTGGTCTGCTGTCAAAATACTTCTAAAATACTTGAACGAGACTCGATATTTTGGACTCAAGTTATCTAAGGTGGATGACTTCAAACTGAATGGGTATTCTGATTTAGACTTTGGTGGAGAAAAAGAAACTAGAGTATATACTTAGGCTACCTCATGAGTCTTGGATCAACAATTGTCTCATGGAGATCACACAAACAGTCAAATCCAATAGATTCCACAACATAAGTAGAATATGTAGCTACTATAGAAGCAACAAAGGAGATTGTGTGGCTCAAGAAAATACTTGAATATTTCTAAGAGAAACATGTGGATTCTACTCCTCTACTGATTGACAACATTTATGCAATCAAGTTGGCCAAGAATCCCAGATTCCATGATCGAATGATGGCCGAAAAATTCTTGAGCCTCGATTCACTTACTGAGCGGATTGATTTAGTTTTCTAACTATGATTCGATGTCAAATTAATATTCACACCTGGGTTTTAATATTATTGTAAGCCTGAAATAAATGTAATGAAACCCCCAGCGCTCCACCAGGGTTAAACTCTGGTGCATAGGGTAGATGAGAGGGACTCTGGCCCTATCACATTGCCAATGGATAAATGCATCATTTTCAGATCTGCGTTTACTGTGCAATGGAAGTTGTGGGCTCTAACTTCAACCAACGTGTCCCACGCTGCCAGGACTGAAGAGACTTACCCATTCACCAATGAAGACCCCCTTAACTCTGTGCCTGCAACAATAGGGGATACACCCGGTTTCTTCCAGCTCGACCGCAGAGTAATACGATGAGGGTATTCAAGCTTGGTCCTACATGAACGATTGCAGATGGAATCAACACCGTATTCCTCAGTCTCCCAACTCGATGGGCTCTCGCTCATTCATCAACGAGGGTTCTGTTTTTTTGGTATGCGTCTGAGATAGAGGAAAAATGCACCATTGCTATCAATTTCAGAGTTCAATCACAATGGATAACTCGGATCACTACTTGGTGGTCTCGGTTTTCTTCCACAATGATGGATCCATGCTAGTGATGGTTTGAACCTTAAACTTATATATAAAACTCTCAATTGACTAAAACTAAAGGAGAAATGACCAAAAGCAGAAAAAAAAAATCAACCATATCGGTTCTATACTACGAAGCCTGCAATAAATTTCAGTCTGGAAGAAAATGCCCTTTTCATTTACAGTTATTCACACAAAAAAATTGATTCCAGAGGTCTCTCCCCCCATACATCAAATTTCCCGATTTTATTTATTACTGACAGGCTATATTGTCGATTCTCCTCCCTCGACTACGGTTTCCTTCCTTTTTTTTTCTTTGTGTGAGAGTTAGAGAAGCTCTTCAGTTTCCTCCCTGACTGGGAGTTACAGATTTGGTCTGGAGCTACCATTCATAAGATTCCACTTGCCCAACACTCAGAAATTCTTTCTAAACTTAAATACTGCTCCTAAAAGTTGTAACAGCCCAGCCTCCATGTAGGGAGCTATAAATAGCCATTTATTCCTGCTTAGAATCTATAACTAATAGCCTACTATTTTCCACATAAACAACCATTTAATAAGATATTCAATTAAGTTGGATGACCGGGCTAAAATGCCCCTGCATCAGACTCCCAGGGTGGAAAGAACTGGACTCCTGTTCAAGAGATCTGTAACAACAAAACCCTTGGCGGCTAGTTCTGCTGCACTCATCCAAGTAGCATCTTCTATGGGGTGTGCCTTCCACTTTACCAAATACTCCAAGTAGTTCTTCTACCTAGTGCTCTTTTCAATTTTAGTGTCTAAGATCTCCTCTGCCTCCAATTCCTGTGCTACTGGCATCTACTTCAACCATTTCAAATCATCATCAGCATCTTTGTCTCCTGCAACCTAATCTGCATCATCTACTGTAAAGGGATATATATCAGCCACATTGAAAATAGGAGATACGCCAACTCCTGCTGGCATTCTAGCTCATAAGCATTAGTGGAAAACTTTCTGAGGATTTTGCATGGCCCAATCTTCTTCATTTTCAGTTTGTTGTACTCTCTCTTAGGAAACCTTTCCTTTCTTAGATGGGCTAACACTAGGTCTCCCACCTCATAATTCTTTTCTCTCCTTTTAGAATCAGCTCTTGCTTTGTAATTTGCATTACTTCTCTGTAGCCTCTCTTTAACTTCTTCCTGTAGCCCTCTGGTACTAGCTGCAAAGTCTTCTCCATCCGCACTCCTCGTTTCCATCTATCCCAAATCTCGCAATTCATATAGTCCTCTAGGATGCATGCCATACAAGACATGAAATGGGATCATACCTGTGCTTCTGTTTGGCAAGTCATTATAGGAAAACTCAGCTTGTGCCAACACTCTATCCCACTATTTTGGATTTTCCCCAACCAAGCTCCTCAGCATGTTACCTAGACTCCTGTTAACTACCTCAGTCTGACCATCCGACTGTGGATGATAAGCTGAGCTGAAATTCAGCGTAGTACCCAGCTTCTTCCACAATGTCCTCCAGAAGTGACCTGTGAACCTCGTATCTCTATCGGAGACAATACTTCTTGGAAAACCATGCAGCTTCACTACTTTATTAAAGAACAAGTTTGCTATGTGAGTAGCATCACTTGTCTTAAAACATGGAACGAAATGTGCCATTTTTGTGAATATGTCCACTACTACAAAGATGGAGTCATTTCCTTTCTGAGTCTTTGGCAATCCTAAAATAAAGTCCATACTTACAGAATCCCAAGGCCTGGTAGGAAGAGGCAAGGGTGCGTATAAACCGATGTTTTGGCTTCTTCCTTTGGCATGCTGACAGGTTCTACATCTGCTCACAAACTTCTCAACCTCAGACCTCATCTTGGGTCAGAAGTAAAAATGACTTAGCTGTCCATAAGTCTTATCACTTCCAAAGTGACCAGCCATTCCCCCATTGTGCTTCTCTTGAATCAAATTCTCCCTCATTGAGCAGCGTGGGATACATAACTTACTATTCTTGAAAATTAAACCGTCCTACAACATATATTCATCCCACAACCCTCTGTCCACCTCCACAGGGTTCTTGCATGCTCTATATGCACACTGAAAATCATTGTCAGTTTCATATAAGTGTCTAAGATATTCAAATTCTAAAACGTGTACCTAAGTTTCCTGTATGATTAAGGCTCTCCTGCTCAATGCATCAGCTACACGGTTTGACTGTCCACTAATGTGCTTTAACACAAAAGTGAACTTTGTAGAAACTCTACCCATTTAGCACGTTTCTGATTCAATTTATGCTGCTGCATTATGTACTGTAAAGCATGGTTGTCAGAATACAATACAAATTCCTGAGGCATCAAATAATGCCTCCAATGTTTCAGGGCTTGGACTATAGCATAGAATTCCTTGTCATATGAGGAATATTTTTGTTTTGCATCATTAATTTTTTCACTGAAATAGGCCACTGGTTTACCTTCTTGATTGAGCACAGCCCCAATGGCTATCCCACTAGCATCACACGTTAACTTGGAATGGTTTTCTAAAGTCTGGTAACCCCAACACGGGCTGCTCCGTAATCTTTTTCTTTAATAGCTAAAAGTTATTTTCAGCTCCTGCTGTCCAATTGAATGGCTGCTTGTCCTTTCTAATGGTCTCCACAATGGGTGAGCAAATGCCACTAAAGTTCTTTATGAATTTCCTATAAAAGCTTGCTAAGCCATGGAAGCTTCTTACCTCAAAGATGCTTTGGGGTGAAGGCCAATCCATGATTGCTTGCACCTTCTTCAGATCCATCTTTAAACCATCCTTCGAAACCACGAAGCCCAAATATACTAACTCAGATTTCAGAAATTAACACTTCTTAATATTCACCAATAACTTTTCTGCTTGCAACCTTTCCAAGACATACCTCAGATGCCTTAGATGCTCCTCCTTTGACTGACTGAAAATTAGTATATCATCCAGGTAGACTATCACAAATTTTCCAATGAAGTCTCTCAAGACTTCATTCATCAATCTCATAAAAGTACTTGGGGCGTTTGATAACCCGAATGGCATAACCAGCCACTCATAAAGCCCTTCATTATTTTTGAAGGTTGTCTTCCACTCGTCCCCCTCTCTAATTCTGATCTGATGACACCCACTTTTCAGATATATCTTTGTAAAGTATGCTGCCCCACTCAGACAGTCCATTATGTCATCCATCCTGGGCAATGGGAACCTATATCTGATGGTTATTTTATTAATGGCTCGTGAATCCATGCACATCCTCCATTCACCACCCTTCTTTAGGCTCAACACTATAGGCACTACACATTGACTCAAACTTTTCTTAATCAGCCCCTTATCCAACAGTCCTTGTACTTGCTTTCTGATCTCTTCATTCTCCTGAGGTGTCAGCCTATAGGCTTCCTTGTTGGGTAAGCTAGCTCCTGGAATGAAGTCAATGTGATGGATGATATCTCTTTTTAGTGGCAACTCACTGGGTAAATCATCCACTACTATGTCACCAAATTCAGCCAACATTCTCTAAACCTCTTCAGGCAGATCTGAAATAGTAGTCTTCATCATTACTACCTTGGGCTTGCACATCATAGCGTAGTTCACTTCCTCCTCCTCAAACTGCTGCAAATGCTTTTTTCCGGTCAACATCAAGACTTTTGCTGCTGGTTGTTCTACTGTACTACATTCTTGCAAACGAAGTAATACGTGTCTCATTCCATCCTTATCAAAACTGTAGCAGTTCCTCCTACCATCGTGCACTACTTTCCTGTCAAACTGCCAAGGTCTTCCCAACAGAACATGACATACATCCATGGGCATAACATCACATATTACTTTATCTTTATGTGTACCTACTTGTAAATCAAACTCACATTGCTCACTTACCAGGATTTGATGTTATTTGTGCAACCAAGATACCTTGTAGGGGATTCGATGTCTGATCTTCTTCAAGCTCAGTTTCTCCACCATCTATCTGGAAACCAGATTGTCAGTACTCACACTGTCAATCACCATCTTGCAGCACTTTCCTTTGACCTTGCACATAGTCTTGAACAAGGCTTTCCTCTGAGCAAGTTCTACACTTTCCTTCTCCGGTTTCAACAAGACTTTGTTTATCATCAAAGCCTCTCCAGTCTCAAGTAGGTTTTTAGCCACTGGTAATTTCTCTTGCTACTGCTCCTTCTGAGCTACATAGGCCCCTCGCTATCCTATGTTTTCCTTCTCCGGGCATTCAAAAGATATGTGACCCAGCTTGTTACATTTGTAACATCTAAAGACAGCTTCTCTGCCTATCCCTCTACCTCTACCTCCCTGGTAGGGTCTTCTTCCTCTGGGGTCATTGTTTCTGTCTTGTTGCTCCTGCTGATTCGAATTGTTGGACTCTCCCTTTTGGGCTGCAAACTTTTCCCTTTCAACTTCTCTTCTGCTCTCAAGGCACACTGGTAGGCCTCTTCCATTGTCCTAGGTGATATCATGTTGATTTCATCCTGGATATCCATTCTCAAGCCATTTACATATTTGGAAGCCTTCTCAGCTGATTCCTCCACATAACCAGCTCTCAAATTCACTTCGTAAAATTCCTCAGTGTACTCTCTCACAGTCAGCACTCTTTGCCTCAAATTCTGCATTTGCCTATACAGAGTCAGCTGGTAATCCTTGGGCAAGAATTTGGCCTTCATCTTGGCCAGCATCCTATCCCAGCTCTTGATGAGTGGCTTATTCTTCCTTCTCCTCTCTGCCTGCACACTATCCCACCAGAGGGAGACATGCCCCTTCAACCGTGTCACTACCAATCTGACTTTCCTGTTCTCCTCAATCTCATCATACTCAAAATATTTATCCAACTCACTGATCCAGTCAATGAGGTTTTTAGCAGTAAGACTTCCCTCATAGGTGGGCAGCTCAGGCTTCGGTCTAGATGTGGTTCCTAAAATGGATCAAAGACATCTCATTTCAGGTGTCTCTGCTACAGGAGTTGCTTCCTCCTCATGTTCTTCCTCATTAGGCTCACTCATATCTCCTGCCACTGGATCTCTCTGTTTGCCCAGCTCCACAGCTGCCATACGTGCTCTTAGCTCTCTCAACTCCTCCATAACCTCTGCATTTGTTGTTGGCCTTCCTCTGCCACGACCTCGAGCTCTACTAACACGAACAGCCATGTCTTTTCCTTATTTTCTGAGCAATCTCCCGCTCTGATACCAAAATTGATGGCTAGAAAATTCTTGAGCCTCGATTCACTTACTGAGCAGATTGATTTAGTTTTCTAACTATGATTTCGATGTCAAATTAAGACTCACACCTGGGTTTTAATATTATTGTAAGCCTGAAATAAATGTAATGAAACCCCCAGCGCTCCACTGGGGCTAAACTCTGGTGCATAGGGTAGATGAGAGGGACTCTAGCCCTATCACATTGCCAATGGCTAAATGCATCATTTTCAGATCTGTGTTTACTGTGCAATGGAAGTTGTGGGCTCTAACTTCAACCAACGTGTTCCATGCTGCTAGGACTGAAGAGGCTTACCCATTCACCAACGAAGACCCCCTTAACTCTGTGCCTGCAACAATAGGGGATACACCCGGTTTCTTCCAGCTCGACCGCAGAGTAATATGATGAGGGTATTCGGGCTTGGTCCTACACGAACGGTTGCAGATGGAATCAACACCGTATTCCTCAATCTCCCAACTCGATGGGCTCTCGCTCATTCATCAACGACGGTTTTGTTTTTTTTTGTCTGCGTCTGAGATAGAGGGAAAACGCACCATTGCTATCAATTTCAGAGTTTTTCTTCCACAACGATGGAACCATGCTAGTGATGGTTTGAACCTTAAACTTATATATAAAACTCTCAATTGACTGAAACTAAAGGAGAAATGACCAAAAGCAAAAAAACAAATCAACCATATCAGTTCTATACTATGAAGCCTGCAATAAATTTCAGTCTGGAAGAAAATGCCCTTTTCATTTACAGTTATTCACACAAAAAAAATTGATTCCAGAGGTCTCTACCCCCATACATCGAATTTCCTGGTTTTATTTATTACTGACAGGCTATATTGCCGATTCTCCTCCCTCGACTATGGTTTCCTTCCTTTTTTTTTTTCTTTGTGTGACAGCTAAAGAAGCTCTTCAGTTTCCTCCCTGACCGGGAGTTACAGATTTGGTCTGGAGCTACCATTAGTAAGATTCCACTTGCCCAACACTCAAAAATTCTTTCTAAACTTAACTACTACTCCTAAACACTGTAACAGCCCAGCCTCCACGTAGGGAGCTGTAAATAGCCATTTATTGCTACCTAGAATATATAACTAATAGCCTACTATTTTCCACATAAAAAACTATTTAATAAGATATTCAATTAAGTTGGCTGACCGGGCTAAAATTCCCCTGCATCATCCAACTAAGCACATCAACACGACGTACCATCTATTTTGATATCATGTAGAGGTCAAGACAATTCATTCGAGACATTGTTCCACAAATGAGCAAATTGCAGACATCTTCACCAAAGCACTTGGAAGAGAAAAGCTTGAAAAGTTCAAAAGGATGCTTGGACTTGTGAACACCCCTTCAGATTAAGGGGGGGAATGTTGAAAGCCTAATCTGTAGGGTTAGGGTTTTTTTGTGAATATTGTAAATTTATATTTTTTAGTTTTCAATTATGAATGTGAGGAGTCACATACCGTGGCATATGAAAGGCCAAAGGTCACCTCACTTATTGTATAAATAAGTTATTCACCATCAATAAATTTATCCATCACTGGAGTTATTCCCTACACTAACCACTAATCACTAATAAACAATAAACAACAATATACACATGGCAATCATTATATCCTGATGTTATCCTATGTCCATGTATCTTGTCTCAATTCGGAGTCCATATGCACCTATAGTTCTTCCTGTCACACTTGACCAACCATCACTGGAATAACATAATATACTAAGTACACCATAATAAACATGTGCTTTATGTCACAACACATCATCAATATATGCATCCATTATCAAGCCTCATAGCATCATCTATCAATTCCAACATCAACCTACTTGTAGGTCACATAAATTAACATATCTCATTGTGGAATAAAACATACCTATGTTATCCCAAGAATTATCAAAGCATAAATCATGCAAATATGCATATGATAAACAATATTGAAATTACCTTATCTCAAATGTTCTAAGTCACATGCAATCGCTACATCACTTCATAGCATACAATATTCTCATGTCCACACAATGTCTCAAGCAATAAGCTACATGAAAATACATACATCATCAATATCAATCATCTATCCATCTAGGTTGGTCTTAGACAATTACAACAACTATATGAGTCTAGCCAAGTTTTAAGTCTAGATTAAGCAAAAATCCAAAATTATGGGCACTATAATAATTTGTATATAGATTGTTAAATACAAGAATTACAATCCCTCCTATATCTTTAATGTTAATCTCTAGATATTATGACATTGCATTTCTATTATTGTATTAATGTTGTCTTTAGTGGTCGGCTAGGACCTTAATTGTATTTATATCATGTGTCTCTTATATATACCAATGAGACATAGTTTTAAAGATCATCTCATCTTGTACATTTAATATATTGTAAAAGGAGGTTTCCCTCTTGAAGATGTTTATTATTCATTTTCTTTATTTCATTCTCAATGCTTGGAATTACTATTTCTTTATATTTTTATGTTATTTTGAGAATTTGGTCCTTAACATTTGGTATCAAAGTCATTTAACTATAACATTTTTAGGGGGATGTTTGAGATAGAGAAATTTTTGGGACCCTTAGGAAATATATTGAAGTAATAGTGATAAAATAAAAATGGTCTTATAACTAGTCTCAAACAGTATATTCTAGATAAAAATTGTTATATCAAAAGCTTGCAAGCTCCAAATTGAGTGCCACCTGTTGCATAAGAAAGAAGACAAATGATAGTGTTTCTGGTCAAAGTTTCAAAAGTATAAAAAAAATCAAACATGTGACGAATCATACAATTTTGTTCTCCTAAAATGGACAAAAACAACAAGTTTTGGGAAAGTTACCATAAATTTCGCTTGGCACGTCATAATTTGGTCAAACCTTTGACATTGCAAAAAAGACATATCATACTACTACAGGTCTGAATTTTAAAATTAAAGGGGATAAAATTACACGGATACTTTAGGAGAAAGATTAACCAGTTAGACAGTCTACAAACTAAGGTTTTTAAAGGTATGTCAACTTGAAATTTGCATAACTTCTGGTTGGAAGATTTGTTTAGGGTGATTCAAAAAGTGTCATGGATAATTAAAAAATAGAGAAGAACTCTAGTAAATATTAGTGGTCTCACATGGCAAGAATTAGTGTAAAAAAGTATGCACATGTTTAAACTTTCTAAAGGCTCGTCCATTACATAAGAAGAGCATGAAGAGGTGGCATTTTTGTTGTCTAAGCTTAGCGAAGGAGTAACGAAACTTGAAGCCACAATGCTAGAAAGGTGGACATCATGAATATGGTAACTAAGGAAGAATTAAAAAATAACCTTGGAAACATGATGGGTGAACTTTTGAAGGATATAAGCAACCTACTTACCCAAAAGTCAACTCCTCAAGAAAAGGATAAGGAGAGCAAGATGGTGGGGTCCTAGTTAAATTGGAAGAAAATTCTATCACACTCAAAGAACAAGAGCTTTGAGTCCCATACCCCCGATCACTCATTACTCCAAGATCCACATAATTGTGGGTTCAACTCGAGACCAAGGAACTACTTCATTTCTGAGATCAATATGAAGAAGTTTGATAGTAATAATCTCATAACATGGATTTTCCAAATTAAGCAATTCTTTAATCTAAACCAAGTGTCGACTTTGAAAAAGGTAACTATTGCATCCTTGTATTTAGAACCTAATCAATTTGTGTGGTAGCAATGGCTTTGTGATTATAAAAAGGACTCTATTGTCTTTTGATAGCACATTATCAAGATATTAAGGGCAACACCTTATTTAGCCTATTGATAAATCTCAAGCAAAGTGGTCTAGTTACATAGAACATTAAGAATTTTCAAAAGTCAAGCCTTAGAGTGAAGAACATTTCAGATGATTATTTGTTGGATCTTTTTATAGGCACTTTAAAAGAGAGAATCCAACATGAGGTATGTGTGTTCCTTAAATCATTCGAGAATGTCTTTGGTTTGGCAAGGAAAGTTGAAAATAAAAATATGGCTACTAGAAGGGCTGCCACTAACACCTATAGAGAGAGAAATGTTTCCCCTCCTAACCTCACCCACCCCAGAAGGTTGACACCTCATCAAGTGAAGGAAAGAAAAGCAAAGGGACTATGTTTCAATTGTGATGGTAAGTACAACAAGGGGCATGAGTGCAATGAGAAGAAATTAGTCTACATAGATTGTGAAGAAAAAGAAGATCGCGAATTAGAACAATGTTAAGATGTAGAACTAGAAGATACTAACCCAACCATATCTTGTCATGCATTGGCCAACATTAGTAATCCTCAAACTCTCAAGATAGAAGGACATCAAAAAGAAAAAGGTAATAGTGTTGATTGATTCTCGTAGCACCTGTAACTTTATTAATTGCAAACTTGTCAAACTTCTCAATTACTTTATATATCTAGCACTAGGGTTTCAAGTAATGATTGCATATGGAGATACCATAAATTGTTCAAGGAAGTGCCATAGTATTAAGCTTACTATGGGGGTGTATTTATTGGATAGTCCAATGATTGCAATCTAAATGGGTGGTGTTGATGTTGTATCTGGTGTCCAATGGTTACAACCATTGGACAGTGGCTCTTAATTTTCAAGAACTTTTCATGAGATCCAAGATCCTCAGAAGGAAAGGAAATTGAACTTAGAGGTATCCCAGAGAAACCCTTTAAAGTGATTAGCTCTAATAGAACGATAAAAATCCATGATGTAATTGCATAATTGTGCTCACTAGATGTCCAAGCATATATACCCTATATTCCTATGGATGTCCAAAGAGTTATTGACAATCATTCCAAGGTATTTGGAGAGATGCCTAAAGGTCTTCCACCTACTCGAGATCATGACCATCCTATTCACTTGCAACTGGAAATTGTACCACCTAACATCAAACCTTACATGTACCCATATGCACAAAAGAATGAGAAAGAGAATATGGTTCAAGAAATGTCAAATGTAGGCATCATTAAGCTTAGCCAAAGTGTGTTTTGTGCACCAGTGGTAATGGTTCACAAAAGGGAAGGTTTATGGCATGTGTTCAGATTATAGAGAGTACAACAAGATTACCATTAAAGATAAGTTCCATATTCATGTCATTGATTAAATATTAGATTAATTATAGGGGGCAATTTTGTTTACTAGTTTGGTTCTCTATTCTGGATATCATTGAATCAAAATGAGACAAGACATTCCAAAAACAACCTTTAGAACACGTGAAAGTCATTATGATTTTTTTGTGATGTCATTTGGCCTTACCAATACACCTTCCACTTTCAAAGCTTGTTGAAATTTATTTTTAAATCATTCCTTACAAACTTTGTGTTAATATTTTTTGATGATATACTAATCTACAACAAATCTTAGGAAAAGCATATACAATATGTTGGGATGGCCTTAAAACTATTGGAGGAGCAACCACTATATGCAAAGACTTCTAAGTGTGCCTTTGGGGTTCATGAAGTGAAATATTTGGGTCATATTTTATTTCATGTAGGTGTGAAAGTGGACCCTAACAAAATTAAAGATTACGATGGAATGAACAAAATTAAAGATTACGATGGAATGACCAATTCCCAAAACCTTGAAGAATCTTAAAGAATTCTTAGGATTGATAAGCTATTGCAACAAGTTGATCAAGAATTACGTTTAAATAACAACCCTAGTAGTATTATTAAAAAGGGAGGCATTTTCTTGGACTCAAGAAGCAACAAAACCTTTTGAAAAACTTCAAGAGACAATGTGTACAACTCTTGTATTAGCCACACCTGACTTCACAAAAACATTTATTGTGGAGTTTGATGCATCAAAGCATGGCATTAGCATAGTTTTAATGCAATAAGGCTCAGATTGCCTTTGAAAGTTGCAAACTTAAAGAAAAAAAACTTACTCAAACCAATTTTCTGAAAAATAAATATTGGTCATATTGCATGCAATGAAGAAATCACACCCTTACCTAATAGAAAGACACTTCAAGGTAAGAACATATCATGATAATCTTAAGTACTTTTTGGAACAACAAAACTCTCTTCTAAAGAGCAACAAAAATGGGTTACAAAGACATTAGGTTTTAAATTTGAAATCATCTATAAAAAAGAAAAGAAATGTGGTGGCAAATGCACTTTCAAAAAGAGAAAAAGTCATACGGGGCTTACTTTGTGTTATTTCCATTTCACAATCTAATTGGGTGGAAGAAACAAAGATCGAATGGAAGCAAGATTAGAAAGCATGCAAAATAATTCAGCAACTAGACGAGGACCCTAATGCATTAGATAAATTTGTGTGGAAGAATGATTCAATATGGTATCAAGATCACCTATATTTATGTAAGAATTTATAACTCAAACAAAAGGTCATTTTGGAATTACACACTTATCCTATAGGAGGACATTCAGGGTTCTTGAAAACTTACCACATGATCAAGAATGATTTTTTCGAGGAAGGTCTTAACATTGAGGTTCAAAATTTTGTAGTGGAATGTTTGATTTGCCAACAAAATAAGGGAGAGAAACAGAACAACATGTCTTCTACAGCCATTAGCAATACTAGGCCAGCATTGGAAAGAGGTCTCAATGGATTTTAACACCAATCTACCAAAGTCTAAAGGAAAGAATGCCATCATGGTAGTGGTGGATCAACTCACAAAGTGTGCCCATTTTTGCTCTCTCTCTCTCTCATCCCTTGAAAGATGAAAGCAAGTACAATAACTGCAACATTCATGGAAATAGTTCAAAAGCTACATGGAATCCCCAAAATTATTGTAAGTGATAGAGATCTAATTTTCACTAGCAATTTTTGGACAAAAATATTTTCTTGTTTGGGTACTCAATTGGCTCACGGCTCATCTTATCATTCTCAATTTAATGGGCAAACTAAGATTGTGAATAAATATCTATAAAGGTATCTTCGTTGTTTTCAATATGATAAACAAACACAATGAGTCAGGTGGTTTCCCTTGGCAGAATGGTGGTATAACCCATCATTCCATACTTCATAAAAAAATGCCCCCATTTATGGCAATTTATGGCAATTTATGGCTATCATCCTCCATCCATCACATCAACATTGAAAGGGAAAGCTAAAGTTCAAGCAATGGAATATCACATAGAACACCAACAAGAGGTTATCCAACTATTGAAAGACAACTTGGCAATAGCACAAAATATGATGAAGCATCAAGTAGGTCAACATTGTAGTGAAAGGAAATTTTAGTGGAGGATTGTGTATTTTTTAGATTAGAACCATACAAATAAATGTCCCTTAAGCAATAAAAGAAGTACAATAATTTAGCATCCAAGTACTATGGTTCCTATAAATTATTGTTGATGATTTAAAATATGGCTTACAAATTAGAATTGCCTCCATCTTCATGTGTACATCCAACCTCCCATGTTTATTGCCTAAAAAGGTAATCAATGACAAGATCCTAGTTTAGACTATTTTACCAAAGATAGATGAAGAATACTAGAACATAAAACAATCCTTGAAACATAGATCAAACAACTATTGAATCAAACAATTACCAAGTACCTCATCAAGTGGAAAAACTTTCCAACAGAAAAGGCAACATAGGAAGATGATTTCTTCGTGCAAAAACATCCATAGTTAATCAAATGTCGAGAACAACATTTGTTTGAAGGATGAGGACATGTTAAATCCTAGATATTGTCGCATTACATTTCTATTATTATATCAATGTTATCTTTATTGGTCGGCTATGACCTTAATTGTAATTGCACCATTTGTCGCCTATGTATACCAATGAGACCTAGTTTTAGAGATCATTTCAACTTGTGCATTTGATATATTGTAAAAGGAGGTTGCCCCCTCAAAGAAACTTCTTATTTATTCTTTTTATTTCATTCTCAAGGCTTGGAATTACTCTTTCTTTCTACTTTTATGTTATTTTGGAAATTTGGCCCATAACATTGAATGAGTGGAAATGCAAAAGTAATACAAAGTCCAACCATAAATTGGTTTGTATGAGGCAAGCCTTCAAAATTTCATTAATGCAACTCCATCCACATTTAGAGCTCTCTTGAGAACAAAGGAAACTATTTTCTTACACTTGGCAGCAAAAGAATAATTAATCCATACATCGAAAGAACCTTACTAAAGATATGCCATAGAATTGTTGCTTGTTGAAGAGAGTTATATCTATCCTTCAACAACATCAACTCAAAACTTGCCTTAGGACAACCCTTTTACTATCACAAAAAATCCTCTCTACTATCACAAAAGTATATGACCTCGCCCATTTGTAGTGTTCCTAAAGATGGATCAACCTCGAATAGCCATAAGCACTAGTCAAGGCCAAAAATCCTAGACTCTCTACAATCACAAAAGTATATCACCTTGCCCATTTATAGTGCCACTAAACATGGACCAACCCAACCCTGAATAGCCATAAACCCTAGTCAAGGCCAAAATCCTAGACTTAAATCGATTTATGAAGATGCTTCACAGAAGTGCATTGTGCAATATAGATTGGATATATATTTGACACCTCACTCAAATACTCTTAATATTACAAGTCCATGATGTTTTTGACCCAACCCTCAATAGCCATAAACCCTAGTCAAGGCCAAAATCGTAGACTTAAATGGATTTATGAAGATGCTTCACAAAAGTGCATTGTGCAATATAGATTGGATATACTTTTGACACCTCACTCAAATACTCTTAATATTATAAGTGCATGATGTTTTTGAAAACTCCCTAAACTTCAACATCATAGATGAGCCTAGATTTGGTCATTTTAAAATAAACTGAACCGCCAAACATTCCTAGGAAAACTTTTTCCTAAAACGAAGATTCCCTAACCTCATCTTATGTATAGGATACTTGCCTTTTTGTTCCCTTATCTCTCCACTTGGACTAGAACCAAAAGCACAACCCTTTGGCCTATAAACATTGAAATTATTTGTCCTTAAATGTCATTCCTTATAAGAATAATGTTTCCAATGGAGATACGCATAGAATGAACCTTTTCACACAAATAAGCGCTGCATTATGTCTGGCGTTCCAGATGATAGCACTACCACTTGGCACTTGTGTCTTTTGCATCTGGGACTCTGTTTTAGCACCGGCAACCATGGGTTCTTGGGCACTTGGCAATCAAGCACAATGGCACATGAATGCTCAGTGCTGGGATTTGGCAGTTGAGCATTTCAACACCATGACACTTTGGAACTGCCATAATGGGTAATTTTGAATTTCACCACTAGCAATTCCACAGTGCCTTCTTGTGGATGATTATGTGCTGCACATTTTCAAAAGAGAATCACATGAAAAATAGGAAAATTATGTGCAATAAAAAGAATAGAAATTCAAAACAACATAACACCAGAGTATGCTATGTGCTTCAGAATTGATGGGAAGGAAACCTATACAAAGAAATATTTTACAAAATAATTTGAAAAAAAACAAGAGAGAGAATATCAATACTTTTTTATTCTCTGTTTTGATACTTCTGTGGAGATTTGACAGTTGAGCATTTCAACATTATGACACTTTGGAACTGCCATAATGTGTAATTTTGAATTTTCACTACTAGCAATCTTCCACCGTGCCTTCTTGTGGATGATTATGTGCTGCACATTTTTAAAAGAGAATCACATGAAAAATAGGAAAGTTATGTGCAATAAAAAGAATAGAAATTCAAAACAACATAACATCAGAGTATGCTATTTGCGTCAGAAATGATGGGAAGGAAACATATATAAAGAAGTATTTACAAAATAATTTGAAAAGAAACAAGAGAGAGAATACCAATACTTTTGATACTCTGTTTTCATACTTCTGTGATTCATTTTTCAGTAAAAACTCTTCTGGATATATTTGCCTCCCACCCTTTGGAATCATAAGCAATTGCAAATAAGCTCGTTCCCATATTTCTGCCCAAAGCAAAATTCTAGACCCTAACTAAAGACTCCCTCCCTCTGAGGTAGGCCTCTAGAGTCCAAAGATCTTACGAGAAATAAAAATATTCATGGTGCCAATCCACAGTCTTCCAAAGTGATAATCTTGCAATGAGAATATAGTGTTGCAACATCAAGATGTTCAGACTTTTGCATATTGATCTTAATACAATTTCTGGAGATGTAATCCTGATTGTTAACACTGACAATGACAAATCAAAAGAAGCAATGTCAAAACTGATATCTAATAAAGCAATAGCATGAGAAGCAAATTTGCACAATAACTAGAGGCAATCAATCAGACTGATTACTCAGTAAAGCAAATCATCCCAGCTTCCTTAGATAAGTGGCCAAATTTGTCATGAACAAATTAACTCCACTAGAAAGTCATGAGATTAATTGATTCTTCATGAATACCATTCAGTCTAATGCAAAATTTGGAGCACCCGATGACATAAGCTTTCCTCCATTTGCCTGCCTAACTATAGAACTCTAGCAGTAATAATCTGCAAAATATTGAAATAATTTTATTTCAGCCTGTTCAAGTATGCAAGCTTTCTTACCTTATTACTAGTGAATACTTGAATTCGTTCATGCATCATGCGATGTAAACGTTCACCCATATCAGATCAGTGTGATTAAAATGTGTAACAGTTATCAGCCCAATCAAATCCATACTGCCAAGGGTTACCAGTAATCCCCACACGAACAAAGCCCATTCTTGAAATGATGGAAACGGTTCACATCCCTTATAATGATTTCTCGTTCAACAATCTTGCAAATGAACTTGGCTGCAGTGTGACAGTCGCCACATACACGAAGGTTTTTGATAATGCGGATAGGTGTACTATTTGGTGTGTTGAGGAGCCCAAACACAATAGCCAATTTTTCACTGTGATAACTAAGACTCTGTACTTTATGATCTTCCTCCACATCATGCAATGCAAAATTAGTGTCGGGCACATAACCAATATCCTTCATTTGCTCTGTCAAGCTCTCCAGCTTTGCATAAATCAACTCTGCTTGTGGGTGTGACCTGTCATCTACAACAAAATCATGCACAACATTCTTGACCTCAACCCAGCTGCATCCTGGCTCTTTTTTAACTCCTCTTTGTCTCATCAAGTTTCTAATGTTTGCAACATCAGCCCACCTGCCAGCTGCAGCATAAATGTTTGACAGCAGTACATAAGGTCCAGAACTCTCTGGCTCCAATTCAAAAAGGCATTCTGCGGCTCGTTTTCCTAGCTCTAAGTTGCCATGAATTCTACAGGCACCGAGCAATGCTCCCCACATTGAAGCATTTGGTTGAAATGGAGCACTGTTCATAAGATTATCTGCCTCATTTAACCGCCCGGCTCGACCAAGAAGGTCAATCATGCAAGTATAGTGTTCTGCATTGGGTGCAATATGATGATCACGGTTCATGGAATTAAAATACTGCCATCCTTGATCTAATAGGCCGACATGACTGCAAGCAGATATAACACTAACATAAGTAATGTGGTTCGGACTCATGTCAGCTCGTAGCATCTCTTCAAACAACTTAACTGCAGACTTTCCCAGTCCATTTTGGGCATATCCTGCAATCAATGCATTCCAGGAGACCGCATTTTTCTCTGGCATCCTTTCAAAGACTTGTTTTGCATCTTCAGTACTCCCACATTTGGAATATGTATCGACTAGTGCACTCCCAACAAACACGCTCCACTCAAATCCACTGTGGATAACAAGTCCATGAAGCTGCTTACCCTGTTCCAGAACTGCAAGACCAGCGCATGCTGTGAGAACACTTGCAAAGGTGACCTCATCCGATTTAACACCGACCTGTCGCATCTGCGAAAAGAGCTTCAGAGCCTTCCCACCATACCTATTCTGTGCATAGCCTGCAATCATTGCATTCCACGACCGCACATTTCTTTGAGGCGTTTTTTCAAACACCTTGCGTGCATCCTCAACCATTCCATTTTTGAAACAAGCGCTAAGAACACTGATCACAGTAACCTGATCAGGATTAACTCCTGTCTCTTGCATTTGAAAAAACAATTTCAAGGCCTGGTCGCCATACCCATTCAAGCCATAACCTGTTATCATGGCATTCCACGAGACCACATTTCGTTCCACCATTCTGTCAAATACTTTGCGTGCATGCTCTATAAAACCAGATTTTGCATACATATCAATAAGGCCTGCACCCACAAACAAATCCAACCCATATTCAGCTCTGATAATATGACCATGAACTCTCTTACCTTGTTCCAGATCCTGCAACTTAGCACAAGCACTCAAAACACTGGCAAATGTAAATGTGCTGGGCATTATGCCTTCCGCCAACATTTGCCAATAATGATTCAGAGCCTCCTCGGGACGACCATGTCGATCGTATCCTGCAATCATTGCGTTCCATGAAACGCCATCTCGCTCAGGCATTTTGTCAAACAGTTCGCGCGCATGATCTACACTATCGCGTTTGAAATAACCTGCGATCATGGTATTCCATGAAAATACGTTTCTGATGGGCATTTTGTCAAACACATTGCGTGCATCTGCCAGGCTGCCTGACTTGGCGTACATCTCCACAAGACGGTTTCCCAGAAAAATGGAATGCCGAAGTCCTGTTTTGATTAAGTGGGTATGGATTCGCTTGCCCTCTGTTAAATTATTCAATAAAATGCATCTCTTTAGAATCTTGTCATAAGCATTTGAATCCAATAGGATTCCTCGTTCATGGAAGCAGCCCATTGCTTCCTCTAATCGTTATGGATCATACATTGTCCTTTCAATGTCAATTTAGTTTACAGTCCCAGGATAAACAGTAGAGTTGCAATGTCTGTGCATGTCCTTGCCTCGGCAGTGCAATGGCCGAGTGCAATGGATGGTTTTATGTTTGTAACTTTGGTTTTCTTAATTGATGATTTTATGTCTAATGAATTTGAATCACCTCACCTGCAAATTTATGAGATTGGGTTCCAGTGGATTTGATTATTTTTTATCTTTAATAGATTTTTAGTTCAGATGAAACTGGATTAGTTTGATTAGCTTTTTTTAATATTTTTAATTAAATTAGCGTATTTTGTCATAGATTTTGATTTAAGACAAGTATTACAGAGTAGCTAGTCTCGGTTGCTTAATTTTAAAATAGTTTTCAATTCATTTAAAAAAAAGCAAAAGCAATTTAGTATAGATACTCACATTGTATTTCAAAATATTAAACACAATGTAATGCATAGATTATTAAAATAAATGTATTAATGTAGGAATACTCAAATTGCATTTCATTAATAATTAAAAATATTGTAAAATATTCATAAATATGGTTTTCCAATTTTAATTAGGGTTGAATTTGTGTATATCATTTACATATTTAAATAACAAATATTTAAATTGATTTTTAAAAAATATTAAGAGAATTTTTACTATTATTGAAAAATTTTGTCAAAAATTAATAACATTACAAAAACTTTATAAATATAGTTTTCAAATTTTAATTAGGATTGAATTTGTACATATCAACAACATAAGTAATTAAAAATATTTAAATTGAATTTTATTTATATTAAATTTCGAGGGTTGTTTTTATGCATTTCTATGAATTTGAAGAACATTTGTAAGATGAGAAAAGACAAGGACTATCATGAAGAGTGAATTGCAATTATTGATAGATGCGATACAATTTCAATTTAAATATTTTGTAATCATAATAAGACGGCGTGATTGAAGGGAGGATTTTAGAGGGTAAGGACTTGTAAGTGAAGGGAGGATTTTAGAGGGTAAAGACCTGTAAGTGACATATATGTGAAGTTAATGTAACGATATGTGTTGCCTCTTCATGGGGAATATGTGGAGGGAGATAGAAAGTGAGCTTATTCATACCCCTAAAATTTATATATGGTGAAATTATTTTTATGACATAAATACCCCTATTCTCCCCTTACACCAACTATATCACCATTGACTATTTTTCAAGGAGCAATGATGCTCTACACCACTATTCCAATGGCTTTTTACATTGTTTTATTCCTTTTGATTCGTATGCCTTTGAAATGGTTTTTTTTTTTCTTTATGTTCATAAAAAAAAGTTACATTTCATACTGCCACGTTGTTAAAAGTCCATGTAATCACGCTATAAAACCTTTCAAATGGGCTTATTTGGAAAGCCATTCTATTTGTTTGATCACATTATACTAATAATGTTCAATATTCAATATGATCTATTTTTTACTTCAATTTGTGATGTAAGCTTTAGAACATCAAATAACCTTTCATGATTATGTGACTTTAGCTTTTGATATTGACCTCCGCTTTAACAATGTTACATATTCTTCAAGAAGGAGCCTTTTACAATCATGTGCCTTCGGCCTTTGAGATTCACCTTTCCTTCAAAGATTTGTGACATATTTTTCAAGAACAAGGATCTGGATTTAGACATCTAAATAATTAGCAAGAATATTGAATAAAAGTTTCCAAAGGTACTCCCTTACCATGTGCGGTGAAGCTAACATGAGTGGAAATTGAAATTATTCTCTCAGGTACAACATTGAATTGTTACGTATTTGAGCATGGAAAAGATTTTATCAACGGCTATAAATGTTAATTTTACCTAAATTTAAAGCTTTTATTAGTTTGTATTAACCTTGTTCGTGATACTAGCCAAGACCTTATATTAAGACCACTTCCCATTCATTTATTATAGTCAACAAGTGTTGCTTTCTGAACATTTGGAAAATTGTTTAAGTTTTGTAACAAATCTTTAGCATTATTCTCTGTTATCCTGTAACAAATGCCATGGTGCTCGACCTCTCAGGATTATTTCTCTATTATCCTGTTGAGTCTTATGTTTTGTGACCCAACTATTACGTTGTTTTCTCACCGCCTAGTTAATAATAATTTTATGAGCACCAAAAGGGGCCAGGTTGGAGTATATGCATGAATTTTTGGGATATTTTGTATCTAGAAGCTAAAAGGTTTGATGGCATTTCGGTGCATCATCTTTGAGGTGCACAATATGAAGCTGACTCCATTACTCATCTTCTAATGTATAGGTATTGATGTATTCATTTTCATGGCTTTCATCATATGCTTAATGATTGTTATATTATACTATGCATCTATATTTATAATAGACGGCTTTACAATGCATTTATTTTTAAGTGCAGGAATTTCAATACATAATTTTTTTTATGGAATCTTTGTTTCAGGCTCTCTTGGCTTTACAATAACTCAACAATGCATCCAATCTCAACCTTAGACCTCCAAAACAATGAATTTTAGTGTAAGTTTACAAGTATCAAACAACAGTGTTTTGAACCATCTTTGAGAGCTTTCAATCGATGGCAGCCTTTGCAACCTTCCAACAGGAATTCTTGCTTAATAGTTTGTTGTTAAACTTGCGTGTTGTAGGCAATACAATAGATTATATTTTGATAGGATCATGGGGTGACAAGGCCTTCAAAGAAGGCTAGAAGTTTTGCAAGGCCAATCTAGCTTGGTCTTGAAAGACTAGTAAGTATACAAGAGTACCCTCTGAGGAGGAAATCCGCGTAAACCCAAATGCAAAATATTTGCATATTTGTGCCAATGAGACTGTTCATGGTGTTGAGTTTAAGGACTACCCTAATCCCAAAGTGGACACTACCCTTTTGGTTGCTGACATGTCCTCCAATTTTTGCTCCAAGCCTATGGATGTCTCTAAATTCAGGTTCATCTATGTTGGAGCTCAGAAAAATGTAGGGCCGGCAAGGGTGACCATTGGTATAATCAGAAATGACCTTATTGGCAAGGCCCAACATAGCACCCCCTTCATGTTGGATTAGAAAATTCGTGTTGAGAACCTTCTAACTCATTAATAATAATAGAATAACAACATTTTTTAAGGGATTATAAAAGCTTTAATGGAGATATTTGAATGCCACATTCAGGATTGAATCTTTAGTCCCCTAGCGCTAGCATGGCTTAGGCCCAGAAATAACATACTCAAATCATGTACACTACATGTTAAACTATGTTAATATATATATATATATATATATATATACACCCTCTTCCTCCTTCAAGTGTTCTAGAATTTTTACTCTCCAATTTCTCAAAAACCCCAACTACTTCCCCTGTCTTTCATTTATACCCAATCCCTTTCTCCTTCCTTCATCCTTACTCCATTGCTCCTGTCTCATCTCTCCAACTACCGAAACATTTAATACCTCTTATCTCTTTTAGATTTTGAATCACATTAATATATATATATATATATACTTGAGTGGTTTATGTTGTCATAGTTAATTAATTTGGTTTAATCTATTGACTGTACAATATTTACTCTTCTCTCGAAGTGTTCACTTCGGGATCCATTTTGAGGAGATGGGTTGGATCATCTATCCCAAATATTAATAATTACTTTGGATTGAATAAAATAATAATTCCTTCGTGATTTATGTTGACCCTTCGGGTTGTGTAGCGGCGGTTTATCTTTAATGGTTGGTTCAATCTACCCATTTATGTCTTAAATGCTTTTAGGTTAGAATATTTAACTAATAAGTGTGACTGGACATGATGAGGATTCCAATGTCCTGATTAATAAACAAAATCAAATCAGATTCGACAAGGATTTCTAGATTTGTTTTAAATGCTCATATAAGAATAATATCATATTATTCAATTATACTTCAATTTCAGATTTTTTTTAAACCCATTAATGTTCCACTATCCAAAGGACATGACATGATTAATCTGGATGTATTAATTTAACTAACATAATGAACTCTCGCTTGACAATAGTTTTAAAACAATAATAATTATTTAATCCAATTATTAATAATAATGCTAATGATAATAATCATAATAATCATAATAAAGTCCCAGAGCACTTAAATCAAATTATCGATTGTTGGGTTAACATCCTACCAGGAAACATCAAATCTAAACCAACTATGGCTTGTATCTGGAAGCTCCTCCCAATGAATATATGCTGGCAGATTTGGCTGGAAAGAAATAAAAGTGTCTTCGAGAACAGGAAGATCGATAGCTCCAGAGCGGCCAATAAAGATACCGTGATGATCTTTGAAGCTCTTGATTCTGAAGGTGTTCATCTCCCGAATCATGAAGCCCTCTCTTGGTCCAAATTTCAGTGGTGTCAAGTCTTTGTAAAGACGAGCTCACTTCAGTCCAAAAAAACTGATTCTTGCTCTGTCTGGGAAATCAGCAAAGATCAAGTGCAATTTACTCATTGGTGGACCGATCAAGATAGTCATACTATTTTATTTGATGGGGCTTCCAAAGGGAACCCCGGGGAGGCAGGTGCGGGTGGGATCATTTTTTATCCCGGAGGAAACAAAATGACTACCTTTTCTTGGGGATTGGGGAAGAAAACCAACAATGAAGCAGAATGGATAGCACTGCTCCACTCCTTGGAAATCGATGCTTCTCTTAATGTCGGCAAACTTAAGGTCTTTGGTGACTCAAGGCATGTTATTCAAAGAATGAGGTCTGGGACTAAAACAAAAGGCTCAAAAAGTCACAGAATTCAAAGAAGAATCAGCTCTCTCACCCTCCCTAAAGACACCCTCTTCTTCCACATTCTTAGAGAGAACAACTCCTTAGTTGACGACGCTGCCAATAAAGGAGTCACCTTGGATGTTGTTCAAGTCCTTTACAATAATGACAAGGTCGAGTTTTTGTTTATCCCCTAACTCTCTTCCCATGCACCGCCACCCTCACTTTGGTATTTTCGGCCATCTTATGAATTGCCCCACCCCCGCACTCCTACAGCAGGCACGCGGCCTCACACGTGCCCGTCACATGGTCTCCCCTCCCCTTGTCAGCTCAAGCAAGCTAGATTTAACTCCTTCTCTCCTTCCCCAGGATTTTATCTCTGCAATGGCTCGCTCCTTTCCTACTACCCCGCTCTCGTCTGCATTCGACAACCTCTCCATTCTTGAGCCTCAGGACAATGACCTTTATTCCTCCGGTGACTCCCCCATTCCTATCCCCCTTTTCACTCTCCTCTACAGCTCCATGGATGGCGTGAAGGCCACTCTTGCAGCCCTGAACCACACCATTGAAGACATCAAGCTCCATCTTCACAGAAATTATGAAGCTATATGTACCATTGTTAAGCAGAATGATGAAATTTCCACCGAAGTCAGGTACAATACCACTCAGCTTTCTTGTCAAGATTCCAGAATCAACGACCTTGAGAGAAACCTCTTCAAGCTAATGGGCAAGGTTGATATACTCAAGGAAGAAGTTTCAATTTTAACCAGCTAGACTCAATGCAGTCATTTTCAGGAAGCTCCCACAGTGAATTGGGAAATGATGGACGCTGCCTCTGTGCAGCAACAGAATTATGGCTAGTCTCTCTCTCTCTTTGCAGGTTCTTCATTTTTGCTATAGTTTTTTAATGTTTTTCTGCACTCTGTTAAACTCCCAGTTTGTAAGGGTTTATCCCACTTCTACTATGGAAAAGTATAGGAAGCATCGAAACAGGAATTTCATAGTCAAGACTGGCATTACTGTTTGTTATTTACAGCTCTCTCTTTTTGAAAAAACACTTCTCTCTTTATAATGTATGGCTGTGCACAACCTTTCGAATATATATATTTGTACCCTGTGTGTTGAAATATTGTAACTTCTAAGAATATTATATTTGTACTTTATTATTCCAGAGATGTTTGATTCCTCCGTGGAGACCCTATTGTATATCCGAATATGTTCATTCCTCCAAGAGAATGTGGTAACTAGGGTTATTAGATCTCCCATGTGGGGTCGACCCTGTGTTAGCTGTTTAGGGGTTATTAGACTCTCTTAGGAGAGGTCGGCCCAGTTAGGGTGAAAAGTCAGTTAGAAGATGCGTATAAGTAGAGGAGGTGTGTTCCTCACTTATCACTCATTCACTCACTTGTGTATTGCACATAGGAGAGAGAGAGAGAGAGAGAGAGAGAGAGAGAGAGAGAGAGAGAGAGATCTGCATAGGAGGAGAAGGAGCTCTTGTTTGGTGACTACATCTTTGTATTGGTTGATTATCTATATTGAGGAAAGCTTTGCTGGGTTTTCTACCCCATGAGGGTTTCCCAGGGTAAATATTTGTCTATCTTGTGATTGTGTTTCTTTCAGTGATCTTGCTTGTGAATTTAGGCTAAACTTAACATGGTATCAGAGCTAGCCTAAATAGGACATCTTTCACAAGGTGAAAATACCTCTCTCTCCTCCTCCGATGAAAAATAGGGTTTTTGCAAAAGTTGGAATTTTTGGAATCTGATTGCATGGATGGATAGCCCTCCTCAAAATCGAAGTTTTGATCCCTAGATTGAACTTTTTGAGTGGGTAGAATCCTGGGCTTTGTCAAACCCTAGCTTGACTTCTGGACCATAAAACCAGTAAACCAGAAAAAGTGCGCACTTGTGCACCAGTAAACCAAAAAAGGTGCGAACCAGACAACCAGAAATTTTGTTGCAGATCCAAAAGTTGTTGATCAGATTTGAAGAGTGCAGAGTTGAAGTTTCCAAAAGCAGAGTTCACTAGTTATCTCAATTCAATCAAGCACATCTCCTGGTAAGTGTTATTCTATCTTTTGAGAAACTTCAATTTTTGTGACCCCCTGGATAAGATGGCTCCAAGCACTAAGCTTGAAGACAAGCTAGAGGGTATAGAGAATTTCTGGGCATGGAAATATAGGATTGGGCTCATTCTTGAAGAGAATGATCTTGTCCAATATATCAAAGATGAGGTTGCAGAACCTAAGGAAGATGAAGCCAAAGAGAAGTATAAGAAGGACTTGATTAGGGCAAAGAGAATCATTGCTGATTTTATCAAATACCACTTGATTCCCCAAGTGGCATCCAAGAAGACCCCAAAGGAAATGTATGATTCCCTAGGCAGAATGTATGAAGGAAGGAACATCAACAGGAAGATGAATTTGAGAACTCAATTGAAGAGTACCAAAATGAACAAAGGAGAATCTATTCAAGATTAGTTCACAAGGGTCTCCCAGTTCAAAGAACAACTAGAGGCCATTGGAGACATCCTTGATGAAGATGAACTAGTCATGATTGCACTCAATGGTCTCACTAGACCTTGGGATTCATTCATCCAAACTATGTGTGCAAGAAAAGAAAGTATGAAGTTTGATGTGGTATGGGAGGATTGCATTCAAGAAGAGGCTAGGGTAGCCAACAGAGAAGCCCTACTCAAAGAATATGACCAAGATTTTGCCACTCACACCAGAAGAAGAACGAGTCATTTCAACTCCAAGAAGAATGGCCACCAGGAGTCTCAACCTCCTCATAGATTTCAAAAGAAAAGAGGAGCAAGTTCACGTAGGGATCTCTCCTCATTTCAATGTTACAGTTGTCACAAGATGGGACACCTTGCTAGAAATTGTCTTTCAAAGAAGAAGAAGGGTATTCATCATAAAAGACATCAAGCACATCTAGCAGAAGATGATAGTAAAGAAGAAGAAGAGGAAAGGCCTCGAAAGAAAAGAACTAGAATAGAAGATAAAGATGCAGAAGAGTATGTTTTATTTGCTGCACTCTCTGGGTCTGTAATACCTGGAGAAGATACATGGATTATTGATAGTGGTGCTTCAAAGCACATGACAAGACAAAAGAAGACTCTTTCAAAACTTGAAGAGAAGACCTCTCCTCAAAAGGTATCTTTAGGAGATGACTATCAATATCCCATCAAAGGAATTGGTGAAGCAAGCTACAAGCTTGATTCTGGAACTCCATTGAAGATGAAGGAAATATTATATGTACCGGGTTTGAAGAAGAACCTTCTTTCTATCTCAGCTTTAGATAAGAAAGGTTATAGGGTTGCATTCATAGATGGACAAGTACTCATGTGGCCCAAAGGAAAATCAATTGAGGATGCAATTGTTATTGGTGAAGAGGAAGGAGGTCTATACAAACTCAAGGGTCATCCAGAAGATGCCCTTGTTCATGAAGCCACTCGCCCAAGTGAGCTATGGCATAGGAGGCTTGCTCACATTAACTACAAGCACTACCTCATGTGAGCAAGGTAGTCATAGGACTACCATATTTAAATATTGATCATGATGGCACATGCAAAGGATGTGCAAAAGGGAAGAATATCAAGAACCCATTTCCAAAGAGTGAAACAAAAACCAAAAGTACCTTGGAATTGATTCATTCAGATGTATGTGGACCTATGCCCTCCACATCCTTGAGTGGATATGAATATTACCTTACATTCATTGATGACTACTCAAGAAAGACTTGGATATATTTCCTAAAGGGAAAGGATGAAGTCTTTGGAAAATTCAAGGAATTCAAAGCCTTGATAGAAAATCATTCAGAAAAGAAGATCAAGATACTCAGGACAGATAATGGTGGAGAATACACTTCAAAGGATTTTGAATTCTTTGGTAAAGAAGCTGGAATTAAGAGGGAACTAACCAATCCCTACAATCCTCAACAAAATGGTGTTGTGGAAAGAAATAATAGAACCATTATGAAAGCAATGAAAACAATGATACATGATCAAGAACTACCTATGTATCTATGGGCTGAAGCAGCTAGGACAGCAGTCTATGTGCAGAATAGACTATCTCATAGTGCTCTTGATTTCAAGACCCCAAAAGAAGTGTTCACAGGGAAGAAGCCTGAGGTAAGTCACCTCAAGATATTTGGATGCCCAGTATACATTCACATTCCAAAAGAAAAGAGAACTAAGTTGGATCCTTCTGGGAAGAAGGGAATATTTGTTGGATATTGTGAAGCATCCAAAGCATTCAGAATATACATCCCAGGATTCCATCATATGGAAATAAGTAGGGATGTGACATTTGATGAAGAGGCAGCTCTCAAGAGATCTAGGAAGTGCCAGTATGAAAAAGTATATGAAGAAGATGCACCTTTCAGAATTACAGAGGCTGCACCCACCCCTGAAGATGTAACACCTAAATACCATGACATGATAAAACCACAAGAACCCCCTGCTCTAGACATATCAAGGAAGAGAAAGCCAGCATGGGAAAGAGACATTATACTAGGAGCAGAAAAGTATGGAGATCCTGAAGGATCCACTAGAGTGAGCAAGAAACCAAAGTCATTCTCCAACTATATGGCTTTGATGTGTGATATTGTAGATCAAGAACCCACTAGTTATGAAGAAGCATCTCATAAGAAAGAGTGGGTTGAGGCAATACCAGTCAATAATGAAGAATGATGTTTGGGAGATAGTTCTCAAACCAAAGGACAAGAGTGTGGTATCCTCCAAATGGATATACAAGATAAAACATGTTGCGGATGGTAGCATTGAAAAGTATAAGGCAAGGTTTGTGGCCACAAGATTCTCTCAGAAAGAGGGAATTGACTATGAAGAGACATTTGCACCAGTTGCAAGGTACACTTCCATTAGAACCATCATGCCACTTGCATCCATGATGAAGTGGAAATTACACCAGATGGATGTAAAGACAACTTTCCTGAATGGTGTGATTGAAGAGGAAGTGTACATAGAACAACCACAAGGATTTGAGGTTGAAGATAGAAGAACCCACCTGTGCAAACTAAAGAAGGCCTTGTATGGGTTGAAACAAGATCCCAGAGCTTGGTATGGAAGAATTGACAGTTTATTGACAAGCCTTGGCTTTACCAAAAGTAAAGCTGATCCTAATATTTATCTCAAGGTTATGGATGATGAACCTGTCATACTGTTGCTATATGTGGATGATCTATTTCTGACAGGGAATGAGAAACAAATTATCGAGTGCAAGAAGAAGCTCTCTTCAAAGTTTGAGATGAAAGATCTCAGATTGATGCACTACTTCCTAGGTCTGGAAGTATGGCAAGGCCTAGAAGGAATCTTTCTCAACCAGAGAAAGTATGCGGTGGAAATCTTGAAAAGATTTAATATGTTGGAATGCAAATTCATGTCCACTCCCATGGATTCTAACTTAAAGCTATTAGCTGATGACTCATCAAAGTTAGTGGATATGACTTTGTACAGACAGATTATTGGGTCATTGATGTATCTGACAAATACCAGGCCAGATATATGCTTTGCTGTGAACACCTTGAGTCAATATCTAGTAGAACCTAGGTGTGTTCACCTGATTGATGCAAAGCATGTGATGAGGTACCTAAAAGGTACGATAGACTTTGGTCTATGTTATCTTCAAGATCATGACTTCAGATTGTATGGTTACACAGATGTTGATTGGGCAGGAAGTGTATCAGACAGGAAGAGCACATCAGGAGGATATTATTGTCTGGGATCTACCATGATCTCGTGGTTTAGCAGGAAGTAGTCTAGTGTGGCTCTCAGCACAACTGAAGCGGAATATATTGTTGCTTGCTCTGCTAGTTGTGAATCGATATGGATTCAAAAGTTGTTATCGGGATTATTTGACTTAGAGATGGACCCCACTGTGAACTTGTGTGACAACCAGAGTTGTATCAAGATGACAGAGAATCCAGTGTTCCATGATAATTCAAAACACATAGAGAACCGATATTTTTACATATGGGATATGGTGCAAAAGGAGCTATCAAGATTGAGTATGTGAGCATTAACGAACAAGTTGCTGATATATTGACCAAACCTCTATCTCGAGTAAAGTTTGAGTATTTCCGAGACAAGCTTGGTGTAGTTCAGAAGGACCCTCCTCGAAAGGGGGAGTGATGTGGTCGTTGATGATGAGATTGCCTGCATCGACGGTAAGGTCGATGATGTGGATACCTGTATTGATGATACCGACGATGAGGTCGATGAGTGGTCCTTAGACTTGGTCTAAGTTGATGAGTGGATTGTATCATCCTTGGACACTTGTCCTAAAAGATATATGTAGACATATGCCTCCGAGAAAGTGGTCCCAGTGGATGTGATAGGACTGCATCATCCCTGAACATTGAGTTCAAAATGTACGTGAGAGGACTGCATCGTCCCTGAACATTGAGTTCAAAATGTATGTGATAGGATTGCATTGTCCCTGAACATTGAGTTCAAAATGTACGTGAGAGGACTGCATCGTCCCTAGACCTTTGGTTCAAAATGCACATGAGAGGACTGCATCATCCTTGGACCTTTGGTTCAAAATGCACATGAGAGGACTGCATCGTCCCTAGACCTTTGGTTCAAAATGCACGTGAGAGGACTATATCATCCCTGGACCTTTGGTTCAAAATACACATGAGAGGACTGCATTGTCCCTGGACCTTTGGTTCAAAATGCACGTGAGAGGACTGCATCGTCCTTGAACCTTTGGTTCAAAATGCACGTGAGAGGACTGCATCGTCCCTGGACCTTTGGTTCAAAATGCACGTGAGAGGACTGCATTGTCCCTGAACCTTTAGTTCAAAATGTACGTGAGAGGATTGCATCATCCCTGAACCCTTGGTTCAAAATGTATGTGGTAGGATTGCATCATCCTTGGACTTATGTCCTAAATTGAGAGGGATTGACCATCCCGTAATTGGATCATGTGTGTTGTAGAGTATGCTGCTATGATGCTATTGATCGAGAGATCCAGATGATGATGTTGTTGATCGAGAGATCCAGATGATGAGGATGTTGATCGAGATATCCAGATGATGATGTTGTTGATCGAGAGATCCAGATGATGAGGCTGTTGATTGAGAGATCCAGATGGTGATGATGCTGTAGCTGTTCAAGTGCTACAGAATATGAAGACTCGGTACTGAAGATGTTGATGTTCCAGTATTGAAGATCTTGAAGATATTACAGTAACTGTTTGAGTTACTGATGATGTATGAAGAAAGCTTCCAATGATTTATAGATGTATCATGTATCATGTATCATGTAGTCGATGACTCCTTGCTCCTATAGATGTTGTTATAATATCCTTCTCATTAAGGGGGAGTGTTGAAATATTGTAACTTATAAGAATATTATATTTGTACTTTATTATTCCGAAGATGTTTCATTCCTCTATGGAGACCCTATTGTATATCCGGAGATGTTTATTCCTCCGAGAGAATGTGGTAACTAGGGTTATTAGATCTCCCATGTGGGGTCGGCCCTGTGTTAGTTGTTTAGGGGTTATTAGACTCTCTTAGGAGAGGTCGGCTCAGTTAGGGTGAAAAGTCAGTTAGAAGATGCGTATAAGTAGAGGAGGTGTGTTCCTCACTTATCACTCATTCACTCACTTGTGTATTGTGCATAGGAGAGAGAGAGAGAGAGAGAGAGAGAAAGAGAGAGACCTGCATAGGAGGAGAAGGAGCTCTTGTTTGGTGACTACATCTTTGTATTGGTTGATTATCTATATTGAGGAAAGCTTTGCTGGGTTTTCTACCCCATGAGGGTTTCCCAAGGTAAATCTTTGTCTATCTTGTGATTGCGTTTCTTTCAGTGATCTTGCTTGTGAATTTAGGCTAAACTTAACACCGTGTCTGTTAAAAAATAATAATAATAATAAATTAATGAATAGTAATTAACACTATCTGTTTGTTTGCTTCCTAAGTATTCACTTATCAACCTGGTACCTCTATACTTATAGACAAAGTACCCTTAAGGGTTTAACCAATAATAATTAATAATTAAACAATACAATTTACTATCAAATATGGAACAATGTTTATACTTGGTTATGACAAATTCTGATAATAATTCCAATCGACGATACTCAATTCAATTCATTCATTACAGTACTCACATTTAGTTAAGGATTACTTAACGTCTTGCTTAACTTCCATTACCTATCTAGAATAAATGTATAATGAACTCACTGTTTCACTTACACCATTATTTAACCTATAAGTATTTGTATAACGATACTAGTGTATATATGTAAAGTCTACATGCGTGGCCAACGTATGCACAGATCACATATGTACCATAAGTAAGCATATCCTTCCTATGTGTATCTACTAATTAACAATAACAATGCATATGTAATAATCATAAATACTTAACATAATCAATTTGACATTATGAGTTGTTTAATGGTTTAACAATCAAGGTTTAACATCATTATACGTAGGTTCTCAGTAATTAATTAATCAATTACTTCAGGGGATGGATAACTACTACCACTACACAATGTGATAGAACTCCTAATCCCCAACAATACTAGCTAACACATCCTCCCATCATATCCTACTTCTGCATCATCCATATCCTTCCACTGCTATTAAGGATGTGGTGTCGGCTTCACCGACCTGGACACATATAGAAACTGAGAGCGGTAGCATCGTCTAAACAACGGACCTGACCTCTCCTAGTAGGCATCTGACCATTGTCATCACATGTCTAGGGGAGCATGACTCCTCACAACCCTCCCACAACCTCAGGTATCATAGAACATAAGGTGGGAAATGCCTCCATCCCTCTCAACATACTGGGTCTATACCCTGTCAAAATCATATTGTGTTGTTACTAGGATTATCGGTTTGTGTCATCGTATCATCCTGTTGATTGCTAAGATTTATTGCTTAACATGTACTTATTCCTCATATCATATCAAGTATCCGGCTATCACATAGCCTTTGTGTCCTGCAGATTAGTATTTTGCAGACATACATCTATAACAAATATTTCCATTTGATCAGTAGTTGGTCCATATTATCAACATCATTTCATTTCATCATATAAAACCATTAAATCGATCACATCATGGGTTGGTATCCACGTACCACATCATATATATCACATTTCATCAAGGACGATTATTAAACATACATTGTCATTATGAAATCATAAAGGAATCTCATGATAACTACAACATCGTAATCACATAATCATAGTAAAATTCATCATAATGGTAACATCATCACATCATAATCGTAGTATCAGCATAAGCATAGTATCATCATCAACATAGTAGCAACATATAATCATGTCTAACGTGTCAAAATATAGTTTACTCGGTCTAGCTAAGTCCAACAGATAATAAGCAAAATAAAGTGCAGTATGTATGACAGGTAAACATTGTTGATGTATATGTAACTTCGGAATGTATTTCATATATATATTTATTGTACTCATATAGAGATGTATTATTCCTCTATACGGAAGTGTTTGTATTCCTATAGAGATGTTATTATTCCTCTATATGGAAGTGTCGTCATTTATATTGTATGGGTCGTAACTTATACTTGATGGGTTATTAGACCACCTTGTTGGGGTCGGCCCTAAATAAGTCATGTGGGTCGAAGGGTTATTAGACCACCCTATTGGGGGTCGGCCATGTGGGTCAAAAGGTTATTAGACCACCCTATTGGGGGTCGGTCCAGTCAGCATTATGTTATGTGGTTAAGTTAAGGCCGACCCAGTAAAGGTTATTAGGCAAGTCAAGTCAAGTATAAATAGAGTGTGGGAGGCACTCTATTTGATCATTCTATTCTCTCTCACACTCTCGGGAGAGTGGCGCACTTGTGGAGGAGGAGAAGCTGCTGCTAGGGGATGTCTATCTCTTATGATTGGTTTGTATCATTGCTCTATCTATCTCTGAGGAAGTTATTGGGGTTTTTCACCTTTATGGTTTTCCCCAAGTAAACTCTATGTCTCTTGTGTGCTTTCATTATTGTGTCCATGATTGATATGCTGTAGATATGTTGTACATGTTGTTCTCTCAATTAAGATCCTAGATCAGATTGAAGTAAATTCTAAAAAAATAACATGGTATCATAGCTAGCCTGAAAGAAGGCATGGTATGGCATGTATGACACTTGTTGCAATTGCGAAGATAGGGCTTGATATAGCAAAAACCAATCATCGTAGAACTTTCGCTATAAATAAATTTTGGCAAGGTTTCAGGGTCTGAAAATAGTACAGGGAGAATCTGAAATCCCCATGTACCTTGTATCCAAAGAACAACCTCTAATTCGTTGTACTTTGTGATTTATGATCTGTACAATATAGGGTTTCTGCCTCTTCCAGATCTCAGTAATAAACAGGTGACCTTGGGAAAAAGGTCATAACTTGGGCTAGGAAGCTCCAAATGAAATTTCGTAAAAAATGACAGGTAGTGTATGGACTATACTTTCTCAGGTAACTTTTTCAAAGGCCGAAACTAAACCACTGACACGTGGCACGCCGTACAAGTTCGCTCTCCTGTTTTATCCCATAAACAGGTCACGTTGCGACACTTGGCATAACTCTCTCTCAGAGAATCCATTTGAGGTCATACCTGTGGGGTTGGAAAGAGGACAGGTCGGGATATCAAAAGAAAAGTTTTCAGACCCTGTGGATCGAAAAGTTCAGAGTTACACCAAAACCAATTAGGTACAAATTTCTGTCAAAACAGAATTATTTTTTGAGCACCTTCATTCATGGCTTCCAGAATTTAGGGTTTCGGAGAAAGTTGGAATTTTTGTAATTGGAAACTACAGCTGAATTCTACTCATCAAAATCTAAATTTAGATACAAATATCAGAATTTTTGGTTGGGCAGAAGGTCGGGCTTAATCAGACCCTAGTTTGGGACTTTGATTGGAAAAATGGAAAATTAGGGCTTCTGCAAAAATGGAAATTTTTAAAATTTGTGACCATGGCTGGAAGCTCCTCGGAAAAATAGAAGCTTAGAGCTTTGGATCGAACCTTTTGATTGGGCAGAAGGGTGGGATTTATCAAACCCTAGTTCGGGGTCATGTCTAGTGAATCCGAAAGTTTCAAAGGAAAATTTGAGGGGTGAAACTTTGCAGTTTTCAAATTATGAGTATACCAGCTTGATCAGCTCATCAAGGCGCATATTTCTATCCTTTCGTAAGTTTGAAATTCAAAGTTTGAATTTTTAGGGTTTCTCTGAAAAACCCTAATCCAGCTCCAGATCCAGTTCCTACAAATCAAGTGGATTGGGTTAATCCTAGAAGAGAATGGATTGGTCACCTGCATAAGTGAAGAAGTTCCTGTTTCAGAGGGAGATGAGACTAAGGCCTTACATAAGAAGATTACAAGCAATCTCGACAGGTATGACTCATCCAGGTATGTTTCAAGATTTGTTCATGATTAAGTTTATGGTATGTTTGTCTTCATGTTATTACGGTTAGTACAATCTTGATTAAATTTAGACTTGTTGTATCACCTTAATAAAATTATGAATGCATGATAGAAGATATTCATTGATTAGGGTGTTGACACTTATGATTGTACTAATGCATTATGGTGTTGTATGAGGTTTATGTTGTCCGCTAACATGAAAGGTACACCAAGAAAGACAAATCATGTTCTAGTTCAAGAACATATGATCATGATGACATGAGGACAAAGATTCATCCATTGTCATGAATCACTTAGAAGATCTATTTGCGAGGTATGTATAACTTGGTTCTATAATGGTTAACCTATGAAAGATGCATGTTACTAGCACAAGTCATTGAAGAGAATAAGAAGACATCATATGGGTATGTTAGACATAACTAGCTAACATACTAATCCAGGTACGTTTTTCCTATATCAAGTTAGAATCCTACCTTGTGATAGGATCTCTTATATAAGTATACATGGCATGATTGATAATGATTATTCATAGGTTTGAATAAACATGGGTGTATGCATATTATGTTTCTTACCTTAATTGATGATATGACTAACTAGAAGAGTCATGAAAGTATAGGTTTGAGTAATCACGGGTTTAGGTATATTATGTTTCTTACTTTAATTTATGATATGACTAACAATAAGAGTCCTTGAATACTAATGCTTATTATTTCTGTTCAAAATGATCATAACTATACATGGTTAAGATTATTGTGTTTTCATAGTATTGAGAATATACTAATAAATGTATGATTATGTATGAGATCTCGAGGATATCACAATAATGATACGTGTAAGCATGCATAGTGATCCAGGATGGATATAAGTTCAAGGACAAGTAATCCAGGAAGCAAAGATCAAGAGGGAGCACACTCCAGTAGTTTCTGCAAGGATGCATATATTCATAGGGAGTCGACCACTTCTCACAATCCACATCAGAATGGAGTTGCAAAGATTCAGAGGGAGTCCACCCAACAACCAAACAAAGATAAGTATTTGAATTGTCATTTCTTACATATTTGTTTGTTTAAATAATATTGTTCAATGATGTATATGCCTATGTTCCTAGACTTAGGTTGTGTATTATGCATATTAGAATAATTGCATTAATGAACAGTATATGACTAATATGCATGTGATGGGTAAGTGGCCTATGGCACTGTACAACATTCCATTGCTACTTATCTAGAATGAAACCTCTTTACTGGCATGTTGGGAGTAGTGCAAACTCTTAACAATGTTCTAGTAGAGATTGGAAGGCATCTAGAAAGTTACAGGATATGGATGAATGTTGTATTGAAGCATTGGCTAAAATAATTGCATGACTGTATGAAATATTTCTTTATGTGTAAGAATTTGTTCTGAAAACTATGAGAAGTTTCTAATCATGCAATTTAACTTGTTTTGTAGGAAAGATCGTATACGAGCTCCTACAAAAGAATGACTACAACATTTGTTTCAACAACAAAGTTATCTATTGAAGATATTGAATATATTGAAGTTCCCAGGATTCGGGAAGAATGCCATGATCGAGGAGTACCAGTCGATCATGAAGAATGATGTTTGGGATGCAGTCCCAAGACCTGAAGGGAAGTCTGTTGTGACTTCCAAATGGATCTATAAGATCGAGCATGCTGCAGATGGTAGCATGGAGAAATACAAAGTGAGGTTTGTAGCTCGTTGCTTCTCCCAGAAAGAGGGATTGAGTATGAAGAGACTTCTACACCTATAGCCAGGCACACTTCCATTAGATCAGTACTTGCTCTGGCTGCAGTGATGAAATGGATGATATACCAGATGGATGTCAAGACAACTTTCTTCAATGGTGTAGTTGAGGAGGAAGTGTATGTGGATCAGCCACTTGGTTTTGAGACATATGATGGGAAGTCATATATGTGCAGAACTTGGTATGGTAGGATAGATAGCTTTCTATCCAATTTGGGATTTACCAAGAGTAAAGCGGATTCCAACCTTTACTACAAGGTTGAGGAAGGCAATCCAGTGATACTACTTTTGTATATGGATGACCTGTTTATTACAGGTGAAGATAGATTGATTGCCGACACGCAGCGGAAGCTTGCTGCAGAGTTCGAGATGAAGAACTTGTGGATGATGAACTATTTTCTAGGTATGGAGGTGTGGCAAAGTGCAGATGGAATATTCCTTGGACAAGGGAAGTATGCAGTAGAGATCCTGAAGAGGTTTGGGATGATGGACTGTAAGGCCATGGCCACACCTATGGAATCAAATCTGAAGCTTCTGTGTGATGCTTCATCTGAGCTGGTTGATATCACTATGTATCATCAGATGATTGGGTCCTTGATGTACCTGACGAACACGAGACCAAATATTTGCTTTGTGGTGAACACATTGAGCCAGTTCCTGACGGATCCGAGGAGTGTTCACCTGGTTGCTGTAAAGCATATTCTAAGGTACCTAAAGTGTACAGTTGATTATGGGCTCAAGTATGATGCGAATCAAAAGTTTAACCTACAGGGTTATGTTGATTCAGATTGGGTAGGAAGTCCTGCAGATAGGAAGAGCACTTCTAGGTGCTGCTTCAGTATGGGATCAGGTGTGATCTCTTGGTTTAGCAGGAAGCAGTCCTGCGTAGCACTGAGTACAGCCGAAGCAGAGTATGTTGCAGCTTGTTCGGCTAGTTGTAAGGCAGTATGGCTTCAGAAGCTACTGTCTGATTTATTTGATCTACTGCTAGAGGCTACTAGTATATTTTGTGACAACTAGAGTTGTGTGAAGATGTCTGAGAACCCAGTGTTCCACGACAGATCGAAACACATAGAGATCAAATATCACTATATCAGGGATATGGTGCAGAAAGGAGCAGTGAAGCTCCTGTATGTTGTGACAGATGAGCAGATTGCAGATGTATTGACGAAGCCACTAGCCAGAGTGAAGTTCAAGTACTTCAGAGAGAGGCTTGGTGTTCTTCAGATCGACGACACTTCGAGGAAGAAGTGATGGAGAGATTTGCTGTAGCCATTCCTAGCATGGTGGAAGGGGGATCGTTCACATGGCTATGGATGTAAGCGCTGGATGATGAGCATCAGGATGATACTCTAGTTACTACTCTGTATATGCATCAGGATGATGATGGATATGATCAGTTGGATCATTTATATGTATATGCACGTATCATGTTGGATGCTAGATATGATCAGTTGGATCATTTATATGTATTTGTATATGCATCATGTTGAATGCTTGGACCATGTATCTGTATATGTATCAGGTGGATACTGTGTATGATCAGGTAGATCATGTATGTTGATATATATCAGGTGGATACATTGTGTGGATCAGGTATCTATGTATGTATCAGGTGGATACATTGTATGATCAGGTGGATCATGTATGGTGATATGTATCAGGTAGATACTTGTTATGCATCAGGTAGATGCATTGTATGATCAGGATGATCATGGATGACGAGCTTCAAGATGTTGCTCCAGATGACTTGCATCAGGACGATGCAGTGATGATGATCAAGATGATCATGTGTATATCAGGATGATGTATGGTGAGTATCAGGTTGATACTTTGTGGTCATGGACAGGTTGTGCAAAGGAAGTCCTAGATTTGTTATAGGTCACATCCAGTATGAAAAAGGACTGGCACTGTGTATCACATGTAAGACCTGGGAGATCCGGTAGGTTGGGCTGTGTGCCCGTAATAAGTCCTTGGATGCTCTTTCGAGGGTTTGTGATAGTGGGCCACATGTAAGACCTAGGAGATCCGATAGGTTGGGCTGTGTGCCCGTAATAAGTTCTGGGATGCTCTTTCGAGGGTTTGTGGTGGGATGCTACATGTAAGACCTGGGAGATCTGATAGGTTGGGCTGTGTGCCCGTAATAAGTCCTGGGATGCTCTTTCGAGGGTTTGTAGCAGAGGTCACATGTAATCAGTCCTGGAGATCTTGTCGGTCGCGCTTAAGCACATAAATGTTCCTGGGATGCTCTTTAGAGTTCTTGTCGGTCGTGCTGTGCACATAAACATTCCTAGGACACTCTTTTAAGGTTTTGTGACAGTCACATGTAATAATTCCTGGAGATCTGGACAGGATGAAAAAGGCCTCAGATGCTCTTTAGGGTTCTTGCTAGTCAATAGACTCTTTTAAGGTTTTGTGACGCACGTAATAAGTCCTGAGGATTCCACAGTATGGCCAGTGATGATGAAGACCTGCAGGTGGTGGGCCTACATCCAGTATGAAAAAGGACTGGCTCTGTAGAACTTCCTATGACGACTAGATTCAGAGATTGATTGAGATAGCAGCAGCAGTGACGATGACGATGACTCGATGACGATTATCCAGTGACGATGATCCAGAGAAGAAGAATTGTGCTAGATGATCTGTGTTGATAAATACCTTCCTAGTTAAGAGGGAGTGTTGATGTATATGTAACTTCGGAATGTATTTCATATATATATTTATTGTACTGCTATAGAGATGTATTATTCCTCTATACGGAAGTGTTTGTATTCCTATAGAGATGTTATTATTCCTCTATACGGAAGTGTCGTCATTTATATTGTAAGTGTCGTAACTTATACTTGATGGGTTATTAGACCACCTTGTTGGGGTCGGCCCTGTATAAGTCATGTGGGTCGAAGGGTTATTAGACCACCCTATTGGGGGTCGGCCATGTGGGTCAAAGAGTTATTAGACCACCCTATTGGGGGTCGGCCCAGTCAGCATTATGTTATGTGGTTAAGTTAAGGCCGACCTAGTAAAGGTTATTAGGAAAGTCAAGTCAAGTATAAATAGAGTGCGGGAGGCACTCTATTTGATCATGCTATTCTCTCTCACACTCTCGAGAGAGTGGCGCACTTTTGGAGGAGGAGAACCTGCTGCTAGGAGATGTCTATCTCTTATGCTTGGGTTGTATCATTGCTCTATCTATCTCTGAGGAAGTTATTGGGGTTTTTCACCTTTACGGTTTTCCCTAAGTAAACTCTATGTCTCTTGTGTGCTTGCATTATTGTGTCCATGATTGATATGTTGTAGATATGATGTACATGTTGTTCTCTCAGTTAAGATCCTAGATTAGATTGAAGTAAATTCTGAAAAATTAACAAACATGCCTAGCAAAATATGGGGCGTTACATTAAACTATGTTAATATATATATATATATATATATATATATATATATCATTTGGATCTATCATGCACATCCAAAATAGAAATAAATCATTGCCAACATTCCAACATAGTAGTAATCCGACAACAATTTAAATGTTTTGTGGGATATGAATCTACTACTATGACTCTGCAAACTTATGTGTTCAATGCAGACTCCTTGAATCTCAAAGTCCATAAAAATTAGCACTAAGTGAACTATAATCTAAGTTTACACTCCTTCCCCAAGTTCAGTCAATTGGACGCACATAAGTATTTTATTCGATTGAATTCAATGAATAGGAACAGAAGACGATGTAACATTCATGGGTACCCAATTGCACGAAGGAATTTTGTTAAAAAATTAGATCATATGATGCTTACCATTTACAAAATGCCGAGAATCTAAGTATTCATTTTATTTACTTGCAAATAACAGTAATTAAGCCAAATACTCCGAGGGCCAAATGGCATTCATCTCATATTTGAATCTCTTTAAGCATGGCCAAGATATCCACCTTAACCAGTCAAGAAACTCTCCTCTCAATAATCATGTCAATCTTATCCCGGTCACCTTTGGCCCTTTTCATGGCCTACACAATATTATCCGGGTCACCTTTTTCCCTTTTCATGGTCATCCATGGAAAACGTTTCCATTACAAGATTCGATGTTTATTATCTTTACATAAAAATTTCGCTTCCATACAACATAATATGATTATGGATTTTAGATAAAGAAATTTCACTATTTGCTAAAATAGTGATATATTTGTAATTTACTCAATTCTATATGTATTTCTACCATGTAACCTTATTAGTCCATGCCTGCCTGCCAAGCAGCAGGGACTATAGGAATCGCTTGCCGAAATTAGTATTAATAGTCGGCAAAACCAATGCATTTTAACCTAAGTTTTTTTAGGTATATTTTCCTATGAACAATCACCATTTTGGAAGCCTTATTTTTCATTTTCCTGAGGTGATCATAAATTATTGGCTGCATGCTTTTTCCTTCTGACATCTAACACTTTGAGCAAGAACATGGAACTTCCTTCCAAGCAGCAGGGACTATAGGAATCAACTTGCCTAAATTAGTATTAATCTTCAGCAAAACCAATGCATTTTAACCTAATTTTTTTTAGGTATATTTGCCTCTGACCAATCACCATTTCGGAAGCCTTATTTGGCCTTTTCCTGAGGTGATCATAAATTATGGGTTGCATGTTTTTTCCTTCTAACATCTAACACTTCGATCAGGAGCATGGAACGAGGACGCAGCAGCATGTGGACATGCAGGAATATGATCCCTTACGACATATAACACTTCGAGCAGGAGCATGGAACGAGGACGCAACAACACGTGGACATGCAGGAATATGAGCAAGGAACATGCCACGATCAGGAGGGAGTTGTTGTAAACCATGTTATCCATCTCACCGTGCATATCCATCCCACCATGTAATGGTTCTTATTTAGAAAACCATGCAGATCCAGCCCACATTATCTGACACTCTCAGAGTGTTGGTTTACTACTATCCTCTGGTTGGATGGATGAGAAAAACCACCTGTAGAATATGAATAATTGTTCTTTTTCCCATTTTTCTTTTCCACTAGTTTTTCTTGGAAGAGCTTAGGTATGGTTTCCAGAGCAGCCAATATTCTCTGCATCTGTTTCATTTATGTGCCAATGGGATGAATTACAGCTCCTTTATTGGATCTATTTGAATATGCATGATTAGAAATTCAGAATGCGTAGTGAAATGAAAGGGTAGGGTTGTCCATTGCGGAGGCTACTACTATTACTGGTCTCTTCCTAATTTCAGTGGTAGAAACTCTTGTATTTCTAGCGGATAGACTCGCTAATTCCTCTGCTACCTATGGAAAGTACTCTCTTTCTTATTTGCTCTCGGGTCTTAGATATCTAGTTATTTGGCCCCGTCTTTGTTTTTGGCGTGCTTATTTAAATTTATAGATTTGATTGGTTTATGAGATGGTCTTGCAGCCTGAACATGAAAAGAACCCCAATTGCTCTATATTATTTGAGTCATGATTCCAAACCTCCGTTACTGGATGAAGTGTGCCTTAACCTTATTGAATCTCATGTCATGTACCGTATGCTTTTCCTGAATGGGCTATGTGTATTTGAATTTCGATATCATTTTTCTTTGGTGTGCTCATAAAAAAACTATGATGGGTTTCTTGTATCAGGGAAAAAGGATTTCATTGACAATATTTTTGGTATTGTAAGTTAAAACCACTTCTCAATTTCTTTGGGGTTTTTCTTATATGTTTGAGCTTCCTTGCTTTTAGTGATTTTAATTAATTTATATTTTGGATCTAACACTCTCACTATTTTGTTTGCCTACAGAGTTTCAGTGCCGACTTTGAAGAATTAAGGGCACTTGAGCAGGTTTGCAATATGGTTGCATGACTTTAGTTATTTTTGTGGACCTTCCAAGTGATGGAACCCACATCGATTTGTATTTCTGGTTCATCTTCATCATAGGGCCATTCACATTCATCATCCATGATTAGTTGTTGATCACCAGTTTGGGCATCATTATGCATTTGAGAAGAGATCTTGTGTTTCACCATCTTCGCAAACTTCTCCACAATATTTTTAACACTAGTACATGTATTAGTCCTATTGTCGTTTACTGGATAGTCTGGGTTTTGTAGATAAATGCAGAGATGTCAAAAGGCCATAGTGATTATACTAATAATCCTTGTCAAAAGTGCCTAGGGCTCTTTCACTCCAGGTGAGCCAACAGATGAGACATAATTCAAATATTTGTTTATTTGTTAACTGTTTTTCATTTATAAATTGAATAGTAAACATTTGGGTGTTTGCACTTTTGCAAATTTTATGTGATAATTATGAACCATGCTATTTAGGATAACACCGTTTTTGTTATGAATAAAAAAATATAAAACAAAGTATGTTTTTGTTGTCCGATCAGTATGGTAAGAAAATATCATCCATATGTTTTACTTATTGCTCTAGATTTAGCATATATCATCGTTTTATATCTTATGTTGACTGCCATTGGACTTGTGCATGAGGTTATGAAAGACCCTCATATTGTTGAAGATGGGCACTCGTACGAGTTTGAAGAAATCAAAATATGGCTTGACAATAATGAAACTTCACCCATGACTGGATCAAGGCTCAAATATAAGAAGAATGCCCTCATTCCAAATCGTTCACTTCCCTCCGCAATTGAATACTGGAGAAACAAAATCGGGTTCGATTCGCTTAGCAATTGAATACTAGAGAAACAAAACCGTATTACTTCTGCATCACTCCCAAGAAGAACATGCTATGCCTTACATATCGATGGCTAGATCAACTAATCTAAGATAAAGCCCAAAAAACTATTGCAGAGTAAACGAAGGACTTGGTAATTTTTCTTTTAGTTTTGGCAGGGACTAGAAGCTCTGCTTCCATCTACCTTTTTATTGTTATAATTTTCTCCAGTAGATGATCTTTTATTCGAAAAAGAAAAATATTTTTGCAATGTTTAATTTTCATTTTCGAGAGCCATTTGTCTAAACTATTTTTAGAAGACTAAATGTTTACTTAAAAAGAATGAAGAATGAAGTTGGCTTCCATACAACGTAATATGATTATGGATTTTAGATAATAAATAAATTCACTATTTGCTAAAATACAATATATCTTTTACTCAATTCTATATGTATTCTCTACTATGTAACCTTGATTATGGATTTTAGATAATAAATAAATTCACTATTTGCTAAATGTTACAACGTAATTTTCCACCTTGTGAGCATCAGCACTCTTTGTCCTGCAGGATCCATTTCACTGACTCAGAGGCACTTTATGTCCTTCAAACACACTATTTCCCTATTTTTCTTCATGTACACTAGCTGGTCCACTTTAGCCAGCGTACCCACGAGCTGCACCACTATAGCCCGCAGGTGACAAGTAAAATGGTAAAAGTCACTAGTAAATTACTTTTTACTCTCAAAAAGTGGTCTTAGGGTGACCTTTGGTTCTCCATTTTCCCCGAAACGTCTCGATGTGTCCCTTCACTTACCTTTGGAAGGACTATATATGGAGCACATATGGCATATGGAAGGGAGGAGAAAGAGAGAGCAAGATAACTCTAGTGGATTTTTGCCGCATCTTGAGTCTACACTCATTGATCCTTGTTGTTGTGAACCTTTTATGTTCACCTTCCAAACTCCTATCATAGTTTGCGTTTGCCATTCCATAGAGGATTGAAGTAGTGGAGGCACAAGTGGAGAGACCTAGTTCTTGGTTCAGATTGGTTGCCGACAAGAGGTCGTATCACATTGTACTTCTTGTTATTTATTAATAGAAATACTCATATTACCATCCATTAATGTTGTGAATGTTGTTTATATTACATTGGGTTGCATTTACTTATGATATGATGGACCATTGATATTGATGATGTTAATGTCTTTCATATATTGTATGCGCTTGTTGTATATTGGCTGTCAAGACTAATTTGCAGGTTCAAGTGCATGAATTGAAAGCTTCAACGGGGATCTACATCGAACGTCCGGATCGAGGTTGGTTATATTCTCCATTACCTTAGCATTGTCATTTATATAGCATAGCATTGAGAATTGAGTTAATTTCTGGTAGTCAGCTGTCTGTTGTGGTCTACCCCAAGCCATAGGAAGTTTTCTCCATAACAGAAATGGCGACTCTGCTGGGGAGAGCATCCATTTTTGGGGATTTTTAGGCATTAGTCCTTATTTAGAGTTGTTGTGTGTTGAGTATCTTTGTCATTGATTGGTCATTAGGATACAGTATAGAAAACAGCATTTTTATGGGTCATTGGGCTCTTTGTTTGCTCATTTTCTTTTCCCTGTACGCGGGTGAGCCTAGTTCTGCCCGCATCTACCCGCTTCTGTCTGCATTATAGCCCGCGGGTACCCACAGTTATTCCTTCGACAGTAGTGTACAACGCCGGGGGTGATTGGTTTATGGCCTTGGGTTGTTGCTGGGTTGGTTTTGAGTGTTCCTGAGTCTTCTTTGGCCTTGTTCCTGACTGTTCCATGCCTTATTCGTGACCAGAACTCCTCTTTTCTCTTGGTTTTGAGCCTTGTTGGTTTTTACCCATTTTTAATTTTTTAGCTCATTACATTGGCTAAGTCTTACTGTTTGGGATCTGCTAGGTTGTCTAAGTGATCTCCTCTACATTTATGTAACTAAATAGTGGGATTTTGCTTGCATTTTTCATTTCATTATATTGAAAAATACAAAAACATAGTTTTGCATTTTCCTTTTCCTTATAAGTGAAAATACAAACAAAAAAAAATTACTTTTATGTACTGCATTTTGCATATGAGTACTTGTGCTTTCATCTAGGATCTGCTTGTGCATTGAAAATATAAAAGAGTTGCATTTTTATTTCGAAACCGTTGGATTGATTTTCATTCTAGTGGCATTGTTTTTATAGGATAGATGTGTTAGGATATTCCTATACTCCATCCTAGTCCCACCAGTATTTTGATCATTTACTTTTTCAGTCATGCATGTACCTTTTGGGTTTGCATGCATTCTAGGGTTTGCATGCATCCCAGTCATCAGTCCAGCACCTAGCCCTCAGTTAGCCAGCCCCCAGGAGCTTCTCACTATTCATTTTTAGCCCTCCAGTTGCTTAATGCGCCCTTCTTCCTTGATTTTAGGGAGCAACTCGCCCTTCTTCACCTACCAGTCCAGTTGTCACTCAGTTACACTCAGTTACAGTCATTTATAGTCAGTTACACTTAGTTACACTCAGTTACAGTCAGTTACACTCAATTACACTTAGTTACATTGAGTTACACTCAGTTACACCTACCAAAGTTAGTTTGACTAATGGTTGACAGTTACCTGAGCATTGATGACTCCACTGATGATGATGAAGACTTCCAATTGCGCTCTGATGATCATGAGGACACCTAGTTGTGCTTCGATGACACTCTATTGATCTTATGATCACTCTGAGAGGCTAATTCGAATTGCCACCTTAGGCATTCGAATCCTCTCTACCATTGTACTATTTATTTGTCCATACTGTGATTAATTAATTAGTGTGTGTGAATTATTATTGCTTCTATCTGAGTTCTACTGTACCATATTATTCTGTTGCTCATTATACTGTATTGTTCACTCTTCTTCTATTTTCCTGCTTAATCATAATTACTCTTGTGAGGTACACATCATCTCTTAGATCTGCTGTGAGGATTTTCACAAGATGAGTCTAGAGTTTGATGATTTTGCATACTATTGAGTCATATACATCATTAGTTTCACGATCATATCCTTTGACTAACCATAGCCATTAAAATTAACGCTTAATCTTAAAATTGATTAGAACGATTTTATTTATAGGGTACACCAACTAGCATAGGTTTAGGGTCTTGGAATAGATCATTGTGATTTAACAATCCAAGACTACTAGACGAAACATTATGTGTCTGACCAAGGAGTAGTGAAATCCATGGTATACATCAGTGTTCTCAGGAAGCTCTACTCAGACCATAGTTCAACATGAGGTCACGGGAGGTTGGTTGCGGAGATAGCCCTCCAATACTGGCCAAATGTGGGAGATATTTCCAGGATTTGTTCGTATCTGGGGACTCTTGGGGGATTTGACCTTCTTGAGTTTCGGGCTTAGTTACCCTGCCCATACGACGGATCCCACTTGCGACTGTCCCCCTGAGCATTGGTTATACTGCGGTGACCATAGTTGCCTTACCTAGGTATCACACAGGGTGCTTGTAGTGGTTATACTGTTCGTATCCTGAGTCAGATAGGGGTTGGACAACACAGTTGTTTGTTGTCGAGGGTTCCAGCCCTTTGCACGCAGTGAAGCCTGGGAACCTTTATAACTGATTCGATTACCTCCGGCTATAGTTTGGGAGTCTCAAGCCTCTCCTTGGTGAGACATACTGGCTGTAGTGTCAGGAGCTCATTTAGCCACTCTGTTTGCATGCTCTTGGTTGTAGTTTCTCTAGGTGTGTGCTCTTGATTTTCTGTTTTTGATCGATAGTTTGGTCGTTAGGGGATGCTTTTATTTTATAGTCTCTCCGGAGATATCGTGGCGCAGAGTCCTGCTCTCCGCCAATCTTGTCGGTTGGTTGGTTTACCAGCTGCTGAGCTTACACACCGTATTGATAGGGGACGTCGGAAGGCCCCCTCCGAGTCTTTGGATTCTTACGAAACATATATCATCGACGTCATGAATGCACATTCTGGCATAGGAGAAATACCTACGACTCCATCGGGTAGAGTCGAACACACTTCAGACACCCCTACTCCTCGAGAGGCATGGGGGGGTGATCCACCCGAGACCCAACCTAGTTTGTTTGGTCTGGATCCACCCGAGGACGACCCGTTCGATCCTTTGAATCCACATGATTTCCATTATGGGATGCCAGAATTACATGATGACACAGGTCCTACGACCAACGCTACCCCATTCTCTTTTGGTATGCCTGATTACAACACAGTTGATCCTTCCACTGCATTTGGTAGTCATGCTGGCACTAGTCATGGTGTTAGCAACACTGCACCCATTGGGGGATATACCCTCGCCGGGGGAACCACATTTTCCACTTACACACATAGTATGGGAACCAGTCACATTCCTCCTAACAATGCAAATGTTGGAAGAAGGCTACCTCCTATGACTACCCATCCTAATAGGAACACTGTTCGCAACACGACTCGCCATCCACAACACAATACACATGCCTCTACCCATCAACCGAGGTCCACCTTTGCTAATGTTAACATTCCTCCCAATCACGGAGGTGGACATATACCATATACTTTTACGTCCGCTGCCGCTACTAATAATGCTAATGTAGGAGGTGGGAATATACCTTATACTCATGGTCACAATGCCACCATTCCTGCTACTAGTAATACCAATGTTGGGGTTGGGAATACATCTCATACTTATGGGCACCATACGACTGCTCACACTACTAATAATACTTACGTAGGGGGTGGGAACATACCTTATAACCAGGGTCATTACAACACAGTTCCCGCTACGAATAGTATGTATATTCCCCATAATTATGGTGGCAACCCTTACTACAATACAGTCGGTGCTGGCCATCATTACAACCCACCTCAATATGGTCCTCAAAATGCATATATACCTGCTTACTCTCACACGGGTCAGGTTGGAGGAGGTTATCAATCTTATGGCCATGGTCAAGCTTATGGTCAGTCAGGTCCGTATAATCAGCGTTTTAATGGTCATGGTCAAGCTTATGGTCCTTCTTATCCTTCAGGTCCTTACAATCGGGAGCTTATAATCAAGCTTTCCAGCCGCAGCTCCCGTTCCTTGCTTGACTGAACCTTTCGGATCTTTCGAAGCTCACAAATGATCCGGTGTGTCATGATCCTAATTGGCCTTCGGTCCCTACCAAGCTCCCTTCGTACATTCCTAATTTTGAGGGGAAAGGTGGTCAGGATCCGGGTGATCATGTCACAACTTTTCACCTTTGGTGCTCTTCCAACTCGTTGAATCACGATTCCGTTCGATTGCGACTATTTCAACGCACCCTCACAGGGGCAGCCGCGAAGTGGTATGTTGAGTTTCCTGGGGCACTTATACGGGTTTCAATGAGATGGATTTGGTTTTCTTGGATCATTTCCAGTTGCCGGTTCGTCACGATACTGGTACTGAACTATTGTCTACCTTCCATTAGAATAAGGCCACACACATTTCTGACCACGTTCAAGAGTGGCGTTGACGGAAGAGATTAGTGAAAGCCAACATTCCTCCAGAGTTTCTGTTGGAATGGTTTCTCAAGTATTTACTTCCATATATTGCTAAGGATGTTTCGATGTTTGGTATTATGACTGAAGAACAAGCCATATTAAAAGTCCAGTAGTTAGATTTACTATATTCTCAGTCTGGCATTTTGTACGACATTATTCCTGACGCACCGCGAACACGACATGAGCCCAAGTCAGTTCCTGGACCACATGCCGATGACATTGTGGGATCTGCAAGTACTCACCCTGTAGATTTGGTTGCTAATCAAATGCAAAATTTGTCGCTTAACCAGTCTACTCCCGGACAGGTTCACACCTTGTCCACTTCCACCCCATCGTCCGATGTACACACTGTACAATCGACGAACCCATCGGGTAACCAGCAACCTGGTGGTAAGAAGAAGGGGAGAAACAACCGTAAGGGTGGAAACAATGGGAACAATAATAGTAATCGCAATACCCCTCCTAAATATAATTCCAACCCTCCTCAGGAAGGCGGAAATGCTAGTGAGGACCATAAACCTATGTGTAAGGTGAAATTCCCTTGCAAGCTTTGTGGGGAAGATCATCTTACTCACTTGTGTCCTCGAATTGAAGAAGCATCGAAGCATCTTGCATAGAGCCCAGTTGTGTTGAAGGATCCCCTTCCTCATCATCAGAACATGGCTTCGCATGCTACCGCTACCGGTTATGGACCTAATGAGACTACAACGTATTCTTCCAATACTAGTGGCTATGGATGCGTGAATATGGTCCAATCAGAAGTTAGTGTTGCTACTCGTCAACACGATTATGGTGCACCACAACCAAATATGGGAAATGAGCCTCCCCCTCCTCCTGATAATTCCTTGCATATCGAGAATCCCTCTACTATGCCGCGAATACCGAAAGGTGTTCTCAAGCGCTCTACGCATAATCCTAATGCTCGAGCTGCCCAAAACTAATCTATTGTAGAAGATTTGGGCCAAACTCTGTGTGCCATGTCGGCTCTTGATGTTTTACAGGTGTGCCCTTCTCAAAGGTATGCCCTTTTGAGTGCTTTAGGAGTTCAAGATGGGGGGATTCCCAATGTTATCAAGTTTGACACTACTGACATTCAACCTCGCCTACCTTACCACGTGGTTTTTCAATTCCATGTGGAGTGCCTTCAGAATTTCATCAAGAGAACGGTGGTCGACGAAGGTGCTTCTATGTCAGTGATGTCTTTATCTTGTTGGAAATATCTTGGCTCTCCTCCTCTACTCACGTCTAGGACCATGCTCACTGCATTTGGAGGTCGGTCATTTAAGCCGCATGGGATTATCCCTTCCCTTGTTGTCCGCTTGGGAGGTAAACCTGTGCCTATTGAAGTCAAGGTGGTTGATGCGCCCATCGACTACAACCTTCTCCTAGGTAGGAATTGGATGTACGCTATGAAAGATGTCGCGTCTACTGTATTCAGAGTTATTTGCTTTCCACATGAAGGCACGATTGTGACAATCGATCAGCTGGATTTCGTTAGTCCTTCTCCCACAGCATCCACGGGATTAGTGGTCTCCCAAATTACAGATTCTCAGCCAGCAACTGGGAACATGGGTGTCAGATTGTACTCCGCATTGATGGGATCTTATGATCTCCCTTCACCCATTAATTTTATTGGAACCATTTCCGACGATGCGTCTCCTCCATTGCATAATGTACCATTCCGGACTTCATATTTTGATGATCCATGGACTTTACCATCCACAAGTTCCACGTCCGGAGACATTGTGCACGTCGAGATGTCTATGCCACTGTATGCTGCTGAGCTTGCTTATCAAGATATTCAACAAGCCACGGTAGAGCCGGATCTCTCCTCTTCACGGACAGAGGAGGAAGATCCTGTTATGCTGCTGGTTTGGGCAGCCAACTCGTCTTGTTCGCACAATTGCCTTGATGGTACTTTACCTTCGGATAAATCTATTATCGAGGCCATGTGCGGTAATGAGAGACCTTGGGAGGATATGCATCATCGCTCTCATTTTCTTCCCAACCTCGATCTTGCCGAGCAAGAAGAGTTTAGGACGACTCTTGCCGAGATGGTTGGTCACCCTGTGGCTCTTTTGGGCTCACATGAGATTTACACGGAGGGGAACATGGCTAATATTTCCACAACTATACCGATCAACATCTCTCGCACTCCCGGAAAGATTGAGAACGTTTACATCAATGATGATTGTTCTTCTGAGGAGGTTGCCATCTACACCGAATTGTTTACAGAACTTCAGGAAGCTTTCGCTTGGTCATATGAGGAGATGCTAGGAATAGACCCCAATATTGTCGAACACAAGATTAGAACGTATGCTCATGCTAAACCGGTTCGACAACGTCTTTGTGTTGTTAATCCTAGGAAGGCAGCCGCTATCAAGGTAGAGGTGGAGAAACTGCTCAAAGCTGGTTTTATCTACCCCGTTCCCCTTACTGAATGGGTGTCAAACCCCATTCTTGTAGATAAGAAGCAAGGAACGATTCGTGTATGCACTGATTTTAGAGACCTAAACCGTGCGTGTCCGAAAGACAATTCCCCCACTCCATTCATTGATCAGATCTTAGATGCTTGTGCGGGAAGTGAAAATTTTTTGTTCATGGACGGCTTTTCGGGGTATAACCATATTCAAATCAAACCCGAGGACCAACATAAGACTGCTTTCATTTGTCCTTGGGGTACGTTTGCATATTGGAAAATGCCCTTCGGCCTTAAAAGCGCGGGAGCTACGCTTCAACGTGCCATGACCTATGCCTTTCACAACCTTAAAAGGATAATGGAGGTTTTCTTGGATAATCTTGCTGGCCATTCTCGCAAGAGAGTGGACCACCCCAAGCACCTCCGTTGGATTCTCGAACGATGTATACGCTACAAAATTCGATTGAATCCCAATAAATGCATCTTTGCGGTGAGGTCAGGTTGCCTCCTAGGATTCATAGTTTCGAAAGAGGGTATCAGAGTCGATCCTCTTAAAGTTGAGGAAATACTTCAGTTGCCTCCTCCGCGCAACTTGTTTCAACTTCAGAGCCTCCAAGGGAGAGCTACTTTTCTACGTCGCTTTGTAGTAAATTATGCTAGTCTTACCAAAGGTTTCGTGTGCTTGTTGAAGAAAGACACACCATTTATCTGGGATGAGCGAGCCCAGTAGTCTTTTGATTCCCTTAAGAAAGCTTTGGTATCAACCCCTGTGCTTAGTCCACCCGACTTTGCATAAGATTTTATACTTTATATGGCTGCGTCTCAAGAGACGATTGGCATGGCCTTAGTTCAGGTTGATGATGTGCTCATGGAGCATGTGATCTATTACCTTAATCGAAATCTAGTAGACGCTAAACTGAGATATACTCACGTGGAAAAGTTGGCACTTGCGACTGTTCATGCAGTCCAACAGTTACGGCACTACATCATGCTTAGAACAACCATAGTTATAGTGCATATCAATCTATTTGAGTTCGTGCTATCACGACGTCTTATAGGGGGGAAATACAATAAATGGATTGTGATCCTTCATGAGTTTGATCTCGATTTTGCTTCGGCAAAGTCGATGAAATCCTTGGTTTTTTGTGAGCTTATGTTGGACCTTCCACAACTTGATGAGGATGTTGTCCATGAAGATTCCTTTGTGGATGAACACTTATTTCTTATCTCATCAGAGGACCCTTGGTATGGGGATATCATTGTATATCTCCAAACTTTGAATTTTCCTTCGCATTATTCACGGGACGAGCGACGGCGTGTGAAACACCATGCTAAAGATTATACTATTGTCAGCGACACTTTGTATCGTCGAGGAAATGATTCTATTCTTCATCGTTGCTTGACTCACGAAGAAGCGGAGCATGTGCTTAATGATTGCCATGCTAGGGCATGTGGCGGTCACTTATTCGGGCTTGCTACAACCCAACGTATTATGCGAGTTGGTTACTTTTGGCCTTCCATCTTTAAATATTGTGTGAACGCTATGAAGAGATGTCACCCTTGCCAAGGTGTTTTCTCGGAATTTACACTCGCATCTAGCGCCCCTTCATCTGGTCGTCACCGTCGGTCCCTTCACTAAGTGGGGGGTGGATTTCATGGATTACAAACCAGCTTCGGCTGGGGGGCATCACCATATCATAGTGGCCATGGACTACTTTTCCAAATGGGTTGAGGCCATGCCTACCATAAAAGACGATGGTGCTACAACAGCCCATTTCGTGTTCAATAAGATTATTACTTGGTTCGGTATTCCGAAAGAGATTGTCACTGACCATGGCAGTCACTTTCAGAACAAAATGATGGAGGATTTGTCACTCAAGCTTGGGTTTCATCAAGAACACTCATCTTCTTACTACCCCCAAGCGAATGGTCAGGTTGAAGCAGTCAATAAGTCTTTAAAGACCATTCTACAACATACCATCCAACAAAGCAAGAACAATTGGATATTATGTTATATCCTGCTTTGTGGGCGTATCGAACCGTAGTCAAGAATTCCACCGGGTTCTCACCGTTTCAGCTGGTACACGATGTGGAGTTGATTTTACCGATTGAATGCGAAATCCCTTCGCTAAAACTGGCCATAGAGCTCCTCCCTGATACGTTGGGTATTGAGCAACGTTTAATCCACCTTGAGTAGCTTGACAAGCAGCGTCGAGATGCCGCCGTGGCTATAGATGCCAATAAACGTCGTGTCAAGGTTCAGTATGATAGGTTTGTCTGTCCCCGGCAATATGATGAAGGTGACTTCGTCCTCTTATATGACCAAGCTAAAGAACCCCTGGGGGCAGGAAAGTTTAACCCCATGTGGTACGGTCCTTACATTGTGAGGCGTGTCCTGGAAAAAGGAGCCTATGAATTAGAAGATTCTGAGGGGAACGTCTTGAAGGAGCCTAGAAATGGGCTCTACCTCAAGCGGTATTACACTTGAACTTCTAGTTCGAGCTAATACTTTTGTATACTATTGTATAGTTGCTTCTGTACATAGTTTAGATTTATTTTGGTTTTTGGGTCTGCTGATTCGCTTCCATTTGATTAACAGATGTCAGTGGAATCTCCTACATTCTTAGGATTTGCGGATGGTGCTAGCCGTCATACGCAGCAACTTGCTTCTGTTGCCTGCGTTATTTATTCACTTGACCACCTAATTGTGTATTCAGGAGGTGCCTTTCTCGGTCCTACATCTAACAATGTGGTTGAGTATAGTGCCGTGATTAAGCTACTTTGGGATGCTATTTCGCATGGTATCCATTTTTTAGAAGTGCGCCTGGATTCACAACTAGTTGTGTCTCAGTTGAATGGTCAGTACCATGTGAGGGATCCTATGTTACTACGGAGATTCTTAATGGTAAGACTCTTGGATCGACATTTTGTTTCCATTACATACATTCATGTTCCGAGAAGTTTTAATCATATATCTGATGCATATGCTAATTATGTCCTAGATTGGCATTTGTCACATTCATAATAACGCACACAAATAAAGATACATTCATACATTTGTACATACACACATATAGTAGAACCGGAGAACCATAGTTTTTTATAAATAATATGTCCAAAATGGTAGTGTCATAATACAAAACTGGAGCCCGTAGCCCTCAAAAATATACATATCGATACAAAAATGGGACTCTGAGATGTCTAATACCCACGAGGAGGCCTAGCCGCCGCCTCGACAGGATGCGCCTGATAGTAATAATGTACTGCATTCGCTATACGTTGTAGTAGTCGCACCCAGTTGCTCGGTACCCTCACCACATGGCGCTGCATATCCTCTGGTAGCTGCATTGTCTCTATACCTGGTACCATGTTGGTCATCCGTGATAGGTTGACCCGCACAGTCCCTAGTGTGCGCTCTGCTGCAACACCCACTACTTCATCACCCTTACCCCGTCGACGATGTCTTGGGAAGCCCTCTGGTCTTACTGGACCTTTGTCTGCAAGCAAATAGTGAAATATTAATATGTGATATTGCCCCCAAAAAGATTTTTGCATTCACATTTATAATAAAAAATCCCTAAAAATTTAATACACAAAAACCTAAAAAGAGTAACTCACCGATGTCTCCAAACACTGCTCCTGGTGGAAGCGGCATGTCACGATCCTGACGGAAGTCTATTCCTGCATAGGGGTAGTCATCTATAGCTCTGACCTGTCGGTCCCACAAGTGAAAGAACTTAGTTATGTATGGTGATGCCTGACGGCCACCACCCTGCTGCGTCAAGACCTCTTCCCATCGGGCCAGGGCTGGGTCGCAGAGACTATGAGGAGGGACTTCAACCCTCAGACTAAGCCCTGAAACTCGCTCAAAGAAGAAATTGCATAAGATACTGCCGTATCCAAATTTTTTTGCCTCCCCTTGCTTGCACTCCGTTAACTGAGTCTTCATGGACACCAATAACATTGTGCACCAGTCATATACCATGGACCGCATACACTGTGAGGCATAGAACATCACCGGCCTTGGCGCCTAGTGAAGTGCTGCCAAACCTATAATACGCACTAGGGTAGCCACTATAACCTTCATGCTCAGATCGACTATGGCTCTGATGGGCACCTGACTCCCCACTATCTGAGTATTGGGAAGACAGTACCGCTCGATGTAGTCAGGAATGGTGATCCCAGCACCCACAGAACGAGATCAAAGGCTTGCCACTTCACCTCGACGGGACAAACCAGTAATGAAATAGATATCATCTACCTCCAAGGAAAGTATTTGCTCGTCCAAGTTGAACTTTTGTGCATCTATGTCCCAGTAATCTATCAAACGGCGGAGCAATAGGTTTTGGGCCCTCAAACCCCCTATGTTCCAAAATTTGTAGAGCCCACATGCTTGTTGCGCTCGTTGTGCAGGAAAATCATTGCGGACGACCTCATCCACAAGGTCATGTTCCCTTTCTCTCCATCCTAGAACCATCCTGGAGGAAGAGAAAGAAAGAGTTTAGTCAATTTCATTTAAAAAACAAACTCCACGGACGTACCCATGAGCTAATTAGCTCACAGAGGCGGGTACCCGCGATCAATGCATGCGTTGACCGCAGGTACCTTGCCCTACCCGCTACCCGTATGCTAGTAGCCCGCAGGTACCGCCATGACCAATTAGGGCTTGGCCATTTAAAAAATTGAACTAATGAAAATTCAAATAAAAACGATCAAATGAAATCTATGGATGAGACAACTAACCTGCTCCAGACGGCTCGATGAACGGATGTCCGTAGCTCCCAGAATCAACGATTGAACTTCGAGGTGAAAACTAACCAAAAACTTAAAATTGGGTGAATAGTGAAAATGAATTGTAAATTGTAATTTTTTATTACTATTTATAATTTTGAAAACCTACTTGTCTATAGTTTTCTCCACTTTAAGTTGTTTTGGACTAATATAATGTCTTGGAGTAGCATTTTTTTACCAGATTTCTTCGGCGAGAGTTGTTTTGAATCGTTTCGTGCCTACAGTAGGTATATTTCACACCTGCCATATAGGTTAGATGTCATTTTCACATGCATTATGCATTTGACCTTTTGACCATTTTCATAAATCCGAGGTGCGACCCTGCTTCTTAACCGACACAGAGCCTTCACATTGTTATAGAAGTGTCGTTATGTGGCGGTAAGGCCTTTCCGAAAATGGGTACCCTAGTTAGAACCCCTTTTGCATTATGGTGCCCATGCCGTTGTTTATCCTTAGGATCAGGAGTCCTTCGTAGTTACGCCATGACTTTGCGATAAAGACTCATACTCTACTTTGTCTTATGCTGGCCATCTCCCATAAGGACTCCCCCATTTATATCAAGTTGTGATTGCATTGCATCATCCTACTTGCCGCTTAAGCCTTGTGTCGGCTCCCACTTACTCAATTGTTTGCCTAGTGCCTGAGCACTTTCCCTGTCGAGCCCTGCAGAGCTTCCATTTTCCCTTCGCAACTTGATGACCTTATGACCCTGAGGGAACACCCCCCCCCCTAGAGTGTCCACATCCTGCACATGCTTCCTTGCATTGATCATATGTATGTTCCACTGCTTGGGACTAGTCTGCTCGCTATTTGAAACTCGTTCCCTCACTTGTTGTACTATAAGTAATCTTATTCTTTTTCAAGCTTTTCCAAATATGAAAAAGACCAAAAAAAATCAAATATTCCAAAAAGCTGGACGGGATTATGGTTACTACTTCTAGTTGGCAGCTGTTGTGTCGCCTTTGAACAGAGCATTCATTCCACTCCATCCATTATGAGTCGGGACTATAGTTGGACCTTAGGAGTTGTACTTGTTTCTTAGTTTACTCCACCAATTGGTTAAGCTTCCAGTCATTATGGAGCCCTTTGTTGATGCCTCCTGCATCACACAGTCTATGTCAAGTCTATGCTTCCTGAGTCTATCCATCTGCTCATGCTCTTGTTTAAAGGAAGTCCTGAAACGAGAGTTGGCCACTCCTTAGATCTCTTGACTATTGCATGTCGGCCATCCTTATTGAGTCATTCCGTTTCACCTGAGTTCTTCCAAATCTTTCAACGTAGCTGGTACCTCATGTTGGTTGATGGGGGATGCCTTAATACCCTCCTTCTAGTGAGTTTCGTTCCATCGACTTCAACCCATTTATTCCAGAATTTGAGACTTAGAGTTCGGTTGAGTACCTTGAGGCTTGCAGTCATTAGTGGTAGGTTCTCTTGCCATCGACAATTTTGGGAATACATCAATGTCCCCGGATCGATGGATTCATCTTAGTGTTCGACTTCAACACATCTATTCGCACTTTGATGATTGTACTCTATGCCTTGATGCCCATTTTCATTATGGTGGGTTATCTCGTGTCTGTTAACGGTATACATCATTGACCGGTAATCAGACGATGTCACATCAGGTTTCGACCTCAACACCTTTATTCACTTGATGGGACTTGCACCGTAAACGATTTATGTAGAAGACCCCAGGTGATAGTGGCATTCAGTATGCTACTTATGATCGTGACTTTACATCTGAGATATCACCTCTCAGATATCAATAGTTTGTACCTCCAATTTGCACTGGTTGTTTCCTTTTCAGCAGGGAACCATATCTTACTGTAGAGGGATCATGGCTATGATCACTTATGACAGATATTCACTATGTACTGCTTATTCATGGCCATTGTATCAGATTTTTGTACTATACCGACATGTATTCAGAGATATTATTGTATTATGATGAGTGATTTGCTCCTTCCACTTGTGTCTCCATCACTCCACTTTTGAGATTTATAATGTATTTCGGCCATCGTAGCACCATTCTCTGACCTCACACATTAGGGGGCATCTGTTACAACGTAATTTTCCACCTTGTGAGCATCAGCACTCTTTGGCCTCCAGGATCCATTTCACTGACTCGGAGGCACTTTATGTCCTTCAGACACACTATTTCCCTATTTTTCTTCCTGTACGTTAGCTGTTCCACTTTAGCCAGCGTACTCGCAAACTGCACCACTATAGCCCGCGGGTGACAAGTAAAATGGTAAAAGTCACTAGTAAATTACTTTTTACTCCCAAAAAGCAGTCTTAGGGTGACCTTTGGCCCTCCATTTTCCCCGAAACATCTCGATGTGTCATTTCACTTACCTTTGGAAGGACTATATATTGAGCACATATGGCATATGGAAAGGAGGAGAAAGAGAGAGTAAGATAACTCTAGTGGATTTTTGCCACATCTTGAGTCTACACTCATTGATCCTTGTTGTTGTAAACCTTTTATGTTCACCTTCCAAACTCCTATCATAGTTTGAGTTTTCCATTCCATGGAGGATTGAAGTGGTGGAGGCACAAGTGGAGAGACCTAGTTCTTGGTTCAGATTGGTTGCCGACAAGAGGTCGTATCACATTGTACTTCTTGTTATTTATTAATAGAAATACTCATATTCTCATCCATTAATGTTGTGAATGCTGTTTATATTACATTGGGTTGCATTTACTTATGATATGATGGACCATTGCTATTGATGGTGTTAATGTATTTCATATATTGTATGTGCTTGTTGTATATTGGTTGTCAAGACTAATTTGCAAGTTCAAGTGTACAAATTGAAAGCTTCAACGGGGATCTACATCAAACGTCCGAATCGAGATTGGTTATATTCTCCATTATCTTAACATTGTCATTTATATAGCATAGCATTGAGAATTGAGTTAATTTCTGGTAGTCAACTGCCTGTTGTGGTCTACCCCAAGCCATAGAAAGTTTTCTCCGTAACACTAAAATACAATATATCTTTTACTCAATTCTATATGTATTCTCTACTATATAACCTTGTTATTGTTATGCTTTTATGATTCAAATTGTAAAATATGATTTACAATTTATTCTAGGTAGATGATCTTTTATTCGGAAAGAGAAAAAAATTGTTGCAATGTTTAATTTTTCATTTTCGAAAACCATTTGCTTAAATGAATTAATAAGGATTTTTTAAAAGTATAATCTCTTTATATAATAATAGAAAGATGCCTAAGAGGTGAATATTATATGATAGTGCGTAGTCTTAACTCGTGGGGCTGCAATTCTCAAATCTCACAACACATAGTAGTCTACACTTGTTGTTCTATAGTCATGAGAATACTCGAACACACAAGCCAGCAGGCCCCGACATCTTCTCATGGACCACCTTAATAAAAACCAAATGTTTCCGGTTTCTTTCACTTGCTTTTGTAGTGAGGTAAAAGGCATGTGCATTGGTATAACCCATCGTGGTAAGAACATGGAACTTTGAAATTATGAGATACATAAAACTAGTCAAACATTCACAAGGATTTCACTGATGAGACTCCACTAATAAGGCTCTTCTCTCCAAATATTTCTCCACATAAATTTAATACTTGCAAACATAATATAAAAACACTTGGAATATACTTGCAAACATAATATAAAAACACTTGGAATATTAAGACATGGTATATAAACACTTGGAATATAAAGTTTTACGAAAAAAATGATGTCAAAAAAAATCGTTGCTTCGTTTTACTTTCATCATCATCTAGCCATGCCTTTACACCCAAAAAGGAAATTTACTAAGGAAAATTAGGACTTTTCTTATGTATGGTCAAGATATATCTATATGTGCAATTGGTCAAGCTCGTTACCTTTGTTATGGATGCATGGTTAATATGTGTTTGTGTGTGATAGGCCACTCACATTAGAATTACTCGCGTACTTGTTTATTACTATGAAATCAATTTGGTTATTCATGTTATATTGCATTTACTCTTTTGAAATGCAATTTAACTATTTCCAAACTAAACTCAAACTCTAGGCACGAGGTTATTTATATTATATTATTTTTATTCTTTTGAAATGCACATGCAATTTGATTTATCTCTAAATTAAATCTTATCGATTATATAATTATGCTATCAGAATTATATTGTCTTCAATATCTTGAAATACAATTTAGCTATCCCTAAACTAAGCGGCAAGGACTATCTAGTATGTACCACTTGTTCTTATAGTGTCTACTTTATTGCCAATTTATTTCCAACCAACTTGATTGTCTAAGAAAGGAATACATAATTTTTCATTTTAAGATTCTTAATTTTTTTCATTTTAGTAAGGAATTGATGAACCATTGATATGTTTTATTGTATTGATTATACTATCGATTTGTTGTAGCAATTACCAAGATTGTTAGTGAACAAAGAGACGAGATAAACTAGTATCATATAATCCTTGTGCATATTCTAGGATTAGCCATATCTAGCCAAGATCCACCACTCCAAGAATTCCACAAGACAATCAACATGAGAGATTCCCTTGCCTTACGAAAAGGATTTCTTGAGGGACTATGATGCAAAGAAGGGAATTCCTTTCATAGCATTGTGTTGGTTGAGAGGGAAGAGTTGTGACTAGTTAAAGGTGTTGTAAGAAATTGAGGTAAACATTTGGTTTGTTATATTATACACACTATTATAGAGGTTACTGAGCAATAATGGAATTTTCTATAAAACTTAATAACTCTCATACAACCCTTGAGTAAGTTCTAGAGCTTCATTATATAACAAGAATATAATGGAAACTTTGGTGGTGGAAATTAGAAAAAGAAACTAATATCGAACTAAAAAAAAAAATCCATAACTTTTGAATACAGAATTAGACCAATGTAATATTTCAACTGAAGGTATATGCAAACATTATTTATAAAAATATCCTTGGACAAAATTTTCCAATTCACTGGGAAACTAAAGTAATTGAAAAGGGTCCCCTTTTGGGAAATTGGGGGCACAAGATTTGATCAAAGGAATCAATCGATACAAAGAAGAGTGTTTTGAGTGCCCATCAATCAACTTATTGCATATGTTTGGAACTAGGACTAAGGAATATTCAAGGAAGTATCTTAAATTTCCAAAAATGCTGAAAATCGCTATTCTAGGGTCAAAACGCATCTCATTTAAATAAATAAAAAATTAAGTGGCTTGAAATAGTAAATATGGAAAGATTTTCTTAGTTAAGATTACATTTACTTTCATGGTGAACAACTTTATCCTAGTGAAAATTTTCCAAATTTGTTTTGTTTGAAAGATACTAAGCAATTTTCGCTCATTTCACCCAAGATTGGGCTAAGTGCAAAAGTGACAACTTTCCTATTTTGAAAGAGATGAGGAAGTTAACTTGGACATTGCAAGGTGATAGAAATGAATGTTTCTAAGTGCTTAGAAGTAATTTTATGATTTCCATGATGTGAGAGACCCATCCATATCCATCAAAGTCATCATTTAGTGAATACTATACCTCGGAGGAGCCCTTTAGCAACACATAAATTTCTCCAGCATGCACCAGAGAAGTAATTTCCATCGGGACAACCTATAAGGAAAGCTCCATAAAGTAAAATTGCCCACTTTTAATGGTGAAAATAAATATGTACAAGATATTAAGGCTTGGTTGTTAAGGATGGTGAAATATTTCCAAATCCCTAATTATTCATGGAACATCCAGGTTAGGATTTCATTTATAACTTGCAAGGAAGGCCTTTCATTTGTGGAATCATTATTGGTAAGTATAAAAGTATTAGTGTAGTAAAGATTGATCAGATGTGGTTTAAGAAATATTTTCAGGTGCCTTTCTAACAATTATTACAAAAGAAAAACATAAGAGATGCATGAACTTATGATGAGAAACATGACCATGGATGAATATGAAAAGAAGTTCCTAGAGATGCTCAAGTATGTTCAATATATAAGAGATGAGAAGGTGAAGATAGAAATCTTCTTCACTAGGCTACCTTCACTCTAAGAAACTTGAAATAGCAATTCAGAAACCCAAATATTTGTATGATTAGAACAAAGGAAAATGAAAATTTTCAAATGCTTAGAAGGACAAGGAAACACAAAAGTAAGATCAAAGGAAGAAAGGTTTCAAACCTCCCTTTTTTCAAAATTGTTTGTGTGGTTTCCATTAAAACCAAGCAACTCAAATTTGGACAAGTAAGGTGTTGACCCCTTCATTTATGGTAGAGACAAAGTGACACTATATCCATAAACAAATTTTGCATTATTCCATATAGGGAAAGAAGTGGCTCACATAATAAAGGTATATAGAGATCACTAGAGACAAGAGCCATAAAATCTAGAACAAATCCACAGTTTTGAGGAGATGAGTGAGAGAAGACTATAGAACATTGAAGATCAAAGGAGCAATCAACTTATAGATCACCTTTAATACACTAGTAGTTAGGCAATGATCAAGAGGAACCTAGCATCTGAGAATGAAATTATAAAATGTAAAGGCTTTGATCTGTAAAGGGTTGGATTTTGTAGCCATGGGACTTTTGTTATAAGTTGAAAATTTGGGTATGGATGCACTAATGTTGTTGTTGATGGTGAAAGTGATTGAATTGGCACACCCTTTTTCAAAATTTGTGCATTTATTGATTTTGTACGTTGATTATGTTTATTTCATTGCAATGTATTCATCTATCATTGTTTCAATTGATTTGTTGTAATGAACAATTACATTTACCATATAGTTGTGTGGATGCTATATTATAATTCAAGATGTCCATGCAAGAAAATGTTCTAATTTCCAAGTAGATTATAGAGATAGGAATGGTTGTGACTGTCCTTTGTGGTTTTCTCCCATTAATCTAAAGTCTTGGCAATTAACATCAGGTGATACCTTCCCTATATTCAAGGATTTACATTCTTTTGCTAGGATACAACCCCTTTTTTGGACAATTTTATGGACCCTAGTCCCATAAATGGTTCCATTACCAAGACCTAACAATGAAAATTGGGAAATTGTGACAAAATTATGGAGAAGATCACACATGACGATTCTCAAGACTAGTTTGATGAGCATATACATCTATTTACTAAACAACATTCTCCATTAATTAGATTGACACTATAAATATTCAAAGACTACAATTTGTTCAATGAACTTTATGAGATATTTTGGGATAATTTTCCCATTAACCTATTTTAGTGGATGCAAAAACTTGAGGAAAATCCCATATATTGGTGGTCAACAAAAGGTAAAATTGTAACCTAATATGCTTAGAATTTATTCACACTCTAGAGTAGCAACAATTGTAGCAAGAGTCATAGACTTATGGATCAAGGGTGGCATGGAAAATTATGTTATGGATTTTACAGTAGAGAATTGCCAATCGAATTTGTGAGCTAAAGGGTAATTAATGAGAGGGCCAAGGGGAAAGCTAGCGAAAGAAATTCCTACTTGGGTGAAAAAAATTTGGTGGAAGAGGATTTGTTTCCCTTTACACCAAAAGTGATGAAAGTGAAAACTTCATGCTGAGGAGGGCGATGGGATAGTGCTAGAATCTTAAATGGGGAAATGAAAAACCATGGAAGATACTCAAGCAAAGGAGAAAGTAGATAGAGCCTTGAAGAATGTTGTGATAACTGACCATTGGTGGTTGAGACAAATGATATCAATTCATGAATGAAGAGAAGCATTGTGAAGAGAAATAAGCCACATGGAAAGAGCAATGAGTTGCAACTATGTGAACTAGTAAATTTAAGAAAGGAGGAAAATGTAGCTAGTGGTTATGAGAAAGAGGATTGTTGATGGGGAAGAACCCATTGAAGAGAGGGAAAATTGGGAGACATATATGAGATACATGCAACAAAGGGAAGGAACCTTGAATATGGATGCAAAAGTGTAGACATATTGGTTGGAGGCTAAGCATATTGAAACAGGGACACACACTTATGATGCAATTGTAGATATATTCTAGCTATTCGAAAAGGAAGGAAAATAACCAGTGGACATGGTGAACTCATAAGGTATCAAATCCAACATAACACCTACACCATTCTTTGTGCATTCTGCTAGTAGTGAGATTACCGTAAATACCATCAATCCAAAGGATTATAGACATTGGTGTGGTAAAAGAAAAGGAGAAAATATTGTAGTAGTAGTAGAGGTCCACCAAGTTGTGGCATGAATTTTTCTAACACTAGACAGGTTAGTTTTTTTTAGAAAATAGTTAGAACCTCATTGTTCAATCGGGACAAAGAGGAATTGTGCTTGCTAGAAATTGTAGCACTAAGATGGTATGTATGTGACTAGTATGCATATTGTGATTACCATAATTCTTGAGAAAATGAAATGGATATGTCGAGAAACATTAGTCCTTATGTGAAGTGATATAGAGTGCTAAAGATATTGTGACTATAGAGACAAAGCTAGTTGAGTTTTAAATGACATTGTGAGGTCATTCCCTCCAATGGTATATAAAGTATGTATAAATCACCTTGCAAGGCTTAATGAGAAATTATGAATGAATCCATGATTATATTCATGATAGTGTTCCATAATTTGAAGACGAAGCAAAAGAGTTGTGTGGAGCTTAAGAATATTAAGAAAATTGTGGGAGTATGGTAAGAGGTTTATAGACTTTGTAAGCAATATGACATACCAAATCCATGACACTCAACACAAAGAGTGGTTCATTGGAGGACCACTTCCTTTGATAAGTATCGACTAATGCAATAAAGATGGGATTCATAAATGTTAAAAAACTAGGATATCTTCACACAAGTCTAATTTTTTAAGAAACTATTGCTCACACACACACACACACACACATAAAATATTAGTGTATTGATGTTTATGTGGTTAGAAAACATTTTAGAAAACTAGGGTATCTTCACGTAGGTCGAACACCTTAAGAAAAATGCATTCACACATAGATCGAATATTAGTACACTAATGTTTACATGGTTAAAACCCTAAAATAGGGAAATAGTCGACGACCCCAACCAATAAGGCCACTTGAGGTAATATATTATTGCAAAAGATATATTACATGAACATGTCTCACAATCAATCATTGAAAAATGACTCTTTATGTGATTTATAAAGAGATCATGGACCAATTGGATTTCAAGATACTGATCAAGTGTCATTAATATTGAGGATATGTTTGAACTATTAGATTGTTCATGTGTAGGACATGATTATGATCATCAAATTAGTAGAGTACACTACAACAAAATAGGCCTTTAGCACCTATTTTAGCATCAGTTTTTAGTATTATTTTTTTCAAATTGGCACAACTGCATGACACTAAAGTCGGTGTTAAAAGGCATTTCAAAATAGCATTGGGTTTATCTTCCTTTTTAGCACCAACTTTAGCTTCCTTTTTAGCACCAGATTTAACTTATTTTTAGCGTCAGTTTTATATTCCTTTTTATCGTCGAGTTTAGCTTTTGTTTTAGTGTCGGGTTTCGCTTCCTTTTTAGGGCCAATTTTAGCTTCTTTTTTAGCTATGGGTTTAGATTCCTTTTTAGCATTGGGCTTAACGCCAACTATTTGTAGATTAAAATTTACAAAATAAAAATAGAAAATAGTAAAAAGTAAATAAATAAATGAAAAAGTAGTAAAGAAATGTTGGGATTTGAACCCATATCACTTGACAAAAGGAAAGAGATCTACTTGAGATACATTCCCACAAAAATATACCATTGAAAATGCAGTTTTGAACTAGAACTAGACTAAGCTTGTGCAAATTGGAAATTACATCAAACAAAATAGGAAAATGGTAAAAAATGAAGACATAAATGGAAAACGGTAAGGGAATGTTGGGATTTGAACCCAGATCACTTTCCAAAACACAAAATCTCTACTTGAGCTACATTACCACAAAAAATCATCCATTAAAAATGCAAATCTGAATTGAAACCAGCCTAACCTATGCATGCAAACACGTGAATAATGTAGATCTTAGATAAATATCAACATTTAATACAAAGAGAAAACTAAGTAATAAGATATATATGGGTTCCAATATTTGAACCTAGATCTCCTTCTAGGAATGCAAGGACCTTTCTTAGCCCACACCCATGAACAAGATATGTGCATTAAGAAGAACCCCAAAAATATCATTTTTTTTATTTTTTTTTATTAAATCTATAACAACAAAACAACAATAAAGATTAACAAATCAATAATGAAAAAACAAATTAAAAGAGGAAGGAAAGAGAAGAAGGAAAAGGGGAATCCATTACCTTCCTCATGGAGTTTCATCCATCGAACCCTAGCCTCCATGCATAAAACCCCATATCTACAACAACAAAAGAACAATAAACATTAGCAAATCAGTAAAGTAAACGTAAAGTAAAAAAGGAAGGAAGGAAGAGAAGGGAAGGGAGAATTCATTACCTTAATTATGGAGATTCTTCCATGAAACCTTAGCCTCTATGCATGAAACCCTAAACCCACAACAACAAAACACATTAAAAATTAGCAAATCAATAAAGGAAAATCAAAATAAAAGAGGTACAAAAGAGGAGAATGGAAGGGAGAATCCATTACCTTCCTCATGGAGGTTCCTCCATGAAACTAAAACCCAAGCCTCAATGAGGATGAAACCCTAAGGGAAAAATGAGAAGGGAGGAGAAGAGAAGAGAGAAAGAGAGGAAATAAGAGAAGAAAGAAAGAGTAGGTATTGAGGTATTGAGGGTTTTATGAGGGAATATAAGAGATTATAATTAAAATATCGGAAATCCATTCACACACATGAATATTGAGACAAGTGGTTTATTTTTTATCTCTTAATATTTCTTAAATATCATTTTTTAAGGTTCAAATTTATATTAAACTAGAAAAAAGAGTTGTACATGTCAAGACCAGAGAAACCTATTTTAGGGTGTGTCCAAATGTCAGAGGTAGAACAACTATCCCAAAACTGAATATGTCTAAGAATCATATCTAACTAAACTAAGCATAAGCAATCTAGATCAGTTTATCAGAGGATTCCCCCACAGATCAGGGGTTATGACCAACAAAATCAAAACAAAGGTTATGCAAACAGGTCACCAATCTAAACATTAAACTAAAAAGGATTGAATTAGTTTGAATCATAATAAAAAATAATTATGAAAGAAGGGCCAGAACCTGGGGCTTCCATCTTGGCATCATGGAGACTAGCATTCGAAAAGCGATGATGCACCATTTGCGTGGCGAAGGGGAAATCAAGATGAAGTTTACTGAACCTTTTCCTAATAAGCTCCTTGGCTAGAGCATCTAAATTTCCATTTATATGGTCATTTGAAATAACCTAATTGTGAGCCAACCTATGCATTCCTTCCTCCAAACTTGTGAGTCAAGAAACCACAGAGTAGTCGCGCTTCTCATCCTGGAGTTTTCCCTCCATTCAGTCCTCTAGATCCATACTGAACAGTGATTTCATGTTCCAAAACATGCTTAAATTCCTTGTGTAGTGCATCTCCTAGGTCCTAGTAGAGCCAAATATTCTACCAGTCCTCCAAATTCATCCACCAAATTCTGATTTTATCTTCCTTTTTCTCACCCACTTTAACTAGTGCTAAGATAAACTCAATGTTAAAATGGAAGGTAAATTTGGTGCTAAAATGAATATATTCCTTGCAATTAAGCTAACACTAATAGCACTGGTGTTTATGCCAATTCTAGCACCGACCCATGAAATAATGCCAAATTTTCATTAAAAAAATTACTATAAAGGTTAATAGAAGCCAAAAAGGAAACCTTACATCAATATTGTCCCTCTAACAAAAAGATACTCAAATATGACAAGGGTAAAGAAGAGAATCAAAATAAGTAAAGAATTCAAACTCATGGATGAAATTGTTGGGTACAAGGTCAAATATGTAAAGCTCAATATTGGTTCTATTGTAAACATATTTTCCAAAAAAATATTTGGAAATGATGGTTATCATAAGGCTAGTTTTCACTCCTAGTTACTTGCAACTCACTAATCAATACAAGGTCTACCCCTTTGGTTGATTAGAAAATGGTGAATTAGATCTTACAAGGGTGAAGATAGTAACTAACCTTGAATTCATAGAGATGTAGATGAGAAATATTCATATCCTATAGTAATCAATATTTGTTGGTGCATATCTATGTGCAAAGTATTGAACTAATTGTGCACATTAAAATAAACGAATTATGCACAATAAATAACTTGCAATTATCCAATGCATGGATAGATCCCAAGTTTAAATAATATTAACTTGGAGAATATTTTAGTTACTGTCTTAGGGAAGTAGAAATAAAAGAAAAGGTTGCATGCAATCCTTTTCTCTATAAATAAAGGGCATGGGTCCTCATTGTACATGAAGAAGAGAATTGAGATAAATAATTTGTAGTTACACATTGCTTTGTGGATATTGTTGGGACCCAATTTTGATGCTTTTGAACCCAATTCCTAAGCCTCTATTTTCCTAAATACTATCTTTTTCTTTTCAAATCCATGAAGATCGGTAATCCAAAGGGCACATATAAGGTAAATGAGTTATCCATTCTTATTTTTCTAGTTTTTCATAGATTAAACGTGGTTAATAGTCATTTACTAATGAAATGCTAAGTATTATAGGGTTGATTATGGGAATCAATCCATGTAATTGGTTACCGGAATTGAACTGTTCCCATGACCCGAATCCACGGTTCGATTGGTTGTACATGTTCGGGAGGAATTCTAAGACATGGGTTTTGTCTCTAGTGCCCCCAAGATAGTTTCATGTTTGTTAGATCGCTCCCAGAGTCAATGGAGTAAGTGTGGACACATGGTCAAGTTTACATACTCCACATACAGGCTGCTAGTGATGCAAGTATTTCCGTGGGTTGAAATTTTGAATTTTTTTTTTTTTTTAAAATAAAGAAAGAAAGAAAGAATGCAAGGATTTCCAAGGGTCGTAACTTTTGACTCGTTTATATGCTTGGGCTTGAATTTAACATGAATTTTTGTTTCAAATATTTCACTGTAGTGACCGATGAGATCCTTTTGATTGGATCTTTTTTCGACACTCTTCCAGGGGCAAATTCCTTCATATAGTGCCTCAAATTGGGGTTTAAGTGTTTTTGCAAGATTTTTAGTCTATGCACCCAATCATAAAAGTGAGTTGACAACTATTGTTGTTCTAATTAGGTTTAAGTTATTGGTTAGTTTTAGATTCATGCGATAATTTTCGAAAATCTCATATAGTAGTTATAAGGGGTTGAACTTTCATTGTAATAGTTAGGATGGAGAAGGAATAAAATATTGTTATTTTTCCACTCTCATGTGTTTGCATGGTTTTTAGATCTTATGAATGAATCAAAGTTTAATGGCTACATCATTTGGTATCAAAGCACGAAGATGGTTGGGAGAGGAAAGGGAAGAACAGGTTTTGCTCAAATGAGTAGAGATATGCAAAATCTCCAAAGGCAAGTAGCGAATATTACAAACTTGCTAGCTATAAGAGAATAATACAAAGAGAAACGTCTCATGAGGAGACATACCAAGGAGATGAAAATCACCAATACAACATGAAGAAGAACAATTAGAGAACCTACATTTTGAAGAAAGGATTCTCAGGGCTCTAGAAGGGAGAAATGATGAGATCAAATGGAAATTTCAGAATATGTGGGGAGTCTTAAACTAGAAGAGTTAACAGAATGGTTGAATGCCATGGAAAAAAAATTGAATGGAAGCCTATGGAGGAGGAAAAGAAGGTGAACTTTGCATGCATCAAGTTGAAGGGTCACGCCATGATCATGTGGGATCATGTGAAGAAGGACATAACAAAAGTGGAAAAGAAAAAATTAAGACCTGGAATAAGATGGAGAAAAAATTGCGAGAAATTTTTTTCCTTTAGACTATGCACGGACCCTTTTTCACAGGTTTCATAATTTGAAGCAAAACATGTCCAGCGTAGAGGAACTCACACACAAGTTTTATTAGTTTTCCATTCGTGTGGATCACCAAGAAACAAATGAGCAACTGGATGCAAGGTATGTGAATTGTTTGAAATTCTCTATTCAATATGAATTGAGCATGCATAGGGTTTGCAGTGTGGAAGAGGAATTAGCCTTAAGGGCTGAGAAAAAAAAAAACCGACAATTTGCTCAAAGGAATAGAGGAGCAAGGAGGGGTATATTGTCTACCTCATAGGGTGGTTTTTGTTAATTTTTGGTTTATCTTTGATATTTAATTCTTTTGTATGCAGAAACCTGGAGCAATGAGACAATTCAATCACATGAAATTCATACAACCATAGCACAAGATATACCCTGGGGAAAATCCTCAAAACTATGAGAACAAAAACCCCAGTAATTCTTCTCAGTATAATATAATGGATGACAGAGAATGATTTCATAGCATATTTCTTTCATAAGATAAGAGATCACCAAAACACTCTTGGTGAACATACGAAAGAAATAGAGAAGAGAGATCAATTGGAGAAGTGCCTTGCCTTCAAAGGAGAAGAGAATTCGCTTCACATTGAATTCATCAATAATGTATAACATATTTATACATTCTTCTCTTCTATTTTTATCTTCTAACTTCAGGATGAACTCACCCTCAAACTAGATGTATCAATCTTGCAAGCAAAAGTGTGCCCCACTTCTTATGCATTGCTTTATCTCATTGAGTTGTCACTTAGGATGAACTCGCCTCTTAACTGAAAGCTTGCCCACCTAGTTAGGTGGATAACTTAAGTGTCGTCACTTAGTTAACTATATATTCTTTGTTGCCACTTAGTTAACTCTCTTTAACTGATTCTCCTTGATTTACTGAAGTGTCATCTTTTAGTTCAACTAAAGTGAAAACACTTTAGTTAACTAGTCCTTCTTATTTAACACTTAGTTAACTAAAATCATGTTGATTGATTTACTTGAAGTGACCACTATGAGTTCTTTAGTTAACTTAGGCATCTCTTTAACTGATGCTTTAATTAGCTGAAGTGTCTATATGGGAAATTTTAAACTCTCTTGATCTATATGCTCTATCTTTTATTTCTTTATCTCTTATTGCACGGTCAATATTGCTAACTTTACATATCCACCACATTACATTATACTAAGAAGAATTATCGGATGTTGTGATCATATTATATTATTCCATACCAAATGATCATATACTAAAATAATTCACTTTAGAGGCGATCAATCTCTAAAGGAGACTTAATAGAAATTGATGATCAAGGTTAATAATACATCACACAATATTAAATGCTTTTAACAAGTAAAGAATGACATTTATATGGAAGGTCCACCACTATATAGGAGGTCCATCTCATGGATATCTTTATACAGAATTTTCACATGAGAATCATGACTTGACACACACAAGTCTAGAGCCTTGTCCAACAAGACTTTACAACATCATTACTTTGATCAATTACCTCTATACGGGAGGAATAACCTTTACACGTAAGGAAATCAAAGTGATCACCTCTATAAGGGAGGATCAATATTGGATGTACAATATTGGTTTGAAGAATGTCTCCTGATGTTGTATATCTAACATTCCCTCTCAGCGAGGGAGGCATTCTCTGCCATACTTGTTAATTTTTCGATAATTTCATTCAATATTATCTAGGAGCACTAAGAGAATAACACAAGAGACAATAGATACAGAGTTTCCTCGGGGAAAACCAAGAAGGTGAAAAACCCCGCAACTTCCTCAGAGATAGAATAAGCCACAAACCAAGATCACAATGATCAAACCCAAAGAGATGTCTCTAGTAGATACTCCTCCTCCTCCAATTATGTGCAACTCTCTCTCTTAGCTATGCGATCTTGAGAAGTGAGTGAATGAATAGAATGAGAGAGGCACATCCTCTATTTATACATTGACTTGACCTACCAATAAACTAACAGGGCCGACTTCCTAAGGAAGTCTAATAACCCAACCACATGACCTAACTAGGGTCGACCGCACACTGGTGGTCTAATAACCCATCAATACAAATGACGACACTTACAATGTAACTTGCGACACTTACAAATACAAATGACGACACTTCCAATCAGAGGAATAATACATCTCTATTGGATATACAATAAAGTACAAATGTAATATACAAGTGAATATCTTTCGAAGTTACAAATACATCAACACTTCCTCTTAACTAGGAAAGTATTCCTTCGACACAGGTCATCAATACATATCGGCACAAGTCTTCAATTCTAGAGCTGGATCATCATCAGTGGATCACAGAGCATCATCATCATCACTACTGCTGTACTCGACATCTTGATCACTAGGATATCTCTGAATTCTTCTCGTCATAGGAAGTTCTACAAAGCCAACCCTTTTTCATGATGGTTGTAGGCCTAGCCTCCTGCAGGTCTTCATCATCTCTGGCCATACTGTGGAATCCTCAGGACTTATTACGTGCGTCAAAAAAACCTCGAAAGAGCATCCTAGCTCATACTATAGGATCTCTCAGGATCTTTTACATGTTGACTGTCACAAAACCTTAAAAGAGTGTCTTGCAACCTGCAAGAACTCTAAAGAGTATACTAGCTCAGACTATAGGATCTCTAGGGCTGATTACATGTGACCCCCACCACAAAACCTTAAAAGAGTGTCCTGCAACCTACAAGAACTCTAAAGAGCATCCTAGCACACACTATAGGATCTCCAGGGATGATTACATGTGGTTAGGAAAAACCTTAAAAGAGCATCTTGCATCTTGCAAGAACTCTAAAGAGAATCCTAGCACAAACTATAGGATCTCCAAGGCTGATTACATGCCTCTAGTAGCAAAACCTTGAAAGAGCATCCTAGCTCAGACTATAGGATCTCCCAGGATCTTTTCTATGCTACTTGCACAACCTGTCCACGGCCACGGAGTATCAACCTAATACTCATGATCATATTGATCATCATCATATAATACATCACCCTAATGCACATCATCATCACATGATCATCCTGATCATCGTCACAGCATCGTCCTGATGCATATCATCTGGAGTATCATCCTGATACTCATCACATATGATCATCCTGATCATCGTAGCATCGTCCTGATGCATATCATCACTCATGATCCAACTGATCATGTAAAGCATCCACCTAATGCATATCATCACACATGATCCACCTGATCATCTAAGGCATCCACCTGATGCATATCATCACACATGATCCACCTGATCATGTAAAGCATCCACCTGATGCATATGATCATCCTGATCAATATCAGGAAGAAAATCATCCTGATGCTCATCATACAATGCTTACATCCATAGCCATGGGAAGGACCCTCCTATCACCATGCTTGGAATGGCTTCTGCAAATGTGTCCATCACTTCTTCCTTGAAGTATCTTCTATCTGAAAAACACCAAGCCTCTCTCTGAAGTATTCAAACTTCACTATGGCTAGTGGTTTAGTCAACACATCTGCAATCTGCTCATCCGTCACAACATATAGGATCTTCACTGCTCCTCTCTGCACCATATTCTTGATATAGTGATATTTGATCTTGATGTGCTTCGACCTATCATGGAACACTAGGTTCTTATACAACTTCACACAACTCTGGTTTTCACAGAAGATACAGGTAGCATCCAATGGGAGATCAAATAACTCAGACAGTAGCTTCCTCATCCATACCTCCTCACAACTCGCCGAACAAGCTGCGACATACTCTGCTTCGACTGTACTCAGTGCTACGCATGACTGCTTCCTGCTAAACCAGGAGATCACACCTGATCCCATATTGAAGCAGCACCCCGAAGTGCTCTTCCTATCTACATCACTGTCTACCCAATCTGAATCAACATAACCCTCCAGTTTAAACTTTTGATTCGCATCATACTTGAGCCCATAATTAACCGTACCCTTCAAGTACCTCAGAATATGCTTTGCAGCAACCAGGTGAACATGTCTAGGATCCGTCAGGAACTGGCTCAATGTGTTCACCACAAAGCAAATATCTGGTCTTATGTTCGTCAAGTACATCAAGGACCCAATCATCTGACGATACACTATGCCATCAACCAACTCAGATGAAGCATCACTTAAGAGCTTCAGGTTTTATGCCATAGGTGTGGCCATGGCCTTGCAATCCATCATCGTGAACCGCTTCAGGATCTCTACTACATAGTTCCCTTGTCCAAGGAAGATTCCATCTGCACTCTGCCACACCTCCATGCCTAGAAAGTAATGCATCATCCCCAAGTCCTTCATCTTGAACTCGATAGCAATATTCCTCTTTGTATCGGCAATCAATCTATCCTCACCTATAACAAACAGGTCATCCACATACAATAGTAGTATCACTGGATTTCCTTCCTCAACCTTGTAGTAAAGGTTGGAATCCTGTCACCTACCCAAATTTCTGAGAATTATTATTTTATTTGCAAAATACTTTATGATAAATTTAATTACAAAGTTTTGTAATTATGATCAGTTTTGATCACGGATGAATGTAATTATTGAAAATTATTATTTAAATAAATTAATTAGGAGACAAACACCCAAGAGGACTGTTGAATGAGTGTTCACTGACCCACTAGGAGGAATGGAAGTTGTTGGGAGGTATGGGACACATGGCAGTAGTTGCATCACACCACTAACTATTGGTTATGGGACAACTACCCCTAAAATAGGGTATTCTCCCCCAGGTGGAGGGAGTAAGCAGGCAGCTCATTTAATGACCCAGTAACAACTAAAAATGCCTAGGCATCCTATAAAGACAAATTCGAATTGAGCAGGCAGCTCTTAATCAATATTTCTGCAGAATATTTTTCCTCTTGGGAATCAGGTGATTTCAAGAGAGATTCGAATAGGGAGGTTAGTGGTGACTGTATTCTTGAGTTTTCATTATTGCTGAGAGGAACCAGAAATACTGGTGCAAGTCTATTGGATTGCTATCTATTGAAGATTCAGAAGTGAATTGCTACAGCAAGAAGAAGTCCTCATTCCTGAGTTTCTTCCTCCTGGTGGTTCAGTGAATAGGCTAGGGAGTCCTAAGATAGTACTTGACTATTTTCAAAAATTGGTTGGGTGGAACAGTCTTCTTGGGTTGTTTGTTTCCCTACAGATCTTTTCAGGTTCTCCAGATTTTCTAACTTGTTTTCAGTAAATAATTATGTTCTGTCTCAACTAGTATTTTCTATTTATTTGTTTTTGAAAAAGAATCTAATCCTAGAATTATTTTAAGTCTGAATGTTTATGTTTAATATTGAAGTTGAATTGATAAATCAATACCTCTATTTTTCCACATGCTATTTTGAAGCATCGTACTCTAGTAGAGATACAAAAATTAAAAATAGATTAGAAGATAGGCAAATTGCCATTTTGAATTCGATAGATAGATAGTAATTACATATGTATCAGTTTTCTGTTCCCAAGTTAAATAATAGTAGAAAGTTCCGCATAATATCTATGTATGTATTATAAGGTATCCGAGTTTTCTGAAAATTTAAATAATGCATAATTTCTGCATTCTTATCATTATTCTGTACAGAAAAAATATAGAAATCATAGGTATACATGTATCATAACAGAGTAACAAATTAAATGATAGTGTTCATCAAATTAAGATTGTACATAACAATCATCACCCAGTTCTCATATTGTTTACAGACACTTTGATTTCATTATCTCTGTTAATGTTTTTCAATATTATTATCTCACTGTTTTATCATCATTATTTACATGCTGTTTTCACAATCATTTTATAATTCCCAGTTTCCACGTTATACTTATACAGACACTATTTTTCATTCCTTATTTTATCATTTTCATAAACTTATAGTTCAAACAGATAATAGATATAATAGAAACATTCTGTTGCTGTTAAGTAATTGTTTTCAGTAGTTACGCAAACTAATATAACTTAGGGTTTGACACTTTTGTTTTCGTTACAATCGAATTCTTTATCATTTAGAACAGCATACATTTTATATTTCCTATCCTCGACAGAGTATTTAAACTCTAGCTAAAACAATTACATTATGATTGGTTTCATCATTCAAAACAAACTCAACTCACATCGATTACCGATCGAAATCCAAATCATTCGAAAGACTCATAACTTTAAACATTTCCATTGACTTAAGTTTCAGTCCTATCTTTTCATCTTCAAAAAACTATTTCGAAATTCCTTTGACAGAACTTATCTAAGCCTAGATTTCACACAACCTAAGCATAGAAACGAAACCTACAGTATTTCATTTGTAACTTAGAAATATTTTCTACATAGTTATCTCCATTGACGAAATCCTCAAACCCTAATCTAGTTCAAAGAAACACGACTTTAACCAACGGCATCAAGTCGAATATTACAGACTTCTACACCAAATATTTAGCATAATAATTCATTGCCGAGAAGAGAAGTATCAATTACAAAGTGAACAAGCCTATGGCTCTTTTCAAAAATTAACCATTGAAGTCGTGGATTCCCACAACGAGATTTACAATACATTTTTGCAAACAATTTTATACAAGGTTTAAACCATGATCCAACAGTTTGAAAGAACCCAAATTTCTAGAGCATCGACGAGTCACAGCTCCAGTCAGCTTCACCAAAACTTAAAATATAGAAACCAAGAACTATTTAAATGAAACGAGAATCACATCACTGAATAACAAGCGTGATTCGAAAGTTCTTCAACCATCAATATCGACAGAGAAACGACGAGTCTTGACAAAACCTATTACTCATTCTTGAACCACTCCAATCACAGTCCAAGAGCACTATGAGGGTTTATGGAAGACCCGAGGCTTACCGGTGATGAGGCACGCTAATACCCTTGCCAAAACCCCACTCAAACATTCTTTAGAACCCTACAACTGACAAACGATAAGTTTAAAGTTAGATACATGTTACATTGTAAATCAAAAATCAAAGTACAGCAAAAGAAGCACCCTTTTCTTAGAGGGATGCTTACCTTCATAACCTCGATGAGAACGTTGTCACGAACGACACCAGGGAGCCATTATCCTTGTCCAAGTTCTGTGTTTTCTTTCATTTCATTCTTTTTCTCAGAAATTATAAAGCTTAAAACTACAACATTATCACAGTAAGAAACCCTACAACTCAACCCTTTTTGGGAGGTCTCGAGGTCGAACCTCTCCCAAGACCTTTGACAAATTTTTCGGCAACCTATCAACCACACCGGCCGTAACAATAACACAATGAACAACTCTTCCAGTTCAAAAACCAAAATAGCGACGATGGTAGGCTTACAAATCCAACGGCCCAAATTCATCACCATTGACGGTCTCCACTTTGCCAGCGATCTTAGTTTTGGTACAAACGACATCAACAATAAATGCCCGACCTACATTACAGGTTGGCAATGCCACCATGGCACAAAGAGGAGCAAGCACAACCAATGCATGGCGCATTACTCTTACACATCGACGAGCATAGTGATGTTCACATCTATGTGTACCGTTGGCAAATCCCTTGTGGCAAGTGTTTGGTACTGAGCTTTAATTGTAGGTTGGATACGTGATCTCTACCAAAGCTCAAGACCGGCGCCATTTTAATGAACCAACAACTTGTCAAGTTTCAAATTAAATGTCTGTCAGCGTTTTCGACGTGACATTAATCCTTGCATTTTCATGTTAATATAACATTTTAAATTCGCCATAGTATTAGTAACGTTATGCAAAGATTTCATTATAATGCTTGCACTATATTATTATTGTTTCGACATAATACAATGTGGGTAACAATTGCAAACTATTCATATAGTTTAGTTATAAATCTAATGTTTGCATTTTATTGCAATGAGTTTCGATATATATATATAATGTTGATATTAAACCAAGGCTCGATATTGTTGCACCACTATAATCATAAGAATTAGAATATGTCACGTTATAGGATGATAAATATTTAGTTCAAGTCTTGATTTGCACCATAGTTAACCTATGGCTAGTATTTGTTTATTTATCTAATTGCTACAAGTGTCTAGTCTCTAGGAAAGACTACATTTGCTTACATAAGACTTAAATAATTATGGAGATAGATAGGATTTATGAACCATAAAAATTATATAGTTAATCATTTCTTTTCATAGGGACTAATAGTGTTGTATAAGCTCACAAGCACATATATGCTACAATGTATAGTTTGGTAATGGGAGTAATAATTTTCTCCAATCCCCTATCCACTTTTATTCATGTGATACAATGTTACTGCACCATCTTGGTGCTACCAATTAAATAGGTGACAACAAGACAGTTAGTACAATGATGACGACAGAACCAACTAGTACAATGACGATGCTGCTAATTAGATGCTTATTCAAACAGCTAACTTGGGTTGATTTTACTCAGATACAAGACAAACCATGGAAAGCAGAAGTGTAAGCATGTGAATCATACCTGTATGCTTTTATAATTGCAACAGTCTCTAATTATTCTATTTTTATTTTCAAACGACGAATTTGAACTCACAGGAACTGGAATTTATTGCAATCATGAAACCTCTTACCTGTCATCTGCATATAGAATAGGTCCAATGTTTTAGCGTTACAACTAAGTAAGCTTCGGGGTCCCTCATAGGACTCCCTTGGATAGCAAAGAATCAAACGGTGAGTATCATCTCAAAATAAAAAGTATCATATCACATTTCTAACCTGGTATTTCATTTATTACATCAATCACGGTTATCATTGCATTGAAAAGTGTCGCATCAAAAGTCTGAACTATTCATGCATTTAACTATCTTAATGATGTTGTTATGAATGTAATTAAGTTGTCACTGTCGCATTAGTTATAACAGAATTTTATTTGTGTTTAGTACAAACAACTGTTTAGTTAACATTGTTACAATCAGCAATTATTATTTTCTGCAATTATAAATTAACGTAAACTAAGCTATTATTGCTATTAACAAAAAATTTAAATTTTTATGAAAATTCGGGACGTTACATGTGGTATCAAAGCACATATTCGAAGTCTAGGCCTGAATGAGGTCCAAAACACGCAGCAGAAAACTTTATATACAACAGAAAATTCTTTTTGCAGCAGAAAATTTTACTAACTTGAAAATTTTAATATTATGTTCTCAGAAATTATTTCCAGTTACAGGTATGGAGAACTCAGCTAAACATTTAAGTGACAAATTTCAGCCAAACAGTCACAGTTCGGGACAACATTTTGTAGAGGAAGGTCACGGGGAATTAAATAACAGTTCAACGGAACTGTTACGTGCCTTTCAAGAATTAAAGGTAGAAATCAAATCTGTGAAACAAGATAATTAAAGGATTCTGCAAGCACAAGAACAACTCAATCAAGTGCTATTTGAACATAGCCAGACAGAGGAACAAGAGAGAAACAATGAAGATATTTCCAAAGTTGAGGACATGCCTCACACTGATAAAAATCAGAACATAAAAATCAGCGAAGTAAAAGACAGCTCTACTTCATCAGGAGATGCTATTGAAGTACGCAAAAGGAAGCGTAACTATACCAGTGACAGCAGTGAAGGAGACTCCAAACCAAGAAGGAAAAATCATAAGGAATATGAGCAGATTTCTGGAGAATTCAATAAGATAAGACCTCCAACTTTCAATGGAGAAACTGAGAAAAGTGAGACAGTCGAAGCTTGGTTGTCAGGGATGAAGAAATACTTCCAGATCTACAACTATTTAGAGTTCTTAAAGGCAAAGATGGCTATATATAACTTGACCGGAAAAGCAGATATTTGGTGGTAAGACATCAAAAGGGTAAAGGGCATCAAAGATAAAGATGTAAGCTGGAGTGCTTTCAAACGATATTTCAAAAAGAAGTATCTATCCGAACAGTACTATGAAGAAAAATCTAAGGAGTTCTACGATTTGAAGTTGGGAGGTGTGAACATGAAGGAAATTAATAGTAAGTTTCTGAACTTACTAAGATATGTACCATACCTCATAGAAGAGAAACCAAAAATTCAAAGGTACTTAAGCTGTTTACCTTTTAGCATTAAAGACAAAATTGAGTACGACAGTCCTAAAACATTGGAGGAGGCTATGAGAAAGGCAGTTTTCTGTTATGATACAAATCGGAAAAGAGAAGGAATGTCAAACTGGAAAAATCATAAGCCCAACAGTTTTGAACAGAAAAAAGAAAATTTTCAGATTCAGTGGAAATTCCAGATTTCAAAGGAAAAATTCTCAGAACTGGAATTATCAAGGGAACAATTCCAGAAATAATTCACAGCAGAATTCTACAGCACCTAGAAATGCACCTAATACTGCCAAGACCAGTGAGCCAAAGACACATATTAAATGTTTCGAATGTCAAGGCCCCCATTACGCATCAGAATGTCCCTTAAGGAAGCGGAAGGCAAACAACATCAACTCTATACAAACCGAACCTACTGTTGGAGACATAGCAAGGGAGATGCCAAGAATTAACGCAGCACTTGACAACAGGCAAGCAGATCATCAAATCTCTATGGTAAAGATTGAAGGTATGATACATGACCATCCTATTACTGTTTTAATTGACCCAGGTGCTAGTTTAAGTTATATATCACCAGATGTTGTGGAAATTCTTAAACTAAAAACTGAAAAGTTTAGTAAATCATGGCTAGTTAGACTAGCAACTGGAACAAAGAGGAAAGTATCAGATTTTATAGAAAACTGTGTGTTATCCATGAATCATTTACAAACACGAATCAAGCTGAATATTCTACCTTTAGGTTCGTATGATATTATAATTGGGATGGACTGGTTAGAAGCCCATCATGTCATCCTGGACTGTTATGGAAAAAAATTTACATGCTTAAATGATGAAGGGAAAACTGTAGAAATAAAAGGCATTCCAAGGAAGGTAACCCTTAGACAGATTTCAGCCATGCAAGTTAAGAGGGCAATTAGGAAGGGATGCCAAATGTTTGCAGTAAACATGGTAAATGATGAGATTATGGATAAAGAGGACAAACTGAAATTAGAGGACATACCTGTCCTAAAGGATTTTAAAGATGTATTTCCTGAGGAGGTTCCAGGATTACCACCCAAAAGAGATTTAGATTTTACCATAGAATTGATACCAGGAGCAGTACCAAAATCTAAAGCTCCATACAGAATGAACATACTGGAGTTAAACGAATTAAAATCTCAGTTGAAAGAACTTATTGACAAGAAGTATATTAGACCTAGTGTGTCTCCTTGGGGAGCACCTTTCATCTTTGTTAAGAAGAAAGATGGAACCTTGAGACTGTGCATAGATTATCACCAGCTCAATAAGATGACGATCAAGAATAAGTATCCATTGCCCCGCATAGATGATCTTTTCGATCAACATCGTGGAGCAACAGTATTTTCGAAGATTGATCTAAGATCAGGATATCATCAAGTAAGGGTTAAGGACGAAGATATTTTCAAGAGAGCTTTCCGAACTCGGTATGGACATTATGAGTTCGTAGTCATGCCGTTTGGCTTGACTAATGCCCCGGCTATATTTATGTGTTTGATGAATAATATTTTGCATACGTAATTAGACAAGTTTGTTGTTGTGTTTATAGACGATATTTTAGTGTACTCAAAAAGCAAAGAAGAGCATGATGAACATTTACGGATTATCTTACAAGTATTAAGAGATCATCAATTGTATGCCAAATTTAGTAAGTGTGACTTCCACAAAGACAAAATTCAGTATCTAGGACACATAATTTCAGCAGAAGGAATCTCGGTTGACCCCGACAAGATAAGGGCCATTAATGACTGGCAGGTTCCTAAAGATGTGTCGGATGTAAGGTCATTTATGGGCATTACGGGGTATTACAGAAAGTTTATAGAGAATTTTTCAAAAATTGCCAACCCCATAACTTCCTTGCAAAAGAAAGGGAAGAAATTTGTCTAGGATTAGAAGTGTGCTGACAGCTTTAAGAAATTAAAAGAACTATTGACGACAGCACCTATCTTGAGGATAGCTGACCCCAACAAGGATTTTGTAGTTTGTACAGACACATGCAATGACGGACTCGGTGGATTCTTGACACAAGAAGGACATGCAGTGGCATATGAATCTAGAAAACTGAAAGTACATGAAAAGAACTACTCTACTTATGATTTAGAGTTATTAGCAGTTATTCAGCCTTAAAAATGTGGCGTCATCACCCTATTGGTAGAAAGTTTACATTATTAACAGATAACATGGATCTGAAATATTTATTGGATCAGACAAACCTAAACGCCAGACAAGATAGATGGTTGACGTTCTTAAGTGAGTATGATTTCGAAATTCAGCATATTAAAGGGAAGGAGAACAAAGTTCCAGATGCCTTGAGTCGCAAGGAAAAACTAAATTTCATTTCAACAATCAGTAATTATTCAACTGATTTGGAAAATTAGATTCTGGAAAAATGTGAAACAAATGAAGAATACAGAAAAATGAAGGGAAAGACAACAAATAACAGTTCTGAAAATTGTATGGCAGATTACAAAATTAAGGAAAATGGTCTATTACTGTATAAAAACAGATTGTATGTACCAGATATACTAGAAATAAAATTTTTGATATTAAATGAGATGCATAAAAGTCACTATTTTGGTCATCCAGGATATCAAAATACCATCACTATGCTGAGAAAAGAATACTATTGGCCCAGAATGAAAGATGAAGTAGCAGAATACATTGCAAAATGCTTGGATTGTCAAAAGGTGAAGGTTGAACACCAACATCCTGCTGGATTGTTGCAACCATTACCAATACCAAGCTGGAAATGGGAAGTGATCAGCATAGATTTCATTACTGGATTACCCAAAAATCAGAAACAACATGATTCTATCATGGTGGTGGTGGACAAACTCAACAAGGCAACACACTTTATACCATTAAAGACCACGCATAAAGCCCCAGATATCACAAAAAATTTTATGAAACAGATTTTAAACTTCATGGAATACCGAAAGTAATAATTTTAGATCGTGACTCGAAGTTTACAGGAAACTTCTGGAGGTCACTGTTTAAGGGATTGAATACAACTTTAAATTTCAGTACAGTATTTCATCCACAGACAGATGGGCAGACAGAAAGGATAAATCAAGTGTTAGAAGATTTATTAAGAATGTATGTTAAGGATCAGCCCGATAAGTGGGAAGATTATCTGCACGTAGCAGAATTTGCTTATAATAATCATTATCATGCATCGGTCAGACTTAGTCCTTTTGAAATTCTTTATGGTAGGAAATGTAATACACATGTTTCGTGGAATGATCCAGTAAATAGAGTTGTTTTAGGACCTGAATTATTGCAAGAGTTAGAACTAATTGTGAAACAGGATCAAGGACATTTAAAAGCTGCCCAAGATAGCCAGAAAAGTCAAGCAGATTCAAAAAGAACTCATAAAGAGTTCTAGGTGGGTGAACATGTGTTTCTCAAGGTAAGACCGAAAAAGAGTTCACTAAAATTGGGGAGCTGTGCCAAGTTGGAACCCAGGTATTGCGGTCCTTTTGAAATATTATCTAAGGTTGGAGTAGTGGCATACCAACTGGCTTTGCCACCTAACCTGAAAATACATAATTTTTTTCATATATCGTTTTTAAATAAATATGTGCACGATACTACTCATGTTGTAAATTGGAATGATGTACAGGTGGAACAAGATGGAGATTTTTCGATGGAACCAGATTGTATCCTCGGAAGGAGGGAAACTATTCTCCAAAATCGCAGCATTGGGCAAGTGAAGGTGCAATGGAAGCACCTTAGCCCAGAAGAGGCAACCTGGTAGTTGGAGAGTAGTATGCGGGCAACATACCCAACTCTATTTCAGGAAACACTCAAGGAGTGATTAGCCAACATCGAGGACGATGTTGAGACTTAAGGGGGGGTGTATGTCACCTACCCAAATTTCTAAGAATTATTATTTTATTTGCAAAATACTTTATGTTAAATTTAATTACAAAGTTTTATAATTATGATCAATTTTGATCATGGATGATGTAATTACTGAATATTATTATTTAAATAAATAAATTAGGAGACAAACACCCAAGAGGACTGTTGAATGAGTGTTCACTGACCCACTAGGAGGAATGGAAGCTGTTGGGAGGTATGGGACACATGGCAACAATTGTATCACACCACTAACTGTTGGTTATGGGACAACTACCCCTAAAATAGGGAATTATCCCCCAGGTGGAGGGAGGGAGCAGGAAGCTCATTTAATGACCCAGTAACAACTAAAAAGGCCTAGGCAGCCTATAAAGGCAAATTCGAATTGAGCAGGCAGCTCTTAATCAATATTTTTGCAGAATATTTTTCCTCTTGGGAATCAGGTGATTTTAAGAGAGATTTGAATAGGGAGGTTAGTGGTGACTGTATTCTTGAGTCTGCATTATTGCTGAGAGGAACCAGAAATACTGGTGCAAGTCTATTGGATTGCTATCTATTGAAGATTCAGAAGTGAATTGCTACAGCAAGAAGAAGTCCTCGTTCCTGAGTTTCTTCCTCCTGGTGGTTCAATGAATAGGCTCGGGGGTCCTAATACAGTACTTGAATGTTTTCGGGAATTGGTTGGGTGGAACAGTCTTCTTGGGTTGTTTGTTTCCCTATAGATTTTCTCAAGTTCTACAGATTTTCTAACTTGTTTTCAGTAAATAATTATGTTCTGTCTAAACTAGTATTTTCTGTTTATTTGTTTTCGAAAAAGAATCTAATCCTAGAATTATTTTAAGTCTGAATGTTTATGTTTAATATTGAAGTTGAATTGATAAATCAATACCTCTATTTTTCCACATGTTGTTTTGAAGCATCGTACTCTAGTAGAGATACGCAAATTAAAAATAGATTAGAAGATAGGCAAATTGCCATTTTGAATTTGATAGATAGATAGTAATTATATATGTATCAGTTTTCTATTCCCAAGTTAAATAATAGTAGAAAGTTCTGCATAATATCTATGTATGTATTATAAGGTATCAGAGCTTTCTGAAAATTTAAATAATGCATAATTTCTGCATTCTTATCATTAATCTGTACAAAAAAATATAGAAATCACAGGTATACATGTATCATAACAGAGTAGCAAATTAAATGATAGTGTTCATCAAATTAAGATTGTACATAACAATCATCACCCAGTTCTCATATTGTTTACAGACACTTTGATTTCATTATCTTTGTTAATGTTTTTCAGGATTATTATCTCACTGTTTTATCCTCATTATTTACATGCTGTAAACAAAATCTTTTCATAGTCATTCTATAATTCCCAGTTTCCACATTATACTTATACACACACTATTTTTCATTCCTTATTTTATCATTTTCATAAACCTATAGTTCAAACAGATAATAGATATAATAGAAACATTATGTTGATGTTAAGTAATTGTTTTCAGTAGTTACGCAAACTAATATAACTTAGGGTTTGAACCTTTTGTTTTCGTTACAATAGAATTCTTTATCATTTAGAACAACATACATTTTATATTTCCTATCCTCGACAGAGTATTTAAACTCTAGCTAAAACAATTACATTATGATTGGTTTCATCATTCAAAACAAACTCAACTCACATCGATTACCGATCGAAATCCAAATCATTCGAAAGACTCATAACTTTAAACATTTCCATTGACTTAAGTTTTAGTCCTATCTTTTCATCTTCAACAAAAGAAAAACTATTTCGAAATTCCTTTGACAGAACTTATTTGAGCCTAGATTTCACACAACCTAAGCATAGAAACGAAACGTACAGTATTTCATCTGTAACTTAGAAATATTTTCTACATAGTTATCTCCATTGATGAAATCCTCAAACCCTAATCTAGTTCAAAGAAACACGACTTTAAATCAAGTCGAATATTACAGACTTCTACACCAAATATTTAGCATAATAATTCATTGCCGAGAAGAGAAGTATCAATTACACAGTGAACGAGCCTACGACTCTTTTCAAAACTTAACCATTGAATTCGTGGATTCCCAAAACAAGATTTACAATACGTTTTTGCAAACAATTTTATACAAGGTTTAAACCATGATCCAACAGTTTGAAAGAACCCAAATTTATAGAGCATCGACGAGTCACAGCTCCAGTCGGCTTCACCAAAACTTAAAATATAGAAACCAAGAACTATTTAAACGAAACGAGAGTCACATCACTGAATAACAAGCGTGATTCGAAAGTTCTTCAACCATCAATATCGACAAAGAAACGACGCGTCTTGACAAAACCTGTTACTCATTCTTGAACCACTCCAATCACAGTCCAAGAGCACTATGAGGGTTTATGGAAGACCCGAGGCTTACTGGTGATGAGGCATGCTGATACCCTTGCCAAAACCCCACTCAAACATTCTTTAGAACCCTGCAACTGACAAACGATAAGTTTAAAGTTAGATACCTGTTACATTGTAAATCAAGAATCAAAGTACAGCAAAAGAAGCACCCTTTTCTTAGAGGGATGCTTACCTTCATAGCCTCGACGAGAATGTTGTCACGAACGACACTAGGGAGCCATTATCCTCGTCCAAGTTCTGTGTTTTCTTTCATTTCATTCTTTCTCTCAGAAATTATAAATCTTAAAACTACAACATTATCACAGTAAGAAACCCTGCAACTCAACCCTTTTTGGGAGGTCTCGAGGTCGAACCTCTCCCAAGACCTTTGACAAATTTTTCGGCAACCTACCAACCACACCGACCGTAACAATAACACAATGAACAACTCTTCCAGTTCAAAAACCAAAAGAGCGACGATGGTAGGGTTACAAATCCAACGGCCCAAATTCATCACCATCGACGGTCTCCACTTTGCCAGTGATCTTAGTTTTGGTACAAACGACATCAACAATAAATGCCCGACCTACATTACAGGTTGGCAATGCCACCATGGCACAAAGAGGAGCAAGCACAACCAATGCATGGCGCATTACTCTTACACATCGACGAGCATAGTGATGTTCACATCTACGTGTACCGTTAGCAAATCCCTTGTGGCAAGTGTTTGGTACTGAGCTTTAATTGCAGGTTGGATACGTGATCTCTACCAAAGCTCGAGACCGGCACCATTTTAATGAACCAACAACCTGTCAAGTTTCAAATTAAATGCCTGTCAGCGTTTTCGACGTGACATTAATCCTTGCATTTTCATGTTAATATAACATTTTAAATTCGCCATAGTATTAGTAACGTTATGCAAAGATTTCATTATAATGCTTGCACTATATTATTATCGTTTCGACATAATACAATGTGGGTAACAATTGCAAACTATTCATATAGTTTAGTTATAAATCTAATGTTTGCATTTTATTGCAATGAGTTTCGATATATATATAATGTTGATATTAAACCAAGGCTCGATATTGTTACACCACTATAATCATAAGAATTAGAATATGTCACGTTATAGGATGATAAATATTTAGTTCAAGTCTTGATTTGCACCATAGTTAACCTATGGCTAGTATTTGTTTATTTATCTAATTGCTACAAGTGTCTAGTCTCTAGGAAAGACTACATTTGCTTACATAAGACTTAAATAATTATGGAGATAGATAGGATTTATGAACCATAAAAATTATATAGTTAATCATTTATTTTCATAGGGACTAATAGTGTTGTATAAGCTCACAAGCACATATATGCTACAATGTATAGTTTGGTAATGGGAGTAATAATTTTCTCCAATCCCCTATCCACTTTTATTCATGCGATACAATGGTACTACACCATCTTGGTACTACCAATTAAATAGGTGACAACAAGACAGTTAGTACAATGATGACGACAGAACCAACTAGTACAATGACGATTATAGTGACGATGCTGCTAATTAGATGCTTATTCAAATAGCTAACTTGGGTTGATTTTACTCAAATACAAGACAAACCATGGAAAGTAGAAGTGTAAGCATGTGAATCATACTTGTATGCTTTTATAATTGCAACAGTCTCTAATTATTCTATTTTTATTTTCAAACAACGAATTTGAACTCACGGGAACTGGAATTTATTGCAATCATGAAACCTCTTACCTGTTGTCTGCACATAGAACAGGTCCAATGTTTTAGCGTTACATCTAAGTAAGCTTCGGGGTCCCTCATAGGACTCCCTTGGATAGAAAAGTATCAAACGGTGAGTATCATCTCAAAAGAAAAAGTATCATATCACATTTCTAACCTGGTATTTCATTTATTACATCAATCACGCTTGTCATTTCATTGAAAGGTGTCGCATCAAAAGTCTAAACTATTCATGCATTTAACTATCTTAATGATGTTGTTATGAATGTAATTAAGTTGTCATTGTCGCATTAGTTATAACAAAATTTTATTTGTGTTTAGTACAAACAGTTGTTTAGTTAACATTGTTACAATCAACAATTATTATTTTCTGCATGTATAAATTAACGTAAACTAAGCTATTATTGCGATTAACAAAAATTTTAAATTTTTATGAAAATTTGGGATGTTACAAATCCGCTTTACTCTTAGTAAAGCCCACACTACTACATTTTTGACCTTTAGGGGGGGTTTTCTTCCGCCCCCAAAAGTGACCTACAAGGGGGGTTTTGGCTTTGGGGGCGGTTTTGGCAAAACAGCCCCTTAAGGCACCGATGTTAAAATTTTTTCCCTTTAAGGGCAGTTTTTGACGAGATTGGAACCACCCCCAAAAGTGACTTTTGGGAGTGGTTTGTGACCCCCCTCATAGAGGTCTACAGAGGCAGTTTTAAACCCCCCTCGTAGACCCCTTCATAGAGACCTATGGGGGTGGTTTTGAACCCCCTTCATAGAGACCTACGAGGGTGGTTGTGAACCCCCCTCATAAGCCCCCTCATACAAACCTACAGGGGCGGTTTGGAACCCCCCTTGTAGAGGATTATAGGGGCGGTTTCAAACCCCCCTCGTAGAGGCCTATAGGGGCGTTTGTGAACCCCCCTCGTATAGTCTTATAGGGGCGGTTTGGAATCCCCCTTGTAGAGGCCTATAGAGGCAGTTTAGAACCCCCCGCGTAGAGGCTTATAAGGCGGTTTTGAACCCCCCTCGTAGAGGCCTATAGAGGTAGTTTAAAACCCCCCTCATAGAGACCTATAGGGGCGGTTTGGAACCCCCCCGTAGATGCCTATAGGGACAGTTTGGAACCCTCCTCTTAGATGCCTATAGAGGCGGTTTGGAACCCCCCTCGTAAAGGCCTACAGAGGCGGTTTGAAACCCCCCTTGTAGGTACCTACAAGGGTGGTTCTAAAACCCCCTCGTTGTAACATACAAGGGCGATTGCGAACCCCCCTCATAGTGACATATGAAGGTGGCTTAGAACCCCTCTCGTAGTGACATATGAAAGTGGCTTAAAACCCCCCTCATAGAAACTAACAAAGACGGTTTGAAACCCCCTCTATAGCCATAATAAATCATAATAAAATATATTTTATTAAAAATACCAATATTGCAATATCAACAGGGTACGGAGGAATCGAACCACCAACCTCCTGCTTGTAAGGCAGGCTCTCTACCATTGAGCTATGACCCTTTAATAATTAGGGAGATAAGCAATATTAACACCCATATTGCATTATTTTTAAGTCTAAGAAAATACAATAAGAATTTTCAAGAGATGATTGTAACAGGATATCCACATGTACCCAAATATCTACATATTATCATGCAAAAGCAACCTGCTCTTTGCAATCCTCACAAGGCATAAGAGCTATAATTCCAAAAATTTTGATTACTTACTAAAATAACAAAAATGCTGAAAAATTTTGCATACAATTTGTAGACACAAATTTCAATCATGTGATGCATTTCATAACATAGTGCAGTGATTCTTATTGTAGACATGACAGATTGATGCAGTTGAGAAGCTCAATAGTTTGTGCATAAAAGGCCGATATTCAAGACGAATCATCTTCCTTGTTTGTCTCTTCCACTATGAGAATTTATGTACTTTGTTCAATATAGACAATATGAATAAACTAGAAGACGAAACATTTGTATCCCTTGACTGGATGATAAATGCCATATCGTGAGATTGTGACTACTTGAATAGTCGGTTGCTTGAATATTTTGCTCAACTTCAAGTTGTCCATACGTTGCCATACATTTTCATAAGCTTAATGGGAATCTGGAGTTGATTCATTGCTAATATAGACATGCTAATGTTTGTGTGAATGAATATATTATTTTTTGTCTGGGTTCACTAATATTTAATTTGAACAAGATAGTGAATAAGCAATCTATTTTTTGGTGTATGTCGTGATCCCTACTCATCGGTTGGCTCAACGAGAACAAATGGCTCATAAACTAGTCAATAAAAATACAGATGGCTTACCTCATGTATTAGTGTTGCAAAAAGTAATGTTTCAGCCTCAATTGTTAGATGTCGAGGTGCTACATTTACATGACCTGAACAAATAATTTACTTTTACCTGTTAAATGAAATATTTTTTCCAAACTATAAGTTTTTGAAGAATGAAACTATGGAAAATAACAACTTTCAATTGAAGATGTTTGAGATGATACATAAGCATGCAATTTACCTGGAATTGCATGGCCCCATTGATCATGCTCACATGCCACAGACCTCGCCAGAGTATTCCCAGTCATTGGCCTTGTCATTACTAGGAGTACTGGATCAGCATTAGCAACACCTTCTGCAGATGCATATATATTTAGTCAATATAAGTAGTTTGTCATGGATTGGCAGAAACATAACAACAATAATTGCACTACAAAATAGTAGTGTCATCATTTGAAAAAAATACACATAATTCTAGGTACCTAAATTTCTAGAAAAGGGCAAGAAGGGTCCACAACATATCCCACATCCTTACACAAAAAGTTCACCTTACAGGTAATATAATTCATGCATGGAATGCAAGAAAACAACAAAGGAAACCCATCTTCTTACCATACACATGGTTTCATTTGCGCTAGTAAGCTTAGGATATTTTCCATACACATGGTTTCATTTGCGCTAGTAAGGTTGTGCCAGTAAGCGAGGTAGGTAAAGCGATTCATGAAACTCACCAATTCCAAGGAAGTTGCCAACTTGGAATTGGAAGTTTGCTTATTAATGATCCCTATTAATGATCCCTAGCTTGGATCCTCTTCTTTTTGTGATTTTTCTAGGGATTATAGAAATTTAAACCCTCTCTAAGGCCAGGACCTCTCTTCTATGGCTTTCTTGGGCATTCCTACAGTATTTTCACCATTCTTCAAAGTCGGAACCTCCTTTCCTAGGGTTACCTATGTTTTTTACCTTTGGTTCTATAAAGGAAAAATTTTGAAGACTTCGTTTCTCTCATATGGAGGATTCTTACTGTTGTTGAGCCTATATGGATTCAAAGAGTAGATGTTTCCCTGATTGAATGGAGCCAATTATCATACTTGGGTGGATCAAATGACTATCATTCTTCAAAGCAAAGTTTTATGGATGTCTTTGACAAAACCCATTCTTGCTGATGGAAAATACAATTATAAAATCATATGTTTGAACAAGGATGAAGCTCTAGGGCTGATCACCCTATTATGTTGAACAAGATTTTGATTCATCATACCAGGGACAATAAAGTTGCAAAATAAATACGGGACACCTTCAAGAATATCTTTGGAACTGTGAATACCACTTGAGTCAACTGACTCAAAAACAAACTTTCAAATCTCAAGATGGGTGACTACGAGATTGTTGAGGTGTATATTGCAAGGTTTAGAAACCTGAAGTCTAGCATCATAACATCAGGAAAAAAGGCTAAATCAGATTCCGAAAATGTAAGGATTATTCAAAATAATTTATCTCCTCGATTCAAATCTTGCTATCATATTCTATAGTATCCCTTTATTTATCAAGGGTGATACAACTCTTTCCTTTGAAGATATTTTCTCTAATCTGATCTAACATGGTGAATTAACCCCATGAGATCAAGCCCATCTAAAGGCTATCTCGACCACTCTTAAATCAGAGTTTGATCAAAGCAAAGGGGAACACTCGAAATCATGCAAAAAGAAGACTCTTATGCAGCCGCTGTCATGTTATTCTTTATTTCAATATTAATTGGATTATAGTCAGTTGTGCTCTCCATTTTTGTGCCATGTGGATTATAGTGCATTTCAATCCATTGAAATTTTTAGGACCTAGTTATTCCTAGCAATAAGAATCTTAGAGAATATATCAAAGTTTCAAACCATGTACTGAGATTTCCTCTATATTGCACTTTGAACACCAAGAATGGAATATCACAAGCTAGAAGTCAATAATAATAAGAAATAGAAAGTACCCAAACAACATAAAAAAGTGAATCCCCACACATGCTCAATAGAACTGCCTTCAATTTTTCCCCAGCATAACTCATAAGTATGGAAAATATGGCAACATATTCTTACTCCAGATATAGTATCCCATGCTGGACTAAAGCGTTGATAGTGGGGTATCTTAAAATCATGGGCATAAGCGGGCATCATTGGAGTCCTGGATAAAAATGCCTCGGTCTTAAAGGGAAGAAGGTAGTCTCCATTTGTAGTTGTTCCTTCTGTCAGTTTGACCAGAACAAAACCAGTCAGTATCAAATCAGAGTTGAAAAAAATGCATAAAAACTCACATAAAGCACGATCATACAATTGTTTTCTTTCCCTCCAAGGGTTATTAAATTGAATTAACCTGTCACAACTTGTTATTGAAATGCCATTACATCCCCTTGCTATTGCTTTTCACTAGAAGAACAAGGGTATATGGCAGATCCAGAAAATGAAGTTCCTAAAGACCTTATTGCACATATTCCCAAAGAAGATCTTGGTTACAAAAGTTGTGGTGAAGACTTCATTGAAGAAAATGTCCTTCCTAAGCAGCTAGTACATATTTTCAAAAGGAGGAAATTTCAGCGGCGGCCGCATCTTTCATCATGGAAAAGGATTTTGTAAGCCATTATGATACTCCTTTTCAAATTTATGAATATAATGAAGAATCTTTCCATGACTTGAATATGGCACATTGTAGAGAAACCCTAGGAAAATGAATACATGGTTGCACCTCAAAAAGAGATGATGTGTTAAGCTCCTAATTGGATGATAAGGAGATATATGATTCTGACAAATCTAGCAATGAAAATTCTGGCTCTGAATCAGAGGGTTTTGATTATTGTAATATTGTTGACAGATATCTATCATAGTATAGAGATGATGTAGATATTGATTTTCATTATCATGATATAAATCTTATATACAATACTAAAACTGAAGACCCTAAGGCAGAGGATTTAGACCTGCAACATTCTCCATCTTCAGTCCTGGTAGTGTTCCAATGGCACATAAATTGAAGAGTTTATATCTCAATTGTGTTACCCTTGAGAAGCAGCAGGAGAAAGATGGAAATAGGGTAAGTACTTTATCTTCTTGTCCACTTGATTATAAATCCAATCTTGAAACGGACATGGAAAACTCCCCTTGTAAAAAACAGTTTCCAGAATGCATTGATGAAGATAAGACAAACACATATGCCCTATCTTTTGAGCCTTCTCCATGAGAGGGAAATTTACCAAGAAGATAAGGATGGGAAACAGGGGATGATTCATCAAATAGAGATTCCCTTGGATGACTTCTAGTCATGCAGGATCACAAGATAAGGAACCTTTGATGACAACCATACCCATGGAGGAGCAGTTTTGGACTTGAAATCTGAGTCAAACCATTGATAATGACCAGACATGTTCGCATCCATTCTATGAATCTGATTTCCATGAGTGCCAAACCTTGAATCCATATTTGTTGCATGCTTATGATGATATGATCAGTTCTGTTTGTGTTCTCGATAACATCAATAGTAGCATAAATGATTGTGTAGCTTACATAAGTGGTGAGAAACATTTGAAGATGATTGGGATAGCCATGGTTCCTTTGCTTAAAAATATTGATGTCTCTTATTATCGTCCCACTCATTTCCTTGATTTGGATAGGTGTGGATCCAGTCCAACATTGGATTTTGATTCAGCCTTCCACTTTGAGTTTCACTGTGGTGAAGGCTTTGCACCTTAAGTGAAGTTTGATTAGTAACACCCACTACTATCCACAGGTGGAATTTCAAGTAGAATTTTAGTTTGACCCACAACATTTTTTTCCCAAGAGAACTGAATGTTGATGACTAAAAGTACCTCTCTCAACATCCTGACCACTCAGCCTCACATGGTTACCCTCGACTAGTAGAGTTGCAAATGCAAGTGCTTCACCAACAACCCAATCAACACTTCCCCAATTGCAATCATTTTTGCACGTTGGTTAAAGAACCTCTTTACAATTCTATGAGGCTTGAATGTTTCTGGTAGAGAAGTTACTGCTTTCCCAACAGTTTTCAATATCTCCAGTTTGACCCTACAAAGCAAAGAAAAAATAATCAAAACCCTTAATAATTGACAATCACCTTATGGCATGAAAGTATGACATGAGACTAACTCAAGCAAGGGGCTAATACCCTGTTGTTAACACCCAAAAAGTGCTCACTACCTCATCTACCCCATTACATGACTCATTTGTCCATATTTCCTACCATATTTGCCTCTAAAACCTTAAAAACCCATTAAAAAGCCTCCAAAAGGCCAAAAAACCATTAAAAAAGCCTCCAAAGGCCAAAAAACACCCTTTTTCCCCAAAAATACTCCAAAAATCCTCCAAAATAGCAAAAACCCTCTAAAAAGGGAATAAAAAATACAAAAAAGAGGAAAAAGAGGGAAAAAGGAGGCAAAAACCCTATACAGCTGACCTAAACCATATGGTGCCCAAAACCATGGGCCAGCACTCCACCACTAAAAACCTATAAATAGGTGATGGAGGCCCCTCATTTCATATCCACAGTCAACCACACCCTTACTCTGCCAAAATCACTCCTGAAACCCTAGCTCACCCTTGAGCTACTTTCACATTTGAGTGCCCCTTTGGCCCATTTCCAAATCCCTTTGGAGAAAGAGAAAGGAGCAAAACTGGAAGCTTGGAAGCAACCCTCTTGGACTGCTACAAAGGCTTCACCAACCTTCACATTGGAGGTATAATCAATACAAAAACCATTTTTATTATCTTGTCTTTTCTGTTTTATGCACATGTTTAGAATAATTACCATTTTATTGTATTGTCTTTCATTTACTATTTTTCTGAACTGCTACTAAGGAGTCCCTTCTCCTTAGTAGGTGCTCATTTGCACAAGCTAGGGTGAAAACCCTATCTACACCTGTATTAGGTTTACGTATGTGGGAGAGTTGCTCTGGTGACTTGAAACCAGTCCAATATGCTGCAAGCCAATCTCGTCGGTTTGGCACATACTCCTTCATGTTTATGAACTCTTCATTTAAAATTGAATTGACCTTATTGTGCAGCTCACTGATTTCTTCCTTTGACAACTGCCCCATTTCCACTAGTTGTTTTACATACAAATCAAATTCCCATGGATGATTTCTAATAATCTACTCATCATATTTAAAAATGAATTATGTATGAGATATTGCATTAATATACCAGGATGAATTTATCCAAGCGACCTTAAATAATGGCTACAAGATTCACGAATGGGTTTATATTTTCCATGCAGAATGAGATGAGGTTTATCAGCCTCATGAATTTGCAGCAAGCATTCCAAATAGCATCAAAGGTAAAAACAGAGCTATAGAAAGACAATTCAAGAAAGGGTGAGCAGAGAAAACAGAGAGGTAAGGCACATACAACTCCAATTGTGGAAAATCTAGACTAGCATAGATCCATCTAAACACTAGATCTACTAAACAATGAGAGGCATCAAAAACCTTAACGTATTTAAAGTCTTTGAGAGTTCAAAAACATTGAGGTTTGCACCTTAAGGTTACACACACACACACATGAAGTAACAGTGATCTCCCCTACTTGGCTTGTAGACACACCTCTTGGTGCAACAAGGAGGCCAACAAGGTAAATGGAACAATTTTGAAGGAGGAGATATATACCTGATAAAAATCATGGATATGGTGGTTGTTATGCCAAATTCTTCCTAGGCACAACCACTACAGATTTTTTCTTTGAGTTTTGGTACCTAATGATGTATTCCATACTTGATGTTATCCCATTCCTTCTTGTTGGGCTTATATGATGAGAGTGATGATTAAAGTGGTGCATAAACCTTCAAGTCTTGCCACGATGTAGAGGTAGGTAGTCCATGTGCAATAATTGTAAGAGAAAATAAGTCTATGTCAAATCATTTTGCAAGAAATAACATAACAAGGATATAGCATATATAATATAATAAAACTCCCAACCTACATTGTGTTAGTTACCTATGTATCTAGAGCGCCTATGCAAACCACTTGAATGAATACCACTAGAGTAGTTGCCATACACATCAATGGGCTTTGCAACCTCCTCATTTTTGTCCATGAACTGGTTGTGGCCAATTCTCTTAGTATGTAAGTCAGTCTCTTGTAACATATTAAAGAAAGAATAAACCCCATAAAATTTATACCAGCCTATTCGAAAAACATAATCAAGCTGAAAGATGTCAAAACTCCACACTTTAACACAACCTTTAAGAATTAGGACTGCATAAATTTATCTTGAACCTAGCTCCCCCACACATGAACACAATCTTTAAGCATTAGGACTGCATACAGTCATGATGAACCTCCATTTCAATAGTTACATGCCAAGTTCTTGACCTGATGCACTATTTGCAAAAATTTACCTCGACAGAACATGATGATGCCAAAAACAATAAACTTTAAACCTTACATGACATGTTGGAAAGCAATTTTTCTCTTTTTTGGGGGACACATGTCCTGTGCAGGAGGGCTACCAACTAAGAAATTTAAATAAAGTTTAAATAATTAATTTGTATTCTTTTATCATGTACCAGTGAAATGACAAACCCCAAAATATTTTGAAGAAACAAGACATAGGGAAGAAAGAAATAACAATTAATCTCAATAGAGTGAATTCCAAAATCATGATACAAAGGGAGGCTGGTAGTATACATAAAACCTAGGGTTGTTGGCATAAAACCAAGAAAAATTACAAACACCAACAACATAACAAACCAACATTCATCCCATACATGAATTGTTGGGGTAAGAAAGCTACAAAAATCACCTCGCATGCCACATGAGGATCATAGGATAAATTCATATCCTTTCACAAACATTGGGTTATTAAATAGAACCAATTTGCTCCTTAATTTTGACAGTGTTACCCCCCTACTTGCATGGGTCTTTTAATAAAGTCTTTGATTCTGCAGTCTTGTTGTTTTTATGACATTTTGGGTATAAAATTATCTTCCAAGGATATTTGTGGCCTTCATACAGAGTGAAACAGACCTCATTGGCTTCACCCTGGGCTGACTCTTGAGTTTTCTGAGCATAAATATGGACAACTATCGACATTTTGAGTATTTGTAGGACAGATCATGCAAATGAACAAAGAAACTTTGGCATACACAAAATGAAATGTTCCACCAAGTTTCTAGGACATGGGAGCAGGAAAACTCATTTGAGGTATATGTAGACATACTACCCAAATTTTAGGGAAGTTCAAGGATTTCAACATAGGAGGCCTTGCCTGAAGTACTGAAAATTTAAATTAGAATTAGATTATCACCATTGTATTTCTTATAATATTTGAAAATTTGAAAAATCAAAAGATATAATGTGAAGATAAGTTGATAACTCATATAAATTTACAACACATATCAAGTGAAAAAACTAAATATGATCATAATAAAGTGAAAACTGTGAACTCTCAATCTGATATATCAAGATTCAAAATTTTAAATGTCAAAGGACTTAAAAATCAAGTCTCCGGCAATGTCTCCAATTTAAACTGACAAGTAATGTCTCCAACTTAACACTGTCTAGTGGCAATGTCTCCACTATCCACTATCCAACTCCCTCACCTGCTAAACACTCTAGTAGCCACAAGTTGAAGACTTGAGAATAACACAGCCACAAGTTGAAGGCTTTGGTCAACACATATCCCAGGGGTTCAAACTTGAAGTTGTCTACATCTCACATAGCTAATGGTTTTACGACATAAATCTCACATTGTTTGAGGTAAAATAAAACCCTCTTACACAACAATAATCTCATGCCACTTTCCATTCCACATAATAACACAACCATACATTTCCAACCCTTCTCACACAACCACGATAGAGACAAAGGATGTGCGAGTGTTTGATTTAGGGAGGGAATGTTCCCCTTTTGTGTTTTCATTTGTTTCCATCTAAAGGGAATGTCCCAAATGGAGTAGCCTACACATCATGGGAGCAAGGGGATGTGTCCTTATATAACATTGATAAAATACCTTCATATTGTTGAAAGCTACCTTGGTCTTTATAAAAAATGGAGCTAATGTCATAAGCGTTATGATACCATGTTAGAAATTAAGGAGGCTATAATCACATGGTTGGACAACAAGGAGGAATAACTCACAAACAATGATAGATTGAGATACCAGATATAAGTGGAAAACCCGCTAGGGTATACACTCCATTGTGCCACATTAAATATTTATTACTGCTCTCAACTAGCACTCCAATACATGCTAGAAGTGTGGCCCTGGAGCTTTGTAAATAAAGAGCACAAATTGACGCAAATTAAGTGTTGTGACACGGACCAATCAAATAAGAGGATGTGAATTAAGCATTGTGACTATCAAGAATAGCTTGACTATCTTATCTCTCATTTTCAAGATCCAATGGTGGTTATCAAATAACTTTCATTAATCAGCTTAACTCAGTGGGTATCTAGTATTCGTAGACCCTAGAACAAAATAGCTTACCAATATACCACTAAGTAAACAACTTGCTATGTTGAACAACTATGACTAATATTGTTCCGGTGTACTTATGGCAATTCTCTATATAACTTAATTACATGGTTAGGAACTTATCAATCACTTGTGTGGCATCTATTAGCAGTAAATCAACTTATAGCTCCATTTCATCCAAATTAACATTTAATTCCAAGATTCACATCCATAGAGAATACTTCCAAGGCACATGAGAACAACAAGGGGAGATATCACCCATCCTATGCAATGATCAGTGTATTCCTTGCTTTCTGCAATATAATTGTTGCAATTTGACAGATTTTGCAATCTAAAGCCTATGGTTTCCTGGGTTTAGCATTCTAGATATGGTTTCCTGGGTTCAGGTGTCCAACACAAGTTTGATGAAGTCTAGTGTGCCAACATATTAAAATTTCTAGAAGGAAGGGGCCTCATCTGAGGCACATATGATAGTTTCCATATGGTTAATATTTATATTATTACAGATTTATGCAAGTAACTTGGGCAATCATTATACAATCTGCTTGTTCCTGGTCGATCACAATATGGAATTCTTGTGAGGTTTATCTCTAAAAAATAATTAACCTAATTATATATCTAAGGTTGTAAAGCAGTTTCTGAGGATGATATAACAAGTCTATTTATGTCTCTATGTTAGCTCACCTCTTCATTTTACATGTGTGATCACATTTTTGTATTCATGGGTTTATAGTTTCTAATCTCAAGAATTGATTTATCGGTCACTTTTAGAATTCTCTTTGGCCCAATGGATAAACTAAAGTTGTAAAGCACACCCATCTTCATGTACTGCAAATGTATAACCATGGGAAACATTTTTCCCAATATATAAAATGGTTAAAATAAATATATCCATAATTTTATGGGCCATGGCCCTTTCTAGACTAGCATCATTTTTAGCCTTTACCTCTCAACATTGTTGTTAAGGTATTGTCAACATCAACAACTCCTTCATAAGCACACAAACAAGGGAAAGTTAAACAATTTATGCAACAAATTCATAAGCACGACCATGATATATTTTCTCAAAAATATCAAAAGTTCAAGCCACCACATGATGCACATTGCGTCACTAATCCCTTCAAAATTAGTGATAAGGTGGACTCTATAACCCTCTAGATACTATGTCGTGTGGCACATAAATTGCTAGAGAGGAGGGGTCTCTTTTCATTGTAATTAAAGGCCAAGTTTGGGTCTTGATTATGTAAAAGTGTTGGTCTGATGGGGCTCAAAATTTAAAACTGACCAAACTAGAACCAGAACTGGGCAATTTAGCCACTCTGACCTCCAAATACACTGAATTGATCATTGAACCTATTACCACTTACCACCCATTTTGTATGGTTGTCCACTCTTTAGAAGGGTTGACCTTGTCCTAGTGGTGGTTGAGAGGGAAACTTTAGAGAGCTGTCCTGGGCATGAGAGGAGCCTAACACCAGTTCTCAGCAGTCAAGTCATCAACAGCAGCATCAAAGCAGTGTTATAAGAAGTAAAACTTATTCATCTTAATTATGGGCACTGTTTGATGAATCCTGGGCATTTTTCACCATTAAAAAGAGGTTTTGTAAGGCAATACGGACCATAAGCAAGCAACAACAGTCACCTATAGCCATTGAACTAGGGCATAACATGCATCCCAGTTTTCATCTTCATCTTCGTTGGAATGTTATTGAAATATTGTAGATCTCCTAATGTATATAATGGCAATGCAGTTTAATGCTTTCCAATACTGGAGTGATCTAATATGTTTTGGATATTGCCACAACTTCCCCCTTTGCTCGTGCATTTTACATCTGCAATTTTTTTTTCCATACTTGCACTACAAATCACACGAGGACGGCTAAAATGGAATTCAAATAAAGGAAACCAAGAAAAAAATGTGATAGGGCATATAATTCAATCCACCAGGAGGTGCTATAGTGGTTGAGATGGGGAATCGCCATGGCAATGAGCCAGGTTCAAATTCCAGTAGGCATAGAACCTTGGAACAATGTGTGTGTTGACCAAGTTTGATGGCTCCCCATGTTAAAGTGGAACTGCGATAATGTGGAGTTGGGGTTCATAGCCCTCATGGATTAAAAAAGAAGGCTTTTCCCAAACCAACAAAACATATAAGGCACATAATTCAACCCTGGAACGGCTTGTAGCACCCTATGAGTCACTTGGACCACTAGAAGAACCAAATATTAATCATGAGACCAACTTCAAGAAAGTTGTACATGGTTCAATCCAGTGTATAGGATAGTTAATGTGACCAACTTAATGTTTAACTAAGATATTCTCTCAATGTTGATATAAGAAATTTTTTTAAATATAAAAAATAAACATAAAAAACTAACATATTCCCATCTAGATTTCATTACTAAGAATCATCTGACTTGTAATATGCCATCAGAGAGCCTTTAATGTGGAATGTCTACCCCCAGAAGTAGATTGAACCGCCCATAAGGAGACCAAACAGCATGCCAAGGGAATTCTTGTCATGTATGTATTCCCATCTAGCTTTCATTACTAAGGACCATCTGACTTGTAATATGCCATCATAAAGCCTTTAACGTGGATTGTCTACCCCAGAAGTAGATTGAACCACCCACAAGGAAACCAAACAACACGCTAAGGGAATTCTTGTCATGTATGTGTTCCGAGTGGCCGTTAAAACTTATTACCCCAAAGGAGGGCAATTTTGCATCCTAGGGGAAACCAGAGCACTTAGTATTGGTTGTCCTTGTTTTATTCAATGTTTTAAAACTAACCAAACTAGAACCAGAACTGGCCAGTTTAGCCACTCTGACCTCCAAATACACTGAATTGATCATTGAACCTATTACCACCCATTTTGTATGGCTATCCACTCTTTAGAAGGGTTGACCTTGTCCTAGTGGTGGTTGAGAAGGAAAATTTAGAGAGATGTCCTGGGCATGAGAGGAGCCTAACACCAGTTCTCAGCAGTCTAAGTCATCAACAACAACATCAAAGCAATGTTATAAGAAGTAAAACTTATTCATCTTAATTCTGGGCACTGTTTGATGAATCCTAGGCATTTTTCACCATTAAAAAGAGGTTTTGTAAGGCAATCCGGACCATAAGCAAGCAACAACATTCACTAAATAACAATGTGGGTGAAGCAAGCAACAACATAGCACATAAGGATAATTCAAATCTTGGCATCGGACCTTGACCATAAAGATAGATCAAACAGAAACCATGAGAGCAGACCTTGATAAATCAGAGTTCGAAAGCAGATCTTGAATAAGGATAGATCAGACCTTGACCAGGAATGGGGTTTATCATTATGGTTTTGACCTTTGGGAATTTAGGGTTTTGGAGGTTTTTTCCTTAAAAAGTTGATTTTTTGGAGGGTCGGTGGGTCACAAAAGCACTGGAAGTTTTAGCACCCTTTTAAAAATTTCTGGATTTGTTTGATTTTTCATGGGATCCGTTTCATGGGCTTTTAGGATCTGTTTCCTACTCCAGTAGATCCATTTCCAAGAAGGATCTTAGGTGGATCGTGTTGGATCCGGATCCAAATTTTTCATAAGCACTTGATTTTAAACTGATCTAGCCTTGGCACTGCCTTGATATAAGGTTAGAAGAAAATCAGAATGCACAGGGTGTTACAAAACCGACAAAAAGAGACTCTTTTTATATGGTAGAATCTTTGAAATTCAGACGATACATTTTTATAACTTATTTGATTTGATTAATCTAGAGGATAAATAGAACTAGAACTTCCAAATTCTACAGTAAAAATCCTTAGACGACTATAAAGAATTATTCCAAAGATCAGATTTACAACATAAATCACCTGCTTTGCTCTATGGCCAAGCCCCATAAGGAAATTGTCGGGCTTGATATCTTGATGAAGGAAACTCTTCGAATGCACATACTAAATCATGTCGATCTGCAAATAGAAGTAGTAAGAAAAATAGTTTTCATCCATTTCATGCAATATTTCCATGGCCTCTTACAATTTTAGATTGTAGAAAATCACTATTGAATATGGAGAAGGTCAAGCACCAAGATATTGCTCCTCAGTTAAAGACTGCAAAACTATAACTGATAACCAGTAACCAAGAAAACTTTCTCTGCAATTCCTATCCTAAAGAAAAGTAAACTAAATTCAATAGATTTTTTTTCAGAAGCTGAAGCTAAAAGAAACCTGCCAAGGAACTAAAATCCAATCTTCAACAAAATCAAGGAAAACTGAAAATGCATTAGAGTCTCTAACATTAATGGACTTGGTAGAGGATGAACAACTTTGAATGTTCGGAGACTTGGCAGAGGACGAATAACTTTGAATGCTCTGAATCCTAGTTGTTAAAGACCTTGGGGAGTTGGCAGAGTATAGCAACTTTGAATGCTTTGAATCCTAGTTGTTAAAGACCTTGGGACTTGGCAGAGGATGAGCAACTCTGAATGTTCTGAATCCTAGTTTTTAAAGACCTTAACAGCAACACGACAATTCATTGTTTACATGCATTTTAATAAACGACAAGTTTCCAGGGCAATTCAATTTAACCTTCCAACCATCAACCATAGGACGAAAATTGCACTAAGATGGCTTGCAATGGCATGTCCTTATCTGTCCAGGATTATGGGAATGGGTGCATTCATTGGATCGCAGTCTGTCTTTGAAGTTTCTATTTGAGCTACCACTTTATCTGCATTCTCTGATTCTGATGCTGGAGAAATCGCAATCGGAATTTCTACATTAGGGAATGTCGACCCTTCCTCGAGACGGGACCAAGCTTGTGGAGGAAGAAGGTTTCCACCAGAATAATGCATAGGACTCAATACTCGTGACACTGAATCTTGAGCATTCAAAAGTGGCATGCCAGAATTGACCCTAGAGGGTGAATTCGCAGCAGGAGGTAATAAGGCTGGTGATCTTGATTCATGACCCAAGGGAACCAATATCGGTGAAGCACCTTTCAGCTCTTGTGAATCTTGGCTGAGATATTTTCTACAATAACGCTTCTCATCACAGACCTCATAGAAATTTCCAGTACGAACCTCTTGATAGAGCGAACAAACACTGCAGAAAATCCACTGCACTAAATCTGTCACATTAGGCTGCCCACAACAGCAGCCATTCCCAGGCAGGCCAAACCTCTTCCTCATCTAAATCCTCCAAAACCCACCATAAAGAAGTCCAAAAACACAAAGAATTATCCCTGTCATACCAAGGCCTCCCCGAACATTCTCATTATCAATATTGATAGCAGCAAAGGTGAAGATCCAGTAAGGGGCCATGCACAACAAAATGAAGTTCACTGTGTGCATATACATGTTGCCAAATCCTAGTAGATCCATATTCCACCCAAAAACACAGAACCCACAAAATATTGAAAAAAATGCAAGAGGAGGATCACTCCAGTAGTCAAATAGACCTCCCTGCCATTCCGGTTTAAGTTCCATTCTTTTACTACGTCTTATCTAAAGAGAGTATTTCTTCTCAAGCTGCGGGAATCTAGACCTACCTTCAACAAATTATCATATGTCCTCGTATGATCTGCATCCCTGGTCTCCAAATCAACTTCAGGTTCATAATCTTTTCCAAGAGGACCGAGGATAAGATCGAGCCCAGCTGCAGCAAGGGTACCTATTGCAACAACAACACACAAACCCACTCCAATAGCCAAACGCTCTGATCTCCTATAACCCCAGTTAAGCCGACAAAGCGCATACTAAGCAAAACAATTCACTTGCAGAAGTAGCACTACTACCAACATGTGTGCCCACTCATGAGGTTTGTAAGTCCCATTTTTGCAATAGACCTTTCTAAGATAAACAATGTCCTCTGGTTTCCATCTATACAGAAGTGAAAGATGATAACAATGTTGTGGATGTTGATAAAGGCACATCATGGTAAACAAAGCATTTAAAATTTGATTATTGACCTCAAACCAGGCATCCCTCTAAGTCTTTTTAGGTAGGGCCCTATTAAGAAGCCCAATCAAAACCAAAAAAAGAATAGCTTGAGATACTACCACATCAATCCCCCATATCAACAGTATCAAATTATTCAGATTTCGCAGCCATTCTTTCACTACCTTCTTCAAAATCACCCACCTAATTTCCCCAACAAAAGGCATTTTAACGCCATCCCTGAAGCCATGGAGAGGCTCTACCAGCGACAGAGTTGGAGTGGAACGTGATATCCCATCTCTTTCATCGATTATCCTTCGAAATTTTGCAGGCATGACAACAAATCAATTTCACAAATCTACGCAAGTGCCAAAGGTATTGGTGCAGTTGCTAATGCTGTTGATTGACAGAATGGCTCATCATCCAACATTCCCATGCCCATATTCTCCCTCATCTACCCAAAAGGCTTGCGGAACCAAACATACCCTTCTGGCCAAACAAACCCCCAAATGGATGAAGAGTTTTGACAAATTTTAGTGCCCAAAATATTGGGATTTTTTTTTTGAATTTAGTGGCTATGAAAATCAAAATAAAACTAAGGTTCATGATGATTTAATATTTTTTTTAACTTTGTATCTAATATTTTTTAAACTTTGGATCTAATCACTAAAGAGAATGAAAAAATTAAAGTGAAACTTTTAATAGATTTATATGATTTATACTATTGTATTTATATGCATATGTTAAATAAAAAATGTTGACTACAACACTACTATGTATAAAGAAAAATTCATTAACTTTGTCATTTATTTATGCAAAAACTCTATAATTGTAAGTAGTTTATCCCCTCCACCCACAAATGAGCTTTAATTATCAATTCTCTAATAGTTAGTGTTTTCCCTTCACAAATTCACTTATTTTGTATACTTTTTGCATCTCTATGATGTTCGAACTATGAAAACAACCATAAATAAGGATTGTTGTAGATTTTTGTCATCATTTTTGAATGACTATTATAAATGGTATGTTGAACCCCTCTAAGCACTCACTCCTTGAATGTCAAATTTATACATCCGACATCTTCATGCTTTTATAAAACCACATCAACATAATTTATCGCCTTCAAATTTTATAAAATGCCTCAATAATCCTTTTCCTTTTTCAAAAATACAATGGTGTGTGATTTAAAAACATATATGCACAGGCATCTTTGAAAAAAAGAGGGTCACAAAAGCATCGATTACAAATCAAAAGCAAGCATCTAATGTTCATTCATAGAGTTCAAACACTAAAATTTATATAAAATTAAACATAAAAATGGTCATGCTCATCTTTGTCATAGAAAGGACATGTGGGTTGGGAAACCCCAAGATACTAAGTGTTGGCCAAAATGGAGGTCTCCCATAAGCAAGGACAAAGAAAATGTGGCTTTTTGGGCTTAATGAAAAACCATTATACTACATGCAAACAAAACAACCAAGTGCACTAATTAGAAGCCACCCTCCAAAGATTGTTTAATTTTCCATCAAAAACCAACCTAAGGTTAAGCCACCAATACCCACCATCGAGGTTATGTTTCTTGAACACTTTATAGTAATTTGTTGAAACCCTTGAAATCCTCACGACTATCTAGTTTCTTTGTAGACGTGGAAAAAAACAAAAAATAAATATAAATTTTATTTTAAAACTCAAATCAAAAAATAAATGTAAATTTACAAAATCCTTAAACATTTGAATGGAATGGAGAGTTGTATCTCCATTCCTCCTATATTTCTAATTTGACCTTCTTTTAGGCTATCCCTTGTCCTTAATCTTTAGCGAACAAAATTCATCCTTTAGTAATGGGCAAAGGAAGCAAAACCACTCAGATTATCCTAGAAAAACAGGCAACATAATAGTGATCAAAGATTCTTATTTAAATTGGGTAGAATGACCTTACTCTCCCAAAGAATGCTTAATAAATTCCTAAGGCATGGTATTTATAAAGTATGTGAGGTCTCTATCGATGTGTATCCATTGTCCATGCATCCCTTTGATTTTATACATCTAGTACTATTAGTTGATAACAAACAAATAGTGATTGAGATCGATCTGACGGGGGTCTAAGTTTTGGTAAAGAAGGTATGATAGGCATATACTGTAAAGAATACCCATAACCTGCATGGATGTATAGAACCTGAGGGTACACCTGCCTTAAAGAATTAGCTTCCCACAATTGCTTATGTGTGGCATGCACTGGAGAGGGGAATATTTGAGCTTATGATACGGAATTTTGTATCTTTGGAGATATTGATTGGTGCCCTTGAAAGCCCTTGGAATAAGAGATAATAGGTGGCATACTCTCTATATATTTTTTATTAGAGAGATGCTTCTTGTGCTTGTCTTCTATGTCTGCCTCCCATAACAAAACCCTGATTCCATGCCTTTGTCAGTCACGAGTCTAAACCCATTCCTTTGTCATTCACAAGTGTTAAAACCTAGCTCAATATCCAAATAACAAAAACAATTTCATGTTTAAGAAAAAACATGGGAGAGTTTCATTAAAATTTGTTTTTAGGTTATGATCAAATTTATGAAAAATTGAAAATAACATCTTACTAAAATTAGTAGCTCCAAGTCTCTAATAGCCAGAGGAGAGCACTTTCAAATTGTCTAGAGAAATGGGTATCTAAATTCAGCACATGCTTCTAACTTCTGAGGCTAAAATGCCATAGGTGATGCTTGGTAAATTCGGTAGATGATAAATTGTTGATGGTAGGGAACCATTGAAGATGATCAACGATGACCTAGGTAGGGAGGGAGGAAAGAATGTTTAATTATTATATGTCTATAGAAGGATCAAGGAAAAACTCAATAGGATGATCTAGAATTATAGATAGACTTAGTTCGAATCCAAATTTACCTTCAATGAGGGATGGAATTTCCAATTAGTATGGTACCTATATCTAGAATTAAATAATAACTCTCAATCAAATCCTTTATAACCCTCAATACCTTGGGAGCAAAGGACAAGGAGGAAAGAAACCATCGAGATGAAGGGGGTGACCACCATCAACAAGAAGTAGTAGAGTGACATTTAGGATGAGGGATTCTTAAAGTTCAAAAGTGTACCTTTGAAGGAGACGACTTTCTCAAGTCATGATCCAAAATCTAGACTATATGGACAATGGATGGGTCCAAAATCTAGACTATGAGAATATCCCTTTTCACTAACACAAAATGGAATTAGCATTGCCATTAACTATGGGACAACCCCCTTGATGTTAAACATGTGCAAGTGGAGGAGAATGGAAATAGGAACTATGATGGTTGAGTAGTAGTTTAGAGTAAAGGGAAGGTGGTGCCACTAAGAAACCCAAACCAAGGTCCCTTGCTTCATTAAACTCACTCATGAGGTGAATAACCATCAGAAGATGGAGAAGGAGGGATATAAATCTCAAGGAATAAATAAAGAAGACCATCAAGATCATAATGAAACTAAAGAGAAATTAATAATGAAAGATACAATACACACTAATCAAACAACAGATCAAAATCATATCCAAGGAGGGGAGGAGGAAGAAAAAATAACTAGGAGACCAAATAAGAGGCTATATACATGAAACTAAATGAATTTAAGATAGAAACCACACCAAAGAAATGGAATCAACAAAGGATAAGGAATGAGATTGTGGCAACGGTAAAATAGTAATATTGCAAATGACCTTGATATGTCTAAAAAGGGAAAAGAGAGCATAAAGAAGATATATAAATTAGAATTGAATGCAAGAGGAGGAGGAGGATGTGGAAGAAGTGGACATGGATTTATTATCCTTGCATTATAATAAAACATTTATAATTTCCCTTCAAGTTAGCAACTGGTGAATCTACACTAGCACATGATAAATGGAAATGGGAGGATAGAAATGTTGAAGGATTGTCAAGTTCCCATAAGAAATGATCATGAATAGACACAAATCCCACAAAGTTGACAAAATCTAAGTTGGGATGAGGCAAGAAACTTGTCAATGATAACTTGAAGGGAAAAGGGAGCAACTAATTAACCCAAGACAAACAACCTCACTTAAGGATACATTTCTTCAAACGCCTAGGCCTTCTAAATGAAAATTCTCTTGTGGAACATAAGGGGCAATAATGCACCTAAGAAACAAATCATTTTGAAAAACAAAATAAGAGTATAAAAACTAGACTTAGTGTTTATTCAATAAACAAAATGCAAAATGTATAACATGTATAAATTCACCAAAATGATATGGGGAGGATGCGATTGCTCGACTAGAGGATTGAGAGGATTTTCAAGAGTTATGGAAATGATGTAGGATCCCATAAACATGGATCTAGAAAACCAACTTACCACCTATTGATAGATGACTAGCGATTTATACTTTAGACTCAAGGGTGAAGGGAAATATAACTAATGTATATGGGTTCATTGATCCATGAAAAATTCTATATTAATGTTTGGAAATCTTAAGTACGATTAAGGTCCTCCCCAATTAGGAACATTGAATCATTAGAGAATATGACCTAACGACAACAAAGTCCCTCTTTGAAAAGAAAGGATGAGTGTAAAGGTTGGATGCGGCAAGCTAGATTCTGCGGGACCTTTTAGAGCATTGATAATTTGTGGATGTATTTCCAAAGAATGCCATCTTCACTTGGAACAATTGGTGTGGAGGGTTGATTATAATATGCTCATCACGTGGCTTGTAGAATGTCTCAATGAGACACCATTTTGTGGACTATAATGCTTATGAAATATGCCCATAATGGTAGGATGGACAAAGCTCAACAATGTTTAATAACATGCTTGAGAATAATGTTGTCTCATGGAATGTTGTGATTTAGGATTGCATATAAAATGGGAAAATCAAGGAGGCTCACAAATTGTTTAAAAGAATGCTACAATGGAGATATGCATTGTTTTAAGCATGGAGAGATGTTCTTGCATTGGTCTTGTTGTTTCTTTATGTGGACCTAATAGATACTTGGAGTGGATTTGAAATACCAGTTACAATTACCAACAAAAATTGCCAAACGGTGAGGGCATTCCATCATGGTACCTTTTAAGATTATCATCATAGTTTGGACATTGACCTTCATTTGTCAAAGGCATGACTAGTGAGGAATTCGAGGGAGTAAAAGAATGTAATATGTGATTAATGTGTCAAGGAAAAGGGACAAATACAAGGCAAAAGCTGGCCATTTACAAGGTGGGAGGACACATTAATTAAACTCAAAACCTCACACATCCAAATATGGCATGTAAGTAAGGATAATTATTCTGCATCAACCTTACCTTAGGCCATTTTGTCTCTAGGGATCATGTGACATTAATAGGCCTATGTCCACCATACAAGCCCTATAAAGGGAATCTTTATCATGTAAGTGGAATATAGTGTTCATTTCAAGTTTGGCACACTAAGGATGGCTCTCATGGCCTAGTCCATGTTCTAGGGTAAACATATAAAGTCCTAGGCCATAACATTTTCCTCAAGGGTTCGGGGCCCACAAATGGGGCCCTAGTCCATAACGTCATCTCTATGTGGGAAATATTTGGCTTACAAGCAAGAAATGGCCATTTCAAGCTCTATGCGACCAAAAATGGTTATCATTGATTGGGCCATATTATCAAGTCAAAACATAACGTCTAAGGGTAAGGGGCTCATGGGTCATGTGTGATGCCCTAGACCACCTCAAAGGCCCCATATACTACATAGGTAATATTTAGCCAATGAGTAAGATATGTTGGCCATTTTGAGGTTTGGCACACCAAGTATGGATTTCAGTCCCTAGGCCATGGACCAAGGTTTTAGGGTACAAGGCCATATGAATTACCTTGGGGATCATGGCCCATGAATGGAGGCCTAGATTATAACACAAGGCCTACATGGGGAATCTTAGTTTATATGTGAGATATGTTCACCATTTTGAGGAAGGGCACGCCATGGATGATTTTCAAGGCCCATGTTATGATATAAGGTTAAATAAGGGTCTTAGGTCATAACATTTTTCTCTAATCTCATGGTCCATTTTCAAGCCCTCAAACCACCACACATACCCTCCATAGGGAATCATTAGCCTACAAATGAGATATGATAGACATGTTCCTCTTTCTAATACTAGACATGGTTCTCAATGCATATGTCATGTTTCAATGCTAAAAATCCCTAGGCATACTCATGAGTTCAATGCCAAAAAAACACCTCCAAAAGTTCAATTCTCATGCATTTTAAGGGGGGTTCCAAAAAAACCGCCTCCAAAAGTTCAATTCTCATGACTTTTAGTGGGGGTTTTGACAAACTACCCCCACAAGTTATGAGAATTGGGCTTTTAGGGAGTCTTTTCAAACAATCCCCTCCAAAAGTTCAATTCTCATGACTTTTAAGGGGGGTTCCAAACAAACCGACTCCCAAAGTTCAATTCTCATGAATTTTAGGGGGGGTTTTGACAAACCGCCTCCAAAAGTTATGAGAATTGGGCTTTTAGGAGGGGTTTTCAAACAACCGCCTCCAAAAGTTCAATTCTCATGACTTTAAAGGGGGGTTCCAAACAAACCGCTTCCCAAAGTTCAATTCTCATGACTTTTAGGGGGGTTTTGACAAACCGCCCCCAAAAGTTATGAGAATTGGGCTTTTAAGGGGGGGTTTCAAACAACCGCCTCCAAAAGTTCAATTCTCATGACTTTTAAGGGGAGTTCCAAACAAACCGCCTCCCAAAGTTCAATTCTCATGAATTTTAGGGGGGGTTTTGACAAACCGCCCCCAAAAGTTATGAGAATTGGGCTTTTAGGGGGGGTTTTCAAACAACCGCCTCCAAAATTTCAATTATCATTACTTTTAAGGGGGGTTCCAAAAAAACCGCCTCCAAAAGTTCAATTCTCATGACTTTTAGGGGGGGTTTTGACAAACCGCCCCCAAAATTTATGAGAATTGGGATTTTAGGGGGGGTTTTCCAAAAATAGCCCCCAAAAGTCAAATTTCAGGACTTTTTGGGGCAGATTTAAAAAAACCGCCTCCAAAAGTCCAATTTCCATGACTTTTAGGGGTGGTTTTAAAAGACCGCCTCCAAAGGTCTAAAAAAAATTTTAGGGGGGGGTTTACCAAGACCCCCTCAACCCAAAACCGCCCCTAAAGGGCTATTTTGTTGTAGTGCCAAATTGGATAGGAAGCTATCTATCCTACCATACCAAGTCCTAGGAACTTGCTTCAAGCCATACAAGGCTTTCTTCAACCTGCACACATATGACTCCATGTCATGTGTCTCAAAAACGAGTGACTGCTCCACATACACTTCCTCTTCAACTTCACCATTCAAGAAAGTTGTCTTGATATCCATTTGGTGTATCTTCCACTTCATCACTACAGCCAGAGCAAGTACTATTCCGATGGAAGTGTATCTAGCTACAGGAGCAAAATTCTCTTCATAATATATTCCCTCTTTCTGGGAGAAGCCACGAGCTACAAACCTCGCCTTGTATTTCTCAATGCCACCATCTGCATCATGCTTGATCTTATAGCTCCACTTGGAAGTCACAACAGACTTCCCTTCAGGTCTTGGGACCACATCCCAAACATCAATCTTCGTGATCGACTGGTATTCCTTAACCATGGCATCCTTCCATTCTTTCTTTTCCACTGCTTCTTCATAACTGGAAGGTTCTTTGTTCATAATATCACAGAGAAAGGAAACATAGCTGGTGTGTGACCTTGTCTTTTTCCTTTCTATATGTTCCTCTTCTGGAATACCATACCTTTCTACATCTTGGATAAGCTCTCTATCCCATGTAGGTTTCCTCTTGTGAGAGTTCTTCTCACGGGGTGGATCTATAGGTTCTTGTGGATCTTCAATTTCACGATCTTCTTCTAGAATTGCTTCATTCATAGTGATGTCTTGAATTCTGGTTACCCTTGGTTCTTCATTGTCTTCAACAGGTGTCTTCCTTGATTTGATGTATGCTAAGTCTTCATCAAATGTTACATCCCTACTAATGTCAATATTCTTGAACCCTGGAAAGTAGATTATGTATGCCTTCGAGCTTTCACTGTAACCCACAAAGATGCCCTTCTTTCCTGAAGGATCTATCTTTGTCCTCTTTTCCTTTGGAATGTGTGTGTATACGGGACAATCAAATATCCTGAGATGGCTAACTTCAGGTTTCTTACTAGAGAATATTTCTTCTGGTGTCTTGTTGTCAAATATCTTGTGAGGTGTTCTGTTATGCACATATACAGTTTTCCTAGCTGCTTCTTCCCATAGGTGCATAAGCAGATCCTGGTCATGAAGCATTGCTCGTGCTGCTTCCATGATAGTTCTATTCTTCCTTTCTGCAAATCCATTCTGTTGTGGATTGTAAGGAGTAGTCAACTTCCTCTTAATCCCTAAATCACTGCATAACTTCTTGAAGTCACCTGAAGTGAATTCTCCGCCATTGTCGGATCTGAAGGTCTTGATCTTCTTATCAATTTGATTTTCTATCAAGGCTTTGAATTCCTTGAACTTATCAAACACTTCATCTTTATTCTTCAATAAATAAGCCCAAGTCTTCCTAGAGAAATCATCAATGAAGGAAACATAGTATGCATACCCACTCAGAGAACTGGATGACATTGGACCGCATACATTGGAGTGGATAATATCCAAGATTCCTTTTGCTTTGATTTCACTACTTGGAAATGCCTTCTTTGTGTTCTTTCCTTTTGTACACCCTTTGAAAATACCTTCATGCTTTGACTGGATTTCAGGAAGACCCTCTACTGCTTTGCTTGCAATTGGAAGTGCTCTATAGTGCATGTGTGCAAGCCTTCTATGCCAAAGCTCACTTGGCTCCATGGACTCATGTACCATGGCATGTTCAGGTTGTCCCTTCAACTTGTACAATCCTCCCTCTTGCTCTCCAATCACCACTGCATCATCTATTGTCTTACCCTTTGGCCGCATGAGTACTTAGCCATCTATAAATGCAACTCTCATTCCCTTTGCATCCAAAGATGATATGGAGAGAAGATTCTTCTTGAGTCCAGGTACATATAGAACATCTATTATCTTCAAAGACTTCCCAGAGTCTAACTTGTAGGAGGCTTCACCACTTCCTTTTATAGGATATTGATAGTCATCCCCAAGTTTCACCTTGTGAGGTGACTCATGTTCAGATAGGTCTACAAAGGATTGTTTAAATCCCGTCATGTGTTTGGAAGCCCCACTATCAATAAGCCAATCATCACCTCCATGTGAGATAGTACCTGTGAGAGCAGAGATCAGCACATATTCTTCTTCACTTAAGGAGTCTTCAATTTCTGCCCTATTCTTCTTCTTGGGAGGTTCATCATCCTCAGCAGCATGAGCATGATATCTTTTCTTGTTTCTCTTCTTCTTCTTGTTGTGGTTATTCTTTTTGTTCTTGGGACAATCTGAAGCAAAGTGTCCCTTCTCATCACAAATGAAGCATCGAACATGAGAGAGATCTTTCTTCTTTTGATGGAAGTGGGAATGTTTCTTGTTGTGAGATTTCTCCCTCTTAAACTTACTTCCCTTAGTGTGTGTTGTGAGGGCTTGGTCTTCACTTCCCATCTTTTCTTCTTGGGCCACAAGCCTAGCTTCTTCTTGAGAACTTTCCTCCCATAGTCTACTGAAAGAGATCAATTTCTTTCTTGCACAGATTCCTTGGATGAAGGAGTCCCATGACCTAGGTAGGCCATTCAGTGTGGTCATGACCATTTCTCCATTCTCAACCACTTCATCCACAGCTTCAAGTTGTTCCTTGATTTGAGAGACCTTAGAAAAGTAGGATTGAATGGTCTCTCCATTCTGGATCTTTACCCCTTTCAATTGGTTCCGTGGAGTCATCTTCTGATTTATGTTCTTTCCTTCAAACAACTTGGTCAAGGATTCAAACATCTCTTTAGGTGTCTTTAGGGAAGACACATGGGGTATGAGATGGTCCTTAATAGAATCAACAATGATTCTCTTGGCTTTGACCAAGTTATTCTTGTGTAAGACTTTAACCTCTTCTCCCTCTGGAACTGGAACCTCTTCACTTACGTAAGTGTCCAACTCATTCTCTTCTAGGATTAACACAATCCTATACTTCCAGGATCGGAATTTATCAGCTCCTTCAAGCTTATCCTCAAGCTTGGTGTGGTGAGACATCTTAAAGAGTACTTCAAATGGAAATAGAAAGTTTTAGGTCTTACCACTTGATTTGCTGAAACTGGATCTGGAGTTGGATTAGGGTTTGTTAGAGAAACCCTAAAAATTCAAACTTTGAATTTCAAACTTCTGAAAGGATAGAAAGATGTGCCTTGCTGAGCTGGTCAAGCTGGTATACTTTAATTTTGAGATCTGCAAAATTTGACCCCTCAAAATTGCCTTTGAAACTTCCAGATCTACTAGACAGGATCCTGAATCAGGGTTTGATCAAGCCCAATCTTCTGCCCAACCAAAAATTTTGATCTAGTGCTCTAAACTTCGATTTTCTTGAGGAATATCCAGCCATGGATTCAGATTCCAAAAATTCCAACTTTTTCTTAAACCCTAATTTCCCGCAGTAGTGACGGGCCAAAAACTGAAAATGCTCAGAATTGAATTATGTCTCGACAGAAAGATGCACCCTTGCCAAGAGAGTCAATCTAGCCTCCTTCCTTTGATGATCTATGGATAGAAACCCAAAAATTAAGAAGCCCTAGCTTTCGCAGCTGCACAGTGCCTTCTTCTTGGGTCAGCTTTGATACCATGTTAATTTTTCAATAATTTCATTCAATATTATCTAGTATCACTAAGAGAATAACATGTACAGCTTATCAGTCATAAACACAAGAGACAATAGACACAGAGTTTCCTCAGGGAAAACCAAAAAGGTGAAAAACCCCGCAACTTCCTCATAGATAGAATAAGCCACAAACCAATATCACAATGATCAAACCCAAAGAGATGTCTCTAGCAGATACTCCTCCTCCAGTTGTGCGCAACTCTCTCTCTTAGCTATGCGAGCTTGAGAAGTGAGTGAATGAATAGAATGAGAGAGGCACACCCTCTATTTATACATTGACTTGACCTGCCAATAAACTAATAGGGCCGACTTCCTAAGGAAGTCTAATAACCCAATCACATGACCTAACTAGGCCCGACCCCACACTGGTGGTCTAATAACCCATCAATACAAATGATGACACTTACAATGTAACTTGTGACACTTGCAAATACAAATGACGACACTTCCAATCAGAGGAATAATACATCTCTGTTGGATATACAATAAAGTACAAATGTAATATACAAGTGAATATCTTCCGAAGTTACAAATACATCAACAATACTAAGCTTGTCTCTGAAGTACCTGAACTTTGTCACTGATATAGGATTTGTTAACACATCTGCAATCTAGTCATCAGTAGAAATGTACTGAATTTTTATTGTACCTTTCTAGACCATGTCTCGGATGAAGTGATACTTCATTTCAATGTGCTTCGCCTTATCATAAAACACTAGGTTTTCAGAAAGCTTGATGCAACTCTAATTGTCACACCTAATAACTGTAGGCTCAATATTTTCATCAAACAACCCTGCAAGTAGCTTTCTGAGCCACACTACTTCTCGAAAGGCAACATTATCAACTATGTATTATGCTTTGGTATTGCTATGGGATACTAAGCCCTCCTTCCTGTTGGACCAAGATATCATAGCCAATCCTAGGCTATAACAGTAGTTGGATGTACTCTTACAGTCCACAATTCTTCCTCCCCAATCTGAGTCTGTATAACCAAGTAACATGACTCCTCTACTGGAGGCATATATGAGTCCATATGAAATTATACCTTGAAGGTACCTAAGCACATGCTTAGCAGGTGTCCAGTGTCTGTGGCTTGGATCAGACATAAATTGACTCAGTATGTTCACGTCATAACATATATCAGGCCTAGAATGTATCAAGTACATTAGAGAGCTTATAAGTTGTCTATACAAAGTGGGATCTACTAGATCTGATCCAAATCCTGACTCATGAATTTTACTCAAATTGGAAACCATTGGTCTAGTCATATATTTTCAATCTATCATGCCAAACCTGCACAATATATCCACAGTGTACTTCCCTTGAGATAGAAAAATTTCATCTTTTCTTTTTCCAGATCTCAAGGCCAAGAAAGTAATGCATTAGACCTAAGTCTTTCATCTCAAACTCTGAGGTGAGCTCCCTCTTGCACCAAACAATCAGATGTTCCTCTCTGGTGAGAAACAAATCATCAACATACATAACCAATATCAACGGTTGGTTCTTCACTACTTTGAAGTACAAATTTGGATCAACTTCACTCTTACTAAAACCCAATTTCTGAAGGTAGCTATCAATTCTGGAGTACCAAACCATAGGGGCTTGCTTAATCCCATATAGATCTTTCTTTGGCTTGAAAACATGGGACTCCTTCCCATGCACCATAAATCCTTTAGGCTGTTGAATATAAACCTCTTCCTCAACCTCACCATTGAGGAAGGTTGTCTTAACATCCATCTGGTGAAGAGATGCAAGTGCAATAATTGCTCAGATTGTGGTGTACCTTACCACAGGGGAAAAGGTATCATCATAATTGATGCCTTATTTCTAAGAGAAACCTCTAGAAATGAATTTGGATTTATACTTCTCAATGCTACCATCTGAAGCATGCTTTATCTTATAAATCCATCTGGAATTCATAATGGACTTCCCATTTGGTTTGGGAACAAACTCCCAAACAACATTCTACATTATATAGTTGTACTCTTGTGTCATTGAATATTTCCAAATTTGTTGCTATGCAACTTCTTCATATGGGGATGGTTTTGAATCACTGACGTGACTCATCAGTGAAACATACCCTGAATATATGTTAGGTTGCTTTCACTCCCTAGATGAGCCTAGTGATGCTCCATGCTTCTCTGCATTTTGTAAAATCCATGATGCATCACTACATAGCTCATATGTTAGGTTGTTTTCACTCTCTTTCATATTTTCAACTAGGGCTTTAAACTCTTTAAATTTGCTAAGAGTTTCACTTTTAGCCTTCATGAAATAAATCCATGATTTCTTAGAAGAATCATCTATGAACAGTATATAATATAAGAATCCACTCAAGGAGGGGGATGACATGGGACCACATACATTAGAATGTATTAAATCTAAAATCCCTTTAGATCTAGTAGTACTATTGGAAAAAAAATTCTTAACGTTCTTCCCAAGTGCACAACCCCGACATACACTATCATGCTCAAAATCAAATACAAGCATACCTTTTACCATCTTTTGAAGTCCTAGTAGTGCTTTGTAGTGTAGGTGTCCAAGCCTTCGGCACCATAGCTCGCATGGACTGATAGTGTGATGAATTATAGCTTGATTGCACTTCTCGGGTACCTTGTAGAGTCCTTCCTCTCGAACTCCAATCACAGCAACAAATTCTAGGCTTTTGTTCTTCATCCATAAAAGTGCTTTGTTATCCATGAAGATAACTCGGAAGCCTTTGTCTTCAAGAACCAAAACTAAAACCTTTGTCTTCAAGAACTGAAACTGAAAGGAGGTTCTTCTTCAAAACTAGAACATATAAAATGTCCTCTACTTGTAGAATATCACCAATGCTCAGCTGGAATGAGGTGGATCCAACTCCTTGGATCGAATATGTTGAGATGTCCCCCAACTCTACCATGTATGTGAACTATTTCTCCTTTAGATCAGTGATTTAAATCTTGTAACCAGTCATATGTTTGGATGCACCATTTTCAATAAACCATGTGTCTGCATTTGTGATGATGGATCCCGAAAGGGATGAGACAAGGTAAAACTCCCTTCTTGTCTCCTTTTCTTCGGATGCATTCTTTTAAGTAGTTTCATCTTCTATGGCGGTAGAAGCATGAAACTTTCCTTTCTGATTTGCTTTGCACTCTCTTAAGAAATGGCCTTTCTTATTGAAATTGAAGCATCTAGCTTTTGACTTGTCAAATCCTTTGTCGAGCTCCTTTGTCTTTGGATGAGAGAACTTCTTTTGGAAGAAGGGTTTCTTTCCTTTCTTCATTCTTGTTGTGAGGGAAAGGTTTTGTTCTTTGATGCACACTGACTTACTCTAGACTCGCCCCTCCTCTTGGAGGAAATCATGCCACAACATTTTGAATTTAGGTTTTACCTCTCGACAATTTACCACAGCCAAGAATGTCTCCCATGAGGATGGGATACCATCAATAGCTGTTTGGAGAAGATCATCTTCATCCACCACTACTCCATACTAGCAAGTTGATCTCTTACTTGAGATATCTTGGTGAAGAAGGATGCCACTATCTCATCCATCTCCATATGTAAGTTTCGAATATTATTCTTCAATGCCCTCTTTTGAATCAGGGCCTTCTTCTCATATAGATTAGTCAATGTATCATAACATTCTTTCTCGATCTTTAGCGGTGTTGATATGTTTGGCCTTAGCTTGATTCTTCTTGAAGTTGATGTGCCCTACATTAGATGTAGGATCCTCCACCACAGTGGATACATATCCATCCAATTCATATTCCTCTAGAATGTTGAGAATCCTATCCTTCCAAGAGTTGAATTTTGAGGTGCCCTCAAGATGGTCTTCCAGTCGTACAAAGATTGATGGCATAGTGTTCAAATCTTGTGCTCAACTTCTCAGGATCAACGTAGGATCTAGTTGACATGCAAAATTGAGATCCTTCGTGCCCTGAGCTCTTATACCATGTTGATATTTGGTTGAGATTTGATATTTAATTCTTTTGGATGCAGAAACTTGAAGTAATGAGACAATTCAATCACATGAAATTCATACAACTATAACACAACATATACCTTGGGGAAGATCCTCAAAAATACGAGAAAAAAAACCCCAACAATTATTCTCAATATAATATAATGGATAGCAGCGAATGATTTCTTTTACAAGATAGAAAATTTATTTCGGAAGATAAGAGATCACCAAAACAGTCTTGGTGAAGATATAGAAGCAATAAAGAAGAGAGATCAATCGGAGAAGCACCTTGCCTTCAAAGGAGAAGAGAATTCGCTTCACATTGAATTCATCAATCTTGTATAACATATTTATACATTCTTCTCTTCTATTTTTATCTTCTAACTTCAAGATGAACTCACCCTCAAACTGGATGTATCAATCTTGCATGCAGAAGTGCACCCCACTTCTCATGCAATGCTTTATCTCACTGAGCCGTCACTTAGGATGACCTTGCCTCTTAACTGAAATCTTTCCCACTTAGTTAGGTGGTAACTTAAGAGTCGTCATTAGTTAACTATATCTTCTTTTTTTTCACTTAGTTAAGTCTCTTTAACTAATTCTCCTTGATTTACTGAAGTGTCCTCTTTTCGTTTAACTAAAGTGAAAACACTTGAGTTAACTAGTCCTCCTTATTTAACACTTAGTTAACTCAAATCATGTTGATTGATTTACTTGAAGTGACCATTATGAGTTCTTTAGTTAACTGAGGCATATCTTTAACTAATGCTTTAACTGAAGAATTGATTGAGGCATACATCGATACTTAAGTGAAGCTTTATAACTGAAGCTTTAACCATTCAAGTTCTCTTTATTTAGCCGAAGTGTCTACATGGGCAATTTCAAATTCTCTTGATATCTATGCTCTATCTTTTATTTCTTTATCTCGTATTGCATGGTCAATATGTGTGAAATTTAATTATCCATCACATTACATTATACTAAGAAGAATTATCGGATGTTGTGATCATTTTATAATATTCCGGACCAAATGATCATATGCTAAAGTAATTCACTTTAGAGGTGATCAATCTAAAGGAGACTTAATAGCAACTGGTGATCAAGGTTAATAATACATCACACACCATTAAATGATTTTAACAAGTAAAGCATGACCTTTATATGGAAGTTCCACCTCTACACAGGAGGTCCATCTCATGGATACCTTTAGACGGAAGTTTCATATGAGAATCATGACTTGACACACACAAGTTCGGAGCCTTGTCCAACAAGACTTTACAACATCATTATTTTGATCAATTCCCTCTATAAGGGAGGAATAAACTTTACACGGGAGGCAATCAAAGTGATCACCTCTATATGGGAGGATCAATCTTGGATCTACAAGATTGGTTTGGAGAATGTCTCATGATGTTGTATATTTAACAGTTTTAACTATGGTAGAGGAGAATCATCCCAATAAGTTGAGATAGCATGAGATCCTTGAAAAGATATCCTGAATAAACTATGAGGAAGAGGATTTCAGAGGGGTTGAGGTTATGGTGGTGCTAGAGGAATACCTTATATGTGTTTTAGGTGTGGTGTAGAGGGTCATCGAGCATTTGAGTTCCCAATTTATAACAAACAAGAGTCGAAGCAAGGATGATAGCATAGTTTAAATTTGGTCCAAACTGACAATGAAGAAGATTAAGGAGTTGAATTTGAAGTGTCTCCCGATATGGGGGAGAATCTCATGATATGGAGGTCAATGGTAATTCCAGGAAAAAGAGCAAAGACAGCGTGGCAGCAATGAAGATTCGTGGCTTCAAACAAATATTTTTCAAACCATGTGCACTTCCGGGGGAAAGGTGTGTCAAGTTATTGTTGATAGTGGCAATTATGCGAATATGGTTTCCAAAGAGATGGTAGATAAGTTGAAATTAAGCTGTGAAACACATCCCATCCTTACCGAATTGCATGGCTCAAAAAAGGGAATGAAGTCACCATTAATAAAAGATGTTTGATCAAGTTTTACACCGGTAAGACTTATAAAGGTGAAGTACGGTGTGATGTCATTCTGATGGATGCATGTAATATGTTATTGGGGAGGCCTTAGAAGTATGACAAAAAATTCATGCATGATTGAGAAAAGGATACCTACACCTTTTGGAAGGATGGATCAAAAGTTGTCTTATTGCCCCTTAAGGATGAAGGCAAAGTTGATAATATGTTGTCATAAAGAGAGCTTGTTAAGGAAATGAAGTAAACATGATTCTGATATACATTAATAGTGCAAAAAGGAATCAAGGAATACATACCAATACCTACTAAAGTGGCCAAGGAATTAGAATAATATGTTGATGTTATCCCTAATGAACTGCCTGATGGTCTTCCACCAAAGAGAGATATTCAACATCACATTGATCTAATCCCATGATCATCTTTTCCTAATCAGGAATCCTATAGGATGAGTCCTACACAACATCAAGAGCTCAACCAGCAAGTAACAGAGCTTATGAAGAAAGGTGTGGTAAGAGAAAGCATGAGTCCATGTGTTGTAACAGCATTGTTGACTCCAAAAAAAGATAATATGTGGAGCATGTGCACAAATAGCAGAGCAATCAATGAAATTACCATAATATCGCTTTACTATACCGCGCTTGGATGACATGATGGATGTTCTATCCGGTGTTAAGTATTTTAGTAAAACTAATTTGTGAAGTGGATACCACCAAATTTGGATTCGCAAAGGGGATGAATGGAAAAAATCCCTCAAGACTAGGGATGGGCTATATGAATGGATGGTGATGCCATTCGGATTTTCCAATGCACCTAGTATCTTCATGTGGTTAATGAATACTGTGCTTCGACATTATATTGGTAAGTTTGGTGTCATTTATTTTGATGAAATTCTAATTTTTAGTAACAACAAAGAAGATCACTTGCAGCATTTAAAGATTATATTGGATATGTTGAGAAAACATCAACTTTATGCAAACTTGAAGAAATGTAGGCTCTTGCAAGAAATTTTGTTATTTTTGGGTTGTTTCATCTCAGCAGAAGGAGTCAAGATGGATTTAGAGAATATCAGAGCAATTTTGGAGTGGCCTAGTCCTAGGCTTATAACAGAGGTAAGAAGTTTTCATGGGCTGGCCACCTTTTACCGAAAATTTATTCACAATTTTAGCAGTATTGTAGCACCCATAACAAATTGCACCAAAGGAACGACATTCAAGTGGACCAATGAAGCTAACGAAAGTTTTAAGTTTCTTAAGAAGAAGGTAACCGAGGAACCTATATTAGTCTTACCAGATTTTGATAAAGTGTTCGAGGTAGACTGTGATGCCTCACATGTAGGCATTGGAGATGTACTTAGCCAAGCAAGTAGACCAATTGCATTTTTTAGCGAATATTTGAATGAGGGAAGAAATAACTACTCCACATATGCTGTGAATTTTATGCAATTGTGCAAGCATTGTGACATTGGAGACATTATTAGTGTCGAAAGAATTTCTGTTATTTATCGATCACATTGCATTAAAATATGTAAACACCCAAAAGAAATTGAACAATAGACATGCAAAATGGGTATCTTTCTTACAAGGCTACACCTTCGTTTTGAAGCACAAATCAGGAAGGAAGAATGAGGTTGCAGATGATTTAAGTCACCACACTATTCTATTGACAACCATGGAAAATCAAGTAAATGGGTTTCTTGCATTGAAGGATCTCTATGTGTCTGATAATGATTTTTGGGAGATTGTAGAATAGTTGAAGAATCCAGTCGTCGGTAGAATGGATCTTATTCAAGGTGATAATTTTATGCAAGATGGATACCTCTTCAAAGGAAAACAACTATGCATTCCACTTGGTTCTATGAGATAAAATATTATCAGAGAAATTCATAGTAGTGGCCTGACATGACATTTTGGAAAGGATAAGACGTTATCCTTAATCGAAGATAAGTATTACTTGTCAAAGATGAAAAAGTATATAACCAGGTATGTGGCATGCTGTATGATTTGTCAATGGCTAAAGGACATTCACAAAATATTGGGTTGTACATGCCACTACTAGTGCCCACGGACCCATGGACAGATCTGAGCATGGAATTTCTACTGGGATCCCAAACACACAATGAGGTAATGTTTCTATTTTTGTGGTTGTTGATAGGTTCTCTAAAATGGCTCATTTCCTTGCTTGCAAGAAAACTAGTGATGCATCAAAAGGTGCTAGAATTTATTTATTTTCAGAAATTGTTAGATTGCATGGTGCTACAAAAATTATTACCTTTGATAGAGATACTATGTTCTTGGGTAATTTTTGGAGGACTTTATGGAAGAAAATGGGGACTAAATTATAGTCCAGCAGTGCCTATCACCCCCAAACAGATGGGAAAATTGAGGTAGTAAATCAAATTTTGGGCAACCTATTGCGGAGCATTATTGGAGAGAAGCCCAAATAGTGGGATTTGGCTTTACCTCAAGCAGAATTTTCCTACGATATCTCAGTGAATAGATCTACAAGTAAATCTCCATTTCAAGTTATTTACGGTAGAAATCCTATGGGTTTCCTATATTTGGTGCAAATAACGCTTGGGTATAGAATCAGTGATGATGGGGAAGCATCTGCAAAACACATTCAACAGTTGCAGCAACAAGTGAGACAAAAGCTGCAGACCCGTAATGAGCAAAACAAAATTATAAAAGATGCTCACTGACGACATCACATATTCAATGAAGGCAATTTGGTGATGGTTTATTTATGGAAAGAGTGGTTTCCTAGAGGGACCTACCACAAATTGAAGTATAAGAAAATTGTCCCTTGCAAGATTCTCAAGAAAATTAATGACAATGCTTATAAGGTCGATTTACCAGTTGATATTGATATTTCCCATGTGTTTAACATTTCTAATTTATATCTCTTCCATGGGGACGACCTGGGTGATGATAGTGAAGTAGAGGTGGATTGGCAGTAGGCCATTCTGACCAAGAAAATGAAAATATTGCACATATTTTAGATAAGAAGACCCTTCGTACTCAGCAAGGCCAACACAATTGATATCTAGTCCAGTGGGAAGGCTTAGCACCAGCAGAAAGTACATGAATTACAAAGGGGGACTTGCTGAATATAAATCACTTTAAGTCGAAGCAATTTGAAGACAGTAACTTGCAAGAGCTGCGTTCTTTTTAACCAGAGGACAATGATGCAGGGATTTCCGTGGACTGAAATTTTGAGAAAAAATAAATAAATAATGCAGGGATTTCTGACAGTCATAACTTTTGACTGGTTTATTGTTTGGGAACAAATTTAACAGGAAGTTGCATTTCAAAGAGTTCACTGCAGTGACTGATTAGATCCTTATGATCGGATCATATTTCGACACTTTTCCAAGGCCAAATTCCTTCATATAGTGCCTCAAATTGGGGTTTTTGTGTTTTTGCGGGATTTTTTTAATTTGTAATTATCATATATATGTTAGTTTATGCACCTAATCAAAAAAGTGAGTTGAAAATTAGTTTCACTTAAGTTAGCTTTAAGTTATTGGTCAGTTTTAGAGTGATGCGAGAATTTTATAAAATTAGTAATTTTTGAAAATATTAGATAGTAGTTATAAGGGGTTCAACTTTCATTGTAATAGTTAGGATGGAGAAGGCATAAAAGATTGTTATTTTTCCACTCTCATGGGTTTGCATGGTTTTTAGATCTTGTGAATGAATCAAATTTTATTGGCTACATCATATGGTATCAGAGCAGGAAGATGGCTAGGAGAGGAAGGGGAAGAGCAAGCCTTGCTCAGATGCTAGAGATATGTGAAACCTCCAAAGGCAAGTAGTGAATCTTACAAACGTGTTGGCTATTAAAATAATAATACGAAGAGAATCATATGATGAGGAGACAGGACAAGGAAATGAGAATTAGCATATAGAACATGAAGAAGAACAATTAGAGTGCCTTCCTTTTGAAGAAAGGATGCTCATGACTCCAGAAGGGAGATATGATGGTGTTGGCTTGGTTTTGCAACCAAGCTTTGTGCAATGGGCACCTATCAACAATGTGATAGTAGTTTCAATATTGAAAGCAAAAACAATTATAAATTAAATCTAAATCTAAACTAGCATGTGCATATAACAAATAAATTTTTTTAAAACGATTCAAGAACAAGAAATAAAAGAATAAGTATTTTGTATTAAGATACCTCAAATGGTGAGGATTTGTGTTGAGCAACTCCCAAGGTGATTAGCTCCAAGCTCCAAAGGTCTCTTCTCGAAGATGTTGAAAATGGCCAAAAGTCTCATGAGAGATTTTGACAGTGTGAGGATAGGATGATGGATGGATGGAAAGTGAGGAGCCCCTACCACCTTTTTATAGTTTTTGGTGGTGGGGAATACCATTATGGTTTTGAGGAAACCAATGGTATTGACCAACATGGTTTATGTACCTTTTCCCTCCTTTTTCCTTTTTTGAATATTTTTAATATTTTTGGGAATTCTGGACCCTTTTTTAGAGTTTTTTATGCTTTTTGAGGAAAAATATTCATTTTGAGGGGAAAAATGGGTGTATTATGGTCTTTTGGTGACCTTTTGATGGCTTTAGAGGCTCAAATGGTGGAAAAGTGGACAAATGGGTCATGTGAATAAGGAAATGAGCTAGTGAGCACTTTTTGGGTGTTAACAGATTGCCCCCTGATGTGTGAGGGCAGGAGCTCATCGTATGGCCGATAGACATCATAGTTATTTTGTCTTTTTCCTGGGGTTTGGAGAAGAGAAGAGACCGGTTGGAGACTGGATCCACGGCCCTTGGAAGCTGCAAAACAAACAATATTACATGGCCTCAATATGAATGAGGAATAATCTCTGATAATGGACGAGGCGAGCATACCCATGCTCATATATATACATAACAATTAGTCCCAAGAAGGGGGACCTGAATAATACATAAAAAATCTGCTGGTACATCATGATGGTCCAAAGGGGACACTATTTTTGGATGTACTCATGATCATGACATGATTGATCTCAATAACTGATACACTGGAATAAAGCGACAACCGTTCTGAACAAGGTCTTAGAAGGGTTGATGAACTGCTGAATCTAAAGGTGTCCAACATTTGTAGGGAGTCAAAGACTCTGAGTCAACTTTGGGAAGTACATGTAACTGTATACTCGAGGGAGTATAAAACTAGGGTACATCTGAATACTGTCGCCATGCGCAACCCGGATATCTATAGGAAAAATGTAACTGGTTGTTTCCATAATTAGACTCTCAAATGTGGAAGAGTCAGGTGGTATCCGGGGTCTTCAACAAATAAGTGAAAGGACCAATACCCTGTGCGAGTCTCAACAATGCGACCAAGGTGTTGAATTCGAGCATGTGAGAAACAACCATTTGGAGAGGCACTGAGGACTCTTCTCGAAATGATTCGTAGGCACTCATCATAAATGGTGATGAGTCCAAGACACAGGGACCTCTAGGTCTATCCTCTGGAATAAATTTGGTTGTCGTCGACAGAGGGAGACCAGCAACTAACAAGGCAATGATGTTTCCTTGATAGGAGCGCGAGGTGTAGAACTGAAGTGTGGTAATACTAATGGTAGGACTGACATACTTGTGCAGATGTTAAGTAACTGGGGTCATAGAGTGGGTGGACTCAAACTTCCTTTGTTCATAGCATGATGACATGGTTGACCTGGCAGCGTAGGGAACTGACTTGTAGGTGCGGGGATCATAGCTTTTAAGGACTGAAGGGTATGTATTAACTCTGGGGGGGACGAGCTGATGGGTGCTGTCGAGGGATTCTCAGGGTGACATACTGCAGAATACTCTAAACAAAGGCGACCAAAATGGGGAGGCTGCCATATGAGTAGACGTAATCTGTTGTGGCGCCGAGAAGCACCATTGGGTCCTTCTTCATAGTTTTAATGAGCTCCAAGAAGGGATAAAAGTGTGCTCTGAAATGGTACTGTTCTGTGGATTTTGTGAGCCCAGGACTGTTCGTGCTCATGGGTGCTTTCATTTTTTAGGAGTCTGAAAACAATAAGAAGACTCTGCAGTGATTGTGAGTACCATCCTGTGGGTTTTTACGAGCCCAGGATGGTGATTTCTCGTGGTCTCTTTCATGTTTAGAGAGTCTAAAAGCGGTAAGTGGACTCCATTGGTGTTATTTTTCGTAAGTTAGTCTCCAAGGCCCGAAAAAGCATAAAATGATGCAAATGGAGAACTCTTCTAGCCGATGTGACTAGAGTATTCCTTTTTCGTAATTAGTCTACAAGGTCCGGAAAAGGGGTAAACTTATACTAGGTAGACGTCCTTTCAGATACATTTAGCAAGCATGAAAGGAAGCAAGATTGCTCGGCGATCTTTTCATTGTTTTAGGAGTCATAAAAGAGCTTAACAAAAACTCCCTAAGTGTCTTTTTCGTAAAAGGGATTACTAAGCCCGAAAAAGGGGTAAAACTATACCGAACAAAAAGGGATTGATGAGAGCAAGAAAAGGTCTCAAGCATCGTCATGAGTGTGGAATACTGAATCCGGTGACATAAAGATTGTCAAAAATGGGCAACGGCCAATGTGGCACGCAAACCGAGGTGATGAGTGGCATTTTGAAAAAATGCCTAAAAATTATGGGGTGAGAGCGAGAAATGATCTCAAGCATCATCACGAGCGTGGAAAATTGAATCCGACGATATCAAATTTGTCAAAAATGGATGACGGTCGATGTGGCACGCAAACCGAGGCAACGAGGGGGCATGGGAAAAATGCTCGAAAAATCTGGAGGTGAGAGCGAGAAATGATCTCAAGCGTCATCACTAGCACGGAAAACTGAATTCGGCAATATAAGACTCGTCGAAAATGGACGATGGCCGATGTGGCACACAAACCGAGGCAATGAGGGGGTATGGAAAAAATGCCTGAAAAATCTAAGCCTGAGAGCGAGAAATGATCTCAAGCATCCGCACAAGTTCAAAAAACTAAATCCGGCAACATAAAGATCGTCAAAAGAGGGAAACGACCGATGTGGTGCGTAAACCGAGGCGATGAGGGGCATTTTGGAGAAATGCCCAAAAATTATGGGGGTGAGAGCGAGAAATGATCTCAAACATCATCATGAGCACGGAAAACTGAATCTAGCAATATAAGACTCATCAAAAATGGACCACGACTGATGTGGCACGTAAATCGAGGCTACGAGGGGCATGGGAAAAATGCCTGAAAGTTTTTGGTGAGAGCGAGAAAGCATCATCACAGGCACGGAAATATGAATCCGGCAGTGCAAATGGTGTGAAAAACGGAGGTCATAAGGACTCCGGAATGGTCAAAGGAAATAACTAGGTTAAAAAATGGCTACAAATAAAGGTGAGCCCACCAAGCCAAGGATGCAGTGGTGGAGGAAATGATGACCCGCGGGGGAAGAATACTAGGTGTACCAAATCAAATCAAATATGCAAGTCATATGTGACCTCAAAAATGGTTAAGATCACGCATGTGAAAAAGTGAGTAGGGTTAATGACCTGCTCCCATGCTATGTGCATGGGGTTTATGATTGTGGATCACATATGTGTTGGTTTGAACAATGGGGTCATTGAAATAATGAGATAGATGTGATGGGGAAGGCTCAAAATGATTGATCATGCCCCCTATCCCAGGGTCGAGGTAATTTATTATGCCCCCTAACTTAGAGGTGTCAATGTGGTGCAGAGGTTGTCTCAGAGAGGGATCAATAGGGCATTGAGAAACTGTTGGCGGGGGAGTGTACCATGAGGCTGTGGGCCATGGTGGCGTACTGAAGTGATGATATGATGATGGGGGATTCCCCTTGTGGGGTGGATGCCCCCAGTATCTCCAACGAGAATCACGATGATGATGAGTAGGCAAGGTTTTGGGCCTGCCCCCATGTTGTGGACATGTGGTTTCCTCGTCGATTTGAAAGAGTTGAACATGTGTGTCAAAGGGATCAATGGAAGGGGCCGACCGGACAGAGAGGTATCTAGTGGAAATCGTGTAAATGGTGTTAATTTCTTCCGAGGAAGAAGATGGTGGGGGATGAATTTCCTCAATGAAAAGAGGGGATATCTCTAGGTCAACGTTATTCAACTCATACAGTGCTGCTCTGTAATCTGGGAGATCGGGGCAGTGATGTGAATAATGGTCATAGATTCCGCATATTGCACAAGGATGGTTTGTGCGCAATGATTTATCACGAGGTTGAGAGGGGAGTTCTAGTTTGACTACTAGAACGTTGGTGTCGTCATCCAACATATTCATGTGTTCTTGAAGTGCTGGTAACTGTGGACATTGATGGGTGGCATGGCCTATGTCGTCGCACAAAGAGCACTTGGGGGGTATGCGGTTTATTGGGGGATTCTTTGCCAACTTGGGGATCACTAGGGGGGTGCGAGTTGTGGGTCCAGTGGTGTAGGTTTGTGGAACTCTGCCCCCAATGTTTCGAAGTGGTGGGGGAGTATAATTGGATGTTGATGCGGTGGCTGCTGTTGGAGGTGGTTGATTCTGGATGTTTGCTACACCAGGGGGTGGACAGTTAGAAGTATTGATGGGTTGCACCGGTTGTAAAATGACATTCGGTGTCGGAGGAGAGGTTGAGGCAGGTAGGTACCACACAGGTAGTCCTAATGTTGATCCTGGGATATTAAGTGTAGCCATGACTGGTGTGTTGATGGCGCCTAAAGGGGGAAATAAGAATGGGATAGTATGAATTGGTGTGGCTCCTACATGAGTTGGAACTGAGGGTGGTTGCAGGAGTAAAGGGGGTTGTTGGTTTGGTACCTGTGTGTTCTGCGAGAGGGTGCACAGATCAGATATCTCGGTTATATTCAAAGGGGGTGGGATGGATTGGAATGTGGAAGTCATAGGTGATTCCGAGTATAATTCGGGTCTAACTGTGGAGACGAACGATGTAGGTGCATTCTGAACTGGTTGTTCAATCATAGAGAGAATATTTTTAGGTGCAGTGGGGGCGTATAGGTTTCGACGCGTTTGGAGATCATGTCGGACGATGACATCATAAGGAGATGATGACTGCATGAATCCATCGGTTGGTTTGTGTGTGCAGCATATGTGATTTGCTGTTGTGGTGCTGTGGTTCCTTGAGGAGGATCCAACGGATGAGTGTTTGCCACTCCTTGTGTGGGCAAAGGATTTTGCAGCACCATGTATTGTGGTTGAGGAGGTGGCGCTCATTGTACCGCGTGCCCTTCGCGTTGGGCATCATCAGACCACAGTTGGTGTGCTTGCCCCAAATAAAGGCATGTGTGTGTATAATGGCCATATACACCACATATGGAACATGGGTGGTTTGTTTGTAAATTGGGGTTCTTACCCTGTTTCGGTGGTCGATCAGGGTTTTGGTTGGCGGGGGTAGCGTTGTTTTTGTTTGGAGGATAAGTCTGAGCGATTGGAGGTTGTGGTGCAACAAGGACTAGCTGTGGTGGGAAATAAGCCGTTGGGGCTTGTGAGTGAACAGGAGCATGTGTGGCCTGCTGATGGTGATACGTAGGGGGTGCAACCAGAGGTGCATAGGCTGAAGGTGCATGACCATAACACTGTGGTGGACATGGGGGTCCATGAGTGTGGTTGGGGTGGGCCATGGGAGCATATGAAGTTGTAGCTCCGGAGTGAGATGTGGCCCACGAAAGATCGAGGCCGTTATTATTGCGCATAATGGAAAATGGTTGGTTGTGGGATGCAACTTGTCCAATGATGCCGTCGGCGGTGTCGGATGCCCCCGGCACGTCAGTCCGAGAGGAATCGCAGTGGGGAGCGTCAGGTAAAATGGTATACAGGTAGCCACACTGGGCGTAGATTAGATCAAACTGTTGGGCTTTTAGAATGGCTTCTTCTTCCGACTGGGGTCGTTCAGAAGCTACATCCTTGGCTATGAGGGGTAGGAGTGATTTGAGAAACCAATCCAAAAATATACGGTCGTCCAGTTTTATCTTGCAGAGGCTACAGCACTTGCGCCACTCATGGATATGGTTAGTGATGTGGGTAGCTGTGTTTTGTCTACAAGACAACAGTATTTCAACTCCTGCATCATAGCGTACAGGTAGCTGAAAAAATTGAAGGAAAGTGGAGGCGAGGGACGTAAATGTATGGTGGGTCCCATGTGGTTGTTCAATGTACCACTTGGTTGCAGAGCCAGTGAACGTTCGTTGCAACATTCTTAGTCTAATGGAGTCATCCACTATGGAGTTAGATGAACACCATACGTGAAATGACATTATGTGGTTTTGGGGATCTTCCCCAGGTTTTCCTTCAAACTTCGGGATGTCCGAGGGAAGCTTTGTGGGCATGGGGGGCCAAGTGGGGTCATGTCTAATAGGACCATTAGTTAGTCTTGCCAAGTCTATCAAATTCAAACTTGCCAGAAATGGTAGACTGGCCGAGGGGTGTGATGTAGTGGCTGGGACATAACTATTAATGGTAGCATTATGTAGTGGTCCAGTGGCCCCTAAGGGTATGCTAGGTATGGAAGGTATGTGTGCTCCAACCGATGTGGTGTGGGAAAGGCCAGCGCTCCCAAGTGCAACATGGGTTGCAGAGGGGTTAGGAATAGTGCCAGGAATTCCTGGGATCTGGGTTGTGGTAATGAGAGGGGGTGTGACCCCTATGTTGGGCATACCCATAACAGGTGGTGGCCCTGTGTTGGGCATACCTAAAGGGGGAATGGCCCCTATATTAGGCATGCCTAATGGGGTTGTTGTTACCATGGGTGGCATAGTAGTAGTATGGTTTCTGGATGTATCTCCAATAGTACTGGTGAAAAGTGGGTCGTATTGTGATCCAGCCATGAGGTTGGTTGGTGATATTTCAATAGGGTTTTCAGATTCAGCCTCAGAATCAGATGTGAAATGAGGCGTGTCAAAATCAGATGACTGTGTGTTTGGCCGATGATGTGTCGAATCAAGGGATAAGGCTCTACGTCAATGGCGTGTAGAGCCAAGTATACCGAACTGAGGGGGTTCACCCTGAAGACGACGAGATCGTCTTAAATTCCCAATGGTGAGAAATATTTTTAAAAATTTCAGTGTAAGGTGGTGATGTAAAAAACTCGAAACCCTAATGCAACAATGAGTGCAAGAGGGGAGTGAAAAAATAAAGGCTCTCAAGCCAACAACCAACCTCAAAAATCACTTATTATAGCAGCTGTGCTATAATAAGTGGAGGGATGCAACAAAATTGGTCAGAATACCAAAAGTCAAACAGTTCCTAGAAAAAAGGGGTGTTACTAGACCAAAGGTGGGTAATGTATCATGCAAACACCTAGAAGTATTTTGAGTCAACAAACGATATCCTCTGCAAGGTGATGAAATCCAAGTCAGACAATATAGAGTTTTGAATCAACGGCTAGATATCCCCCTACCGGGAGGGATACCAGGTAGACAATCCTAAAGAGTGGCAACTAGGATACCTCGTTCATGACACGTTCGGTTGGGTGAATCTGCAGTTTGGTTCTATCACCACTGTACACCCTCTTGGGTGTACACCGAGAACTTCGAAAGGTATCCTTTGGTTACTGAATGGATTGCGGTATTCCACTCAAACTTCCAGAACCAGTTTGGCTACTTCAACCCTCCTAAGGAAGAGGCCTTCCTGATAAATTGCTTGATAACCGTGTCAAAATTATAAGGGATTTTGGTACCATAAAGAGAACCACTATGTCTCAAATGTAAATAATTGAGAGGTGTTATTGGTACATCTATCCTCTCAATTCTACCTAACTACAAGATTCTTTTAAGTGCTCCCCAAGTGGGGTTAAAAGTTTGTTGAGTTAAGGTAAATTTTAAGGCTCAGTTTAAATTATGTGGCAGAGTGGGTGCAAGTGTGGTATTTAAACTGAAATTGATTTGCCTCGCTTGGGCGATTGATTACAAATGAAAGAAAAGACGCTTCCAGTTTTGCAAAAAATAAAGGCGTTTTTGAAATGCAAATGCTTGAAAAAACTATTCAAAAATAATGGATCTTTGCAATAATTTAAAAGGAAACAAATAACATAAATATTTCAAGAAATAAATGGATCTCTTAAAAGTTGCTTGGGTAAAGTATTGAGTGAATAAACAGTAAAACCTTGATCTAAATAAAATGCAGAAAATCTTTCTTTCAATTACTGAAAAAATTTTAAAAAGACTTTTAATGGAGCATATATAAATAGTAAAAGATTTAATATGGCTGTAAAAATGCAGAAAAATTAATGTTGTAAAATATGCTAAATGGGCAGAAAAACAGCAAAAAATATTTTCAAAAAATTGGTCGAATTCAAAAAAATTACATCGCGGATTTTGGGAAAACAACCGCAATGTGCAACGTGGGTTTCGGCCACATAGCCGCGATGTGCAGCGCGGGTTTCGGCCGCAAAGCCGCGATGTGCAGCGCAGGTTTCGGCCGCAAAGCCGCGATGTGCAGCGCGGGTTTCGGTCACACAGTCGCGATGTGCAGCGCGGCAAATGGCTGCGAAGCCGCGATGTGCAGCGCGTAAAATCACCGCAGCGCACCACACAAAAAAAAGCCACGAGGTCGCGATGAGCCGCGCGACTGTCGGGCAAAAATCCACGAGGCGAAAGCCGTAAAACAAACGCCAAAAAACAAACCCGAAAATGGTAATTTCAGGATGTTAATGGCAATAGAAAGAACCAAGATCTAGAACAGCAATGGATCTGCTGTCTAGGATGGCAAATCTATGAATTAAAATGATTAAAACTAACAAAAACTAAGATCTAAGAATTTGAAGCCAGCAAAGTCACCAAAAACTGTTGGCTTGGTTTTGCAACCAAGCTTTGTGCAATGGGCACCTATCAACAATGTGATAGCAGTTTCAATATTGAAAGCAAAAACAATTATAAATTAAATCTAAATCTAAACTAGCATGTGCATATAACAAATAATTTTTTTAAAAACGATTCAAGAACAAGAAATAAAAGAATAAATATTTTGTATTAAGATACCTCAAATGGTGAGGATTTGTGTTGAGCAACTCCCAAGGTAAGTAGCTCCAAGCTCCAAAGGTCTCTTCTCCAAGATGCTGAAAATGGCCAAAAGTCTCATGAGAGATTTTGACAGCGTGAGGATATGATGATGGATGGATGGAAAGTGAGGAGCCCCTACCACCTTTTTATAGTTTTTGGTGGTGGGGAATACCATTATGGTTTTGAGGAAACCAATGGTATTGACCAAGATGGTTTATGTACCTTTTCCCTCCTTTTTCCTTTTTTGAATATTTTTAATATTTGTATTCCCTTTTTAATATTTTGGGGAATTCTGGACCCTTTTTTAGAGTTTTTTATGCTTTTTGAGGAAAAATATTCATTTTGAGGGGAAAAAAGGGTGTATTATGGTCTTTTGGTGACCTTTTGATGGCTTTAGAGGCTCAAATGGTAGAAAAGTGGACAAATGGGTCATGTGAATAAGGAAATGAGCTAGTGAGCACTTTTTGGGTGTTAACAGATGGGATCAAAATGGAATTTTGGAATATGCAGGGAGCCTTAAACCAGACGATTTAATAGATTGGTTGAATGCCATGGAAAAATATTTTGAATGGAAGCATATGATAGAGGAAAAGAAGGTAAAATTTGCATGCACCAAGTTGAAGGGTCACGCCATGATCTAGTGGGATCATGTGCAAAAGGACAAAACAAAAAATGGAAAAGACAAAATTAATACCTGGAATAAGATGGAGAAAAAATTGCAAGAATTTTTTTTCCTTTTGACTATGCACAGACCCTTTTTTGCAAATTTCATAATTTGAAGAAAAACCTGTCCACCATGGAGGAACTCACGCACAAGTTTTATCAGTTGTCCATTCGTGTGGATCACCAAGAAATCGATGAGCAACTCGCTACAAGGTATGTGAATTGTTTGAAATTCTCTATTTGAGATTGAGCATGCATAGGTTCACAGCATGGAAGAGGCATACAAATTATCCTTAAAGGATAAGGAAAAAAAACCAACAATTTGCTCAAAGGAATAGAGGAGCAAGGAGGGGTACAGTGTCTGCCTCACCGAGTGGTTTTAACTATGGAAGAGGTGAATCATCCCAAGGAGCTAAGAAAGCAGAATATCCTTGACAAGATAACTTGAATCAACTACGAGGAAGAGGATTTCATGGGGTTAGAGGTTATGATAGTGCTATAGGAAGACCTTATATGTGTTATAGGTGTGGTGTAGAGGGTCATCAAGCATTTGAGTGCTCAAGTTATAACATACAAGAGCCGAATCAAGGACAACAACATAGTTTAAACTTGGTCCAAGTTGAGAATGAAGAAGAAGGAGTTGAATATGAATTCCCACCTGATATGGAGGAGAATATCATGATATAGAGGTCAAAGGTAATTCCCAAAAAAGAGCAAAGACAGCATGGCAGCAATGAAGATTCGTGGCTTCGAACAAATATTTTTCGAACCAGGTGCACTTCTCAGGGAAAGGTATCTCAAGTTATTGTTGATAGTGGAAGTTGTGAGAATATGGTTTCCAAAGAGATGGTAGATAAGTTGAAATTACGCTATGAAACTGTTGATGCCTCGGGTATCATAGCATCAATCAGAAAGGGATTCTCCCTGATAAATGATCCCAATTATATTATCTACCGTTTGGAGTAGGGAATCCGTCCGGTTAGCGGTTCCGGCAACCGTGGGTTTGGAGTTCAATTCCAATTATACCGGTTATGGCCCGATCCACCTTTCTTTTTGAATTTTGTGTTTTATAATGATGTGCAAGTGCCTAGTCTATATTTGATCTAAATGCAAAGCTAAAACAGATCTAAGTCTAAAAACTGAAGTAAATCTACCTATCCTTGCAGGGAGCCAAATTAAAGCATGAGCAATGAGTTGTAACAGATATCATAAAGAAGGAACAGCTAGCCATTAATTCTTACAGGTAAAGCCACAACAATATGAGAGATATCAGAAGATAGCTTCTAATTTGATATGAAACACATTCATTACTCATAAAAAAGGGGAAGCAAGATTATTTAATCTAGATGCAAAACTGAAAGAACAGATCTAAGTCTAAAGCACATGAAATAAATCTAATTGTCCCTGCAAGGAGCCAAATTAAAGCATGAGTAGTGAGCTGTAACAGATATCATAAAGAAAGAACAGATAGCCATTAAATCTTACAGATAAAGCTACAGCAAAGATGAAAGATATCAGAAGATAGCTTCTAATTTAATATGAAGCACATTCATTACTCATGAAACAGAGAAATCGTTTGCACATAAAGGAGTGAAATCATTAGTTGCAAAGAAATAATTCATACAGCAAGAAAGATCTCACATTACAGTATGGAAGTCACCAGAAATTCCAATATACATCCATCCTTCATTCCCATGCAAAATGTCCATCTCCAGGCTTTTATTAGAAGATTTACTTTCATAGAACATACACAAGATAGCTCGTACAAGTCTGAAAATTAAATCCCTGCCAAAAGTCCCTTCTATTCATTCCTAACTTCTATTTATAGTTACAAAATTTGCCCTTTGGGCTGCCACCTAGCCTCTTCCACTTGTCACCTACAGGAATTTCTTCTATAATAGACAAAATTGTGACTTCTTTTCTCTTTACAGAAATTATTTAAAAGAAAATAGGGACAGTTGTCCCATAGCTCTACGTATCATACATATGCAGGCCTAAAATATAAAACAGCAGAAATAATGCTTTAATATCAGCGCTGTCATTCTTGTGCGTGTGCTTCAGCTGGAAGAGGATCACCCAAATCAACTGATGCTGCTGATGTTGCCTTAGGAGAGGCACTCGAACTCACTGTTGCTGCTGCTGCTGCCTGGGAAGAAGAAATCGAGCCAGCTGGAATTTCTGCCACTGCTGGGGGAGAAGAGTCTGGATTTGCTGTCACAGCTGCTACTTCTGCCTTCTTCTCCTCTTCTGCTATGTAGCTATACCAAATGCCAGTGTCCCTTATGACTATGTTCGCGGAAGCAGGGAGAAGGATTTTCTGAGAAGTCACATTTTTTCTAAGCTCTGCTCCAATGCCTTGAACTTCCGTCACTGCAGCTTGATGTACTTCTTTAAGAAAATGGCTGTGGATTGATGACATCCCAATATAATGTTGGAGGTCATCAATTGCTAGGACATCAATTTTCCTCACATATTCGATTTGGATGCTCAGTTCTTCCTTTAGTTCAGCCAAGCGTTGCTCTTCACCCGGGAAGTCATCGAGGGATTGCGGGAAATTCAATTTGCACCTGTCATGCACTTCCTCGATCCTTTGATACAGGTTGTTGATCCTATTCCTCGTCCCTTGCACACTGGCCATTAGCTTACTGCCACAGTTTCTGCAGAAGTCTAAAAGGGCTATATCTTCATTAAAACCCTCCACATATTTGAATGGGAGATGCGCGGGGAAATCCACCTTTCCTTCTCGCCATTCTATCTGACTTAGGATATTTGCCTTAACCCAAGTGTGCTTAGCTTTAATCCTATGGGCCTATACATTAACGTCTTTTAGTCTGACCACCATGGCCTTGAGTTTGCTAACTTCACTAGTGATTAGATCCTGAGTGTCATATAATTGCTTCAGGGTGTTGCAGGACAGTTCATGGAAGGGAGACATGTCCATCGTTCTGCTCTCAGCTTGCTCTAATTGCTCAGCTAATTCCCGCTTGTCTGCTTCTAGCTGGGATGCTTTTTCTTTCGCTTCGTTCTTCTCTGCTTCCACAATCTTCATCTGGAGTGTTAGTTGGTCCTTTTCCTCCTCCAGCTGGTTATACTTTCCTGATAGCTCTTTATGCTCGGCATACAAGCAATTATACTTGTTTACCACAAGATCCCTGTAGGCTTGCTCATTAGCCACAGTCTATTGTAGCGTACGAGCTCTCCTCTTTGTTAATTCATTTTCTCTAACTATAACACCTACATTGTCCAGTGATGCTTTTGCTGTTTCTACCACTGCGGATGCCTTAGCTAAAGGCTCCTTATCTGTATTCTGCATTACAATGATCTCCCAGTGGGTAATGATGTCCTCCTGGAAGAGACTTTTGATCCTCTCTTCCGATTTGAGGACCATTGCTTTCCTTTTCTTATCATAGACAAATTCATTCCACCTGGACACCGTATGTTTTCCTGATGGAGTGTACGGGACAATTGGGAGGTCCGTAATGTCTATTTCCTCTTCAGCTGGTGGGGTCCGGACTCCCTGAGCTAGATCTGTTCCCACATTTTGGGTATCGGAGCCACCTGCTTCAGGTGCGTCTATTTCCATGTCTTGGACACCAGACCCACTTGCTTGGGCATCTTCTCCTGCTTTCAGCTCTTCTTCCGCTTTCCGTTCAGCATCCCGACCTCCTTCCCCTCCTTCAACTTGTGGCTGACTTTCATTTCTTTTCTGTTGTGTTTCATCTTTAGCCTCCTTCTGCTGCTGGGCTTCCTCGGCTTCTTTCTGCAGCCTCTCACTTTCGGCTTCTTGCTGCAATCTGGAAACTTCTTTCTCTTGCTGTAACCTTGCTTCCTCAGCTTCTTGCTGTAATCTGGCTTCTTCTTTTAATCTGAGCTCTTCCTGAGCTCGGGCCTCATCTGCTTCTTTCTCCTTCTGACGGCTAGTTTCCTGGGACTTGGTAGAGCTAGAACCTGCTCCACTACCTTGGTGCAAGGTTCACAGTTCAGCCATGTTGCTGATGCCCCTGAATACTTCTTCCTTAGCATCATGATAGTGAGAGTATTCGAAATGAGCATAAATCTCCTTACAGTGCTCAGCAACTTTTCCCTTCCTGTCGTTCCTGTGGAAGATTACCTCTCCGAAGTGGAAGGCTTTCAACTCCTGCACAAACTCTTCGGCTGAGGTAACCCCCGAGAACTTGTAAGCTTTTATGTAGAAAGGTAGAGGGGGAAAGGAGGCCTTATGTTGTTTGTTCAGTACTGCTCCAATTCCATCCAGAAAAATCTGCCTTACTGCCTCTTTAAGGACCACATAGTCAGTGGCATACCTCGACAAAATGTACGGAGCTTTAGTTCCTCCAAACATTCTGAGGTAGGTGCCCTACTCCGAACAATAAAAATCCTCGTAGTTTTCAAGGACTTCCATAGCGTTCTCCGACAAGCAATTGGGTTCCTCCTTGAATATCTTCTCATATAGGGGCATGATGAACCCCTCACAGATGAGTTTGTAGTTAGATTTGTAATTCTGGCCCACATCATCCTAAAAGCGGTATAAACCGGAGTGATGGCCTTGTCCCATGTACATGCTAAGTTGGGAAAGGATATCTTGGCCAAAACACAATCAATGAGGTATGAGGACATGTAGAATTCCGCCTTCTTTAAGGCCAGTCCTTCTCTTGCAGCAACTATCATTGATGCCAAACTGTCTGACAAGAGAGTGGCCCAGTCAAACACGGTTCCTTTTAAATGCCACGAAATGGATAATGGGAACCCATTGAATCTTGTACACTGTGCCATCAGGCATGCCGAAGATTCTGCACAGCATCAAGTCGATCAACCTGAATGGAGGTCTCAGATTCTGGATGTCGTATTCGTCATTACCTTTCTTTCTTAGATGCTTACCTGCGACCAGTAATTTTTTGGCCATGTTAATGTTGTTCATTTTGCTCAGCCATTCATCAGTCAGAGCTTGCTGGGAGCGTGGAAATTTATATGCTGTGGCAAGGTATGCTGGGTGGAATGAGGCAATGGCTACTTTCCCACTATCATTTATTACCCTTGACTCCGCATCAGCATGTTGGAGAATCCATCCGACTACTTCAGCACATGGGAACAGTTCAGGGTGGGTAGCAGCCCTGGTTATACCTGAAGTCCTGATATTAATATAGATCTGCTCCTCCTCTAGCAACATATCTGGAATCTCTTGGTCTCGGATCATCCTATAGATGTCACCCCATTTGATTTCAGGAGGGATACCGGTGGTGCACCTAGTATCCTGGAGTGTGGTTTCAGTTTTAAGTGGTGTAGGCTGCTTTTCTGTCATCTTAGCCTTCTTCCTACCACCTTTTGGCATTTTGACTTATCCCTAATAGCAACCAAATACATGTCATCGTCACAATGTGCAACATACTATGAGATTTTAACAAAAGCATTACCCATTTAACCATGCCAATGAGATATATGAATAAATTGTGAAACTGTATTCTGGGAGCAAATACACTATTCCAAATAAGAAATCTAGATTAAATCGTCCCAATTCTTTAAAGGGGGAAGGTTCGGAATGCTCCCGAAAGGATAGGTGTGTTGCGGAAGCAACTTGCTCTCGGCCCATCTGCCAGGGGCGAAGGTGCCCTTCATTCTAGCTAAAAGGTAGATGGCCGGTTAGTTGGGGTTGATAAAAAACTAAGCCAGAGATGGATCTCCACGCTGATGAACAGGCGGGGGGCTTGGCCAGCCGCCGGGGTTTATTTATCGCATTTTGACTTGAAGTTCTATGGCCATGCTTAGGATTTAAACGGGGGTAGCGGCTGGCCGGGACTAAGGTTTATGAAAAAAAAATCCCGGGTGGCTATAGCTTTCGTTTTCGGCTGGGGACACGAAAAGTCATGGGGCTTTGGTAGTTTTAAAATAGCGAAGTACGCGGCCCGGGGAGGATTTTTGGAAAAAATCTATCCATCCAAATTGACGATCTTTACCCACTATGCAAACGTTTTACAATTCCTCTGTTTTATATGACGGAAAAAATGAAATTTAAACCGTATTTGATGGGCAAAATAGCCCATGATGGGCCTTTTGCCAGTCAAAATCCATCCAATGCCTATCATATTTGAAAAAAAGAACACCCAAAGGTAACCTGACGCTTGGAAGACAAAATTTAACGGTTAGAATCCTACCTGGCAATGACGAAGATAGCCGAATGAGGTGGACGAGTACGTGGTCGAGCGTGTTGAGCTGAAGCAGTTGTGCGGCGTCCAACGAATTTTCCAATCGAAAAATAACAACGTGTTTTGGCATCAAGCCCCCCACCGTTTATTTAAATGAACGGGGCACGTGCGAGGTCTTAATACGGTGGGTGGCGCATTAAAAGCACGGCTTTAATATTGGTACGTCGGTGTTATATCAAACAGTCTCGATTCGCGCGCGACCACCTCCTGCGGGACAAACTTGTGAATTTTACCCGCCGTTGCGGAAGGATATAGTGGAGGCTTCCGTGGTTTCGAAGGAAATTTTTGAACGTTTTCTGCAAAAAGATTGTGAACGTGAAAGTCTTTTTTCGGCCCTTTTCGGGATGCTAACATGAAAGCCTCCGAAATTGCGGAAAGCTTTGGCAAATGGCTTCCACAGTTTCGGAAGGCTTCCACCAATGCTTCCGCAGAAGACTCTCGTGAACTTTCTCGGAGAGGTTTCGGAATGAAAACCGCAAAGGTTCCCGCAGTTGCGGAAGGAAAACTCGAACGGCTCCGCGAGAGTGCCTCGGCGTTTCGGAACGATAAGTTGAAAGGTTCCGCTGTTTCGAGAAGAAAAAATCAAAGGCTCCGCAAAGCTTTCTCGGTGATGTTTCGGAACGATTCCGCGAAGGTTTCCGCAGTTGCAGAAGGCTTTGGTGAATGGCTTCCACGACTTCGAGACTTCAAAAATTTTCAAAAACTAAGTCACTTAGCAGCCCCAGGGAAGGTTGATGGATGGCTCCTGCAAGTTTCGGGTGGCTTCCTCGAATTCTTCTGCCATTTTGGAAGGATTTTGACAATAGCTTCCGCAATTTTATCCATGACTTCTAAATCTTTTCGGGAGAGTTACGTAAAAGACTTCCGCCACTTCGGGAGAAAAGACTGAATGGCTCCGCGAGAGTGCCTTCTTACGCCCCGCAAATGCTCAAAATTTTCTAAGGCATTCTCGAGAAGCTTATGTGTTTGGCTTCCGCAACTGCGGGAAGATAGCCCGAAAGACTCCGAAATGTCGGGAGACTTTCCCAAATAATTTCCGCAACCGCGAGAGGAAAATAAAAGTTTTCGGGATACTTATGCGAACGGTTCCCGCCGTTTCGGGAGCAAAAGCTGAATGTTTCCGCGGAGTTTTCTTCTTACGTTTCGCAACTTTTCAAAAGTTTCTAAGTTCCTTTTCGAAAGGTTTAGACAAAGGCTTCCGCCTTTCGGGATGAAAACTCAAACAAAATTCGCAACTGCGGGGAGATAGTCTGAAAAGCTCCACAATTTTGGGGAAGCTTCCACGAATTCTGTCCTTTGGAAGAAATTTAGAAAGGTTTACGGCAAGATTTCTTGTTGAAAAGCAGAGTTAAAAAGGATGGAAAAGGCCTCTTAAGGCAGCCTTTCTAAAAATAAAGGAGGGGCCCCAATATGTACAAAATTTTGGGGGGGGGGGATGTTACTGCAACAACAATGGCGAGTCTTTGGTGAACACAAATCTCTAAAAAAAATCCTCTTCATGGTCTGAAACCTAATCAAAAACATCTATCTTAGGTGCAACACTCAGCTGAGCATTTAAATTCATGTGAGGGGAAGAAGGCACTTTACCTGCTAGCCATTGGGGAAAGGGGAGATTTGACCGAGACATCTTTACAACTCTCAAAGGGCCAACATATGAGATTCATTTTAGGAGGGTCATCTTTCAGATGGTTACTACTGTCGGACTCCACAGGATTTGCAACACTTTCTCATGGACATTATTGCTCTTGTTCCTCATTCCCATGCTGCTTGCATCCTTTTGGATGTTTGTACTTTGGACAGCTTAGCTGTTTGAGCCTTCCAGAGATATTTTCTTTTGGACATGATCTTTGATTTAGGCTCCTCAATCCATAATGTCCTTTTGTGTGAGTTAGAAATTTTATTGATTTGATCAAGCCTCACGGACGGAGAGGATCCCATTTTGGGCTGAGCTTTTGGACAACCTTCTTGATTTTACATGTCTTTTGCTTTGTCTCAGCCATGCTTTAATTGAGGCAAGAATCTCTGGAAAACAGACTCTTGAGTATAAGCCATTTTGGCTATTAGATTTGCAGCATGGAGTCACTTCAATACCCTATGCCCTCGAGGTGTGCTACTTTCCATGGGTCCAACTTTAATAACCTTCTTGAGATTCCTTTAAGTGTGAGAGTGGGTGGAGCCCAGAGATAGTAATAAAGATGGTCATGGGTCTCTGCTATTTTAAACAGGGTTAGTGTGACTAGCAGAGTAGGCTTCCTTCCTTCTGAATATTTCAGCGAGAGCACAACAGACAGAATTTATTCGAGCATAGTCCCGGACTCATGGGTTGCGAGATTTCTTTGAGAGACTTATCCTCAACGGGGAACTCAACCAAAAGGGCTTTCAAAAAACAAAACTTGTTGCAAAGGTTCAAATGACAATGAAAGAAACAAAATGGCCGAAAAAATAAAGCAACTAAAGGCTAAGGCAACAATAAAGAAAACTTTATTTATGTACAGGAAGTCTCAACGAGACTATGCAAAGTATTGTTTCAGGGCGAGGCCATTGAGAGGAAGGGCTACTTCTTCTCCCTCGAGATTTGTCAATTTATAAGTGGATGGGCCTAATTTTGCCGAAATTTGGTACGGGCCTACCCATAGGTGTTGGAATTTCGTATGCATTCCTTTGCCTTCATGATTATGGTCCCATTTCAGGACTAAGTCCCCAACTTCAAAACTTCTTTTACCGGACTTCCTCTTATTGAACCATCTCTTAACTATGTCTTGGTGTTGATGGAATCGGTCTTTAGCTTTCTGTCGGGCTTCTTCAAGTTGAAGAAGGGTGTTGATCCTAGATTGTAAGGCTTGGCTACCAGAACCACAAGAGGCTTGGGATAACTGTAAGGATGGGAGTAAGATGTTTGGGGGAAGGATGGCTTCCTTGCCATATACAAGAGTGAAAGGGGAAACACCTAAAGCGTTCTTTGGGGTCACCCTATCTGCCCATAAGGCGTTTGGGAGAGCTATATGCCAACTTCTCTGGTTTTCTATCACAGTCTTCTTAAGAATTCGAATCAGATTCTTGTTTGAGGATTCAGCTAATCCGTTCCCCTGAGGATAGTAATTGGCTAAATAATGCAACTTAATTCCCCATTCATAAACAAATTCATTTATCTTGCAAGATGAAAAATAAGTAGCATTATAAAAAATGAGGGAAATTGGAACCCCAAACCTGGTTATGATGTTCTCCTTTAAGAAGCTGATGACCACGTCTTCATTGATCTTGCGCAAAGGGATGGCTTCCGTCCATCTAGTGAAGTAGTCAGTAGCCGTCATGATGTATCGATGTTGCAACGAAGAATTTGGATTTATCTCTCCGATAACATCTATACCCCACTGCTCAAAAGGCTCATAGATGATGACCAGCTGCAATGGTCCTACTGCCTTCGATAACTTCCCAGCACTTCTTTGACATACATCACAGTTTCGTGCATACGTGTGGGCATCTCGGAACAGAGTGGGCCAATAATAACCAGCTCTCAGTATCTTGTGTGCTGTTGTCTCTCCTAAATAATGTCCACCGGCGAGTCCATCATGTAATTCTTTGACTACCTTACTTGCATCTTCCTTTTCTAGGCATCTAAGAAGAACTCCATCATAATTCTTCCTGAAAAGTATCCCATCAATGATTTGATAAGGTGCTGATTTCAAGCGGAGTACCCGTCTTTGCTTAGAGTTCCAGTGCTCAGGTAGATATCCCTGCTGTAAATAGTGTACCAGATCCCTATACCATGACTGGGGAGTTGTGAAGATATGACACACTTCAACCGAATTTAACTCAGATTCATTCTTCCAATGTTGTTCTTCACCAATCGAGTTCCCCGCAAGTAATTTGCACAGGCCTTGCCCTTTGATAATCGTGGCTGGTTTAAATTCCAAGTCATATTCTTGAAGGGTTGTGACCCAGTTCCCCCTCCTTTCTCCTAGTTCCTTTTGAACAAAAAGGGACCTAACAGCCAGGTGAGGAACTATAACTTTCGTTATGTTCTTCAGAATATATGGCCTAAACTGCTTGACTGCTTTGAAAACCGCATATGCGTGCTTGTCAACCACGGGATAGTTTAGCTCAGCCCCCTGCAGACCAGTGCTCATAAAGGAAATTGGGTACTCATCTCCCTGCTCCACCTTTTGCGTGAGTACAGCTGCGAGGGAGTCATTCGAAGAAAAGGTATACAAGATGAAATCTTTATCAAAATCTGGGCTTCATAAGGAAGGAGCCTTAGCTATAGCTGCCTTGATATCTCTAAATGCATCCTTCTCCAAATCTGTCCACTTGAACTGGATGCTTTGTTTAACCATTTGTTGCAATGGCTTAACAATTTGTCCAAAATATGGAACAAATCTGCGGACAAAATTGATGGTGCCCATAAAAGACTGCATAGATTTCTTGTTGTAAGGCATTGGAATCTTATTAATAGCTTGGACTCTTTCTTGATCTATTGACACTCCCCTTTTAGAGATGATATGACCCAAGAGTTTACCTTCGGGAACAGCAAATACGCTCTTCTTGGGATTCAGGGAAATACCATATTTCTGACAGCGATCAAAAATATGCTTTAGATGAACAACATGATCTTCTCTTTTCTTTGAAAAGACTGTCACATCATCTAAGTATACAACAACACATTGCCCTCCCAATCCTCGGAAGGCAATATCCATCGCCCTTTGGAAGGTAGCTCCTGCGTTTATCAGACCAAAAGGCATCCTTCTGTAGGCGAAAGTTCCCCACTTAGTTCGGAAAGTAGTCTTAAGACGATCTTCTTCGGCTACTAATACTTGATTGTAACCATAAAAACCATCGAGAAGAGAAAAAAGCTCAGATCCTGACACCATTTGAAGGATTTGTTCCATTGAAGGGACGGGGTAGTTGTCTTTATCTGAAGCTTTGTTTAAATTTCTGAAATCTACACATAGCCTTATCCCCCCTGACTTCTTTCTTACGGGAACCAAGTTTGCAACCCATTCAGAATGCCGGAATTTAAAGATTATCTTAGCGTCTAGGAGCTTCTTTAATTCCTTTTGGATCGGCGGTTCTAGAGTAGGATGCATCCTTCTTAACTGCTGCTGAAATGGATTGACACCCGCTTTCATTGGTATAACATGTTGAATAATGCGGATGTCATACGTCTTCAGATCTTCATAGGTCCATGCAAAAACATCCTTGTATTGTTTAAACAATTTGATGAACCTGTCTCTTTCTCCTGGTGAACAACATTTGCCAAGGTTGACAAATTTTGGTTCTGCCTCGGTACCCAAATTAACTAACTCATGTTGCATTGACGAGCTGTTAGTTTTGGTATTAGCTGGCCTTTTGAATTTATTTTGAAGATCTAACAGCATTTCGAGGGACCTTACCCCCTTGGGGATGAAATTTCCTCTCTCCTCATCCTTCTTCATCAAATCAGCATCATGTTCTTCTTCATCTATTGCAGCTCCTTGGAAGCTATCTTCGTTCGTTAGAAAGTTGATAATTTGTTCATCATCATCGAAGACTCTGAAGTTTGTGATGTTATCGGGAACGGAAGGCCTGAAAATCAATTCAATTGAGCATTTATTATTTGACGGCACCAATCTAGAAGCAGATGTTGCTAACAAATCAGCTGTAGAATTTTGCAATCTAGGAATTGATTTTATATTGAAAGCGTCAAAATGCATAATTAAATCCCATACCTCAGCCTGATAACCCTTCAAATGAGGTGAGAGACAATGAATGGTATCCCTTACCTGCCTTACAACTATCTCAGAGTCACCAAAGACCTTGAGGTACTTAACATTTAAGCCAATGGCCTTCTTTAGTCCATGTATCAAAGCTTCGTATTCAGCGGTGTTGTTAGTACAATCGAATTCTAATCTACAAGACAAAAAATACTTGTTTCTTTTTGGATCCATTAGAACACAACTGGCTCCGGATCCTTCCAGAGTTTTAGACCCATCAAAGTATAATGTCCAAAAAATATCTTTAGATTCAACTAACTTAGTCTCTCTATGATCTATGTCAGTAATTAAATTAACTATGTTACAATCAATCTCATCAGTCCGAGAGAAATGAAGGAGATCGGACTGTTTATCTGACTCATGGCTAATGGCTTCAGACTGATAATTACCCGGATCCATTTCTAAGAAATAATTCCCCAGAACCGAGGATGAGAAAGCTACGGCCTCATTTTTTCCTTCTAACTGAGTTACGTTTCGTTTCATATGAGGTTCTCATAAGACTTTAATCTAATTCTGCCTGTTCTGATAAGGCAGCCATAAATGAGACCAATCAGTCGCAAAGTAGCCACTCAACTTGGTAGACCAATCCCTACTTAAAATCAGCCCATAGGCTTCAGGAATATCGACCACCATTATGTCAATGAATTGACAGACTCTAGGGTCAGCTGATAGTCTAATTAGAACATCTTTCATCTCCCCTATAACCTTGACAGCAGTCCTATCTAATTGAATAATTTGGGCTGGAGACGGCACAGGTTACCCGTTAATTTTCTTACAAATTGACAGTGGCATAACGTTTGAAGATGCCCCAGAATCTACCAAACAGTTGTGAACATTGTGGTTGAAAATTTCAAAAGTCAATAGGAATGGCAATGTTTGAGATTTAGATTTCCCACTGATGCTAGCCTCATTAATTTTGGGATTGTCTTGAGAATCCGTGAATGGAGTGCTGGTCTGGGGTTGTAGAACATGCAGCAGTTTGTCTCATTGATGGGGCAAGCTGCACATGTCAAATATTGACACATTTGCTTTGACCTTCTTGATATCTTCAATAATATCATATCCTATGTCAGATTCATTCCCAATTCGAGTTTGCTGATCTGTTTTGCTTGTTGTGACCTTAGGTGGCTGAACTATGGTGTCAGCGTTTGGCTGCTTGGTCGCTATTTGGCTAACTTTGGGTTGTGGTGGGATAATTGTTATATGCCTCCGAGGCGGTTCTTTTGAAACTTTAGGCTTATGAGGAGCTGTGCTTGGCACAGGATCGGCAATAGGGCCCTTGCTGCGAGTAGCAACATTTACGGTAGAGGGAGAGCTTTCTATGGGATCCTCTTCTGCTAACTCAGTCATAGGTACCCAATCCCATAGCACCATAGTAGTGTCTGGAGTTGGTTCCTCTAGTTCAGGGTTCGATTCTTCTGGAGGATCATCTTGGTCTGGGATCTGTGAATCTAGCATTTGGTTCATGACTAAGCTCATGGAATTAATCCATTGCGGACAGCTCTTTTCCGAATGCGGTTCTTGATGAAAAGTGCAGAAATTTTCCATGCCGATTTCATTCAAGTTTAAAACAGGGGCAGTATTCATTGGTGGATGAGTTTGATCACCGTCTTCCCTCCTTTTATAAAATGGCTTGAAAAGTTTCATAGATGTGCTAGCAGCCTTGTCTTTCTCAAGATCTACAATTTTATTCGATAATTTCTGCATCATCTTGACTACATTTTCCATGTCCGTAGATGGCTCTTCTTTACCTCTAGTGAGCAACAAAGGTTTTTTGCTGGCTGCTGGTTTTGGTTCCACATCTAAGGCATGTTTAGCAATGCTATCAGCCTCTTCTTCTACCTTCCTAGCTTCCTCAAAGTTCTCTATCAGGGTAGTTTTCTTGGACCTTTTTACGAACATTGCGATGGGCCCTTCAAGAGCGGTTGTGTAGTATTCAATCAGTGATTCCTCCGCTGGTTTATTAGCTTCACTGAAATTATTTAACAGCGTTGTGAATCTTTGATTGAAATCTTGAACCTTTTCTTTCTTTTCCATTCTCATGGATAAGAGTTCTTTCATAAGTGTTGCCACGGTCTTTTGGTTTCCGTATTTCTTTAAGAAACAATTTTCGAATCCATCCCAACTAGAGATTGAGTTGAGTTGTAGGCTAAAGTACCAGGATGATACTTTTGGCTTGAAAGTATATGGAAACAGCCTGCAGACTACGTCTTCATGCTGTATGTTCAAAAGGTTCAGAGCTAAGTAGAAGCTCTTGAGATGATCTTCTGCCGAAATGGCTTTCCCTGGGTCGAACTTAGGCAAGACCTTCTCTGGATTTTTTGGAAGATTATGGAATGGTCCAGCTAGGTTCAGCGCTCCCCTTGCCTTCCAAGCAGGTACAGCCATGTTTGGATGTGGAGAACCTGGCGGAGAATTGTAAGGTGAATTCTATGGGGTGTTCTTTGGAGTGATAAGTTCTTCAAAGTTTTCTTGATCTGAAATTTTTTCTGAGTTTTCAAGATCTGCCTTGTTAAGAGTGTCTGAAATTTCTTCCAAAGTCAAATTCACAAGTTCCTCAAAACTTTGAACAAGAATCGAATCTCGGGTATATTGTGGCTCTTTTCTAGGGGTAGTTTTCTTAGGGAGAAAATTTACAGCGTTTAAACCACCTAGCTGCTTAACGTGGGATCTTGTATGCCTTCTCAAATCCTCTACTTCTGTAAAAGGGACAGCGTATAAAGATTCTTGAGACTCAGGATCATAAATGAGGCGTTCTTGATTTGATAATTCAAGATCTGGGCTGTTTGAAATGCTTTCTTTAAGCGGGTTTTCAGTGTCATCTATGGCAGTGGGAGATTTCCCTCTATCAGCCATGCACATTCAGGCCCTCCTTCTAGCGCCAAAAACTGTTGATGCCTCGGGTATCGTAGCATCAATCAGAAAGGGATTCTCCCCGATAGATGATCCCAATTAGATTATCTACCGTTTGGAGTAGGGAATCCGTCTGGTTAGCAGTTCCGACAACCGTGGGTTTGGAGTTTAATTCCAATTATACCGGTTATGGCCCGATCCACCTTTCTTTTTGAATTTTGTGTTTTATAATGATGTGCAAGTTCCTAGTCTATATTTGATCTAAATGCAAAGCTAAAACAGATCTAAGTCTAAAAACTGAAGTAAATCTACCTATCCTTGCAGGGAGCCAAATTAAAGCATGAGCAATGAGCTGTAACAGATATCATAAAGAAGGAACAGATAGCCATTAATTCTTACAGGTAAAGCCACAGCAATATGAGAGATATCAGAAGATAGCTTCTAATTTGATATGAAACACATTCATTACTCATAAAAAAGGGGAAGCAAGATTATTTAATCTAGATGCAAAACTAAAAGAACAGATCTAAGTCTAAAGCACATGAAATAAATCTAATTGTCCCTGCAAGGAGCCAAATTAAAGCATGAGCAGTGAGCTGTAACAGATATCATAAAGAAAGAACAGATAGCCATAAAATCTTACAGATAAAGCTACAGCAAAGATGAAAGATATCAGAAGATAGCTTCTAATTTAATATGAAGCACATTCATTACTCATGAAACAGAGAAATCGTTTGCACAGAAAGGAGTGAAATCATTAGTTGCAAAGAAATAATTCAAACAGCAAAAAAGATCTCACATTACAGTATGGAAGTCACCATAATAGTCCAATATACATCCATCCTTCATTCCCATGCAAAACGTCCATCTCCAGGCTTTTATTAGAAGATTTAATTTCATAGAACATACACAAGATAACTCGTACAAGTCTGAAAATTAAATCCCTGCCAAAAGTCCCTTCTATTCATTCCTAACTTCTATTTATAGTCACAAAATTTGCCCTTTGGGCTGCCACCTGGCCTCTTCCACTTGTCACCTACAGGAATTTCTTCTATAATAGACAAAATTGTGACTTCTTTTCTCTTTACATAAATTATTTAAAAGAAAATAGGGACAGCTGTCCCATAGCTCTACGTATCATACATATGCAGGCCCAAAATATAAAATAGCAGAAATAATACTTTAATATCAGCGCTGTCATTCTTGTGCGTGTGCTTCAGCTGGAAGAGGATCGCCCAAATCAACTGATGCTGCTGATGTTGCCTTAGGAGAGGCACTCGAACTCACTGTTGCTGCTGCTGCTGCCTGGGAAGAAGAAATCGAGCCAGCTGGAATTTCTGCCACTGCTGGGGGAGAAGAGTCTGGATTTGCTGTCACAGCTGCTACTTCTGCCTTCTTCTCCTCTTCTGCTATGTAGCTATACCAAATGCCAATGTCCCTTATGACTATGTTCACGGAAGCAGGGAGCAGGATTTTCTGAGAAGTCACATTTTTTCTAAGCTCTGCTCCAATGCCTTGAACTTCCGTCACTGCAGCTTGATGTACTTCTTTAAGCAAATGGTTGTGGACTGATGACATCCCAATATAATGTTGGAGGTCATCAATTGCTAGGACATCAATTTTACTCACATATTCAGTTTAGATGCTCAGTTCTTCCTTTAGTTCAGCCAAGCGTTGCTCTTCACCCGGGAATTCATCGAGGGATTGCGGGAAATTCAATTTGCAGCTGTCATGCACTTCCTCGATCCTTTGATACAGGCTGTTGATCCTATTCCTCGTCCCTTGCACACTGGCCATTAGCTTACTGCCACATTTTCTGCAGAAGTCTAAAAGGGCTATATCTTCATTAAAACCCTCCACATATTTGAATGGGAGATGCGCGGGGAAATCCACCTTTCCTTCTCGCCATTCTATCTGACTCAGGATATTTTCCTTAACCCGAGTGTGCTTAGCTTTAAGCCTATGGGCCTCTGCATTAACGTCTTTTAGTCTTACCACCATGGCCTTGAGCTTGCTAACTTCACTAGTGATTAGCTCCTGAGTGTCATATAATTGCTTCAGGGTGCTGCAGGACAGTTCATGGAAGGGAGACATGTCCATCGTTCTACTCTCAGCTTGCTCTAATTGCTCAACTAATGCCCGCTTGTCTGCTTCTAGCTGGGATGCTTTTTCTTCCGCTTCGTTCTTCTCTGCTTCCACAATCATCATCTGGAGTGTTAGTTGGTCCTTTTCCTCCTCCAGCTAGTTATACTTGCCTGATAGCTCTTTATGCTCGGCATACAGGAAATTATACTTGTTCACCACAAGATCCCTGTAGGCTTGCTCATTAGCCACAGTCTGTTGTAGCATATGAGCTCTCCTCTTTGTTAATTCATTTTCTCTAACTATAACACCTACATTGTCCAGTGATGCTTTTGCTGTTTCTACCACTGCGGATGCCATAGCTAAAGGATCCTTATCTGTATTATGCATTACAGTGATCTCCCGGTGGGTAATGATGTCCTCCTGGAAGAGACTTTTGATCCTCTCTTCCGATTTGAGGACCATTTCTTTCCTTTTCTTATCATAGACAAATTCATTCCACCTGGACACCGTATGTTTTCCTGATGGAGTGTACGGGACAATTGGGAGGTCCGTAATGTCTATTTCCTCTTCAGCTGGTGGGGTCCGGACTCCCTGAGCTGGATCTGTTCCCACATTTTGGGTACCGGAGCCACCTGCTTCAGGTGCGTCTATTTCCATGTCTTGGACACCAGACCCACTTGCTTGGGCATCTTCTCATGCTTTCAGCTCTTCTTCCGCTTTCCGTTCAGCTTCCCGTCCTCCTTCCCCTCCTTCAACTTGTGGCTAACCTTCATTTCTTTTCTGCTGTGTTTCATCTTCAGCCTCCTTCTGCTTCCGGGCTTCCTCGGCTTCTTTCTGCAGCCTCTCACTTTCGGCTTCTTGCTGCAATCTGGCAACTTCTTTCTCTTGCTGTAACCTTGCTTCCTCAGCTTCTTGCTGTAATCTGGCTTCTTCTTTTAATATGAGCTCTTCCTGAGCTCAGGCCTCATCTGCTTCTTTCTCCTTCTGACGGCTAGTTTCCTGGGACTTGGTAGAGCTAGAACCTGCTCCACTGCCTTGGCGCAAGGTTCGCAGTCCAGCCATGTTGCTGATGCCCTTGAATACTTCTTCCTCAGCATCATGATAGTGAGAGTATTCGAAATGAGCATAAATCTCCTTACAGTGCTCAACAACTTTTCCCTTCATGTCGTTCCTGTGGAAGATTACCTCTCCGAAGTGGAAGGCTTTCAACTCCTGCACAAACTCTTCGGCTGAGGAAACCCCCGAGAACTTGTAAGCTCCTATGCAGAAAGGTAGAGGGGGGAAGGAGGCCTTATGTTGTTTGTTCAGTACTGCTCCAATTCCATCCAGAAAAATCTGCCTTACTGCCTCTTTAAGGACCACATAGTCAGTGGCATACCTCGGAAAAATGTACGGAGATTTAGTTCCTCCAAACATTCTGAGGTAGGTGCCCTACTCCGAACAATAAAAATCCCCGTAGTTTTCAAGGACTTCCATAGCGTTCTCTGACAGGAAATTGGGTTCCTCCTTGAATATCTTCTCATATAGGGGCATGATGAACCCCTCACAGATGAGTTTGTAGTTAGATTTGTAATTATGGGCCCACATCATCCTAAAAGCGGTATAAACCGGAGTGATGGCCTTGTCCCATGTACAGCCTAAGTTGGGAAAGGATATCTTGGCCAAAACACAATCAATAAGGTATGAGGACATGTAGAATTCTGCCTTCTTTAAGGCCAGTCCTTCTCTTGCAGCAACTATCATTGATGCCAAACTGTCTGACAGGAGAGTGGCCTAGTCAAACACGGTTCCTTTAAATGCCATGAAATGGATAATGGGAACCCATTGAATCTTGTACACTGTTCCATCAGGCATGCCGAAGATTTTGCACAGCATCAAGGCGATCAACCTGAATGGAGGTCTCAAATTTTGGACGTCGTATTCGTCATTACCTTTCTTTCTTAGATGCTTGCCTGCGACCAGTAATTTTTTGGCCATGTCAATGTTGTTCATTTTTCTCAGCCATTCATCAGTCAGAGCTTGCTGGGAGCGGGGAAATTTATATGTTGTGGCAAGGTATGCTGGGTGGAATGAGGCAATGCTACTTTCCCGCTGTCAATTATTACCCTTGACTCCGCATCAGCATGTTGGAGAATCCATCCGACTACTTCAGCACATGGGAACAGTTCAGGGCGGGTAGCAGCCCTGGTTATACCTGAAGTCCTGATATTAATATAGATCTGCTCCTCCTCTAGCAACATATCTGGAATCTATTGGTCTCGGATCATCCTATAGATGTCACCCCATTTGATTTCAGGAGGGATACCGGTGGTGCACCTAGTATCCTGGAGTGTGGTTTCAGTTTTAAGTGGTGTAGGCTACTTTTTTGTCATCTTAGCCTTCTTCCTACCACCTTTTGGCATTTTGACTTATCCCTGATAGCAACCAAATACACTTCATCGTCACAATGTGCAACATACTGTGAGATTTTAACAAAAGCATTACCCATTTAACCATCCCAATGAGATATATGAATAAATTGTGAAACTGTATGCTGGGAGCAAATACACTATTCCAAATAAGAAATCTAGATTAAATCGTCCCAATTCTTTAAAGGGGCAAGGTTCGGAATGCTCCCAAAAGGATAGGTGTGTTGCGAAAGCAACTTGCTCTTGGCCCAGCTGCCAGGGGCGAAGGTGCCCTTCATTCTAGCTAAAAGGTAGATGGTCGATTAGTTGGGGTTGATAAAAAACTAAGCCAGAGATGGCTCTCCGCGCTGATGAACAAGCGGGGGGCTTGGCCGGCCGCCGGGGTTTATTTATCGCATTTTGACGTGAAGTTCTATGGCCATGCTTAGGATTTAAATGGGGGTAGCGGCTGGCCGGGACTAAGGTTTATGAAAAAAAAGCCCAGGTGGCTATAGCTTTCGTTTTCGGCTGGGGACACGAAAAGTCATGGGGCTTCGGTAGTTTTAAAATAGCGAAGTACGCGGCCCGGGGAGGAATTTTGGAAAAAATCTATCCATCCAAATTGACGATCTTTACCCACTATGCAAACGTTTTACAATTCCTCTGTTTTATATGACAGAAAAAATGAAATTTAAACCGTATTTGATGGGAAAAATAGCCCATGACAGGCCTTTTGCCCGTCAAAATCCATCCAATGCCTATCGTCTTTGAAAAAAAGAACACCCAAAGGTAACCTGGCACTTGGAAGACAAAATTTAACGGTTAGAATCCTACCTGGCAATGATGAAGATAGCCGAATGAGGTGGACGAGTACGTGGTTGAGCGTGTTGAGCTGGAGCGGTTGCGCGGCGTCCAACAAATTTGCCAATCGAAAAATAACAACGTGTTTTGGCATCGAGCCCCCCACCATTTATTTAAATGAACGGGGCACGTGTGAGGTCTTAATACGGTGGGTGGCGCATTAAAAGCACGGCTTTAATATTGGTACATCGGCATTATATCAAACAGTCTCGATTTGCGCGCGACTGCCTCCTGCGGGACAAACTTGTGAATTTTACCCGCCGTTGCGGAAGGATATAGTGGAGGCTTCCGTGGTTTCGAAGGAAATTGTCGAACGTTTTCCACAAAAAGATTGTGAACGTGAAAGTCTTTTGTCGGCCCTTTTCGGGATGCTAACATGAAAGCCTCCGAAATTGCGGAAAGCTTTGGCAAATGGCTTCCGCAGTTTCGGAAGGCTTCCACCAATGCTTCCACAGAAGACTCTCGTGAACTTTCTCGGAGAGGTTTCGGAATGAAAACCGCGAAGGTTCCCGCAGTTGCGGAAGGAAAACTCGAACGGCTCCATGAGAGTGCCTCGGCGTTTTGGAACAATAAGTTGAAAGGTTCCGCTGTTTCGGGAAGAAAAAATCAAAGGCTCCGCAAAGCTTTCTCGGTGATGTTTCGGAACAATTCCGCGAAGGTTTCCGCAGTTGCGGAAGGCTTTGGTGAATGGCTTCCGCGACTTCGAGACTTCAAAAATTTTCAAAAACTAAGTCACTTAGCGGCCCCGGGGAAGGTTGACGGATGGCTCCCGCAAGTTTCGGGCGGATTCCTCGAATTCTTCCGCCATTTCGGAAGGATTTCGACAATAGCTTCCGCAATTTTAACCATGACTTCTAAATCTTTTCGGGAGAGTTACGTAAAAGACTTCCGCCGCTTCGGGAGAAAAGAATGAATGGCTCCGCGAGAGTGCCTTCTTACGCCCCGCAAACGCTCAAAATTTTTTAAGTCATTCTCGAGAAGCTTATGCGTTTGGCTTCCGCAACTGCGGGAAGATAGCCCGAAAGACTCTGAAATGTCGGGAGACTTTCCCAAATAATTTCCGCAACCGCGAAAGGAAAATAAAAGTTTTCGGGATGCTTATGCGAACGGTTCCCACCGTTTCGGGAGCAAAAGCTGAATGTTTCCACGTAGTTTTCTTCTTACGTTCCGCAACTTTTCAAAAGTTTCTAAGTTCCTTTTCGAAAGGTTTAGACAAAGGCTTCCGCCTTTCGGGATGAAAACTCAAACAAAATTCGCAACTGCGAGGAGATAGTCTGAAAAGCTCTGCAATTTTGGGGAAGCTTCCACGAATTCTGTCCTTTGGAAGAAATTTAGAAAGGTTTATGGCAAGATTTTCTTTTGAAAAGCAGAGTTTAAAAGGATGAAAAAGGCCTCTTAAGGCAGCCTTTCTAAAAATAAAGGAGGGGCCCCAATATGTACAAAATTTTGGGGGGGGATGTTGCTGCAACAACAGAAACGCATCCCCGTCCTTACTAAATTGTATGGTTCAAAAAAGAGAATGAAGTCATCGTTAATAGAATATGTTTGAACAATTTTTCCATCAGTAAGACTTATCAAGATGACGTATGGCGTGATGTCATTCTGATGGATGCCTGTCATCTGTAATTGGGGAGGCCTTAGCAATATGACAAAAAATTCATGCATGATGGATAAAAGATAACCTACACCTTTTGGAAGGATGGATCAAAAGTTTTCTTATTTCCACTTAAGGATCAAGGGAAAGCTGAGAATATGTTGCCAGAAAGAGAGCTTGTTAAGGAAATGAAGGCAACATGATTATTCTATGCAGTAATAGTGCAAAAAGGAGTCGAGGAAGACATACCAATACGTATTGAAGTGGCCAAGGTACTAGAATAATATGTTGATGTTATCCCTAAGGAACTACATGATGGTATAATTCCACCAATGAGAGATATTCAACATCACATTGATATAATCCAGGAATAATCTTTACCTAATCAGGAAACCTATAGCATGAGTCCTACACAACATGCAGAGCTCAACCTACATGTAATAGAGCTTATAAAGAAAGGTGTGGTATGAGAAAGCATGAGTCCCTGTGTTGTACCAGCATTGTTGTCTCCAAAAAAAGATAATACATGGAATATGTGCATAGATAGCAGAGCAATCAATAAAATTACCATCAAATATCGATTTCCTATACCGCGCTTGGATGACATGATGGATGTGTTAGCCGGTGCTAAGTATTTTAGTAAAATTTATTTGCGAAGTGGATACCACCAGATCCAGTTCCACGAAGGGGATGAATGGAAAATTGCCTTCAAGACCAGGGATAAACTATATGAATGGATGGTGATGCCATTCGGATTGTCCAATGAACCTAGTACCTTCATGCAGTTGGTGAATATTGTGCTTCGACCTTATATTAGTAAGTTTGTTTTCATTTATTTTGATGGCATTCTAATTTTCAGTAACAACAAAGAAGATCACTTGCAGCATTTAAAGGTTATATTGGATACGTTGAGAAAACATCAGCTTTATGCAAACCTGAATAAATGTAGGCTCCTGCAAGAAAGTTTGGTATTTATGGGTTTTTTCATCTCAGCAGAAGGAGTCAAGATGGATTCAGAGAAGGTCAAAGCAATTTTGGAGTGGCTTGGTCCTAGCAGTATAATAGAGGTCAGAATTTTTCATGTGTTGGCCACCTTTTACTGAAAATTTATTCATAATTTTAACAATATTGTAGCACCCATAACAGATTGCACCAAAGGCACGACGTTCAAGTGGACCAATGAAGATGAGGAAAGTTTTAAGTTTCTAAAGAAGAAGGTAATCGAGGTACCTATATTAGCCTTACCATATTTTGATAAAGTGTTTGAGGTAAACGGTGATGCCTCACATGTAGGCATTGTAACTGTACTTAGCCAAGAAAGTAGACCAATTTCATTTTTTTGCGAAAAGTTGAATGAGGCAAGAAAGAACTACTCCACATATAATGTAGAATTTTATACAATTGTCCAAGCATTGCGACATTGGAGGCATTATTTAGTGCTGAAAGAGTTTGTGTTGTTTACCAATCACGTTGCATTAAAATATGTAAACAACCAAAAGAAATTGAACAATGGACATGCAAAATGGGTCTCTTTCTTACAAGGATACACCTTCATTCTGAAGCACAAATCAGGAAGGCAGAATCAGGTTGCAGATGCTTTGAGTCACTGCACTATTCTTTTGACAATTATGGAAAATCAAGTAAATGGGTTTGTTGCATTGAAGGATCTCTATGCATCTGATAATGATTTTTGGGAGATTGTAGAATAGTTGAAGAATCCAATCACCGAGAACATGGATCTTATTCAGGGTGAATATTTTATGCAAGATGGCTACCTCGTCAAAGGAAAAAAACTATGCATTCTAATTGTTGCTATATGAGATAATATTACTAGATAAATTCACAGTAGTGGCTTGGCAGGACATTTTGAAAAGGATAAGACACTAGCATTAATCAAAGATAAGAATTACTGGTTGAAGATGAAAAAGGATATAACCAGGTATGTGGCACAATGTAGGATTTGTCAAATGGCTAAAAGACATTCATAGAATACAAGGTTGTACATGCCACTACCAGTGCTCACAGACCCATGGACAAATATGAGCATGGACTTTGTGTTCAATATCCCAAACACACAACGAGGTAATGATTATTGTGATTGTTGATAGGTTCTCTAAAATGGCTCATTTCAATGTTTGCAAGAAAACTAGTGATACATCAAAGGTGGCAGAATTGTTTTTTTTTTTTTTTTCAGAAATTGTTAGATTGCATGGTGTTCCAAAAACTATTACCTCTGATAGAGATACTCGGTTCTTGGGTCATTTTTGGAGGACTTATGGCAGAAAATGGGGACTAAATTACAGTTCAGTAGTTCCTATCACCCCCAAACAGATGGGAAAACTAAGTTAGTAAATCAGAGTTTGGGAAACTTGTTGCTGAGCATTGTTGGAGAGAATCCCAAACAGTGGGATTTGGATTTTACCTTAAGAATCATTTGCCTACAATAGCTCATTGAATACATGTACATGTAAATATCCATTTCAGGTTGTTTACGATAGAAATCTTGTGGGTGTCCTAGATTTTGTGCAGCTACCGCATGGGGATAGAATCAGTGACGATGGGGAAGTATTTGCATAACATATTCAACAGTTGCAACAACAAGTGAGACAAAAGTTGCAGACCAAGAATGAGAAAAAAAAAAATTATAAAAGATGTTCACCAACGACATCACGTATTCAATGAAGGTGATTTGGTGATGGTTTATTTACGGAAAGAGCGGTTTCCTAGAGGAACCTACTACAAATTGAAGTATAAAAAAATTGGTCCTTGCAAGATTCTCAAGAAAATTAACGACAATGCTTATAAGGTCGATTTACTTGTTCAGCATGATATTTCCCCTATGTTTCTGATTTATATATATTCCATGGGGACTAACTAGGTGATGACAGTGAGGTGGAGGTGGATTGGCAACAGGGCATTTCAAGCAAGAAAAATGAAAATATTGCACATATTTTAGATAAGAAGACCCTTCATACTCAGCAATCCAACACAATCGATATTTGGTCCAATGAGAAGGCTTAGCACCAATACAAAGTACATGGATTACAAAGGGGGACTTGTTGAATCTAGATTCCATTAAGTGGAAGCAGTTTGAAGACAATAACTTGCAGGAGTTACGTTCTTTTCAACCAGAGGAGAATGATGCACGGATTTTCGTGGGTTGAAATTTTGAAAAAAAATAATGCAAGGATTTCTGAGGGTCATAACTTTTGACTCGTTTATCCGTTTGGGCTCAAATTTAACAAGAAGTTTTGTTTCAAAGAGTTCACTAAATTGATCGATGAGATTCTTATGATCAATTTTTTTTTTTCACTTTTATGGGGCCAAATTCCTTCATATAGTGCCTCCTATTGAGGTTTTAGTGTTTTTGTGGGATTTTTTTAATTTGTAATTCTCAGTTATCTATTAGTTTATGCACCTAATCAGAAAAGCGAGTTGACATCTAGTGTCGCTCTAGTTAGTTTTAAGTTATTGTTTAGTTTTAGATTCATGCATGAATTTTCTAAAATTAGTAATTTTCGAAAAGCTTAGATAGTAATTATAAGGGGTTGAACTTTCATTGTAATAGTTAGGATGGAGAAGGAATAAAATATTGTTAGTTTTCCACTCTCATGTGTTTGCATGGTTTTTAGATCTTGTCAATGAATCAACGTTTATTGGCTACATCATCTGGTCGTAATTTTCAAAAATTCTCACATGATTCTAAAAATGACCAATAACTTAAAGCTAGCTAGAGTGACACTAGTTGTTAACTCGCTTTTCTGATTAGGTGAATAAACTAACAGATAACTAATAATTACAAATTTAAAAAATCCTGAAAAAAAAAAACACTAAAACCCCAATTTGAGGCAGTATATGAAGGAATTTGGCCCCGGAAAAGTGTCGAAAAAAATCCAATCAAAAGGATCCAATCTGTCACTGCAATGAACTCTTTGAAACGCAACTTCCTGTTAAATTTGAGCCCAAACGGATAAATGAGTCAAATTTTATGACCCTCGATAATCCCTGCATTTTTTCTTCTTTTTTTTTCAAAATTTCAGCCCATGGAAATCCCTGCATTAGCCAGCATGAAAACATGATTCATTCTAACAAGAAGACTATTCTCATTCATTTCATGTCATGACAATAGTCTAAGATCCTATCCAAATTATGATTGTTAATTAAAGACCAACTAAGTTATTATGTTGCAACTTCCATTTGTTATTTCCGAGTCTTCTCATCTTAGAGACATGGGCATTGGTTACGGTTCCTAATGTGACCCCCTGGTATATATATGCACGTAATCAAACGATGTTAGTAGCCAATATGATTGATAGCTCTATGTTGAGACAGAGACTCTTGTATTTGTGATTTCAAACTTCTTTTATATAATACTTATGTGGTGTTGTTTGGAAGGCGTGTGTGATTTCATTACAAAACTGTAAGTTTTCTTATTAACGCCATCCAGTCGGGAGGGCCCCTCATCCTGGTGAGCGTTGCTTCAATTTCATAGGATAGGTTATAATATTATGTTGTCATGTGTGTGTGTGTGTTTTAAATTCCATTTGTGATTTCTATATCTACAACAAATCATAACATTTCCCATGTGTACATTTTATTACTCTATTTTTACATTCTTATAACTCATCTTTGTGTATATACCTACAGATCTTATATATATATAGATATAGATATATTCTGAAAGGAAAATATCCATCACTCTAAATAAAGAGTGATCATAAACTGCCCAGAACGAGTTATTCTTTCATATTCAAAAAGTTTACATCATCTTACAAAAATTCTGTCCAACTCGGATCAGAAAGCTTCAAAAAAGACTGTTCAATACTGAAATACAAAATCCTGAGGCAGAGCCCAAGAGTACATCTTCTTTACACAACAAAAACTCCCTCACACTTAAGGGCTTGTCTTCCACTTATGGTATATTAAGCTGGAATTCCACCATAATCTCTCCTAGTGGAATTAGCGGGGCATTTTTTGAAAGTAGATCATCCTCAGCATTGAGCTCTCGGTAGACATGTCTAAAGGTGATGGAGCTGAAGAAGGAGATGAGGCTTTGTATTTGAGTTAACAGTGACTGCAAATGAGGAGCTTTGATCTGTAGCTTGTGATTTTCCCAATCTATAACCATTTTGGAATCACCGAAAACTTGGAGGGTCGAAATCTGATGCCTTAGAGCAGTCAACAGCACATCCCATAATGTTGTTAGTTCATCCTTGCTATTAGTACCGTTCCCAGTGCCATAGAGGATGTTTATTTTGTTGTGATCATTTAGCTAAATAACCCCTCTTGAGCCTCCTAACTGTGGATTACCCTAGCTTGCCCCATCGAAATAGGCCCAAGGGAGGTTATTATCAATGGTAGGATGGACCAGTACTCTTTGCTTTTTCTCTGTCTCTTCTTGTTTATGTTATTTTGTCCACTACACGATTAGGGCCGCAGTAATGTCAGATGGGATTTTGTTTTCAAGAAATATGACATAATTCCTTGCCCACCAGATGTCGTAAAGGAAAAAGGAAGGGAAGGCATTGAAGGTGCGTACCAAAGGGTTCTTCCACCAGTTGTGGCAACAAATTTCCAGAGACGGATCCATAGGGACTTCAACATCCACGAGCTTCTTGGTGGCATCCTTCCAGACCATTTCTACAAAGACACATGATGAGAATAAGTGGTCTGATGTTTCAATAGAGTCATGACATAAAGAGCAACAACTTGGGCCATTCCATCCTCTTTTAACCACATTGTCCCACGTAAGTAGCTTGTTACTCAGGACAAGCCACAAAATGATCTTAGCTTTCAAAGTGCCCCTTGTTTTCCATATCACTAACCACCACCACTTTTTCTCACCACTGAACTGGTTTTTGTTATATGCTTCATAGCCGAGCTTGGCTGTGTAGTTTCCATCTGGACCATTCAAAGTCCAGACAAGTTTATCTTCAAATTCATCAAGCAATACAACAAAATTCAGCCTTAAGAGATTTACAAAATTAGACCATTCTGTAACTTCTTCGTTTTCAAGTCCTAGTTCATCCGCTGAAATTGAACAATCAACTAGAGAGTCATTCACCTTCGCATCTTCTAACATTATGATATTGGATCTTTTGAGCTTCTGAATTAGTCCTTCTGACAAACGAAAACTGTCTCCCACTCCAACCCATGGGTCTGAGCCAATACGAATTTTCTTTCCGTTGCCTATTCTCCAAGCAATTCAATTTCCGATTAAAGGAAAGGATAAAACCATAGCTTTCCATCCAACTGATCCTCCTTTGAAAGATTTGTCTATGCTTCTAAACCAATCAATAATGGAAGAATTTGTGCAATACTTAGAAATCAGCGTCTTACCCCATAAAGATGCAGAGTGTTGAGCTAATATCTACAGAGATTTGGCTACTAGAGCTAGACAAAACGTGAGAGAATTCTTGATCCCCCATCCCCCTAGCTCTTTTAAATTTGCAATAGTGGTCCATTTTTCCAGGGGGATGCCTTCTCGCCTGCTACTTGAAGTCCAGAGAAAGGAGAGGCATCTCTTCCTTAGATTGACCAATATTCCTTTGGGAATGTAGGCAACAGTTGCCCAGTAGACAAGGATGCTCTAAAGAACCGCTTTTAATAACGTTAGCCTTCCTCCTCTCGACAGAAACCTGTTTTCCCAGCAAGATATTCGGGCTTCAACTTTCTTTACAAGCCAAACCCATTCTTTGAAGGAGTAAGCATTTGGTTTTAAAAAGAAGCCAAGATATTTAAAACCATCCTAAAAAAAGGATATGGGGACAGATAGGAGGGATACTTATCTATGCTGAAGTTCTTCAGAGAAATCATTAACCACCAAGTTTGGTTTATCTAGATTTATTTCCATACCCGTAGCTTGCTGATATAATGAGAGGATATTGGCTAGAACACTTAGATTATCCTCAATTCCTTTTCCAAAGAGTAAAACATCATCCACGAATAGCAAGTGAGATAGAATTGATGAGTCAGACACCTCTATCCCATGGAAGGACCCCTAAATCTTAGCCTGCTGCATTAGTTTGCTGAGGGCTTCAGCTATGAAGAGGAAGAGAAAAGGGGACAAAGGGCACCCTTGTCTCAAACCTCTGGAAGCTCAAAAAAAAGAAGAAGAAAAACCATTAATAAGAACTGAGAAAGAGGCTGAGCTTACACAACCCATAATCCAGTTCACCAGATCTACTAAGAAGCCCAATTGGATAAGCAAGAGTCTCAGGAAGGTCCAATTCATTCTGTCATATGCCTTTGAAAGGTCTAGTTTTAGAGCAAAAGCCCTTTCTTTTTTTTAATAATAGTATGAATTTTTTCCTGAGCCAGGGACACAGCATCGTGGATCTGTCTATTAAAAAGGAAACCGAACTATTCCTCAGAGATGATTTCACTCATAATAGGCTTCAATCGAAGAGTAATTAGTTTCGAAATAAGTTTGTAAATCAAATTGCAACAGGAATAGGATGAAAATCAGCAAAGGTTTGAGCCTTCTGTTTTTTAGGGATGAAGGCTAGAAAGGTAGAATTTAAAGCTCCTAAGACTTTCCCAGATTTATGAGATTCCTGAACAGCCAAAAGCAAATCTAATTTTATCAAATCATAAAAACGCAGGAATAATTCTACTGAGAACCCATAGGGGCCTGGGCTTTTACCTTTCTGGAAGGATGAAAGTGTATCTTTTAATTCATCTTCAGTGATTTCCTTCATTAAAGAGCGATTCATTTCCTCCAAGATAGATCTGGGAAAAATTCTGAGGACTTTTAACATTTCCTGTATATGGCATCCCTCCTTCTCTTTGAATAGAGAGCCAAAGAAGTAGACACCCGTTGTTGCTTTATCTTGGAAGTTCGAGACTGATATTCCTTCATCATTCTGAATTTCACTGATAGTGTTTAGATTTCGTCAATAGGAGGCATATTGTCCCCTTCTGTTATCCATACTGCTCGGCTCTTCAGTCTCCAAATAGCCTCTTCTTTGGCTAATAGTTCCAATCTCGAGAGTTCTAGAGTCTTTAGTTTCTCCATCTCTTCAAGGGAAAAAACACCGGGAGTATTGTTTTTGTAGAGAGCTGAGATTTCCTCTTCAACTACTTTCAGAAGAGCCTACTGATTCTTGTTGTAATTAAAGGACCAACTCTTAGAAACTTCCTTATCTTTAGATAAGTTGTCCCTTAATTGCTTCATGCAGGAGTCATGTGAAGAGGGGATTACTGGAATCCAATGATCCTTGATCAACTCCAAGTAACTTTTCTCTTTAAGGCATAAGGGGTTAAAATAGAAAGGGACTTTTGGCTTGTTACCCTGAAGCAGGTCGAGGAGAATGGGTCGATGATCTGAGAGTCCTCCTTCCCCTACCCAAGAAGAGATAGAGAGATGACTTCCCAAGAAGTGGTCTGAGACCATAAATCTATCTAGCCTCTTTGAGATGGCTTTGTCTCATGTTCTTCTGTTTCTTCATGTTGGTTCTAATTTGCAAGGGGTGATGTCCACAAGGTTGTTAGTTTTGAACAATGAGATGAAGAAATTACTAAGGGAGTATGGTCTTGCAAGGTTACCCCAAATTTCACTGACTAAGACCGTTAGGTTTAGATACCCTCCTAAAATTAACTATTGATCCTCGAATAAACCGAGAGATGCCAAATTTTCCCAAAAAGGTCTTCGATTAATAAAGGGACCATAAACATTCAGCAGTGCAATGGATCAACCTGTTGTAGAATCTTTCAAAACCGTCTTTAGAACTGAATCAAAACTTTCAGAGGACACTTTTTCCAACGTAGGATCCCAGCCTGTTAATAAACCCCCTGAGTGACCGTCCGCATCCTGAGAGAGGAAAGACCAGTCCTTGAGCCAAGGTCTAACTAAATCTATAGCTTTGGAGCCTTCCGTCATTGTTTCCTGAAGAAGGAGTATGGTTGGATTCAGGGTTTTTATCAACTATTTGAGGGAATTTTTTTTTTTTGGGGGGGGGGCTAACCCCCTGCAATTGAAAGAGAGAAGATGCGTTAAGGAACCTTGAGCTAGGAACTGCCTGCTCTAAGGGCCCTAGCTATGGTGGTCTATTTACCAGCTTTAATCTCCTTAACAGCTTGGTTTTTAGCCTTAGTAAGGAAAGACTTCCTTCCCAGAGAAATTTTGAGTGTAGGATCCAAATCCAAACTACCCGCTATTATTTCCACATTTTCTTCTATCAAACCCTTTTTTTCCAAAAACGTAGTTTTAGACCGGGTGTTGTAAAATTTCAGAGGAAGGAGTTTAGAGGGAAAAGAAGGCAATGTGGAGGGTATCCCTTTCAAAGGGGAGGACGAAAGGGGGGACGTGTGCAAAGGAGAAAGTGGGGGGCCAGTTGGAACCGGAGAAACTGACACATCCGAATTAAAGACATCAGGAATTAACAAAGGAGGGGAAAAGGGAGATGAAATAACATTCTTATCGGGAGCCGGTGCCGAAGGTTCAGGAATAACTTCACGCATATTTTTCGGAATGGCAACAGTTACTGACAAAAAAATTTCGGTCTCCAATGTTTCAGCCTCCACTGTTCCGATCTCCACTAGTCTGGCCTCCGTTGGTCTAGTCTCCGTTGTTCCGGGATCAGAGTAAACAACTCCCGTGCTAGGGTTGATAATATCAGTCTTCACCACCTTCTTCACCCGGACCTTCTTAAAATTGTGCGAATAAAATGGAGAAGGACAATCCCGAGCTAAATGGCCAACCTGCCTGCATCCATAACACCTGAAAGGTATTTTTCCAGTAGTCCAACCTCTAATTCCAGATGTTGCCGAACATTTCAATTTTCAATTCCTCATAAAGATCGTCACACAGGTCCAATTCAACCAGAATCTGGGTGCATCTACGATCCACTTTAGACTCCCAATTATCCTCTAGAGCAATAAAACGACCCAATTTACCTCTGATTGCTTCCAGGATCTGTTTCTGCCAGAAGATTAACGGTAAACTGGGAAGTATTACCCAAACTCGTTGAACGTTCTGTGGTTCCCTTCTAGCATCAAAATCCACTTGCCATTCTTTAAGGATCAACCCTGACAGGCCCCAATTCCAATCCCGGTTTAAGAGACACCGTCTTTCAAGTTCAGAGTGCACACGGAAGAGTATCCAACCCCTAGACAAAATATGAAAGGAGGGTAGATGTTCTAGCACAGGATTCCAATTGAGCTCCATCCAACTTCTTAGGGTCGGTTCACTCACCTGCTTGCCAAGCTGCAGAGAGATATTCAGGAACCTCTTTGATACCGATTTCTTTTCCCACCACAAGCAAGGCCGCCACCCTTTTGGCTGATGCTCCTTTTCTTGTACGTCCATCTCTCGCGTTAGAGATTTTAAGTGTACTGTTAGCATTATTTTGGACCGTGTCTGATGGTCCCATCTTATTGGCCGACTGGTGCGGGTCTAATCCAAAAGTCACTTCAGCCACCTTTTCCAAACTACCTTTGAATCCATGATCGTCTGGGAAGATTTCGCTATGTTTGAGTGAAAAATCATAATTTACCTCATCGATTACCATAATGAAGGTAAATGTGCGCAGGTACGGGAAGTGATGTAGGGGGAAAGAGGGATAGGGAAAAGGAGCAGGGAGATGGAGGTAACAGGAGGACACAAGTCCGCAGGAAGGGAGGACGCCTGTAACAGGAAGCGGATGACACAAGAAGAAATATGGGAGGCACGTGAGGGCTAGAGGAGGAGGACGTACCTTACGTCATGGTAGAGGAGAGATAGGAAAAAAGAGTGAACAAAAATTATGAGGAGGTACAGAAAATTAACAAGCACAGAAGCGAAACTTCGGGGAAAGTGCGCAAGTACTGACTTCCCCGGAAAAGAAACCCCCCCCCCCCTTTTTCTTCCAAAAACGCATCAATATATATATATATATATATCAGTTCATATAGAATGTTGAACAAGTTACAATGTGTTTTCATTAACATTCTATAATATCTTATATTTTGTTATGTGTGCTTGAGATCTCAAAATTAAATCCAGTTATATGTTTATGAATGCCTAGTGTGGTGACATCTACAAGATTGCTCAGGATTACTCTTTGTTCAATAAATCATAGCATATTGGTTTCAGGAACTTTTTGGATTAAAGACACAATGTGAAATACCGGAATAGGTTCCCTAAGTACTTGTGATTTTAGTAGATGGTTGAGTAGATGAATATGGTTATGTCAGTCTATATTTGAGTTCTTTGATTTCCTTGAATTGCTTGTGAATGCAATAAATTCATTTCTTGATTGAGTGATATGAATATAAGTTCTTTCATATATATAGAATGAACATAGTCTATTGTATCAAGATATAAGAGCTTGCCACGTCATCATTTAGATTTGTGAACAAGGCCTTAAGCCGAAGTTTGTTAAGTATTCATAGGTATATAGGTGTTTCTATTTTCAAATTGAAGTTTGAACATGTATCATTTGTAGTTTGATTAAATATTGGATTTCATTTTTGAATTCATGGAGCTAGGAACTAACCAGTCACCTTGCACATATAGTCTTAACATTTCACAAGCTTACTTCCCTGGATTGATAAAAGTAAATGTAACAAGGTTTATTAATCAAACATATAAATTTCTTGACATTTTTGGCATCCTTACCGAGGAAATGTTAAAGGGTAGTTGGTTGATTCATGTTTCTCAGTTGCATAGAATGGAAATTTTATGTTGTGTGTGTTCAATTTTCTCAGTCCGGGGTGTTTTACGAGGAGGAGTGTTGATGCAGAGTCTATCGACAGGGGTTCACTCTGCACTGTCACCAACAAACTATCAACCTAACTCCCTTATACACCGACCCAGAAAGGTGTAACCCTTTCCAGATACACTTGCAAAGCAAGCGCAGTCTCACCCGAAGTGAATAAGAGGGCTGCTGGAACCAAGCTTCTGCAATTATGAAGAGGATATGTGCACATTTTCCATATTTTACAACATTCATAATATTCCATTAACCAATCATTCGCATCTTATTCGTAATACATACATTCAAAGCATATTCACCAACATATTCGCACTAATCAATAGCAACAATTATTCTCATTAATCAACAAAAAGTATTCACATAACCCATCATTTATCATCACATCATTGCACAACAACATAATTCAGATCATAACCAAACATCTTCATTCATTCATCAAAACCTGTGGAACAAACCTCGCAGAAACAGTCAAGTCATCATATCGCGGATACAACCAAACTCAAAAGATGGAATTAATCTCCAAAACTTCGATGCCCTTAGGCTTACAATCTTGCTTTATTTATATGCTTTCATCTTATTGCAAAATGGTCCACATGACTGACTCGACTAATCTAACTATTCTTATGCTTCCGCAAAAAGTGGAGAAAGGTCCTTTTTCCGCGGAATGACCCTTTCGCACCTGTTGGCGTCCGCACTTCCTGCGGATCTATCCCGTGCCAACAAGGAGTGGAAATGGTAAGATGCAAAGATGACATCACTACAGAATCTATGTGGTGTAACAGCTTGTCGCATTAACTTTAGTGAGTTTCTACGAAGCTCCGTCATGTTTTGCACTAAATGAATAGAACTAGGGACAATAAAGTGATTTTGTAAAACTAGAAAAGTAGATTCTAAAGCTCAAACTACTTCATTTTATATAAAAAGAACCCCATAGACTAACCTATTGGGTGGAAAAATATCAAGAGCATAACATACATGTAGAACTCCTTCAACAAGAGGACTTAGAGGTAGAATATCAGGAAGGGGCATAATTACAGAACCAATCATTTCTCCTACAATTGAAGAAGAAATTGAGATACCATAGGAACAAGTTGAAGAGAATCCATTGGCTAAACCATTGGAGTCTACTTGGAATCACTTCCAAAACCTCTCGATTTTAGCAATTTTGGAGATATGGAAGAGGAAGAGGAACGAATGTCAAACGCAAGTGGGAATGACAAGGTAACTTTTGGATTCCAAATTCTAGATCTAGCACTGAATGTAGCCATGAAAAACATTCCACCTTCAATTTTTGCCACACTTCCATGGTATGGTTACTAAGGACCCTAGTTCCTTTCTCTTTGAATATGATATTTTGTGCCACAGTTATAATTACGTTAATGATGCTCAAACACTTAAATTATTTCCTATAAATCTAACATATGTTTCTTTAAGATGGTTTATGGGACTAGAGGAATGCATTATTAGATCTTGGGATGACATGAGAAAGACCTTCCTTAAGAAATTCCAAGAGTACTATAAAACCAGGAACTCAAGAGAAGACATTTTTAAGATGGTACAACAAGAATATGACATTCTAGAAGACTATGTCGAAATATTCTCTTATAGTCTCCAAAATTCCAAACAACATAGTTTGAATAATGATATAATCAAGACTATATTTTTGAAGGAAATTCATGAGGAATTTACAGATGTGCTTAATTTGATGGGATCTGGTGATATTTACAGCTTACCTTTTGCTGAGATTTGTGATTTATGCAAAAAATATTCAAGGAGTTGAAAAAAAACTGGTAAGGGCCCACAAGAACCCCTTTCAAGGATAACTAAATCAGCCACAGGAGGAGTAACGAGGGTAGAACTGCGCAATTTACTTCAAAATTTCAAAACTAATATCATTGGAACCTTAAGCACACATTTGGACACATTAAAAATAAAGAAAACACGGGAGGAAGAAAATGTTGCCTTGTCTATTTTTTGTTCTAGATGTAAACAAAAGCATCCTATAAAATATTGTCCATTGAATAATGTTCATGTTTGTGCTTTGTGTGTAGATAAACATCCTGCTGAGGAGTGCCCCTCTCTGCCTGGACTTAAGGCTATTTAAAAGAGAGAGAACGAAACAACTGAATCACTCTGATTCGTCACATAGAAAAGGCCATGGCAACCAAGACCGAACGGTATATCACAAGACCCCTCATCACAAAAAAAATCATCATTTAATTCATTTCCTCAACAATGAAATGTCCCTATGCCTTGGCATGCATGGCCTCCTGAACAAACTAAAAATGAGACTTGGAAACAAGGATGGTGAGGGAATTCTTATGGGAACATGCCACCCTACCCTCCACCACAACAATTTTCAATGTTCTACTCATATTGTTCTCTCCCAATGCAACAGCTACCCAACCTATAATCCCTCAACCTCAACTACAATTACGTATGACTCATATCACTCCTCGACCTACTCAACTACATGCCCAACCAATCCCTAAACCCAATAAAAAGTAACTCAACCTATTCTTAACACTAAGTTGTAGACCTTTCCAACTTAGTTGATCTCTCATATATCAGTGCAAGATATTCATCTGAGATTAAGAAAAGTCCTTCAGAAGAAAGACTCTTTTATCATCATTGAAGAAGAACCTAAGGAGAAAAATTGTAATAATCCATACAATGATGATCACCACAATGATACGTCTGTACCAATGAAACTAATGTCTTCCTCTCTACATTCAAAGTAGCCCCAATCATACAAGGCTCCTCCTTACACATAAAGATTAACCTTGGAAAAGCCTCCCATCCACTCTGAATTTGATCTAGAGCAAATTGAAGAATTTTTCTCTAAAAATCGCATTTCTACAAGCTATCAAAGATATAATAATTTATGCAAAAACCATTAGGGAATTACGTATTAAGAAATCTGGAAGGACAAGAAAATATCCCCCTACAGTTCAAGTTGTTGGTAAATTAGTTGAGCTTATGTTTGGTAAAGTCTTAGTGGAAAAATATGTTGATCTAGGAAATCATGTGGCACCAATTTATATCAACAACATTCTGATTGAGAACACCTTGATTGACTTAGGGGATTCCATCAACATCGTGACTACTATGGCCATGGAAAAATTGAAATTGAATAGTCTTTGACCCACACCCACAGTGCTAGAGCTAGCAGATAAATTACAAGTCAAGCATTCATGTGTGCTAGATGATATAACTGTAACCTTATATTTTTGGGAGTACCCTACAGACTTTGTGGTTATACAACCTAATTTTAGCATGGGTGGTCATCTCTTGATTCTAGGAAGACCTTGGTTGGATACAGCCAATGTTTACATTGGTTGGCTACAACCGATGTTTTCATTGGTTGTAGATCTCGAGAAATGACCATATCCAATGGAATATCCATGAATAAACTTACCTTATATCCACCAGCAAGACCTTCAATATAAAACCCCTTATGGATATAATACCCTTATGAAGATGGAGAAATAATGCAACCCATTTTGACTATTGAACAATCTAGAGAATTCAAAGATCAAACTGAAGAAAATTTGCTTAATCATTTCATCTCGAATAGAGATTGTACTCAATCCTATGAATTGTATTCTCCATATGATCACATCTTAAGTGTTGATTTTCAATAAAATTGTGATTTAACAAGCTTTCCATCATCTTCAAAATCTGCACTAACCACCAATGCCATTCAAAATATTATAGCACTCCCATTGAAATTAGTCAAGGTAAATTTTTAAACATCAATTCTCAACTTGACCAAAATCAATGAGAACAATTAATCAGCGTGTTGCAAGAACAATCTAGTGCATTTGCATGGGGCTATAAAGACATGAGAGGTATTCATCCTAACAACTATATACATCATATATATATATATATATATATATATATATATATATATATATATATATATATATCCAGGAAAATTCTAGGCCTATTAGGCAACCTTAGAGGCACATCAACCTTTCCCTTAAAGACATTGTAAAAGAGGAGCTACAAAAATTACTTAATGCCAATTTTATTTATCCAATTTATTATAGTCAATGGATCTCACCTCTTGTAATTGTACCCAAAAGGAATGATAAATGGAGGATTTGTATAGATTTTAGAGTACTTAACAATACCACTCTAAAGTATTATTTTTCCCTTCCATTTATTTATCAGGTTTTGGATACTTTATCAGGTAATAAGTATTTCTCTTTTCTGGATGATTTTAGTGGTTATAAACAGATACATATTGCACCCGAAGACTAGGACAAGACCACATTCGCATGCCCATGGGGGACATTCGCTTACAGATTTCTACCTTTTGGATTATGCAATACTCCAGCCACATTCCAAATAGTTGTATTGGGTATCTTTTTCTGATTTGATTCACGACTATGTGGAGATTTACATGGATGATTTCACTGTTTATGGTGACTCTTTCACAGAAGTACTTGAAAATATTGAAAACAATTTGATTGGATGTCAGGAAATTAACCTTTCTCTTAGTAATGAAAAATGTCAAATGTTACTAAAGGAGGGAATTTTCTTAGTCACCATATTTGTTGTACAATTATTATGGTGGATCCAACAAAGATTGAATCCATCACAAAACTCTCAATGCTGAAATCTCAAAAAAATGTAAGAAGTTTCCTAGGTCATGTCAGCTATTATAGAAGATTCATAGAAAATTTTACCAAGATAGTTGCACCTATGTTTAAATTGTTCACTAAGGATGTTGATTTTTCTTGAGATTCACATTGTTAAACTGTTTTGAGACTTTAAAAGAAAAACTTTATGCAACACCAGTTTTGAGGGGACCAAATTGGTCTCTTTATTTTCATATCTTCGGAGATGGTTTAACACATCCCTTGGAACGGTTTTGGGGAAAAAGGAAAATCAACTATCATAATCCATTTACTTTATCAGTAAAAATATTACACTAGCTTAATTCAATTATGCAGTTACTAAAAAGGGATTTTTAGTAGTTATGCATGCCATTAACAAATTTAGGCATTATATAACTCGTTATGAAGTCTTCATTCACACTAACCATTCTGCCATTAGGTACTTAATGAAAAAACCAATTACGGATGGTATAATAACTAGGTCGTTGTTGTTACTGCAAGAATTTAATATCACTATTTTACATAGACCTGGAAAAGAGAATATGGTTGCAGAATTCCTTTCTCTGATCCATAATGAAGGTGAAATAAGTAATGTAGATGATCATTTTCTAGTTGAACATTTATTTAATGTGTTTACTAACTCTCCTTGGTTCACAGATATAGAAAATTACTTGGTCACAGGTAAGTTACCCCAACACCTCTCACCTAGAGAGAAGCAGAGAATTTTCATGCTTAATGCCACCTACTCATGGATCAGAGGAGATCTCTTTCGTACTAGACCTGATCTGATCATTCAAAGATGTGTATGAGACGATGAAATGTTTGATATATTGAAATAATTCCATGATTAACCATGTGGAGGCTGGGAAATTCTATGTCACAACAAATCTAAGAGCTGATGGATACCTCACAAAGAAAGAATGAGCAGAAAATTAGAATAAGAGTGAAAACTGCAGTAAAAAGGAGGAGAAGAATAATAATGCAGCAGAACTCAGATAGGAGCAGAATAATATCACATGTTCCAATAATCAGTATAATAAACAATTATGTTACAATGGAGAGAATTTGAATCATGCAGGATAATTCGAACCTCAGTTGGTCTAGCATAGGGATTATCACCACTAGAGTGCTCCGGAAGACTCAAAGTCAACTGAACTGAACCTAAACTCAGCTAACTGAAGTCACACTCATTTAACTAACTAAGGAGGGCACAATAGTGAGTCTTTCATGCATGCCAATCAGAAAAGGGTGCATGAGGCCACAATCAATGGCATCCAGAGCTCTAACCCCCCATAAGAGTCAGATAACTTAGGTGGACTGCACCGGAACACTCAGTAGGTTCCTATAAAATAGGGAACTGATTGAAGTGGCCCTAAAATGATGCATGCAGGGCTCAGAAGGTGGTATATGGATCCTAGTTGACATATGCACACCACTAGGGGTAAATGACATCATCAACAACTAAGAAAAATAAATAATGCTAGGTAGGACAAGGATGGAGTATTGAAATATCCTAACACCCCCCCTTAATCCATACTTTTGCATCATGGGCCCTGGTTACTAAGACAAAATGTCACCCATACAATCAAATAAATGATAAAAAAAACTGTCCATGAACCAAGGAAATGGGGAAAAACCTCATGGGAAAAATACCCCCCCTCAAAAAGAACAGCAGTAGGAAAATCAAAGAACCTTCATACTAAGCAGAGAAGGAAAAAACTTTCCTCAGTGAAATCCTTTGCAAAAATATTGGCAAGATGCTTCTCTGTCGGATAGCAATGTAGGTGCTATATCTGTATATGCTCCTCTGATGTGCCTCCCACTGTGTAGAAGTTGTATTTTCCAAAACAAGTCTTTCAGGAACCCTTCTTGATACTAGAGCGAATGGCTCATTGTGGTCCAAATCATGAACCTTTGAGTAGCTTTTGTCAGACAACCGATATTTTTGCCTGGTTGTAGATCCACCATGGCAAGTCTCTCCAAGCTATTGTGGATCAAACCCCACCATCATGTAGCATATCTCTGAGAGAAGTGGATATGCATGACATAGTGCAAGTTTTGCATGATATTGAGATCTGGTGGTTCTATGGTCAGATGGATCCCCAACTGTGTTCCTAGGAGCTCAAGGACTTTGTGAGCCCATATTGGCCTTGGCCATGGATTGGGAGCATGCATTGGATATGGATTTGAATCTGAATCTCCTTGAAATTTATTCTAAACATCAAGATATTGATCCCCATATTCATTAGAAGAGGTATCACTCTGATCTTCATCATATTCCAATGGGGTAGGCAGAGAGTATGGAAAAAAATGTGAGAATTCATATTCCTTGAAGGCATGGTTTGCAAACCCTTTCTCTATAATCTTCCCAATGGGGTTCTCTGCAATCTCAACTGTGTCAAGACAAAATGCCACTTTCTTCGGTGAATCTGTGTGAGTCATCCCATATACAGACAACAAATTTTTTGACAAAGAAGGCACAAATAGAACATTCTTGAACTTTCCATGCTCCATATGTACTGTTCCCTTCCCTTCAACAAAGATCTGAGAGTTGTCTCCCATGTGAATAATCGGACCATCTTTGAGATCTAGAGAAGAAAATAATTCTCTGGAGGAAACCATGTGGTTGGAGGCTCCTGAATCTATGAGGAGGGCTTGTGATTTCTAAAATCTAGCCTTCAGTGCATGGCATCTCTCATGACCATCAAACTCACTTCCAGAATCAGTCTCTCTTGCACCTTTTGGGAGGGCAATGTTGTGTTGTTCAAGAAGCTTAATCAACTGATCTATATTCTTCTGCAGGCAATATCTCTCTGGGTGGTTTCCTTTATTGCAATAGGAACACTTGGATTTCTCAAATCCCTTATGTTTTTCCTTCTTAGAGCTGGAGGCTCCTTCTGATGGACTTGACTTGGCATTCCACTTGGGTTCAGATGGCCTCTTGTCCTTGCCTTTGTGCCTCCCTTTCCCATTCGCACTTTTTGCTTCTCCAGCCATAAGAGCTTGATATTTGGAGGCCTTCAAGGCACCCATCTAGATCAACTTGTCGTGTTCTTGGATGAGAGATACAGTGAAAACATCTAAGGAGGGCATCTTCCAACCAGGGATTGGAATTCGCCCATAATGGAAGGTAGAGACAAAGATGGATAACTCAAGACCTAGCTTGATCAGAATGGATAGCACCAGTTGCTCATCCTTCTTCTCAATGCCACACTTCTTGCATTGCACAACTAGATATTTGAATTTTGAAAATAACTACTGAATGGTCTCAAAATTGCTTGGTTGTAGAGCAATCAACTCATTTTCCAGAATATGGCCTCTTAGCTCATCTTCTTTGACGAACAGGGTCTCTAAATTCAACCATAACTCTGTTGGAGTCTTCAATCCTTCGATGTGGAAGAGTAGATATCTGAAAATATGAATACACATGAAACCAAATGCTTCATCCAATCTATTCAGATACTTGGTTTTCTCCACAGCTGATGTTGGTTTGGAATCCTTCCCCATTGTCACCCTGTGTAGTGATTTGTTTCGCAATACCATCTGCATATTATCCCTTCAATCAAGATAATTGAAGGGTGTCAGGATTCTAGGAGAGAGAGTAAAGTTCGAATTGTCCATTACAATTGCTAGAGCGAATACAAGGTGAAACTGCTACTACTACAGAAAAATTTGTTGCAACTGTAGAAAATTGTTGTAACTGTTGCAACTGCAAAAAACTATTGTAACTGTTGCTGCACTCAAAAACTTGAATAACCTGCAAAAAAATCTCAATAAGGAGGTATACTACTACTTAGCACTGCTTTAGTACAGTAGGAACTTTTATCCGGATCCTTCACACCTGGATAAACCTCGTTGGATTTCTTCAATGAATTCAATGCAATGGCACCAGGATTTGTTGTGGAAATCCAGAGGCTTCTGGTGCACTACTGAAAGAAGCTGCTCAACCTATTCGCTCTAATGGATCTGATACCATGTGAAATTATATGTCACGGCAGATCTAAGAGCTGATGGATACCTCACAAAGAAAGAATGAGAAGAAAATTAGAATAAGAGTGAGAACTGCAATAAAAAGGAGCAGAAGAATAATAATGCAGCAGAACTCAGATAGGAGAAGAATAATATCACATGTTTCAATAATCAGTATAATAAAAAATGATGTTAAAATGGAGAGAATTCGAATCATGCAGGAGAATTCGAACCTCAGTTGGTCTAGCATAGGGATTATCACCATTGGAGTGCTCCGGAAGACTCAAAGTCAATTGAACTAAGCCTAAACTCAGCTAACTGAAGTCACAATTAGTTAACTGAATAAGGAGGGCGCAACAGTGAGTCTGTCATGCATGCCAGTCAGAAAAGGGTGCATGAGGCCACAATCAGTGGCATCCGGAGCTCTAACCCCCCACAAGAGTCAAATAACTCAGGTGGACTACACCGGAACACTCAGTAGGTTCCTATAAAATCAGGAACTGATTGAAGTGGTCCTAAAATGATGCATGCAGGGCTCAGAAGGTGGTATATGGGTCCTGGATGACATTTGCACACCACTAGGGGGGAAATGACATCATCAACAACTAGGAAAACTAAATAATTCTAGTTAGGACAAGGATGGAGTATTGAAATATCCTAACTGAGGCCCCTTTGTTGATAAGAGGATTGCTTATGAAGTCCTTCACCTAGGGTACTATTGGCCCACTCTCTTTAGAGATGTTAAGAAGTACGTCAGGAGTTGTGACAGTTGTCAAGGAATGGGCGACAAGTACAATCAGATGAGATGCCCTTGCAGGCATAGGTACTTATTGATCCCTTTGAAAGATGGGCTCTAGAATTTGTAGATCCAATCTCTCCCATGTCACAAAAAAAGGTACATTTTGGTTTGCACTTATTACATTACTAAATGGGTAAAAGCTAAATCTCTTTTATGAGCTAATGAAAAACACTTGTTGATTTTCTATTTGAGGATATATTCACTTATTATGGTGTTCCAAGAGAAATTTCAACAAATCAAGGAGCATAGTTCACATTGAAGCTTGTTCAATCCATTACCCAGCAATACCAAATCAAGAACCGGAAGTCCTCTCCATACCACTCTCAGACCAACGAAAAGGTGGAATCCACCAACAATGTTATAGAATCCATTTTGACCAAGACAATTCAGTTACATCATAAGGATTGGGAAAATCGACTACCTTAGGAACTTTGGGCATAGAATCACTTGGAGGAATACCATTGGATACACACCCGTTGTGAGTTGGTGTAAGGGAAACAAGTTATGCTTCCCATTGAATTTCTATTAAATACCCTCAAGGCTATAGTTCAATTGGGGTTGAATCTTTCAGAGGCTCAAAAGTAGAGATTGGCATCGCTTAATAAATTGGGTGAAATATGATAGGATGCCATTCAACATACCACCCATATTCAAGAACATAGAGCAAAATGGCACGACAAATTTATCAGAAAGAAGAAATTCAAATCAGGTGATTGGGTGTGACTCCAAATTCAAGAATTTTAAAGGGAAGCTTACTACACATTGGTTAGGCCCATATGAAGTTGAAATTGTCTTTGATAATGGCTTATAGTGAGGATTAATACTATTGATGAGAGCAGGTTTCTTTTGTGGTTAATGGTTACCGGTTGAGATTGTTTCATAATCCTATGTTCAAAGAAGAATTTGTTCATGATGTTTTACAGTAGTCAGAGATGAAGATTGCAAGTATGGGAAATTTCCCCCTGCTTCTACCTCTACTCGAAACTCTTCTTTTCCAAAGTAAAATGTAAATAAAAAAGAATATATATATATTTATAGAGAGAGAGAGAGAGAGAGAGAGAGAGAGAAGAAAAAAATTAATAAGGTCTAGTTGTGAAAATCAGATCCCTTGTGCAACTAGACATGAATTATGTTTGAAAACCATATTCTAGCGGGCATAATTCACAATAACTCCCTACATCATGATGTTTTTCCAATTTTCAATTATGGTCCTTCAAATCATTTTGGTTTACGCTTTTTTTAAATGATGGGGGATTTCTTAAGGCCCTCCTTCCAACAAGTCTTGTCCCATCAACGTCAACACCTTATTTAGGATCAAGATTAGAGATTTTTATAGTGCATTGGGACTTGAATACATCAATGGAAATTTTCCTCATTGACAGCAGAGGGAATACATTAATTTCTCATGATGGTAATATTTTGTAGCTGACTCGACTCCAACACCTCTATTTGTACCTGTCAGGATGCAATACGGTATGTTGACACTCATTTTCATTGTTGGGGATTTGTCTCGAATTGGTTAACGACACCCCTCAATGGTCAGCAATCCAACGAAGTTTTTTCCATGTTCGACTACAGGAAATTCATTCACATGGAATAAATTGTATAAAGGATTGGTTTATGATGGAAGACTGTATGGTTTTATGGTACTAATAGCAGCTTACAACTCTTAAGTTTGTGCAAATAAAAAGGGAATGACAAGCAAGGCATATTGTTTCAAAAATAGGGAGTCCTATGTTCCTATAGCAGCTCACTTATATTTGTTGCAGATTATTGAGATCACTTCTTCGTTACAGAGCTTGTTATTCCCGCTGCAATTAATTATTTTGTCATCAGAAATTTAATAGTGTGCCAACATGTTCAGGTTTGCAGAATAAGCAGTACTACATACAGAGTGTTTCATTTATTCCAGTATCTAGTTTTACTATCAGATTGCACATTTCATGATCATCATTCTCATAAGCCTTTAGAGTTTCCAGTGATTATCGGCATTACTATGAACATTTTATTTTTGCATGTTACAAGACGTTCTATATCAAATTTTTCAGTTTCTCAATTTTATTTCAGCGGTAGTATCAATACTCTCAAAACAATCAGCATCAATGGGTCTTTCACGCATCAATCTTTCTCATTAGTGTTCAAAATATCAAATTTCTCCTTCAAAATTGCACACAGATTTGTTCCAATAACTAGAGACCCATTCTAGTAACCATGGACTTGTTTCAGTAACCCTAGACTTGTTCCTGTAATCGAGAAACTATTCTAGTAATCTCACGTCTATTCAAATAATTGTTTTGAAGATCAAAATTTGGGCAAGAAAATGAAGATTTATTGCAGATGTCCAATCTATAAAGAACTCCAACATGCTCTAGTTCAAGTAGGCACTTTCCAAATTCAGCAATCCCATGTTTGGCGAATCAGGTATTTGATCTATTATCACATTTTATTTATCAAAGCAATGGAATGAGAGATGGTAACTTACATTATCTCTTTTAAATACTAAGACTAAACCTATATACATTTTTTGAAATAAGAGAATTATTCATATCATCGTTATAAATAATTCTACCCATTCGACATTATGATTAGTCAACCCCTGTCAAACATGATTTTTTGACTAGCACGCATCCAATCAATCTACATCATATGAACTCGCATCAAATCGAATTCTTGACACCTTGCATCATTAGTAGCTTACAAAATCATAAGATTAAGCATGGGGGGGAATCGTTATCATTATACCATGTAACATTCATCATCTTCAAATCTCGTTTAAACGTTAACACTTATGCGCCTCATTCCCATATCAAATTGTACACCTAAACATCTTCACCTGCACAAAACATAAGAACATAATGGGACACAAAGGTGTGGTCTGTCACAAGCCAATGGATACTGGAATATTAGAACCATACCTTGAGATAAGGATCCTTCTACATCAAGCGAGATGGATTCAATATTTTGAAAAAATGTAGGTGTATAATTCCAAGGTCACCAAAGGGTTCACAAAAAATTTTGATGGGGATAGTGCAAAGGTGGGGGATATGTCAATGTTCATCTCCAAAGAGTCTTTGGCTATGATCACAAGGTTTCCCTTGGAGTGTGAAAATTGGTTCAAGAATCAGAAATCGAAGAAGTGAGAGTGGAAATTGCTCATGAATTGTCACGTCCCCATCTTGACCCTATTGCATTAAAATTGTAAATGATGTAAATATCGCTATTAAATCATCGTGAGGAGCTCAAGGCCAAGGCCCCGCCATCGATTTAGCGTTTTATGTATCGGCAATTAAAAATAGATGCCTATGGTTCTTGTGCTAGACAAGCACAATGTAAATTAAGACATCATGTAAATATGAATTTTTAATGAAATACCCACAACTAGCTATGCAATGCAACAAGAGATGGGGGCATGATTTTACAAGGAATAGGGAGGGAAATTATTCAAACCCTTGAGCCAATGGTGTTAATCCAAATGTCATTGAGAGAACCCATAAACCATCAACTACCCATTTTGACTTATGCACCCAATCATTTCATTCTTCCAAGAGTTAGTTGAGGTAGTTAATGCCTTGGGATTGGAGAGGTATGGCAGCCAATTTCATGTATGGGCAAGCCATCAACCTGGGAAATCATATTTTTGCTTCTTGGGCAAGAAAACACCCACGAAATTGTGCCCAAATCCATTCTTCACCCATGGAATTTGCTCTCTTACGCAGTCTGAGCTAGCTGGGGCTTTCTCCTTCATGTTTTCCATCATTTTCCTGCATTTTCCATACCTAGGAACTCGTTTTTGTATTGCATAGTGGCTGGAAGGAAGGGAGTCACGATTTGGGGGTTTATGGAGGTTGTTTATGTCCCTTGAATGCCCATAAATGTTTTTTGAAAACAATTTTGCTCTCCCAAGGTTCTTTCCCCATCTTCCCTTTCATTTTTGGTTTCCCACGTTTTTACAGAAGCTAATGGAAACCCATTCTGGGTACCCCATTGTCAAAACGTATCTCTTCATGCCCAACATTTGTGATTTTGTTGTTATTTGAATCCCTGTTTTAGTTTGAACTTGTGAGCAAAAATTTGGGAGTGGAAGAGGACCAGAATTGGCTTGATAAACCTAGTGAGGAGAGTAACCTCTCAGAAAGATCAAAAGGGCTGGCTACTCTTCTATACACACCTTGAACAACACTAGAATGGAAGGTATGGCCTGAGGAACTATGTAGTAGTGAAGGGAATACTTCCTTGTGTGGGGTGTGTAGGAATTGTGGGTGCCAAGCTAGATATATCTTATAGAGGTATCCATGGCTCTGTGTTTGAGCTCACTAGCTTAGCAATTCATTCCCCCGCCCCCTTTTTGCCTTAGCATCCTGATAAACCCAATTGTGGATTGGCTTGGCTGATTTTGGTGTATTTTGGCTATGTGTGAGTCTGTTGTTCTCTTTTCCCTTGTAGAAATCATGCCCAGCTCGGGGGTGGCCGTTGTGTTGCAAAATTGATGAGCACAACTGGCCTATGGTTGGGTGGAACGTTGCAACGGCATAGCTAGTTGCTCGGGACTACTTTGTTTTAAGATAAGTACTCTCTTGTTTTAATTATGTAATGTATTTATTTGATGATTATCATGAATATCTTGAATGTATGCTAGATGTGTAAAAGAATTTACTTCCGTTGTGTTTCTTGTATATATACATATACATCTGCATATGTCTTTTATATTCCAATGGCTTTTGTTAATAATCATGGGACTAGATGCCTAGTTTTAGGGTCATGTTCTCTCCCTTGCTTGGTCTGATGGGAGGGGATGTGACAGAATGGTATCAGAGCCATAGCCTACAGCATTGGGCCTCTATGGGCCAAATCTGATAACAGTTACAAGGGAAGTCCCCTTCCTGATCACCACAGGTTGCAACATCGAGCCTAAATGGGATAAGTTGAATAGTTTGCAGAGGTAAGGTCACCTCATGTTGAGCAGTGATAGCAGTGATCATCACAGAAAGAAAGAAGAAGGAAAATTTTCAAAAATTTTCTAAGTGTTCTTGAAATTTTTCCTAAGGCTATGTCAGCAAAAATTATGCTAATTTTTTGCGACGCGATAGGCGAAAATTATGCTATTTTTCTGCGATGCGGTAGGCAAAAAATATGTTATTTTTCTGCGACGCGGTCGGAGAAAAATATGTTATTTTTCTGCAAAAACGATCGGCGATTTTAGGCTTAAATGCTGCGATGCAGGTGGCGATTTTAGGCTTAAAAGCTGAGACGTGGGCGACGATTTTAGGCTTAAATACTGTGACCTGGGCGGTGATTTTAGGCTTAAATGCTGCGACGCAAGCAGCGATTTTAGGCTTAAATGCTGCAATGCAGTCGGCAATTTTAGGCTTAAATGCTGCAACATGGGCGGCGATTTTAGGCTTAAATTCTACGACGCGGGTAGCGATTTTAGGCTTAAATGCTGCAACACGGTTGGCGTGCTTTAATCCAGATCGCAGCGACCAACGGGTGGCGGTCAGGGAAAGATCGGTCGGCGATTTTAACCATAATTTCCGTGACATGGTCGGGGACGAAATTGCTAAGTCCGCCGAAACGGGGAAAATACAACAGCTTTTCAGTGAGATTTTCAGGTACCGAAAATAGAAAAATTGCCATGAAACTTATGCGCCAGATTGTGCGAAATCAAAGGAATTACAAAAAAAAATGAGGGCACTACAGCCATAAGGAGGCAAGCCCCCTTGACCCCCGTCGTCCCCCTGAGACCGTCGTTGATTGTGAGAAAAGTATATGATTGGACAAAGTTGTCAATATAGGATTTCCCCACATACATGCAAATAATTTATGGTGTTATAATGCAGCTAACAATTGGGTTTATAAACACATTTTGCAGAATAATAGTCACATCAAAGCAACATTCCAAATAGTGCAGTTGGAAAGTTTGGTCTTGGTTGGGCCAAGAATATCAACATCATGGATGATGCACAGGATCCCTATGAGCCTAAGATAGATGCCATGGGGGAAAACATACATGTTGAGAATGTTGAAACAGAATCCAATGGGAGAAGAAATCAAGAGACTCCCCCAGGTATTGCAGCCACCATGAGGAGCCTAAGGGTGGAGTTGCAAAGTTGCAGAGAAGATAATGAAATGATGATTAAATCTCAAGAAGAACAAAATCAGTTGAATGCAGCCATGCTGCATAGTTTGACAGACATCCAAAGGAAAATAAACTCTAGGCATCAAACATCAAATCCAGAAAGGAGTGGTAGTAGTTTAAGGAAGAATTCCTGCAAGAGGGCCAATAGCTCAAGAAGGGTTTCTAGAGATAGAACATATACTCCAAAAATCTCTTCTAGTGGATCCTCCGACTCTGAGGAATCCATTGAAGGTTCAAGCTCTTCATCTCGCAAGAATAAGAGAAAGAGGCATTACAAGAACAATTCACATGGGGAATTTAAGAAGGAAAAACCTCCTACATTTGATGGAGAGGTAAAGTCTGGTTAAGAATCTGAAGCTTGGCTTCTTGGGATAAGAAAGTATTTCCAAGTCCAAGACTACTTTGGAAATATGAAGGCAAGGGTATCCATCTTTAACTTGAATGGAAGAGCATCTATATGGTGGGATCACATCGGGCAAGTGAGGAAGATCAATGAAAGAAAGATTGTGTGGAAGCAATTCAAGAAATACTTCAAGTAGAAGTACCTCTCTGATAGGTACTATGATGACAAGATCAAAGAGTTCCATGAGCTGAGATTGGGACAGTTGACCATGGAAGAGTATGCAAACAAGTTCTTGGAGCTACTGAGGTATGTCAGGTATATTCGAGATGATAAGGTGAAAATTCAACGTTTTCAAAGTGGGATACCTCAGTCATATAAAGATAGGATTGAATTTGATGAACCTCGGACTCTAGAGGAGGCAATAAGGAAGGCCAAATATTGCTATGATCAAAACAAAAGCAAACATGATCTCCATAAGGCATGGAAGGACAAGAAAAATGAGAAGTTTGACCAAAGGAAGAAAGGTTTCAAACCTCCTCATCTCAGAAATCAGCAAAGGCAGCCATCACAGGTTGTGCCTAAGCCAACTAGGATGATGGGAGACAAGCCAAGAGATCCAAAGGAGCCAAGAGAACCACTTCAATGTTGGGGTTGTGGAGGATACCACATGATTAGGAACTGTCCACATCGGAATGGGAATGTAAATCAAGTTCACAACATCCAAGGAGCTGAAACTGTGGGTCAAGTGGCGAGGACAATCCATATGTTAAATTTTCAGAATTTACTTCAATATGATCTAGGATCTTAACTGAGAGAACAACATGTACAGCATATCTATAGCATATCAATCATGGAGACAATAATAAAAGCACACAAGAGACACAAAGATTTACTTGGGGAAAACCATAAAGGTGAAAAACCCCAATAACTTCCTCAGAGATAGATAGAGCAATGATACAACCAACCAAGAGAGATAGCCATAACCTAGCAGCAATCCTCCTCCTCCATAAGTGCGCCTCTCCTCCTTGAGTGCATGTGTGAGAAGTGAGTGAGTAAATAGAGTGCCTCCCGCACTCTATTTATACTTGACTTGACTTGCCTTTTTACCTAACTCATGTAGGCTCGAACTTTACCACATAACATAATGCTGAGTGGGCCGACCCCCAATAGGGTGGTCTAATAACCCTTTGACCCACATGACTTATACAGGGCCGACCCCAAATAAGGTGGTCTAATAACCCATCAAGTATAAGTTACGACACTTACAATATAAATGACGACACTTCCTTATAGAGGAATAATACCATCTCTATAGGAATACAATATACATATATGTGAAATACATTCCGAAGTTACATATACATCAACACTCCCTCTTAACTAGGAAGGTATTTCTCGGCACAGTTCTTCTAGCACAAGTCATCTTCTCTGGATCATCGTCACTGGATAATCGCCATCGAGTCATCATCATCGTCACTGCTGCTGCTATCTCAATCAATCTCTGAATCTACTCGTCATAGGAAGTTCTACAGAGCCAGTCCTTTTTCATACTGGATGTAGGCCCACCACCTGCAGGTCTTCATCATCACTGGCCATACTATGGAATCCTCAGGACTTTTACGTGCGTCACAAAACCTCGAAAGAGCATTTGCCAGATGTCCCAGGGCACAGATTACATGCCATAGGCAAAACCTCGAAAGACCATCTGCAAATCTCCCAGGGCACAAATTATATGTGACCTCACCACAAAACCTCGCAAGAGCATCCCAGGACTGATTACGAGCACACAGCTCAACCTATCGGATCTCCCAGGGCACAAATTACATGTGGTCATGGCAAAACCTCGCAAGAGCATCCCAGGACTGATTACGAGCACACAGCTCAACCTATCGGATCTCCCAGGGTACAAATTACATGCCATAGGACAAAACCTCGAAAGAGCATCTGCCAGATATCCCAGGGCACAAATTACATGCCATAGGCAAAACCTCGAAAGACTATCTGCAGATCTCCCAGGGCACAAATTATATGTCCTCCCAAGCAAAACCTCGAAAGAGCATTTGCCAGATGTCCCAGGGCACAAATTACATGCCATAGGCAAAACCTCGAAAGACCATCTGCAAATCTCCCAGGGCACAAATTACATGCTTATCTGCACAACCTGATCCACGGCCACAGAGTATCAAACTGATACTCACCATACATCATCCTGATGTATCCATGATCATCCTGATCATCATCACTGCAACATCCTGATGCATGTCATCTGGAGCAACATCCTGAAGCTCGTCATCTATGATCATCCTGATCATCAATGCATCTACCTGATGCATACCAAGTATCTACCTGATACATATCATCATACATGATCCTCCTGATCATCAATGCATCTACCTGATGCATACCAAGTATCTACCTGATACATATCATCATACATGATCCTCCTGATCATCAATGCATCTACCTGATGCATACCAAGTATCTACCTGATACATATCATACATGATCCTCCTGATCATCAATGTATCCACCTGATACAAATACAAATACATGATACATATCACCATACATGATCCACCTGATCATACAATGTACCCACCTGATACATATACAGATACATGGTCCAAGCATCCAACATGATGCATATACAAAATACATACGCATGATCCAACTGATCATATCCAGCATCTACATGATGCATACATACATACAAAAATGATCCAACTGATCATATCCAGCATCCAACATGATGCATACATACATACAAAAATGATCCAACTGATCATATCCAGCATCCAACATGATGAGTACATACATACAAAAAAATGATCCAACTGATCATATCCAGTAGAAACCAGAACATCATCCTGATGCTCATCATCCAGCGCTTACATCCACAACCATGTGAAGGATCCTCCTTCCAACATGCTTGGAATGGCTTCAGCAAATGTGTCCATCACTTCTTCCTCGAAGTGTCCTCGAACTGAAGAACGCCAAGCCTCTCTCTGAAGTACTCGAACTTCACCCTGGCTAGTGGCTTCGTCAACACATCTGCAATCTGCTCGTCCGTCGCAGCATACAGGAGCTTCACAGCTCCTCTCTGCACCATATCCCTGATGTAGTGATATTTGATCTCTATGTGTTTCGACCTGTCATGAAACACTGGGTTCTCGGACAGCTTCACACAACTCTGGTTATCACAGAAGATACCAGTAGCCTCCAACGGGAGATCAAATAACTCAGACAGTAGCTTCCGTAGCCATACTGCCTCGCAACTAGCTGAGCAGGCTGCAACATATTCTGCCTCAGCTGTACTCAGTGCTACGCAGGACTGCTTCCTGCTAAACCAAGAGATCACACCTGATCCCATACTGAAGCAACACCCAGATGTGCTCTTCCTATCTGCAGCACTGCCAGCCCAATCTGAATCAACATAACCCTGCAGGTTAAACTTTTGATTCACTTCATACTTGAGCCCATAATCCACTGTACCCTTCAGGTACCTCAGAACATGCTTTGTAGCAACCAAGTGAACATGCCTCGGATCTGTCAGGAAATGAATCAATGTGTTCACAGCAAAGCAAATATCTGGTCTCGTGTTCGTCAGGTACATCAAGGACCCAATCATCTGACGATACATAGAGACATCAACCGGCTCAGATGAAGCATCACAAAGAAGCTTCAGATTCGATGCCATAGGTGTGGCCATGGCTTTGCAATCCATCATCCCAAATCTCTTCAGGATATCTACTGTGTACTTCCCTTGACCAAGGAAGATCCCACCTGCATTCTGCCACACCTCCATGCCAAAAACAAATAGTGCATCATCCCCAAGTTCTTCATCTCGAACTTGGAAGAAAGCTTCCGCTGCGTGTCGGTAATCAATCTATCTTTACCTGTAACAAACAGGTTATCTGCATATAAAAGTAGTATCACTGGATTGCCTTCCTCAACCTTGTAGTAAAGGTTGGAATCCGCTTTACTCTTGGTAAAGCCCAAACTGGATAGAAAGCTGTCTATCCTACCATATCAAGTTCTGCATACATATATGACTACACCATGTTGTCTTGAATCCATCTGGTGTATCTTCTATTTCATCACTTTTATATTTCTCAATGCTGCCATCTGCAACATGCTCGATCTGATAGTTCCATTTGGAAGTCATAACAAACTTCCCTTCACATCTTGGGACTACATCCCAAACATCATTCTTCATGATCGATGGATCATGGCATTCCATTTCTTCATCCCAGATCCTGGGAACTTCAATATCTTCAATAAATAAATTTGTTGCAGAACAAATGTTGTAGTTCTTCTTTTGTAGGAGATGGCATACGATCTTTCCTACACAACAGGTTAAATTGCATGATTAGAAAACATCTCATAGTTTTCAGAACAAATTCTTACACATAAATAAATATGTCATACAGTCATGCAATTATCTTAGCCAATGCTTCAATACAACATTTATCCATATCCCGTAACTTTCTAGATGCCTTCCAATCTCTACCAGAACATTGTTAAGAGTGTGCACAACTCCCAACATGTCAGCAAAGAGGTTTCATTCTAGATAAGTAGCAATGGAATGTTGTACAGTGCCATAGGCCACTTACCCATGTGTATTAGTAGTATACTGTTCATTAATGCAACTATTCTAATATGCACAAGACATATCCTAAGTCTAGGAACATGAGCATATACATCATTGAACAATTTTACTTAAACAAACAAATATGCAAGAAATGATAATTAAAATACTTATCTTTCTTTATTCGTTGGGTGGACTCCCTCTGAGTCTTTGCTTCCTTGCAGGAGCTATTGGAGTCCTAATCTGAAGTAGCTTCTTCTACACTTCTCTGTTGTGGAATGTAGAAAGATGGTCAACTCCATCTGAATATCTGCATCCTTACAGAAACTACTGAAGTGTGCTCTTTTTCTTTCTTGCAGGAACAACTGGAGTGTGCTCCTTTGCTTTCTTGCAGGAACAACTGGAGTGTGCTCCCTCTTGATCTTTGCTTCCTGAATTACCTGTTCTTGAACTCATATTCATCCTTGGTCCCTATGCATGCTTATTAGTATCATGATTGTGTTATCCTTGTGATTTCATATAAAATCATACATTCATTAGTATACTATTAAAACACAATAATTTCAAGCATGTATACTCATGATCATTTCAAACAGAAATAATAAGCATTAGCATTCAGGGTTTATGTAGTATTCTTATGGTTAATCAAATCATAAGGAACATAACATGTCTAAACCTATAATTACTCAAACCTATGACACTTCAGGTTAGTTGAATCATCAATCAAGATAAGAGATATAATATGCATAAAACCATGACTATTCAAACCTATGATTTCATGATTCTTCTTGGTTAGTCAAATCATCAAACAAAGTAAAAAGCATAATATGCCTAAACCCATGATTACATAATCAATCATGCCAAGTATACTTATATAAAGGATCTTATCACAAGATGAGATTGTAACTTGATATAGGAAAAACATACCTGGATTAGCATGCTAGCTATTTATGTCTAACATACTCACATGATGTCTTCTTGTTCTTCTTCAATGACTTGTGCTAGTAACCTGTATATCTCATAGGTTAACTATTACAAAACCAAGTTATACATACCTCGTAAATGGATCTTCTATGAGATCCATGACAATGGATGAATCTTTGTTCTTGAACAAAAACATGATTTGTCTTCTTGGTGTACCTTTCATGTTAGTAGACAACATAAAACTCATACAACATCACAATGTGTTAGTACAAACATAAGTTTCATACTCCTAATAAATGAATGACTTCTATCATGCATTCATAATTTTATTAAGGTGATATGATAAGTCTAAAATCAAGATTGTACTAACCGTGATAACATGAAGACAAACATACCATAAACTTAATTATGAACAAATCTCAAAGCATACCTCGATGAGTCATACCTGTCGAGATCACTTGTAATCTTTTTATGTAAGGCCTTAGCCTCATCTCCCTATGAAACAGGAACTTCTTCACTTATGCAAGTGACCAATCCATCTTCTTCTAGGATCAACCCAATCCACTTGATTTGCAAGAACTGGACCTGGAGCTGGATATGGGTTTGTCAGAGAGACCCCAAAAATTCAAACTTTGAATTTCAAACTTCCGAAAGGATAGGAATATGCGCCTTGATGAACTGATCAAACTGGTATATTCAGAATTTGAAAACTACAAAGTTTCACTCCTCAATTTTGCCTTTGAAACTTCTGGATTCACTGGTCGTGACCCTGAACTGGGGTTTGATGAATCCCACTCTTTTGCCCCATCAAAATGTTTGATCCAAATCTCTAAGCTTCTATTTTTCTGAGGAGCTTCCAGCCGTGTTCACAGATTTCAAAAATTCCCATTTTTACAGAAGCCCTAATTTTCCACTTTTCTGATCAAAGTCCCGAACTAGGGTCTAATCAAGCCCGGCCTTCTGCCCAACCAAAAATTCTGATCTTGGTCTCTAAATTTCTATTTTGATGAGTAGCATCCAGCCGTGGTCTCCGATTACAAAAATTCCAACTTTCTCCAAAGCCCTAAATTCCGGAAGCCATGAATGAAGGTACCAAAAAATAATTCTGTTTTGACAGAAATATGTACCTGATTGTTTCTGGTGTAACTCCAAAAATTTTGATCCACAGGGTCTGAAAAAGCTTCCTGAGATAGCCTGACCTGTTATCTTTCCATCCTGACAGGTCTGACCTCAATTGGATTCTCTGAAAGAGAGTTATGCCAAATGTCGCAACATGACCTGTTTTGGGAAAATACAGGAGAGCGAACTTGTACGGCGTGCCACGTGTCACTGTTTGACCTTCGGCCTCTGAAAAAGTTTTCTGAGATAGCTCGGCCTGTTATCTTTCCATCCTGATAGGTCTGACCTCAATTGGATTCTCTGAGAGAGAGATATGCCAAGTGTCGCAATGTGACCTGTTTATGGGATAATACAGGAGAGAAAACTTGTACGGTGTACCACGTGTCACTGTTTGAACTTCGGCCTCTGAAAAAGTTTTCTGAGATAGCTCGGCCTGTGTACTACCTGTCACTTTTCACGAAATTTCATTTGGAGCTTCCTAGCCCAAGTTATGACCTTTTTCCTAAGGTCACCTGATTTTGACTCAGATCTGGAAGAGGCAGAAACCCTATATTGTACAGATCATAAATCACAAAGTACAACGAATTAGAGGTTTTCCTTTGGACACAAGATACCTGGAGATCTTAGCTTCGGCCTGTAACAATTTCAGATCCGAAAACTTCGCCAAAACGGATTTATAGCGAAAGTGCTACGATGACTGGTTTTTGCTATATCAAGCCCTAGCATCGTTAGTGCAACAAGTGTCATACATGCCATATCATGCCTTCTTTCAGGCTAGCTCTGATACCATGTTAAATTTTCAGAATTTACTTCAATATGATCTAGGATCTTAACTGAGAGAACAACATGTACAGCATATCTACAGCATATCAATCATGGAGACAATAATACAAGCACACAAGAGACACAAAGATTTACTTGGGGAAAACCATAAAGGTGAAAAACCCCAATAACTTCCTCAGAGATAGATAGAGAAATGATACAACCAACCAAGAGAGATAGCCATAACCTAGCAGCAATCCTCCTCCTCCATAAGTGCGCCTCTCCTCCTTGAGTGCATGTGTGAGAAGTGAGTGAGTAAATAGAGTGCCTCCCGCACTCTATTTATACTTGACTTGACTTGCCTTTTTACCTAACTCATGTAGGCTCGAACTTTACCACATAACATAATGCTGAGTGGGCCGACCCCCAATAGGGTGGTCTAATAACCCTTTGACCCACATGACTTATACAGGGCTGACCCCAAATAAGGTGGTCTAATAACCCATCAAGTATAAGTTACGACACTTACAATATAAATGACGACACTTCCTTATAGAGGAATAATACCATCTCTATAGGAATACAATATACATATATGTGAAATACATTCCGAAGTTACATATACATCAACACCATAGAATCTATGCAACACTAGACGACCACCAAGCAGATCATCAATCAACTGTGGTTGAAGTTGAAGGTAAGATTGCTAAGAAATCTGTTTCTATTTTGATTGATCTTGGATCTACTCACAGTTATATCACTCCTAAAATTGTTGAGATTTGTGCTTTTAAGAAATCAAAGCATAATAAATCATGGTTAGTTCAACTAGCCACTGGAACCAAGAGAAAGGTTAGTGTAATTGTAGACAGATGTCCATTAGAGATGGATGGGCTATTCACTTATGCAAATCTGAATATTTTACCACTCGGTTCCTATGATATTCTCATTGGAATGGATTGGTTAGAAGCACACAGGGTTAAACTTGACTGCTACAATAAGACATTTGAATGCATGGACGAAGAAGGAAACCCAAGGGTTGTAAAAGGCATTCCAAAGGTGATTTGTGTTAGACAGGTTTCAGCCATGCAGCTGAAGAAGTTCTGTAGAAAGGGTTGTCAATTGTATGCAGCCCATGTTTTGGAGGCAACAGAGAATGAAACTCTTAAGTTGGAGGACTATCATGTGTTGCAGGAATTCAGGGATGTTTTTCCCGATGAGATTCTGGGACTTCCTCCAAAGAGAGACATTGATTTTATAATTGAACTTGTGCTAGGAGTTGCACCAGTGTCCAAGACACCCTACAGGATGAGTACACCGGAATTGCTAGAATTGAAGATGCAATTACAAGAGTTGTTGGAAAAGAAAAATATCAAGCCAAGTGTGTCCCCGTGGGGAGCACCTGTTCTATTTGTGAAAAAAGAAAGATGGAACACTCAGGTTATGTATTGACTACAGGAAGTTGAACAAAGTTACTGTGAAGAACAAATACCCATTTCCCTGAATTGATGACCTTTTTTATCAAATGAGAGGAGCGAAGGTATTTTCAAAGATTGACTTGAGGTCTGGTTACCATCAGGTAAGAATCAAAGAGGAAGATATTCATAAGACAACCTTTAAAACAAGGTATGGGCACTACAAGTTTGTGGTGGTACCATTTGGTCTCACAAATGCACCAGCTACATTCATGTGTCTCATGAATAGTGTTTTTAGCAAGTATTTGGACAAGTTTGTTCTTGTTTTTCTATACGAAATTCTTATCTATTCTAAGAATGAAGAAGAGCATGAAGAACATTTGAGAATGACATTGCAACTACTAAGGGAGCATAATTTGTATGCAAAGCTAAGCAAATGTGACTTTTATAAAGATAGAATTCATTATTTGGGTCACATTATTTCAAACGAAGGAATATCTGTGGACCCTGAGAAGATTGAAGCCATTATGAATTGGCCAACTCCAAGAAATGTGACAGATGTGAGATCTTTTATGGGCCTTGCTGGTTACTACAGGAGGTTTATTGAAGGATTCTCCAAGGTCGCAAACCCGATCACTTCTTTGCAAAAGAAAGGGATAAAGTTTGAATGGTCCCCAAGATGTGTTAAATTTTGAGCATTAATTCACAATACTCTAGGATCTTCACTGAGAGAAAAACATATACAGTATATCAATGCATAACAATCATAATAAGCATCACAAGAATCAAAAGCATGAGAGACAAGAGACACAGAGTTTCCGTGGGGAAAACCCCAAGGTGAAAAACCCCACAACTTCCTTAGAGATAGAGAGAGCAATGGCTCAACCAAAGTACAACCAAAATACACTAAGATAGTCTCCTAGTAGTAGATGATCCTCCTCCTCACTAGTGCGCCACTTTCTGAGTGAGAGAGATATACTTTTCCGAATGATCTAAATAGAGATCACCTGATCTCTATTTATACTAACCTGTTTTCCCAGTGACCTTATGGGGCCGACTTGTCTAGCTAGGTACATCCACATTATAATATATATATTTCAGGGCCGACCCCACACATGGTGGTCTAATAACCCATCAGCAAGTACACACACTTGCGACACTTGTCAATCCTCATGATGACACTTCCTTATAGAGGAATAACACATCTCTAATAAGGGTACAATAAATATATATGAAATACATAGATGAAATACATTCCGAAGTTACATATACATCAACACTCCCTCTTAACTCGGAAGGTATTTCTCGACACAGATCTACTAGACAAGTCTTCTTCTCGGGATCATCGTCATCGATGCATCGTCATCGTCATCGTCACTGCTGCTGCTATCTCAACCAATCTCTAACTCTACTCGTCATAGGAAGTTCTACAAAGCCAGTCCTTTTTCATACTGGATGTAGGCCCACCACCTGCAGGTCTTCGTCATCACTGTCCATACTGTGGAATCCTCAGGACTTATTACGTGCGTCACAAAACCTCGAAAGAGAATCCCAGGCTGTTACGAGCACACGGCTCTACCTATAGGATATCCCAGGGCCATATTATATGTGACCTCACCACAAAACCTCGCAAGAGCATCCCAGGCTGTTACGAGCACACAGCTCTACCTATAGGATCTCCCAGGGACAGATTATATGTGGTCACCACAAAACCTCGCAAGAGCATCCCAGGCTGTTATGAGCACACAGCTCTACCTATAGGATCTCCCAGGGACAAATTATATGCCATAGGACAAAACCTCAAAAGAGCATCTGCCAAATATCCCAGGGCCAGTTTATATGCCATAGGAAAAACCTCGAAAGACTATCTGCAGATCTCCCAGGGCCAAATTATATGTCCTCCCAGAGCAAAACCTCGAAAGAGCATTTGCCAGATATCCCAGGGCCAAATTATATGCCATAGGCAAAACCTCGAAAGACTATCTGCAAATCTCCCAGGGCCAAATTATATACTCATCTGCACAACCTGATCCACGGCCATAGAGTATCAACCTAATACTCACCATACATCATCCTGATGTACACATGATCATCCTGATCATCATCACTGCAACAGCCTGTTGCATGTCATATGGAGCAACATCCTGAAGCTCGTCATCCACGATCATCCTGATCATACAATGCATCTACCTGATGCATACCAAGTATCTACCTGATACATATCATCATACATGATCCACCTGATCATACAATGTATCCACCTGATACAAATACAAATACATGATACATATCACCATACATGATCCACCTGATCATACAATGTATCTGCCTGATACATATACAAATACATGGTCCAAGCATCCAACATGATGCATATACAAAATACATACAAATGATCCTACTGATCATATCCAGCATCCAACATGATGCATACATACATATACATATAAATGATCCAACTGATCATATCCAGCATCCAACATGATGCATACATACATATACATATAAATGATCCAACTGATCAAATCCAACATCCAACATGATGCGTACATACATATACATATAAATGATCCAACTGATCATATCCAGCATCCAACATGATGCATACATACATATACATATAAATGATCCAACTGATCATATCCAACATCAACCAGCACATCATCCTGATGCCCATCATCCAGCGCTTACATCCATAGCCATGTGAGGGTCCCTCCTTCCAACATGCTTGGAATGGCTTCAGCAAATGTGTCCATCACTTCTTCCTCGAAGTGTCATCAATCTGAAGAACACCAAGCCTCTCTCTGAAGTACTCAAACTTCACCCTGGCTAGTGGCTTCGTCAGCACATCTGCAATCTGCTCGTCCATCGCAACATACAGGAGCTTCACAGCTCCTCTCTGCACCATATCGCTGATATAATGATATTTGATCTCTATGTGTTTCGACCTGTCATGAAACACTGGGTTCTCAGATAGCTTCACACAACTCTGGTTATCACAGAAGATACCAGTAGCATCCAACGGGAGATCAAATAACTCAGACAGTAGCTTCCGTAGCCATGCTGCCTCACAACTAGCTGAACAGGCTGCAACATACTCTGCCTCAGCTGTACTCAATGCTACCCAGGACTGCTTCCTACTAAACCAAGAGATCACACCTGATCCCATACTGAAGCAACACCCAGATGTGCTCTTCCTATCTGCAGCACTGCCAGCCCAATCTAAATCAACATAACCCTGTAGGTTAAACTTTTGATTCGCCTCATACTTGAGCCCATAATCCACTGTACCCTTCAGGTACCTCAGAACATGCTTTACAGCAACTAGATGAACACTCCTCGGATTTGTCAGGAACTGACTCAATGTGTTCACTGCAAAGCAAATATCTGGTCTCATGTTCGTCAAGTACATCAAGGACCCAATCATCTGACGATACATAGAGACATCAACCGGCTCAGATGAAGCATCACATAGAAGCTTCAGATTTGATGCCATAGGTGTGGCCATGGCCTCGTAATCCATCATCCCGAATCTCTTCAGGATATCTACTGTGTACTTCCCTTGACCAAGGAAGATCCCACCTGCACTCTGCCACACCTCCATACCCAGGAAATAATGCATCATTCCCAAATCTTTCATATCGAACTCGGAAGCAAGCTTCCTCTTAGTATCTACAATCAATCTGTCATCTCCTGTTACAAATAATTCATCCACATACAGGAGTAGAATCACAGGATTCCCTTCCTCAACCTTGTAGTAAAGGTTGGAATCCGCTTTACTCTTGGTAAATCCCAAACTAGATAGGAAACTGTCCATCCTACCATACCAGGTTCTGGGAGCTTGTTTCAAGCCATACAAGGCTTTCTTCAATCTGCACACATATGACTTCCTGTCATGTATTTCGAAACCGAGTGGTTGCTCCACATATACTTCCTCTTCAACTACACCATTCAAGAAAGCAGTCTTGACATCCATCTGGTGTATTTTCCATTTCATCTCTGCAGCCAGGGCAAGTACTGTTCTGATGGAAGTATACCTGGCTATAGGTGCAAAAGTTTCTTCATAATCTATTCCCTCTTTCTTAGAGAAGCCACGAGCTACGAATCTTGCTTTGTATTTCTCTACAGTGCCATCTGCAGCATGCTTGATTTTGTAAATCCATTTGGAAGTCACAACAGACTTCTCTTTAGGTCTTGGGACAACATCCCAAACATCATTCTTCATTATTCATTGGTATTCCTCAACCATGGCATCCTTCCATTCTTTCTTTTCCGCTGCTTCTTCATAACTGGAAGGCTCTTTGTTCATAATGTCACAGAGTAAAGCAACATAGCTGGTATGTGATCTGGTTCTCTTCTTTGCTCTGTGTTCTTCTTCTGGAATGCCAAATCTTTCTGCATCTTGAATGAGCTCTCTAGCCCATGCAGGTTTCCTCTTGTGAGAGTTATCCTCACGGGGTGGATCTACAGGTTCTTGCAGATCTTCAAACTCACGAACAACTTCTAGAACTGCTTCAGTCATGGTAGTGTCTTGAAATCTAGTTTCTTTAGGTTCTTCATAAACTTCGATAGGTGCCTTCCTTGATTTGATGAATGCTGAGTTTTCATCAAATGTTACATCCCTGCTGACATCAATCTTCTTGAACCCTAGAAAGTATATTTTGTAAGCCTTTGAGCTTTCACTGTAACCCACAAAGATACCCTTCTTTCCTGAAGGATCTAGTTTAGTCCTCTTTTCCTTTGGGACATGAATGTATACTGGACAACCAAATATTCTAAGATAGCTGACTTCAGGTTTCTTACCAAAAAAATACCTCTTCTGATGTCTTGTTGTCCAATATCTTGTGGGGTGTTCTGTTCTGCACATATACAGGTGTTATAGCTGCTTCTGCCCATAGATGCATAGGTAGGTCCTGGTCATGCAGCATTGCCCTTGCTGCTTCCATGATAGTTCTGTTCTTCCTTTCTGCAACTCCATTTTGTTGAGGATTATAAGGAGCATTCAACTCCCTCTTAATCCCTAAATCACTACAAAGCTTCTTGAAGTCACCTGAGGTGAATTCTCCACCATTGTCGGATCTGAATGTTTTGATCTTCTTGTCAGTTTGATTCTCCATCAAGGTTTTGAATTCCTTGAACTTATCAAACACCTCCTCTTTGTTCTTCAAGAAGTATACCCAAGTCTTCCTGGAGAAGTCATCAATAAATGAGACCTAGTAAACATACCCAGTAAGAGAACTGGATGACATAGGACCACATACATCTGAGTGGATGATTTCCAGGATATCTTTGGCCTTGCTTTCACTGCTTGGGAAAGCCTTCTTAATGTTCTTACCTTTTGCACATCCTTTGCAAACACCTTCATGTTTGGTCTTGATTTCAGGAAGACCTTCTACAGCCTTGCTTGCAATTGGAAGTGCCTTATAGTGCATATGAGCAAGTCTTCTATGCCAAAGTTCACTTGGCTCCATGGATTCGTGCACCATGGCATGTTCAGGTTGTCCCTTCAATTTATACAATCCTCCCTCTTTCTCTCCAATCACTACTGCATCATCTATAGTCTTTCCCTTTGGCCACATTAGGACTTGGCCATCCACAAACGCAACCCTCATACCTTTTGCATCTAATGCAGAGATGGAGAGTAAGTTCTTCTTGAACCCAGTTACATAAAGGACTTCTTTCATCTTCAAAGATTTTCCAGAAGCTAGGTTGTAGGAGGCTTCACCACTTCCTTTGATTGGGTATTGATAATCATCCCCAAGTTTCACCTTATGGGGTGATTCATGTTCAGATAGATTCACAAAAGATTCCTTAAACCCAGTCATGTGTTTGGAAGCCCCACTATCAATCAACCAATCATTACAACCATGGGAGATAGTACCTGTGAGAGCAGATATTAGAACATACTCTTCTTCACTTGATGAGTCATCATCACTTTCTTCCCTAGCCTTCTTCTTTGGAGGTTCATCATCTTCAGCAGCATGAGCATGGAACTTTCTTTTGCTGCCCTTCTTCTTCTTGCTGAAGTTGTTGTTATTATCCCTTTTGTTCTTGGGACAATATGAAGCAAAGTGACCCTTCTCATTGCATGTGAAGCATCTTAGATCCTTCTTATTCTTTTGCTAGGATCTTTTGTAGCGAGAGTGCTCCTTCTTGGGCTTGCTTCTTTTGGTGTGAGTTGCGAGAGCTTGATCTTCACCTCCCATCCTTTCCTCATGAGCTACAAGTCTATCTTCTTCTTGAGAGCATTCCTCCCATAGTTTACTGAAAGAGATCAATTTCTTTCTTGCACAGATTCCTTGAATAAAGGAGTCCTATGACCTAGGTAGGCCATTCAGAGTGATCATAACAACTTCACCATTGTCCACTACTTCATCCACAGCTTCAAGTTGCTCCTTGATCTGAGAGACCTTGGAGAAGTAAGATTGAATGGTTTCTCTATTCAACATCTTGACCCCTTTCAATTGATTCTGCAGAGTCATCTTCCGATTTATGTTCTTCCCTTCAAATAGCTTGGTCAAAGAGTCAAACATCTCCTTGGGTGTCTTTAGAGAAGACACATGGGGTATGAGATGATCTTTGATAGAATCAATAATGATTCTCTTTGCCTTGACCAAGTTCTTCTTATGCAATACCTTGGCCTCTTCATCCTTTGGGATAGGGATGTCTTCTTTTATATATGAGTCCAACTCATTGTCTTCCAGGATTAACCCAATCCTATACTTCCAAGATCGGAAGTTATCAGCCCCTTCAAGTGTATCCTCAAGCTTGGTGTGGTGAGACATCTTAAAGAGTACGTCAAATGGAAAGAGAAAAGATTTAGGTCTTACCACTTGAAATGCTGAAAACTGGATCTGGTCCCGGATTAGGGTTTGTCGAAAAAACCCTAAAAATTCAAAGTGTGAATTTCAAATTTATGAAAGGATAGAAAGATGCGCCTTGATGAGCTGATTAACCTGGTGCATTCAGAATTTGAGATCAGCAAATTTTTACCCTTCAGATTTGTCGTTTTGTCCTCCCGCGTTCACTAGGGAGAGCCCTGAATTAGGGTTTGAGTTTCCCAGAGATCTACCCAGCCAAAAATCTCGATCCAAAGCTCTAAACTTCGATTTTTGCAAGGAGCTTCCAGCTGTGTCTTCAGATTCCAGAAATTCCTATTTTTGTGGAAACCCTAATTTTTAGGGCCAAATCTGAAAATGCTCAGAATTGAATTCTGATTGGATAGATAGATTCTCCTTGATGAGTAGAGTCAATCTACTATACTGATTTTTCAAAAATTGTGGAGAGAAACCCAATAAACAAGAAACTCAAGTTTTCGTCACTGCAAAATGTCTTCTTCTCAGGTTAGCTCTAATACCAGGTTAAATTTTGAGCATTAATTCACAATACTCTAGGATCTTCACTGAGAGAATAACATATACAGTATATCAATGCATAACAATCACAATAAGCATCACAAGCATCACAAGAATCAAAAGCATGAGAGATAAGAGACACAGAGTTTCTGTGGGGAAAACCCTAAGGTGAAAAACCCCACAACTTCCTCAGAGATAGAGAGAGCAATGGCTCAACCAAAGTACAACCAAAATACACTGAGATAGTCTCCTAGTAGCAGATGATCCTCCTCCTCACTAGTGCGCCACTTTCTGAGTGAGAGAGATATACTTTTCCGAATGATCTAAATAGAGATCACCTGATCTCTATTTATACTAACCTGTTTGCCCAGTGACCTTATGGGGCCGACTTGTCCAGCTAGGTACATCCACATTATAATATATATATTTCAAGGCCAACCCCACACATGGTGGTCTAATAACCCATCGGCAAGTACACACACTTGCGACACTTGTCAATCCTCATGACGACACTTCCTTATAGAGGAATAACACATCTCTAATAAGGGTACAATAAATATATATGAAATACATAGATGAAATACATTCCGAAGTTACATATACATCAACAAGATGTGAGGAAAGTTTCCAACGGTTGAAGAATCTTCTTACGAGTGCACCAATTTTGAAAATTGCAGACCTAGAAAAAGACTTTGTGGTGTGTACCGATGCATGCAATCAAGGAATTGGAGGAGTCCTTATGCAAAACAACCACGTGGTATGCTATGAGTCGAAAAAGTTGAAGGAGCACGAGAAAAACTATGCTACTCATGATTTAGAACTTGCAGCCATACTACATGCTTAAAAGATGTGGAGACATAACTTAATCGACAGGAAATTTGAGCTAAGGACAAACCATTGTGGTCTGAAATACTTATTTGATCAGCCAAATTTGAATGCTAGGCAAGCCAGATGGTTGGAATTTTTGTGTGAATTTGATTTTGAAATCAAACAGATAAAAGGGAAAGAAAACAAGATGGTTGATGCACTCAGCAGGAAAGTACATGAAAAGCATGTGGCAGCGCTTAGTACTTGCCAACCAGGTTTGAGGCAGCAGATTGTTAATCATATTGTTGAGGATGGGGTGTATGTGCAGATAAAGGACAAATTGCAGCAGCAAGACCTTGAAAAGAGGTATGAAGGCTATCATTTGAAAGAAGATGGACTTCTTACTTATAAGAATAGAGCCTATATTCCAAATGTGGCATATTTGAGGAGGATTGTTATGGATGAAATCCATAAAGCTCCATACTCTGGTCACTCAGGATATCAGAAAACAATTGCTACAGCAAGAAAATATTATTTCTAGCTAGGGATGAAGAAGGACGTCGTTGAATATATTTCTAAGTGCATGAAATGTCAGTAGGTGAAGGTTGAACACCAACACCCAACAGGTTTATTACACCCAGTGCCAATTCCTGAATGGAAATGGGAAGTAATTTCCATGTATTTTATTACAGGATTGCCAATGACTGTGAGACAACATGATTCCATCATGGTTGTGGTGGACAAGTTAATAAAGGCATCACATTTTATATCGGTTAAGTCCACACATAAAACCAATTCCATTGCAAATATTTTCATGAAGGAAATTTTCATATTACATGGATTACGTAAGGCGATAATTTCTTACAGGGATACCAAGTTCACTTCCAATTTTTGGAAAGGTCTCTTTGCAGATTTGGGTACACAGTTGAGCTTTAGTACCACATACCATCCTCAAACAGATGGGAGAACGGAAAGAGTAAATCAAGTGCTTGAAAACATGCTTTGCATGTATGTAATGGACAAACCATCCAAGTGGGAGGATTATCTACACCTGGTAGAGTTTGCATATAACAACAGGCAGCAAAAATCATTGGGAATGAGTCCATATGAGGTTTTGTACAGCAGAAGGTTTAGGACACCAGTGACTTGGGACAATCCAGTGAACAGAATTGTACTTGGGCCAGAATTGCTTAAGGAAATGGAGCAAGAGGTTGCAAAGATCAGGCAGAATTTAAAAGCAACCCAGGATAGACACAAAAGCTATCCAGATAAGCATAGGGTGCATAGGGAATTCAGTGTTGGGGATCATGTGTATCTTAAAGTGAGACCAAGGAAGGGTTCCTTGAAGTTTGGGAGTTGTGCCAAGCTATCACCTAGATATTGTGGGCCATTTGAAGTGCTCGAAAGAATAGGGCCAGCTGCATATAGACTTGCATTGCTTGCTAGCACTAGAGCTCATAATGTTTTTCATGTCTCTTTGCTTAAGAAATATGTACATGATCCTAACCATGTGATTAATTGGGATGTGATCCAGGTGGAACCGGAGGGAGAGTTCCAAACCGATCCATTGCGCATCCTAGACAAGAAAGTAACATTGCTCTGGAACTGAGCCATCGGACAGGTAAAGGTGCAATGGAAGCACTACGGTCCCGATGAGGCTACATGGGAGCTGGAGGATGCCATGAGAGTGGCATATCCATTTTTGTTCAATTTTGATGAGCACTGAGGACAGTGCTAATGTAAGGGGAGGGGAATGTCATGTCCCCATCTTGACCCTATTGCATTAAAACTGTAAATGATGTAAATATCGCTATTAAATCACGATGAGGAGCTCAAGGCCAAGGCCCCACCATCGATTTAGCGTTTTATGTATCGACAATTAAAAATAGATGCCTATGGTTCTTGTGCTAGACAGGCACAATGTAAATTAAGACATCATGTAAATATGAATTTTTAATGAAATACCCACAACTAGCTATGCAATGCAACAAGAGATGGGGGCATGATTTTAGAAGGAATATGGAGGTAAATTATTCAAACCCTTGAGCCAATGGTGTTAATCCAAATGTCATTGAGAGAACCCATAAACCATCAACTACCCATTTTGACTTATGCACCCAATCATTTAATTCTTCCAAGAGTTGGTTGAGGTAGCTAATGCCTTGGGATTGGAGAGGTATGGCAGCCAATTTCGTGTATGGGCAAGCCATCAACCTGGGAAATCGTATTTTTGCTTCTTGGGCAAAAAAACACCCACGAAATTGTGCCCAAATCCATTCTTCACCCATGGACTTTGCTCTCTCACGCAGTCTGAGCTAGCTAGGGCTTTCTCCTCCACGGTTTTCATCATTTTCCTGCATTTTCCATACTTGGGAACTCGTTTTTGTATTGCACAGTGGCTGGGAGGAAGGGAGTCACGATTTTGGGGTTTATGGAGGCTGTTTCTATCCCTTGAAGGCCCATAAACGTTTTCTGAAAACGATTTTGCTCTCCCAGGGTTCTTTCCCCATCTTCCATTTCGTTTTTGGTTGCCCACATTTTTACAGAAGCTAATGGAAACCCATTCTGGGTACCCCACTGTCAAAATGTATCTCTTCATGCCCACCATTTGTGATTTTGCTATTATTTGAATCCCTATTTTAGTTTGAACCTGTGAGCAAGAATTTGGGAGTGGAAGAGGACCAGAATTGGCTTGATAAACCTAGTGAGGAGACTAACCTCTCAGAAAGATCAAAAGGGTTGGCTACTCTTCTATACACACCTTGAACAACACTAGAATGGAAGGTATGGCCTGAGGGACTGTGTAGTAGTGAAGGGAATACTTCCTTGTGTGGGGTGTGTAGGCATTGTGGGTGCCAAGGTAGATAGATCTTGTAGAGGTATCCCTGGCTCTGTGTTTGAGCTCACTAGCTTAGCAATTCATTTCCCCCCCCTTTTTGCCTTAGCAGCGTAATAAACCCAATTGTGGATTGGCTTGGCTGATTTTGGTGTATTTTGGCTATGTGTGAGTCTGTTGTTCTCTTTTTCCTTGTAGAAATCATGCCCAGCTCGGGGGTGTCCATTGTGTTGCGAAATTGATGAGCACAACTGGCCTATGGTTGGGTGGAACGTTGCAGCGGCATAGCTAGTTGCTCGGGACTACTTTGTTTTAAGATAAGTACTCTCTTGTTTTAATTCTGTAATGTATTTATTTGATGATTATTATGAATATCTTGAATGTATGTTAGATGTGTAAAAGAATTTAATTCCGGTGTGTTTCTTGTATATATAAATATACATCTGCATATGTCTTTTACATTCCAATGCCTTTTGTTAAAAATCATGGGACTAGATGCCTGGTTTTAGGGTCATGTTTTCTCCCTTGCTTGGTCTGATGGGAGGGGATGTGACATGGATAAAAATAAAGGAGAGCCCAATTGTAATAAAGGTGCACCCTATGCAGGGTTGATCCATCCATGGAGAGACCTCGTCTTTTTCATCCAAATATTCCTAACATGTGAAGGCAGATACAACATGGTTTTCTAGTATCAAATTCGTTTACTCGTGCACTTAAAAGGTAGTTGGACGATTAACATGCCTTTTTATTTACAAAAAAGTCTTACAAAAATGCCTATCGATATTTGAAAGAACCTCGTGCGACCTGAAAAAAGCTTTTACCATCATACATTGGTTAAGTTAATAGTGTTCAACAAATTAGAAAGGAGAGAAGAGACTTGGGAAAATTTCCTGGTGCGAAATGGATTTCAAGAGGAGCATGTTCCCATGAGTCAAGAAATTAAAGAGATGACTACTTGAGAGCTACAGGGTTTGTCTAGATATTAAATCCTCCAATGTAATGACAGATCGAATTCACCTGTCGAGATTCTATATTCAAAACCTCTAAAAAGATTGAAGGGGTCGAAATATGGGAAAATCCCATCGGTTCAGTGCAAAATCACCAAAGGTATGAAGAGGAGATTCAACGGAGAATAGTCCAACCTGGCTTCTAGCTCAAGGAGACAGGTATTCCAAGCATCAAACTTTCCAACTCCACCTAGGAATCACTGAACCAAAAGTACCTCCGAATATCTTGTACCTGACAGGGAAGTGACCAATAAACAACAATATTTCTTAGAATTACAATCTGATGTTTAGGTAAACAAATTAAGAAAATTTGTATATTGAGGAAGATAATCAAATAATTATAAATCTTGGATAGGAGCATTAAGATAGAAAATGAAATGCTTAAGAAGTAAAGTATTAAACTCCAAAAGGAACATGAGAAATTAAAGCACAAGCACATATTACTAGGGAAGTATTCTAGGAGGTGGCATCAACACAATTAGAAACTTGAGGATAGAGGTGATGAGACAAAGAACAAGGGGACAAGCTACCGCTACCTCTACATCCAATTTAAACCTCCTGATAGAGGCAACACAACATGTGTGAAACAAAAAACAGGGGACGTTTTTTATGGGTCTCGGCCGCTCGTTGTTGGGTGTGTGAGCTATCTCAAAGAAAACACCTAATATTTAATTATCGACCGGGGTTGGTAATGTTAGAGTTGAGGAAAAGTATATGCTAAGGTAGAATGGCACCTAAGATTTTCGGCTTGTCGGACCTTAAAAATGTTTAATAAAGAAAAGATCGAAAGATCTTTCAAATGAAAAACCAAGTCAAACTTCAGAAAAAACAATAAAAAGAACGAAATCAAACTTAGTTAAACAAACAGACTAGAATAGTATCAAATCATACTACTCTATCTTATAACTTAATGGAAAACTGATACAAAGCAAACTGCTAATTATGAAAAATGGAAACTATCTAATTTCAGATTCTAATCTAAGAATTAGAAAACAACTGTAAATAAATTAAAGACCTATCTATGAAATTAATTAATTTAATGATAAATTACATAAGCAGAAAGCTATGCTAATCTAAGCAAATTATAAACTATTAAATAATTTCAACAACTAATTAAATGATAACAAGACTTTAATTAAAACTTTATGGAATGTAAAACAAGAGCCTAACTATGGTTAAGAATACTAATTAAGAGCGGGAAAGATTACAGTTAAGAAAACTAAGAAACTAAATTCAAATGAGCATAAAAACAGTGCGGAAAGAGTAAAAGTACAAACGACGATCCGAATGCCAATCCAAACGACAGTCCGAATGACAGTCCAAATGGAGGAAAAACGAATTAAACTAAGGAAAGAGGTAGTTTTGATGATCTTGACGTCAGCTGGCAAATGCAGATGAACCTACAATGCAAAGAATCAATGAGAAGACTTGTTGAGAAGCTACAATAATAGAAAGCAACCTATTCTAATCATTGTTGGAGGGATAAACCATTCATATTCTATACTAAAGCAAGATTGAGATGAGAGGAGAGAATTCACCTACTGCTACAAAGAAGAGGCTAATGAAACTAATTCTAATTGTAGACTAAGCTGGAAACAACAACTAACTAACTCTATCTAATTTGCAAAAGATTAAAGATAACTATCTAATTATAAAAGACTGAAATTAAACCATCAAAACTATATTGTTGGTCAACCATTTGCTAATTCTATAAACACAAACTATGTTAGCAACACAATGTAAATTACAGAAAAGAAGGAAATATCGTGTACAGGAAAACGAAATTAATTACATATACAAGAAAATAAACTAACTATTTGCAGAAAAGAAAGTACAGAAAACAAGAATGAAACCTCCGGTTGATGAGGGGCCCTTCCCAACAATCAAAGATGGAAAATTGAATTGATTAGGTACTCAAAACATCAACAAATTGGAACTTCCCTTAACTTGAGAAAATTACAAAACGTCTGCTATCTGCTGCAACTTCTACGAACTATCTGCTAATATGATAATCTTCTCCAACTAAAGACTAACTTACTAACTCTATTTCTCTATACAAGCGTCTATTTATACATTTACAATGGATGAGAAGTTCAACAGAGTCGACCTCTCTAATAACAGAGGCATTTATGGCTGTAACGGGCTGCTTCAAGTAATGCGTGACAATGCAGGGAGCATACACCAGGCTTCACGGGGCCGATTCCTTCACGAGGCAGCTGCAGCATCGATCTTCCTTTGACGTGGGCAGAGAGGTTGTGCACTCGCGAACTGAACGAACGGAGGAGAGGGATGCTAGAGCATTGACGTGGGCGAAGCGTTGTGTTGGTAGGTTGAGCATGGACGGAAGAACTCTTCCAGAACACCGACTTGAATGGGCGTGTGTGATTCCAAGCTGAACGGACGAGAGAACTCGCATGTATAATGTTGACGTGGAAGCATGGTGTGCTGTCAAGCTTGGAAGGTAGGAAGGCGAATCTTCCAGAAGGAGAGCTCACCAACCGCAACCATCACGTGGCTAACAGAACCACGTATCTGTTTTTTACTTTAATAGCCCAAAGCATGCCAACCGTGGATTTCGCAAGCTAAATGCAAGGCTGAATGATGAGCTAGACGTGGCTGAATATTGGCAATATAAACACGCGGTCTGAATGAAGGATCGTTTGAAAAATCGCAGCCTGTAAATCAAAACTAAATGCCATGCATGTCTGGAATTGTTAATTTAATCATTAATAAATCATGATATAATGAGATTTGACCAAAATTCATATGATAAATGAATGCATGCATACCTGGTCTGTTTGATGGGCTGAATGGCAGAAGGAATAACTTATTATATCAAAAATAGTGAAATTAACGCCATTCAGAGTAGATTTGATGATCAAAAATAGTGACAAAATGGACACCAACATTCCCCTAAATCGGAGATATGCCAGGTCCCACTGAGCAAAATAGAGAGAAATTAGGAAGAAGGCTGAGCTCTAGTAGCAGCGGCCTTTGACTGGGATGATGAAGATATAGAGTCGGCCTCAAGATTCTTGAATTGGTCCTTTAAGTAATTATATCTCATCCTCAAGGCGGTATGGGATGTTGTTTTGGTGTTAACCAAGCATTCAATGTATTTTACTTGTGTACGCAGTGCCTTTTTTTCTTCATGAAGCTCAGAAATTGTCTCCACATAGCTTTGATTCTGGTTAGCCAATCGTGCAATTACTTGGATCAACTTATCCATCTCCTGTTGAGTCAGAACGAGTTGTTCTTTATAATGTTCAGGGCTCTTTGGGGGACTCAATTCTTTTGAAAATGTTCCATACTCAACAGTATGATCTTCAATAATTTTGTCTTTGTTGTGTGCAGGAAGACTGCTAGCAGCAAAGGATTCACTCATTCGAGCAGATACGTTGGCGAATGTGAGGAGGGGTGATTCAAGGGTATGGTCGTTTGACCGGACATTTGATCGTGAGGGCTGAACAACAGACTGGTCACAATTTGCTCTCGTGGATTTAGTGGGCTTTGAAAAGAGTGGAGGTTCCAAAGTAGGTTCACCAAGGGTAAGTTCAGGAGAAGGTGATGACTGAACAAGGTGCTCGTCACCTAAGGGACTTTCATCAAACCGTACACGTTTAGCGTTTGGTTCTGCTTGGGTATGATGATGTTCTTGAGAAGAGGAAGGTTTGACAGTAGATAAATGAGGGTTCAGTATCTCAAAAACAAAATGATCCCAAGTTTGTCCTCTCTTTTCTAACTGGTGAATGATCATAATCTTAATAAGACAATGGTGATACAAGCTGCCAGAAGGGTTAACTGTATTTTTTCTAACTTGGCTAGACATCTTCTCCAAACTCTTTAGAAAATAAAATGGGAAATTGAGGGTTTGATTGTTGACGAAATGCGCTAACAATCTGAAATGGAAATCTATAAAGACAGTGAACTTACCCTTGCAAGTGATTAAGTGGATGATAACGGTCAGAGGATCTAAGTACTCCAGCTTGATCCATTCTCTGTGAAAACCTATGATACCACCAACGTGTTGAAAATCGGTCTTCAGGGCAAATTCATGATCCTTCCGTGGAAGGAAGAGGTGCTTGTGCCATCGGGCACCTTCCCTCGGGAGCTTGGTAGCTAATGCTATTGACTCTTCTGTCATGGAGAAAACAAGATGGCCAACCTTGGCTGTCTCGCCATCAAAACTTTTAGTGAACAGCAATGAAATCTCGTGGTCGTGTCCTTGGAGAAGGCAGAGAAATGGTTCCCAACATGCTCGCCAAAACACTTCACGGCAGGCTTTAAACTCAGAAATGTAAAGGAGGTCCTGGTAGCTACCAGGCTCATAATGAATAGGCATTGTTGACAGAGGACAGGGGATGCAAAATGGATACGAGAGGTGCAAGAATTTGCAGAGGACGCGGCTCAGATGGAGAGCGAACATACTGAGGCGGAATTCGCGCGATCACCAGTTTAAACTAAGGTATGTTTGATTGTTTGAATGACAGTTGGCAAGGGCTTGGCATGCTTTAAAAGATCACACCTGTCACTCAAAGATCTTTGAGTTAAGTGCCAGCATAGAGGTGCGTGAATCCAGTGAATACGTGTGTTTTAGAGAATATTCAACCATGTCCAAAGCCGAGCTTTGGACAGGTTGAATGTAATTCACGTAATGAAAATAGATTACGCGTGAGAGATCATGATTCGATTGATATGGTGGCAGGTCGTACAAGAGGATAAGTAAGACCGAATGGTGGTCATGCAATGATTCACAATGATGCATAATCCATTCGTTTAATGGAGGCGAGATGGATAAGAGAATAAAGCCATGTGTGAAATCGACATTTGATTGATCCCTGTCATAATTAGCCAATTAACTTATCAATAAAAAGCAAATTTGAAACATCTTGGCATATTAAATAAAGTTGTTATAGGCTATGGTTTCATTCAGCACTCCATCCAGAACGTTGTTTATTTGCCTCATTCGGATCAGCATTCAACTCGTCATTCAATCCTTCGTGCAAACTTTTGTTTATACAAGATCTTATTGTTGATGCTGACCAAAGTTGATTTTGCAGAGAATTTCTGAAGCTGTTAGTGCACAAAAGATGTTGTAAACTTTGCTTTTCTGGATCTTTTAGTTGCGTTCCTCTTTTTGTTCTTGATTAGATCAATTTTCTTCTGCTTTTGAATTAACCTGAAAACACATGTCATTGTATCAAAGATAAATAAAATTTTCATAAATATTCAGAGAGTAAGAACAGTTCTAATCTCCCCCCCAAACCAAAAATATGGCATGTCCTCAAGCCATCAAAAAGAAAATGATTAAAATTTAAAAAATTCAATTAAAAGTCTTACATATAGCTTTTTAAAATATTGTGATAATTTTCATAAGGAAATGAAATATTAACTAATACATGTAGATGATTCAGATATGTACATTCATCAAAAGAATGCAACAGTGATTAAAGGACCATATGAAAAATAATAGCGTAAGAGATGCGAAAAATGCCATAGGAAAACTAGTCATCCATGACTCATTGTAAAGATCTCTTGTCATCCAAAGAATATAGATAAGGTTCACCATAAAATTTGTGAGATTTACTATAATTATGGGTCCCATTTCTAGGATAGTCATATCCTAGGTATTGTTTGAATTAGATGACAGGGTCCAAATCCAACTTACAGCCATTATCTAATGACAGTATACATAATCGGCCTAAACATATGTTTGTATACTTAGGTTTTTTTTATGAGTTATGTGAATAGCAATGCATTAACCAAACCTCTTTTACCCGATATTGACCCGCTGCCAGCAGGCCTGTTCAGTACCCTGGTGGGTTTATCTTGGTACCATGCAAGCATAGCCCCGCTGCCAACAAGCCTGTTCAGTACCCCGACGGGTTTACTTGCATTTATTGAGCTTCCTTGTTTATGATTTTACTTAGCATGGACCTGCTGCCAGTGAGCCTGTTCAGTACCCCGGCGGGTTTGCTTCGTATAATGATATTTTTTTTTTTTGTAAGGAAGCTAGTTGGCACTAGAGTGTGCTAAGCCTGTTAAACACATAATTCAAAATTTAGCACAAACCTTATGAGTAACTTTATTTATAATGGCCTAAATTACAGATCATGCCAAAAGATAATAACCTAAAGCTATTCTTTGACATCGTGATCTATCTTCTTCATAAAAGGTCAGTAATGTTCTCCACAAAATAGAAAATGTCACCCACTTTTAGGCTACCTTTTAAAGGTGCTTTAGAGACAAGTTTTGATAATGAGTCCAGGATGAACTAGCAATCCATAGGTGTAAGATAGAGTTTTGTGGAGATCACAATAATTAAAGTGGATCTTTGAGCCACTGTTATAATAATAAATCAGAGATGTGCATGTTTGAATCAAATACCATATACATAATCATAAAATAAAAGTGGTTACAAATGATATCAAGAATGCTTTATCCTTTCACTATAAATTTTTAATCTTTTACAATAACCGAAAGAGAAGGAGAACTTTAAGTATTTCTTTTTAGAGCACTTCCCTTTTCGCATAATATAACATGAGCTGATTAAAAAGATAGGGTTCTTATGATTAAGCTGCAAAACCACTTGTCAGATGATTCGAATTTTATTTAAAACAAAAATATATGCACAAAACAAGTTATGTAAAATTTTCAAATTAACGAAAGGAAAAAGAGTCTTCCTATTTTATTGACAATATTTTACAAACTAATCATAATAGATTTCCTTTAAAAAAAAATGTAATCAGTTTTTAGAAATGACTCATTATTATTGAAAATCAAAAACATATTCACATATATACAAAAGAAGATCACCCAAAATGATTCAAGGACTAGGAGGAGGACGAATAACTTCCTCTTCTACCAATTCCATTTCCTCTTGATGTAAGGCATTCTGCACAAAATCTTGTTTAGATATTGGTTGATGATAAAGTCTAAGTCTATGTCCATTTACAACAAAAAAAAATTGTGAATCATCAATTGTCTTAATTTTAACGGATCCATTATCAAAAGCTGTAACAATTTCATATGGACCCATCCCACGAGTAGTTAATTTATCTTTAAAGTTTTTGTATCTTGAATCAAAAAGTAGTGCCCAGTCTCCAGTTTTGAATTGCTTTTGTTTAATGTATCTATCATGCCATTTTTTGCATTGGTTTTGTATTAAGATTGTGCGTTGAATAGCATCTTGCCTAATTTCATCTAATTCATTTATCTGTAGGATTTGTTGTCTTTGTGCTTCCTCTAGATTCATCCCTAATTGTGTAGCCATATGAAAGGTTTTGACTTGAAATTCAATAGGTAGAGGAACTTGTTTACCATAAATGAGTTCATAAGTGTGTCCAGTGGTGTTCCTCCATGTTATTCTATAAGCCCACAAGGCTTCAGGAATTCTACCTGCCCAGTCTTTGTGGTGTAACTGGATAGTCTTAGTCAGGATGGCTTCTAATACTTTGTTGGTGGATTCCACCTAAACATTGGTTCATGGATGATATGGTGAATATTTACAGTGTCTAATACCATATTTGTCAGTAAGCTCTTTCATTAATTTGGAGGTAAACTGAGATCCTTGATCGGTTACAATTTCCCTGGGTACACCGAATCAGGTAAATATTTCTTCATAAATGAATTCCACCACAGATTTTTCTCTGGCTCGGAATAAAGCTTTAGCTTCTACCCATTTGGTGACATAATCTGTACAGACTTGGATGTACTTCTTCTTGCGAGACATAGGGGAAATTGGTCCAACGAAATCTAGAGCCCATTTTTCAAATAGCTCAATCATAACTTGGGGTTGCAAGGGCATCTCATCGGATGGTGTAGGTCTACCAATTCTTTGGCAACTGTCACATCCCTTGACATATTTGGCAGCATCTTTGAAGATGCTTGGCCAATAATACCCAGAGTGCAATACTTTGTATGTTGTTCTCTTATCAGAAAAATGCCCACTGCAGGGTCCACCGTGACATGCATGAAGGATCTCTGCCATCTCATCCTCCCGTACGCATCATCTAATAATAAGGTCAGGACCAGTACGAAAGAGATCATTATCTACCCAAGAATAATTGGAACTTTGAACTATGATTCTACGTTTCTTAGGTGGGGAGAGATGGTTAGGTATCTTTCCAGTTGCTAAATAATTTGCTATATCTGCAAACCATGGGGTTCGAATAGATACAACGAACAAATTTTCATCGGGGAAGCTATCATCAACGGGGTTGGGATTATCGTCAATTTGAATTTGAGAGAGAAAATCAGCTACTACATTCTCTCTACCGGGACGATCAACAATGGTGATGTTGAATTCTTGTAACAAAAGAAGCCACCGAATCACATATCTTTGCTCCATATGGCTTTCAAGGGTGAGATTCAACTCACTATATTCTTTGGCACACCCAAGGTATCTACATATACCTTAATACCTTCTTGATACCAGCTAGTATATAACATGAATCTCTCACTTAGATCCATTCAAGTTGCCTCTTCCTTGCAGTCACTCACCCTTCAGGCTCAAGCATCCCCTTCACCAATTCATGATTCCCTTGGGTGATCCATCATTCGCCCATGATTTCATGCATAAGAAGAGCGCCAACTCACATGCCTTACTACTACGGCATACCACTAGAAAACCTTGATATAACATAGCTCATGGAAATCAAGGCACATCATAGGGTTCAAATGTCATTATAGTAGCATTCTCACCTTTGCTCGCAAGATTTTAATAGCCATCATTTTTCCTTGTTAGACAAGTCCATCATCTCACCTATATTACACATATATAGTTCCCATGAGATGTCATCATAATAATTTCAATTATAAATTCTCAAATACGTTTCATACAGAAACTAGATTTCACAAACATGTGGTCCTCATAAATTTCAATCAAAAATTTTTAAATCTATTTCATATAGAAACCATATTTCACAAATATGAGGTCCTTTTCATGATGTTTAGATCTTGTAGGCCATAGCGCATGGTTTTCATGCATTGTGTCCCCCTCACACAATTCACAAATAGCCAAACAATCAATAACATTAATAACCAAATTCAAATCTGAATTTACAATTCTATCTCCTACATAAATTAGATTTATTTAACCACGAGGCCATCCTCATATTGTTTGGCTCTATCACTCTGTCCCTTATGGATTTACACTTGATTCCATAACCTAGACATCCACCTACAATATGCCCTCATGACACAATCCTAAATGAGCCAAACAATCAATAGCAATCATTAGCAAAACTTTCAAATCTAGAATTTACAAATATGTTCCCTACAAAAATCAAATTTTGCAACCATGAGATCCTTCTCATAATGTTTGGCTTTTGCACACAGTAGTTTCCAGTATTCATTATGGACTTACACACATTGCCATGTCCAAGACAATTCTACCTACAATCTGAATTCTTTTTTTCAATCATCCAAACAAGTTGTGAGTACCCATGCATATAATATTTTCATTGTAGCATTTACAACAATCACTGAAGTAATCTCAAAATTATAACACAAAATAATTCAAACACTATCAGTTGTTAATATCTCAAAGGCAATGAAATACATTTACTTTATATGCATCATTTTCACAATAAAATTGCATGAAACAGTCACAATATCTATGCAATCAAATAAAACTTCCAATACTCGTGATTACATAATCATATCCTTTCATGCAACTCTCTCTCCCAATAGAGCATTCTCATAGCCCATCAAACATGACTACCTTCTTCATGCAATTCTTTCACTACATCAATAGAAGCTCATGAAATGATCTTGGAATCACCAATAAGACATCATTTCATCCATTATCTAATTGCCATGAAATATATATCACAACCATGCATTCACACAATGCATCTTAACATACATACCCACACATGTGCATGCATAATCAACAATATTATATAATATATTAATGTACATTCATTCACTGCACCCTTGCATTGGTTCATGGATACCATGGTGTAATGTCATGCATTTCACCATGGTGATTTGGAAGGTCTACCCAATTCCTTGACACATTTGTCACATACCCCAAATTACCTATATTAAAAAAATAAAAATAAAATAGGATAAATAATTAAAATAAAAGCGTGTATACTTGCGGAAGACACAAATACTTTACTTGATTACATAATGGACTCCAAGCCCAGGGTTAGAAGCATGTCAAGGTTTTGTTCTCGAACAAGCATCAATAAGCATTATAAGCAATGCAAGCATTATTAAACATCATTTAAGCATCATAAGCAATATTAATAAGCATCGTTAAGCATTACAAACATCATTAAGCATTATAGGCATTACAAGCATCATTAATAAGCATTAATAATCTCCACATAATTAGCAACCAGAGGGTTTAAACCTTTACCCAAACCCCTTGCGGATTCCAAAAACTGACTGTGTAAATTTACAGTTCCACAACCCCGACTTCCAAAATTGAGGATGCAGGTTCCAGAACCCCAAACATCGACCTTTTTACCTTACGATTCCACAATCTGCATTGCGGACACGGGTTGCGGAACCCCAAACTTGACCGCTTTACTTTACGGTTCCGCAGTATGCAATCCGTATTTGCAGATGCGGCTTGCGGAACCCCAAACTTGACCATTTTACATTACGGTTCCGCAATCTGCAATTCGAATTGCGGATGCGAGTTGCGGAACCCCCAATTTTAGTTGTTCACAACACGAATCCGCAATTGGGGATGCGGGATTGCGGAACCCCAAATTTTCTAGGGTTAAACACGGTATTTCTGGCTGCGGATTTGGTGAAATCAATGACTCATAGAAGTCGGATCTTAGGTAAAGTTTGGATAGTTAATTAACAGATTTAGGGTTTGCAACACTGTAAATTATCCTTTTAATTCGGTTATGAATGACTCCAATTAAATCAACAAATAGAAAAGAAATAAACGCCCAAGTTATGGGATATTAAATCTTTAAGCCATTCGGATCTATAACAGCTCTGAGAGTACAAACCGTACTTATCTATTTGTCTTTGTATGAAAAGTATAACATTTTATTCTATACTTATCCATATATGAACAGCATTATAGATTAAAACGCCTAATCCATAAACCCATATGCAAAGAATCTTGAACAATATTTGGCTTATAACGATGAGAGGATAAACAGACATTGATGCATGATTGATATAGCTTCTACATATAAACTGAGACAACTTAATCCTAGTGTTTGAATATCTTGCATGCAAGTCCAGAAATGAATAAGAACATCTACAGTGATAAGTAATGTACAGTAAAACATGATATCATAAGCAAGATATCGATTCTGTTAATATGCATAAGCAAGATCACATGCAAGAGTAAGATAAATCAGAAATGCGTAGTAAAAACATTATATGAATCATGCATAAGCCAAATAATCATTCCTGAGTAACATGCATAAGCCAGCTAATCATTTCTGGTAACATGTTGTTACACCCAAAATATCACCATCATGAGACATATATCAACTCAGTGCCTCAATCCCTGAAGTTCCATGATCAAGTTAGTTAGTTAGAGCAAGTTGATGTCCTTTGTCCACATTCCTAATTGGCTTGGCGCATGTTGTCTTTGGGCAAGAAGCACCGGCGTAGGTTGTCCTCATGCAGCCTGTGCCGGAGTCAGTTTAATGAGATAAAGGTAGCTTTCGAGTGAATTCTAGAAGTTGGATGAGGTGGATCTCTATCCCTAACTCCTAAGTGAGTTGGCCTTCGGTTCCATAGCCTTGATGAAAGATCCCTTAGCCCTCTCCCCATGATCCTCAACCTACTCTATCCACTTGGAGCTATAAATGCAAGATCCCTCTCCATTGCAAAGGGAGGAAGGCTATAGCATCCATATGTTGGTGAAATAAGCTTAGGAGATCATCATTCATCCATTGGAGGCACCCATTTCTCCTTAGAGGCATTGGCTTGGCTTGTTGGAGGAAGATTGCAACGTTAGGGCTTGGTTGTAATACTCACTCTTCTATGTATTTCCACGTTTATACAGTAATACAAAACTCTTTCCATAAATTTCTTGTTGTTCTTTGATATATATAGTTTACTTCCTTAACTGCTTACTTAGATCAATTATTGCGTAGATGTATTGTTATTACTTGTTTGTCTCTTGCATGTTCTGGAAGGTCTTGCAGCCATAGATCTGATGACCGTGGAGCTTGGAGCGACAAAGGAGAAGAATATCTATAGATCTAAAAGGTAAGATGTCTACATCTCTCAATCTCTAATTGGATCGAGGAAGGTAGATTTGTATTCTGTCTGATTTGTTCTAGATTCGCATTGAACTAGGGAGATCATGCCTTAAGTCCGCTTTCGATAGATTGTCCGGTAACAAATTTGGCGACCATACTGGGGATACGTACGTTGTTTTAAGTTTTCAATTTGAATATCATCTTCTTTGATTTCTTAGTGAGCCATTTCAATTGCCTCCTAAGCCTTTTTCACCATCAGATCTTCTTGTTGAAGAACCTGTTAGCTTTCCCTGAGTCTATGTGTAATTCTTTTTGTTGCTCATCCTTGGAGATCTTTTTTATTTTTTGCATTGGGATTTCGCCCGGCACACCTGGGCAGTATAGCCAGAGTGTCATCCACTCCTTGGCGCATTTTTCTCCTCTGCATCGATGGCGCTTATCCCAATTTTGCATTCTGCGCCGTCGGCGCAAACCACATACATTTGACCTGCGACGGGCGCTCTGTGCTTGACCACAGGCTGCGCTGAACACTCAATCCTAGGGTTTGTGTCATCTCCTCTCCATTTTTGAATTTGGTTTGATTTGCAGACCTCTCTATATTGTACTTTCCAGTCAGGGATCTTGTGATTTTTGCATTGGTAGTGTTTGGATTTGTTTGGATTGGTTTTAGGTCCCATTTTGGACAAGTTTGAGACTCGGTAGTGGTGGACACTTTAGTCTCCCCCACCTTCATCCACTTTACCTTGCATTCCCTCCTTTCCTCACCGGATCTAGTCATTGCATTGGATCTGATTCCAGACGTCTTTTTGCCCACATCTTTTAGTTTTGCTTGCATCCGGTTGTTTTTTAGTGTCTTGTGTGTTTTCGGTTCGTATGAGTGCTTGTCATTTTCTTGTGAATTTTTGAATGATTAGAGTACTGCAAGTAATCTTTTCTTTTCAGCCATTTATATTTGAAAGCATTATTATTGTCAAGCGTTGTCTTGGTGCATTCATTGGAATATCAAAAAGTGCTACATTTTTACCCTTTTTCAAGTTAATTTGAGAATTGTTGTAAAAGTTGTTTCATGCATTGGATTTTATCATTCATAAGTCTTTTGGAAAGTTTGAAAGAAAGTCAATTATTTGTGTTTTTCACGAATTATGAGCCATTCATTTTCTTGAAAAATCCAAGTGAAATCAATTTTTTGCAAAAGTGATTCCATGCTTGAGAAAGTTATATGCATTTTTGGTTTTCCATGCTTTTAGGCTATCATAGTGAAAGTTGAAGAGTTAGTGTGCTCTAAGTAGAAATTCTCTCTCTTTTCATCACTCAGTTTCATTTTTTATTTGAAAAGACAAAAACAAAAGCTTTGATTTGGTCTTGATGTGTTGTTGATTTTCATGTTTTGTTTGAAAATATGGAAAAGAGTACTTTCATTATCAGTTTTGGTAGAATTGAGATTCGTTGAAAATTTGTTGTTTTGGTAAAAACCACTTGAAAAATATTTCTCCCTCCCGTACATAGATTTCATCAAAAGAAAAAGTGCATTTGTTCATGTAGACAGGGCTTGCATTATGCTTATGTTTATGTACTCACCTCATGCATACACCTAACCGTCCTGATAAAATTAACGGTAGAACTAGGGTAAAACTTTTAGTAACATGTGTGTTAAGTTAGAGACGTGTTCCGGTGTCGTAAAACGTGGCAGTTGTCGTTACTTGCCTGCACTGCATTCCGGGGGTATTGTAGTTCTTCCACGTACCAACCAGTATATCGAAGCTCTTTCACATACCAGTGGTATATCAAAGGCTCTTTCACGTACCCTAGGGTATATCGAAAGGCATTTCACGTACTCGGCGTATATCGAATGGTGTTTCACGTACTTGGTAGTATATCGGAAGGCTCTTGCCGTACGGTTGTGCATTAAAAAGCACCACTGCGGATTTGAGCTCCCATGTACCTTGAGTATATCGAGAGACACCATTAGGATTCCTGAAACCAACTGAGCAAACCATTTGGCCGTCTTGGCAGAGCAATACACCAAGAACAGCACTCGGGGAGATTACTACGCACATGTCGTCCAGGTAGTTGGGTATTCAGGAAAGGGTATGGTCCCAATCCTCCTTGTCACATTTGACTGTTGTACCCTGCGGTATACAGCAAGTTGTGAAGCCTTGACAATCCTGTGAGGTTTCAGACTTTTGAATCCACACCTATCACATAATTTTGCTTGCGGCCTTTGTTTGTGTAGATTTTTCTGGACTGCTTTTCTTTTGTTTAGAATACTCTTAGGAGAAACTCTGGTTCAGTCACTCTGGCTGACTTTCCTTTGAAAAGGTCCCGCAGAATTTTGAACTTACCACCCGAATATCCCCTTAATCAGGAGGTAATTTCGAGGGTAAGAATGGACCCACACGTCACGGTCGTGTCACCTGAAGTAGAAAACCCTACTTTGAATGTTGGAGCACACATGTTCCCTCCAGACTCACCCACCTCCAACCCCTCAAAGGGATAAGAGGCGGAAACTTCCACTTCACAAGACGTACCTCTCCCTCCCGTTTTATCGGGAGAGCCTAGATCTGTGGAATGGTTAAATCCCTCCCATGACGACCCTGTATCAGCTGTGTTTGGTCCAGCTGCACCCTTTTGGGAAACATCTCTAGGTCAACAAGTGGCTCATTTTTCCATTTCATCCCCACCCAATTGGGCTACTCCTGAAGAACTTCTGGCACCCTTCCATAACCGCCTAGACATATTACATTCCATGGGCGAGGAATTTTGAAGACAAAGTTTTTTACAAAGGGCGGAAGACCCGACGTTACCTGCATATCGACAGATCCCGATTCGCTCTTTATCTTATGACTCACTGGAACCATCCATCCACAACGTGACCACTTATGAACCTGGTCAACCCTCACTTCCTGCAAGTACACCCCTTATACAGGAGACCAGTTCTATACCCCAAATGACTCAACCTGTTGAAGGACAACAGTCCAACACTCCTCTTACTACTACGAGAACATTACCCACTTCTCCCCCACCCCAAAACTAACAGGGAGGATACTCTTTACCCCCTACTTTCCTTACAAGTAATGTTAATCCCATAGCAGATAATCAACAACCCACGTTGGGTCAACCACTGATTAGTGGTTAGCACGTTGCCGCTCGGGGGAAACCCTCGTCTCCTAAACATAATACTGGAGCAGGAATTCCACTCGGACCTTTCGATGGAACTTACTTACCCACCAGGGCATCCACCATGGGATTATCTCATGTTGGGGGACCATCCAATTCAACTCAACCACCATGGAGTCAAGCGTATCCAGGTTATATTAACCCTGTGTCAGGAAAATTCAATCCCAGAAACGCACTCTACAGGATCCCTTATCCCAGAAATACATACACTCTAAGGGGACACCAAAATGTTTTACAACATGGACCCCCACCAACCGTCCCTCAACTACCACCACCCCCATTCGGTCCCCCTCCACCTCCGCTGGAAGCGGCAGGACCCCATATAATTCCGGAGGTGGCGGACCTATACCTTCTGGTGGAGGACCACCTCATTATGGAAACCATGGCCCACCCCCTCCCAACGATGGTGGTGGAGGCCCTCCCCCTCCCATCGGAGGTGGAGGCCTTCCCCCTCCCATCGGAGGTGGAGGATTTCCCTCTTCCGGCAGAGGCGAAGGACCACCACCCCCCCCGGGCTGCGGCGGGTCCACACCTCATGGTGGAGGACCACCCTATCCTGGTGGCGGCGGTGGACGACCACCCTATTTTGGTGGAGGTGGTGGAGGAGGGCCACACCCTTCCGGTGGTGGTGATGGTGATGGTGGTGATGGCGGTGGTGGAGGCTGCCACCCTTCAAGTGGAGGCGGTGCACCACCACCCCCTCCCGGTGAAGGTGGCAGAAGACCACCTTATCCCAGCGGAGGCGATGGAGGCCCACCTTATCCCGGTGGTGGTGGCAGACCCCCACCATTTGGAGGAGGCCCACACCCTCCCAGCAGTGGCGGAGGACCCCCACCTTATGGTAACGGACCACCCTATTATGGCGGTAGACCTACATATGGTCCAGTCGACACACCCCCTTACAACTAGTTTCCTCTGGGAACACCCTACAACCAGTCGATGAAAGGTCCCACTAGTCCATATATTCCATATCAGTACTATCAGTACCCGCAACCGAATGAACAGCTGCCTTTCTTGGCTACTTTGGACCTACCCGAACTGTCTCGTCTAACCAATGACCCCATCTTCCACGGACATAATTGGCCACCAATTCCGGTGAAACTACCATCCGATATTCCCAAATTTGATGGCAAACCTGGTGAGGATCCAAACAATCATGTGATGACATACCATTTATGGTGTTCATCCAACTCCTTGATGGATGACTCGATCCGTCTTAGGTTATTCCATCGGACTCTCACCGGCCTAGCTGCCAAGTGGTATATTGAATTACCACCCAACTCTTTTCTAGATTTCTGCTCTCTTGCTATGTCATTTTTGACCCATTTCCAGTTGCCCATTCGCTATGAGACTGGTACGGACTTACTAACCTCACTCCGTCAAAACATCGCCACTCATATCTCAAATCATATCCCTGAGTGGCGGAGGAGACGACGTCCTATTAAGGCTAATATTCCAGACCAACTCTTAGCTGACTGGTTCACAAAGTCTCTCTTACCTATCGTAGCTCGAGACGTGGCCATGGGAGGCGTCGTCACTGAGGAACAGGCTATTTCCCGTGCCCATTACTTAGACCCGGTCTATGCTCAATCTGGAACGTTGTATGAAATTGTTCCTGATGCACCCCACCCTACGTATGACCCTGCAAAACCACCCAAGGGACCTCAAGTCGATGGCATCATTAGTTCCCTTACCTCCCAGCCTTCTACTCCAACTGGTGGACCATTGAACCCCCAGGTTTCTTCTCCATCCCCACCATAGGCTGAAAACAACACCACCAAGTCACCCACTGTTAACACCCAAAAAGTGTTCACTAGCTCATTCTCTTATTCACATGACCCATTTGTCCACTTTTCCACCATTTGAGCCTCTAAAGCCATCAAAAGGTCACCAAAAAGACCATAATACACCTTTTTCCCCTCAAAATATATATTTTTCCTCAAAAAACCCTCAAAAAGGGTCCAGAATTCCCAAAAAATATTAAAAGGGAATAAAAATATTCAAAAAATGAAAAAAGAGGGGAAAATGTACCTAAACCATGTTGATCAATACCATTGGTTTCCTTAAAACCACAATGGTATTCCCCATCACCAAAAACTATAAAAAGGTGATAGGGGCTCCTCACTTTCCATCCATCATCCATCCTATCCTCATGCTGTCAAAATCTCTTTTGAGTTCTTTGACCATTTTAGCAATCTTGGAGAAGAGACCATTGGATCCTGGAGCACCTCAACCTTGGAGCTGCTCAACACCAAACATCCTCACCATTTGAGGTATTATAATACAAAATCATTTTTTGTTACATTTCTTGTTCTTTCTGTTAATCTTTTCAAGTTTATTTTTATATGTACATGTTAATGTTAGATTCAGATTTATAATTGTTTTTGCTTTTATTTGAAGACAGCTATTACAAGTTAATAGGTGCATCCTTGCACATGCTTGGTTGAAAAACCAAGCAACAGTTTTTTCGCGACTCCGCTGACTTTCGAGCTTTAAATTTTTTCCTTAGATCTTAGTTTTTTACTTGTTTTTACCATTCCAATCAGCAGATCTGCCATACTAGACAGCATACTCATTGTTGCCCTATCTATTGGCCCTTTCTGTAGCCTTTAACAGACCAAAATTTCACTTTTTGGTTTCGTTTCTGGCGACTCGTTTTTTCGTTTTCGCATCGTGACTTTTCGCCCGACAGTCGTGCGGCTCATCGCGACCTCGTGGCCTTTTTCCGCGCTGTACGCCATGGCTTCGCAGCGTTTTTCCATGCTTCACATCGCGGCTTCGTGGCCTTTTTCCGTGCCGCCCATCGCGGCTTCGCAGCTGTTTTCCGCACTGCACATCGCGGCTTCGCGGCCCAAACCCGCGATGCCCATCACGGCTTTTGCCCTACAACCCGCGATGCTGTTATTTTTCATTCGGCCCAATTTTTAGAAAAAAATTTGCTACATTTTTTGTCCATTTAGCCTATTTTCCAGCATTATTTTTTCTACTTTATTACAGCAATAGTGAATCATTTTCTATTACATATGCTCCATTAAAATCTTTTTAAAAAATTTCAGTAAGTGAAAGAAAGGTTTTTAGCACTTTGTTTAGATCATAGATTTCATTTCTTAGCAAATTTCGAACCATCTTTCAGATTTGTTCAATAGTTTTGCCCAAGCAAGCACTTAGAAATCCATTTATTTCTTACAATATTTGCTTTCCTTTAAAAAGTTATTTCGAAAATCCATAGTTTTTGAATTACTTTCATTAAAGCATTTACATTTCAGAAAAAGCCTTTATTTTTTGCAAATTGGAATCGTCTTGTTTTTCATTTGTAATCAATCGCCCAAGCGAGGCAAATTCATTTTCAATTAAATAATCACACTTGCACCCAATCTGGCACATTTTTAATTAACTGAGCCTTAAAATCTACCTAAAACTCAACCAACACTTTAACCCCACTTGGGGAGCACTTAAAGAATCTTGTAGCTGGGTAGGATTGGGGGGATAGGTGTTCCAATAACACCCCTCAATTATTTACATCGGAGACATAGTGGTTGTCTTTTACGGTGCCAAAAATCCCTTATTATTTGTTGACACAGTTATACACCAATTTATCGGGAAGGCCTCTCCCTTAGGAGGGTTGAAGTAGCTAGACTGGTTCCGGAAGCCTGAGTGGAATACCGCAATCCATTCAGTAACCGAAGGATACCTTTCGAAGTTCTCGGTGTACACCCGTATGGGAGTACAGCGGCGATAGAACCAAACTACAGATTCACCCAACCGAACGTGTCATGAACGGGGTATCCTAGTTGCCATTTTTTAGGATTTACTACCCAGTGTCCCTCCCGGTAGGGGGATATCTAGCCTTTGATTCCACTACCCATATTGTCTGACTTGGATTTCATCACCTTGCAAAGGATATGTTTAGTTGAGTCATAATACCACTTCTAGTTGGGCGTTTGCATGCTCTGCTACCCCTCTTGGTCTAGTAAGCACCATTTTTTTTTAGGAACTATTTGATTTTTGGTATTCTGACCACTTTTCTTGATTCCTCCACTTATTATAGCACAGTTGTTATAATAAGTGCTTTTGAGGTTGGTTGTTGGCCTGAGAGCCATTATTTTTCACACTCCCCTCCTACACACATTGTTGCACTAGGGTTTTGAGTTGTTATCTCACCACCATCCATTGGTATTTCTAGACATATCTCACCATTGAGAACTTAAGATGATCTCGTCGTTTTCAGGGTCAACCCCCTCATTTCGGTACACTTGACTCTACACGTCATAGATGTAGAGCTTTGTCCCTTGACTCCACACGTCATCGGCATAGAACCCAGTCATCCGATTCTAACGCGCCTCATTTCACATCTGATTCTGAGGCTGAATCCGAACAACCTACCGAGACATCACCAACCAACCCCATGGTGGATCACAATATGACCCCCTTTTCACCAGTGCTATTGGAGCTACATCAACAAACCCCACTACTACTGTGACAACCACGGTAGACACAACCCCTTTAGGCATGCCCAACATGGGGGCCACACCCCCTCTAGGCATGCCCAACACAGGTCCAACACCTATTTTAGGTATGCCCAACATGGGCATCACCCCCCCCCTCATCACCACTACCCAGATCCCAGTGATTACTGGAACCATTCCTAACCCATCTGCAACCCATGTTTCACTTGGGAGCGCTAACCCCTCCCACACCACATCAGCTGGAGGTAACATCCCTTTCACACCTAACATACCCTTAGGGGGCACTGGACCACTCCATAATGCTACCATTAACAGTTATGCCCCAGTGACCATGCCACACCCATCTGCCAATCTGCCATACATGGCTAGTCTAAACTTACCAGACTTGGCAAGGTTAACCAACAACCCTATTAGACACAACCCTACGTGGCCACCCATGCCCACAAAGCTTCCCTCAAATATCCCAAAATTTGAAGGAAAAGCTGGGGAGGATCCCCAAAACCACATCATGTCATTTCACCTATGGTGTTCCTCTAACTCCATAGTTGATGATTCCATTAGACTGAGACTTTTACAAAGAACCTTCACTGGCTCTGCAGCCAAGTGGTACATTGAGTAGCCACATGGGACCCACAACACATTTACGTCCCTCGCCTCAACTTTCCTCCAGTTTTTTCAACTACCTGTACGCTATGATGCAACAGTAGAAATACTTTTGTCTTGTAGACAGAACACTGCTACACACATCACTGATCATATCCATGAATGGCGTAAGTGCCATAGCCTCTGCAAGATAAAACTTGACGACCGAATTTTTTTGGACTGGTTTCTCAAATCACTCCTCCCCCTCATAGCCAAAGATGTAGCTTCCGAACAACCCCAGTCAGAAGAAGAAGCTATCTTAAAAGCTGAGCAATTCGACCTCATATATGCCCAGTTAGGATATCTATACACTATTTTACCTAACGCCTCGTGCGGCGATCCATCCCGCCATGATGCGCCGGGGGCATCCCATGCCATCGACGGTATTATCGGCCAGGTTACGGTGCAAAACAAACCTTTTACCATGATGAGTACAAACAACACCCCAGACCTTTCTAGGGCTTCATCTAATTCTGGAGCTACAACTTCGTATGCTCCAGTAACACACACCCACCACACTCATGGACCCTCATGTCCACCACAGTGTTATGGGAAAGCACCATCAGCTTATGCGCCAACCCCGTATTATAACCAACCGGCCCACTAGACTCTGATCCAGCCATAATCCCAATTGGCTTATTATCCTCAACAGGCAGCACCTCTTGCTCCAACACTTCCAGCAGCTCAAGGTTACCCACAACCACAGCAAACACCAAGGCCACCACAAAACCCTCCTGTTTACTACCCACCTCAACCTGCTCCAGAGCCTGAGTGACCTCAAAACCCACCTACTACCCAAGGGCATGTTTATGCACAGCAAAACCAACCTCCAAACCAGAACCATCAGCGTAACCAAGGAGGTCAACAAAACTGCGGAAACAACCAGCAACATAACCAAGGTGCACCACAACATAATCCTCCAAACAACAATAATGCTGCTCCCCCCAACCAAAATCCTGACCGCCCACCAAAACAAGCTAAAAATAATAACTTGGGAAAAAACCATCCATGTTCCATATGTGGAGTCTACGGACATTACACACACAATTGCCCCCATTTAGATTGAGCGCGTCAACTCTGGACCGACGACACCCAACGGCAAGGACATGCTGCACAGCCAGCACCCCCCCCTCAGCAACAACCCATGATATTGCAAAATCCCTTACCTAACCAAGGCACGGTAAACACTTGTCCAAATGATCCCCCTCAAGGATCTGCTGCAACACAGCAGGAAATCACTTACACTGCAGCTGACTACTAGCATGCAAAGTCCAATACTCACCATTTGCTCATGATGTCATCAAATGATGTCAATCTTCAAACTCATCGCAATCAATATGGATCTGCCCCAGAGACCACACCTACTGACCCATCGTCGAGTACTCTCCCAACTGATCAACCACTTCACATACCCACTATGCCCATGGACGGAGGCCCCAAAGCACCTCGTTTCCCTTTGAGATGGATTAACAATAACCCGAATGCTCGTGCAGCTTCCAACTATAACATTGTAGAGGATTTAGCTCAGTCCCCCACTGCTATGTCTGCTCTCAAAATTTTAAAAAACTGTCCTGCACAGAGAAAATTGTTGTTATCTGCCGTTGGTGCCATGGATCCCAACGACTCTAACATGATGGCTTTCGACTTAGAACAAGTTGAACCTCGCATGACTGCATCTCTAGCTTTTCAAGTTTCAGTCTCCATTCGCAACCTCGTTGTCCATCGATGCATAATCGATGAAGGGGCCTCTACCTGCATCATGTCGACTTTTGTATGGCATAAACTTGGATCCCCAACACTACAACCGTCCACTACCGCATTACGAGCATACAATGGCCGTGCAGTTCAACCTCAAGGTTTGCTAGTGAACGTACCCATACAACTTGGGGGAAAATTGGTTCTCATAGATATAGAGGTCATTAATGCCCAACTTGATTACAATCTCCTTCTAGGACGAAGCTACATGTATAAGATGAAAGCTGTCGCTTCTTCAGTTTTCCGCATCATGATGTTCCCCCATTAAGGACACGTAGTCAAAATAGACCAGATTACATACTATGATCCCAATGCCCCCGCAGCGCCAGAAAATGTTCTTCCGATGATCAAACAACCCGTTCTTAGTGCACCAACATCCTTCGTCTCATCAGTCGGACCCGGGATATATTCGGATACTCCCATGACCACCTCATTCCCATCAATCCCACCTCCTCTTCAGGCAATTGCAGTATCCAATTTGTGCACCATATCGCACAATGAACAACAACGTCCTCAACAACCTCAACCACCACCACAAGCACCCATCGTGCCTAGTGATATCGGAACAACACCGATTCACACAATCCCGTTCTTGTTTCCATTTTCAGGAGTTGTCAGCACACCAGTAATGGCTACACTTAACCTTCCAGGTTTAACGTTAGGAATACCTGTATGGTACTTACCTGCCCCAACTCCCCCACTGACTCCAACCGTTGTTCTACAACCGGTACAACCTATGAATATGTCGAACCATCCAACACCTGGCATACCAAACCACCAAAATTGCCCACCACCTGGTGGTTTGAACCCCCAAAACTGATCGATTCCAACAGGGGACACTACATCGACATCCACTTATGTCCCCCCTCAATACCGCCACACTGGAGGCAGAGATCCACAAACCTACAACACTGCACCCACAACTCGCACCCCCCCGGTGACTCCCAAATTAGCCGAGAATCCCCCAACCCGTGTACTCCCTAAGTGCTCCTTGTGTGACGATATTGGCCACGCTACCCATCTATGTCCACAACTACCAGCACTTCAAGAACACATGAATATGTTGGATGATGACATCAACATTCCAGTTGTCAAATTAGAATTACCAACCCAACTCGTGATAAATCATTGCGCACAAACCACCCTTGTGCAATATGCGGAATCTACGGCCATTACTCACATCACTGCCCCGATCTCCCAGATTATAGAGCAGCACTATACGAGATGAATAATGCCAACCTAGAGATATCCCCCCCACTTGTTGAGGAAATATTCCCTCCAGAATCGTCCCATTCAGAAGAAATCAATACCATTTATATGATTTCAACTACCTATAAACCCGATCCAATTAATTTGTGGTCACACTACTTCCGTACCTATGAGGAGATTCTAGAAACACTCACCGCACCGGACTACCCTTGGGATGATATGCACCATCGCTCATACTTCCTCCCTGAGGCGTCTATGTCCACCGCGGCAAACCAACTATCTGTTGAATCCAATGACTTCTTACCAACTAAGGTCGATTGGTTCAAAGATCCAATACTAGCCCCAGAAGCCTTCGAGGAAGGTAACATGGCTAACATTTCGCCCGTTATAAAAATCGACATCTCCACCACCCTCGAAAAACCTGAGCTTATCTCTTTGGGCGCTTCATGCACTAAAAAAGAAACACAAGCTTATAAGAAACTCTTCCAAGAATTTCGAGATGTCTTCCCTTGGTCTTATACCGAGATGCCTAGTCTTGATCCTACCATTGTGGAACATCACATAGACACTTGGCCCAACATATCACCGGTCCGCCAGAAACAACGTCCCATTCACCCATCCAAGCTTCCAGCCGTCAAAGCAGAAATTGAGAAGCTTCGAGCAGCAGGTTTCATATACCCTATTGCATACACCACCTGGGTTTCAAACCCAGTACCAGTCAATAAGAAAGTCAGCACCATCCGCATCTGTATGACTTCTATGACCTTAACCTAGCTTGTCCCAAAGACAACTTCCCCACACCATTTATAGACCAACTAATCGATGAGTGTGCGGGGCATGAGGTACTTTCTTTTATGGACTGTTTCTCCAGGTACAACCAAATCAAAATCCGTAAAGAAGATCAATACAAGACCGCTTTTACCACCCCATGGGGCACCTTCACTTATCGTGTCATACCTTTCGGTCTCAAGAATGCCGGAGCCACTTTCCAACGAGCCATGACTTACTGCTTTCATGATCTGCGTAAAATCATTAAAGTTTATCTAGACGACCTCACCGCCCGATCTAAGAAACGATCTGACCACCTAGAAGATCTTCGACGAGGTTTCTTGCATTGTCGCAAATACAAAATCCGCTTGAACCCGCTTAAATGTGTATTTTGCGTTACAGCAGGTCACCTGCTGGGATTTGTCATTTCAGAAAGAGGGATCATCATTGACCCTCTAAAAGTTCAATCCATAGTGGACCTCCCCTCACCACGTACACTAAGACAACTGCAAAGCCTCCAGGGGAAATCCAACTTCCTTCATCGTTTTATCCCGGACTATGCCACCACAGTACATGGTTTCCTCCGTCTGCTACATCTTCATACCCACTTCGTATGGGACAACCAAGTAGAAGGAGCCTTCACGGACCTAAAGAAAGCACTTACAAGCGCCCCTTTGATCTCTCCACCAGATTTCACAAAAGACTTTACCCTTTACATTTTGGCGTCAGATCACGCTATCTCTAGAGTTCTCGTCCAAGAAGACTCCGCTCGCCAAGAGCATGTCATCTACTATGTGAGCCAGACCTTGTCAGGCCCACCCCTCCGCTACCCACATGAAGAGAAGATGGCCCTCGTCCTCGTCTTTTCAGTACAAAAGCTGCGACATTACATTCTCCTCGGCCACACTACGGTTGTTGCCAATTCCAATCCAATGGTCTATCTCTTGAATCGTCGCCTTCTACAAGGATGTGTTGCCAAATGGGTGATTATATTACAAGAATATGACCTAACTTTTAAAACCCCGAAGAGCACCAAAGCATTAGCACTCGCTCAACTCATTACGGACTTACCATCATCGTCTTCATCACCAATTATCCATACTGATCTAATCGACAAACATTTGTTCATCATCTCGTCGGACGACCCTTGGTATGGTGACATTCTGGTATACCTCTGCACACAGAAGTTTCGACCCAACATCGACCGTGATGGACGTCGTCGCATCCATCACCATGCCACCCGTTATCTCCTCTTGGGTGATGTCCTCTATCAACGTGGTGTCGACACAATCTTACGACGATGCCTTTCCCAAGATGAAGCAGAACAAGTCCTTAACAACTGTCATAGCGGTGCCTACGACGGCCATTTTTCAGGAATGGCCACCGCCCAAAAAATAATCCACGCAGGTTATTTTTGGCCATCATTATTCACTGATTGTATCACAGCAGTCAAACACTGCCAAAACTGCCAGCTCTTTGCCCCAAAGGCAAGAACCCCCCCTGCCCCCCTTCATCCGGTCGTTACTGCTGGACCATTTTGCAAATGGGCCATCGACTTCGTGGATTGCAATCCCACATCAGCCAGCGGTCACAAACACATTATTGTGGCTATTGATTACTTTACCAAATGGGCAGAAGCCATGCCTACTTACAATTGTAAAGCCGACACTGCAACCCGCTTTTTCCTCAACCATGTTATTGCTCATTTCGGAGTACCAAAACAACTCGTCTCAGACCACGGCTCTCACTTCGAAGACTCTGTGTGGAGAGAACTATCCACACTCCTTAAGTTTGAACACCATTTCTCCTCCGCCTACTACCCCCAAGGAAACGGCCAAGTCGAAGCTGTTAACAAAATTTTGAAAACCATCCTCCAATGCACCGTCGACAAACATAGATCCAATTGGCATCACATGATTTTTCCCGCATTATGGGCTTATCACACATCGACCAAAACCGCCACCGCCTTTACCCCATTCCATTTAGTTCTTGGCGTAGAATCTGTCCTCCCCATTGAATGCCAGATACCCACATTACAAATGTACGTAGAACTTCTCCCCAATACATCAATGATTGAAGAACGCTTACTTTTTTTAGAGCAGGACGACGAAGATTGCCGCGCAGCTCTCCAAACAATCGAAGCCGCCAAGAACAGGTCCAAACTTCATTATGATAAACATTTTCACCCACGAGCATTTAGTGAAGGTGACCTCGTACTTGCCTATGATCAAGCTCATGATAAAACGGGAAAAGGAAAGTTTGTGTCCATGTGGCAAGGCCCATATATTATACACACCTGCCTCGGACAGGGGGCATACATTCTGACCGACTCAGAAGGCAACCCCCTATGCAACCCATGTAATGGGTTGTACCTCAAGCGATTTTACCCAAAGAAAATCTGATGGACACCACAGTCCACAATTGTACAGGCTTATTTTCTTTTTTACAAAAAATACAAAAACCCTAAAAATTTGTTTTTTCTGCATGACCACAGATGGATCCCGTTCCACTTTGCTACATTGGCTTCACTGATGGTGCAAGCCGTTGGTCTCCCAATCTCGCCTCCGCAGCTTGGGTAATATATTCCCCTTCACATGAGTTGATCCACATCGACGGAGTGTGCATAGGTGCCGCCACAAACAACCAAGCTGAGTACGACGTCGTGACCGGACTCCTCGCCGCTGCTCTCCAAATGAGCATAAGTCACCTTAGCATTTTCTTGGACTCCCGGCTCCTTGTTTCCCAGCTCAACAATGATTACCAGGTACGCGATCCTTATCTATTCAGAAAATTCCTGCGTAGTAAACAAATGATTCGACATTTTGAGTCCATTTCATTCACACATGTCCCAAGGAATCTCAACAGTGTAGCAGACCACATGGCAAACAACATTCTTGATTGGCACACCAATCAAACCATGTAGAAAAAACAAAATTTGCATCCACGTGCATAACATGTGCCTCCACGGGCATACAAACATAAACATGCACCAGAAATATATGACAAAGCCTCCACGGGCATATACAAAAAATTAAAATGTTGCATCCACGTGCATACTATGTGCCTCCACGGGCATATACAAGAAATTAAAATGTTGCATCCACGTGCATAACATGTGCCTCCACGGGCATACAAAAATCAAACATGCCTCCACGGGCAAACAAATAGACAAGATGTGCATCCACGTGCATACACGACTATACACCAAACCATATATATATATATATATAGTCACAATGTCATAGGTGCCCTCAGCACCCAATACACAAAAATACATAGCCGTACAAAAAAGGTACACCCCCATATGCTCATCAGCATTTGGGGGCAAATACAAGATCAACTAGTCATCGTGATCCCCAGGATCCTCTGGACCCTCCTTAGCTGGCTCCTCCGAATCCTCCTGACCACGACCCTTCCTCTCCGCCATCACAACTGCTGCTCTAAGCAGGATAGAACGCCACTCATGAGGAGCATCGAAACAATGCTCGATAGGGTCCCGGTCCAAGTTCCTCCACCCCTCCTCTGGCGCTCCTGCTAGAATCTCATCCAAAGTATCTCGTACGCCCTCGAGGGCATCATCTCGAGGGCGCACAACCCCTCGGGCACGTGGAGACAATACCGCTACAGGTGGAGGAAAAACCGCCATCGCCTGTCACCTACGGCCTACATGATCAGGTGGTGGCCTCGGACCAATATCTGCACAATCACACAAGTGAACCAAGTCAATATCATATAAATATCTCTAGCTATACTCATAATAAAAATCATCTAAAGACATGATATAGTAGAGAACCAAAAAGAAAGACATACCATCTAAACCCCAAGCCTGCCCCTGAGCCCAAGGCATCTCCGGATCTCCTTGGTAATCCATGCCAGCATATGGATAATCATCAATCAACAGGAGGATCTGCTCCCACTGCTCATACATATTCGTCGAAAAGAAATGTCGGATACCACCACCACCACGGGGCATTATCTGCCCCCACCACACCATCCGCGGCTCACTAACCAACCCATCTCGAACCGGCACACGCGGTCGCAAGGTCGATACTCGCTCAAAGAAAAAACAACAGAGAAAGGAGGCATAGCAAAACTCCCCCCCATCCCGACTGACCTTGTCTAGATCTCGCCGAACACAGGCCAGAAACATCTGACCCCAGGAAAATTAGGTCCCTCTCAACACAGAATCTACCATCATCGTTTGCCCCCCAAACAAACGATGTGGCGCCGTGGCACCCAACAAACGCAGAACACAAGCCCCAACCGCTCACATCTCCCACTCCCACAGAGATGTCAGACTCAATGCGTTGTTCTGTGCAATAGCTCTCGGCACACAAAATCTCTCCAAGAGATCCTCAATATCCAACCCAGCCGGGATCCTCGGCTGGAGCTCCCCTACCTCCCCTAAGCGAGGCAACCCAGTAAGGAAATAAACATCAGAAAGGGTGATCTCTAACCTCTCACCCCCCACAACGAATGCAGCCTCTGCTGGAACCCAGAAACCCACCAATTTGTTCAGCAACTCTCTGACTGAATGCATTGGTGGAATCTGAGTGAACTTTAGGAGCTCGCCTGCAGCCAAGGCATCCCGGACACCCTGGTCGATCCGAATCCGCTCCGTCAATTCCTCATCCATCTCTCGCTCCCGCCATGATACTAGCGGCCTCCTCAACATCCTGCCAAAAACAAAGGAAAATTTTTTAGAAACAAAAAAAAAAATTCAAAAAATTCCATTGCAGCTTTCAGGCCTTTAAGTACGATGATCATCGCGGCTTTTGCATCAAAAACCACGATGATCATCGCGGGTATCAGCCGCGCACCAGCGATGAACATCGCGGGTATCGGCCCCACGGTCGCGATGAACATCGCAACTGTTAGCTAAACAATCAAGATGAACATCGTGACTATGGGAAACCCGCGATATTCCATGTTAGCTAAACAATCAAGATGAACAACGCGAAACCCGCGATATTCCATGTTGGAATGCCAAAGTGGAATTTCATGGTTTTCGGGGGCCCACCGCCAACCAGAAAGCAAAGAAATTGAAAGGCTAAGGTGAGTAGGATTACCTGAAACTCGCAGAACGAAAATCCAACAGTCGAATCTCCCACAAATCAAGAAAGAGCTCTGACCTCACTCAATTGCTCTGTGAAACTCACACGTAACAATAACACATGTCACATTGGGCCCACACCCTATTTATAGAGATTTGACCATTTTTCCAATAGTGATTTTGATATCATACGACGTCCATTTTTCAAACCGTTGGAATCCGCATAGCGAGAACTTCATGATAGTCCTCTCTTTTTCTCGATTCCACCAAGTCCATTTTTTTGGGCATTTTTTCCCATGCCCCTTGTCGCCTTGGTTTGCGTGCCACATCGGTCGTCATCCATTTTTGACAAGTCTTATATCACCAAATTCAGTTTTCCGCGCTCATGATGATGCTTGAGATCATTTCTCGCTCTCACGTCCAGATTTTTCGGGCATTTTTTCCCATGCCCCTCGTCGCTTCGGTTTGCGTGCCACATCGACCATCATCCATTTTTTACAAGTCTTATATCGTCGGATTCAGTTTTCCACGCTCGTGATGATGCTTGAGACCATTTCTCGCTCTCACCCCCATAATTTTTGGGCATTTTTTCAAAATGCCACTTATCGCCTCGATTTTCATGCCACATCGATCGTTGCCCATTTTTCACGATCTTTATGTCGTCGGATTCAACTTTCCGTGCTTATGACGATGCTCGAGATCATTCCTCGCTCTCACAAATATCTTTTTGTTCGGTATAAATTTATCCCTTTTTTGGGCTAAGCAATTCTTTTACGAAAAAGGCACTTAGGGAGTTTCTGTTAAGCTCCCTTCTGACTCCTAAAACAATGAAAAGATCGCTGAGCAACCTTGCTTCCTTTCATGCTCGCTAAAAGTATTTGAATGGGCGTCTACCTGGTATAAGTTTACCCCTTTTCCGGACCTTGTAGACTAATTACGAAAAAGGAATACTCTAGTCACATCGGCTAGAAGAGTTCTCCATTTGCATCATTTTATGCTTTTTCGGGCCTTGGAGACTAACTTACGAAAAAGAACACCAATGGAGTCCACTTACCGCTTTCAGACTCTCTAAACATGCAAGCGACCACGATCAATCACCATCCTAGGCTCGTATAAATCCACAGGACGGTACTCCACCACCACTGCAGAGTCTTCTTATCGTTTTCAGACTCCTTAAAAATGAAAGCACTCATGAGCACGAACAGTCCTGGGCTCACAAAATCCACGGGACAGTACCATTTCAGAGCACAGTTTTATCCCTTCTTGGATCTCATTAAAACTACGAAGAAGGACCCAATGGTGCTTCTCGGCGCCACAACAGATCATGTCTACTCATATGGCAGCTTCCCCATTTTGGTCGCCTTTGTTCAGAGTATTCTACAGTATGTCACCCTGAGAGTCTCTCTACAACATCAATCAGCTTGTCCCCCCAGAGTCAATACATACCCTTCAGTCCTTAAAGCTATGATCCCCACACCTACAAGTCATTTTCCTACGCTACCAGGTCAACCATGTCATCATGCTCTGAACAAAGGAAGTTTGATTCCACCCACTCTATGACCCCAGTTATTTCCCATCCCCACAATATGTCAGTCCTACCATCAGTACTATCACACTTCGGTTATACACCTCGCACTCCTATCAAGGAAACACCATTGCCTTGATACTTGCTGGTCTCCCTCTGTCGACACCAACCAAATCTATTCCAGAGGATAGACCCAGAGGTCCCTGTGCCTTGGACTCATCACCATTTATGATGAGTGCCTACGGATCATTTCGAAAGGAGTCCTCGGTGCCTCTCCAAATGATTGTTTCTCACATGCTCGACTTCAACACCTTGATCGCATCGTTGAGACTCGTACAGGGTATCGATCCTTTCAGTTATTTGTTGAAGACCCTGGATATCATTTGACTGTACCACACATGAGAGTCTAATTAAGGATACAACTAGTTACATTTTCCTACGGATATTCGGGTTGTGTTTACCAACAATTTTCAGATGTACCCCGCTTTTGTACTCCCTTGAGTATACAGTTACATATAACTCCTCAGAGTTGACTCACAGTTATTGAGTCCCTACAAATGTTGGACACCTTCAGTTTCAGCAGTTCATCAACCCTTCTGATACCTTATTCAGAACGACTGTTGCCTTTTTTCCAGTGTATTAGTTATTCAGATCAGTCATACCATGAGTATGTCCCAGTATTGTGTCCCCTCTGGACCATTATGATGTACCAGCATATTTTTATGTATTTCTTTAGGCCCCCCTTCGTGGGCCTAATTGTTATGTATATGTCTTGATACGAGCATGGGTATTCCCACCTTGTCCATAGTCAGAGATTATTCCTCATTCATTTTGAGGCCATGTAATATTTTTCAGTTTTTGCAGCTTCCAAGGGGCCGTTGCTCCAGTCTCCAACCGGTCTCTTCTCTTCCCCAAACCCTAGGAAAACGATAAAAGAACTATGATGTCTATCGGCCATACGATGAGCTCCTGCCCTCACACATCAGGGGGCAATCTGTTAACACCCAAAAAGTGCTCACTAGCTCATTCCCTTATTCACATGACCCATTTGTCCACTTTTCCACCATTTGAGCCTCTAAAGCCATCAAAAGGTCACCAAAAAGACCATAATACACCTTTTTCCCCTCAAAATATATATTTTTCCTCAAAAAACCCTCAAAAAGGGTCCAGAATTCCCAAAAAATATTAAAAGGGAATAAAAATCTTAAAAATATTTTAAAAGGGACAAAAGAGGGAAAAAGGTACCTAAACCATGTTGGTCAATACCATTGGTTTCCTTAAAACCACAATGATATTCCCCATCACCAAAAACTATAAAAAGGTGATAGGGGCTCCTCACTTTCCATCCATCATCCATCCTATCCTCATGCTGTCAAAATCTCTCTTGAGTTCTTTGACCATTTTAGCAATCTTGGAGAAGAGACCATTGGAGCCTGAAGCACCTCAACCTTGGAGCTGCTCAACACCAAACATCCTCACCATTTGAGGTATTATAATACAAAATCATTTTTTGTTACATTTCTTGTTCTTTCTGTTAATCTTTTCAAGTTTATTTTTATATGTACATGTTAATGTTATATTCAGATTTATAATTGTTTTTGCTTTTATTTGAAGACTGCTATTACAAGTTAATAGGTGCATCCTTGCACATGCTTGGTTGAAAAACCAAGCAACACCCACTCCTGCCTCCACCGAAGAGGTGAATTCTGTTCAATCAGCTTCATCTCAGAAATGCAGTGGTAAGTAGAAAAACAAAGGCAAAACTAAGAAATCTTCTAATCAACAGGAGCCCAAGAGCACCCCTAAAGACACCAAACAGAAGAGGAAGTTTAAGTATCCTTGTTTGTTGTGTGGTGGAGATCATTTCTCTAAGGAATGTCCCCACTGAGACGAAGTACAAAATTTTCTCAAGGGAAACCTGTTAACACCCAAAAAGTGCTCACTAGCTCATTTTCCTATTCACATGACCCATTTGTCCACTTTTCCACCATCTGAGCCTCTGAAACCAACAAAAGGTCACCAAAAGACCTCAGTACACCCCTTTTTCCATTAAAAAAGATTATTTTTCCAAGAAAGTCATAAAAAACCCTCAAAAAGGGTCCAAATTCCCAAAAAATATTAAAAAGGGAATTAAAATATTATTTTTATTCAAAAAAGGAAAAAGGAGGGAAAAGGACCTAAACCATGTTGGTCAATACCATTTGGTTTCCACAAAACCACAAATGGTATTTCCCACCACCAAAACCTATAAAAAGGTGGTAGGGGCTCCTCATTTCAGATCCATCCATTATCTCATCCTTATGCTGCTGAAATCTCCCCTGAGCATTTTAGCCATTGCAAACCACATTGGAGAAGAGACCATTGGAGATTGGAAGTTGCTCATCCTTGGAGCTATTCAACCTCACCATTAGAGGTATTGATTCCGCAAGCACTTGCTTGCCCCATACTTTCAATACAAATTCTTTATTTTATATGTTCTTGTTCTTGATCTTAAATTATTTTTGTTATTTGCTTAATATCTTTGCTTAGATCCATGAATAGTCTTGTTTAATTAGTTTATTGTTATTTATTTCCATTGAAACTGCTGCTACTAGTTAGCAGGTGCCCATAGCACTAAGCCTGGTTGCAAAACCGGGCCAACAGTTTTTGGCGACTCCGCTTTGGTTTGAACTATAGATCTCTAGTTTTGCCTTTAATCTTAGTTTTTATTAGTTTTTAACCTTTAGATCCATAGATCTGCCATCTTAGACAGCAGATCCATTGCTGCTCTGAGATTTGGCCCCATAAACAGCCCGAAATTTTCAATTTTCGGGTTCGTTTCTCGGTTTCTGTGCACGGCTTCCGCCTCGCGGTTTTTTGCCAGACAGTCGCGCGGTCCATCGCGACTTTTCTGCGTTTTTCCGCGCGGTCCATTGCGACCTTTTTCCAGACAGTCGCGCGGTCCATCGCGACTTTTCTGCGTTTTTCCGCGCTGCACGCCGCGGCTTCGCGGCCGATTTCCGCGCTGTCCATCGCGACTGTGCAGCTGAAACCCGCGCGGTCCATCGCGACTGTGCGCCCAAAACCCGCGCGGTCCATCGCGACTGTGAGCCCAAAACCCGCGCGGCCCATCGCGGCTGTGCGTCCAAAACCCGCGCGGCTGAATTTTTCTTTCGGCCATCCCGATTGCGAAAAATATTTTTTACTGTACTTTCTGCCCATAGCACATTTTTTACAGTATTAAATCCTGCACATTTTACAGCTTTGAAAAAATTATTTACTATTTTAAAGTGCATATCTAGAAATCTTTTTAAAAAATTTCAAGAAAGTGAAAGAAAGACTCATTTTGCATTTTCATCTAGATTCAAATTTTTTCTTGTTTACTTCTTTAAAATCTTGCCCTTAGCAATTTTTCTTGAAACGAAGAAATCCATTTATTTCTTTTGAAAAAGAAGTCTATTATTTGCTTTCATAAATCCAAAAAATCCATTATTTTTTGAGCTATTTTTTAAAAAAGCATTTAAATTCCTTTTAGTGAAAAGTCATAAATATTTGCTTTTTATTTTTTCGAAAAATCCTTTATTTTTTGAAAATTTCTTTAAAGCATTTAATTCTTTTCAAGTTCAGTTTACAACACCTCACGTGCACTCACACGATCACTTAATTGAACTAAGCCTTAAAACGTACCTTAATTTGAACACACTTTTAACCCCACTTGGGGAACACTAAAAGAATTCTTGTAGCTAGGTAGTATTGGGGGGATAGGTGTTCCAATAACACCCCTCAGTTCATACATCTGAGACATAGAAGTTGTCCAATTAGGGAGCTAAAATCTCTTAGTACTTTTTGGCGCGGTCACAACCGGTTTGTGGGAAGGCCTCTCCCTTACGAGGGTTGAAGTCGCGAGGATGGTTCCGGAAGCCTGAGTGGGATACCGAAACCCATTCAGTAACCGAAGGGCTACCATTCGCAGTTCTCGGGATATCCCTGTATTGGGATATTGCGATCAAAGGACCAAACGGCAGATTTACCTTTTCTCGACGCGTCATGAACGGAGTATCCTAGTAGCCTGTCTTTTAGGATTGATTACCCGGTGTCCCTCCCGGTAGGGGGATATCTAGCCATTGTCTCAACATTCATATTGTCTGACTTCGATTTCATCACCTTGCAGGGGATATCGTCTGTTTGAGTCACAATACTTTTAGATTAGGTGTTTGCATGATTTCAACCTACCCGTGGTCTAGTTACACCTATTTTTTCTAGGAGCCGTTTGCATGTTGGTATTCTGACCGGTTGGTGCATTCCTCCACTTATTGTAGCACAGCTGCTAGAATAAGTGCATTTTTTGAGGATTGATTTTTTTGGCCTGTGAGCCTTCTTTTTTCACTCCCCTTCTTGCACCCCCCTGGTTGCATTAGGGTTTTTGAGTCTTTTACATATATATCACCACCTGATACTTAAACAAATTTTTACATCAAAAACTTATATTCTCACCATTGAGAATTCTAGACGTTCTCGTCGGCTACAGGGCGAACTCCCAAAGTTTAGTCCACTTGGCTCTCCACGTCACAGACGCAGAGCCCTATCCCTTGATTCGACACATCGTCAATCAATTAGACAGTCATCTGATTCTGACATACCCCACTTCACCTTTGATTTGGAGGTAGAATCCGAAAACCACACAGAGTTACCACCAACCACAATTATGTCTGGAACACCATTTGATCCACTATTTACAAGCACCATAGGTGAGACATCCGCAGACCCTTCTGCTGTAGTACCATCCACGACAACAACCACCCCCCTGGGTATGCCCAATATGGGTAACACTCCACATTTAGGAATGCCCAACACAGGGCCAACACCTGTCATAGGTATACCCAACATGGGGGTCATACCCCCTTTGGTTTCCACAAACCCCATCCCAGGAATCCCTAGTGCAATTCCTAACCCAAATGCAACCCATGTTGCACTTGGGAGTGCTATCCCAGGAATCCCTAGTGCGATTCCTAACCCAAGTGTAACCCATGTTGCACTTGGAAGCGCTAACCCATACCATCCCACACCCATGGGAGGGCACATACCTTCCATACCTGGAGTACCTTTAGGCGCTACGGGACCCCTACACTATACCACAATGTCTGGGCATGTCCCCGCCCCAGTTACCACACCAGCTAGCCTACCATACATGGCAAGTCTGAACCTGCCAGACCTAGCTAGGTTAACAAATGACCCCATCAGACATGATCCTGCGTGGCCCCATATGCCCACTAAACTTCCCTCTGACATCCCTAAGTTTGAGGGTAAGGCAGGGGAAGACCCCCAAAACCATATCATGTCCTTCCATCTATGGTGTTCCTCCAACTCCATAGTGGACGACTCTGTCCGCCTCCGTTTATTACAGCGCACCTTCACTGGCTCTGCAGCCAAATGGTACATCGAGCAACCCCATGGGACGCATTCCACATTTACCTCCCTTGCCTCGACATTCCTGCAGTTCTTTCAGCTACCTGTCCGCTATGATGCGGGCGTCGAAATCCTACTGTCTTGCAGACAGAACACGGCCACGCATATCACTGACCATATTCATGATTGGCGCCGGCGCCGAAGCCTATGCAAGATCAAATTAGACGACCGAATCTTTTTAGACTGGTTCCTCAAATCCCTCCTTCCTCTCATTGCGAAGGATGTAGCATCTGAAAGACCCCAGTCCGAGGAGGAGGCCATCCTCAAGGCCCAACAGTTTGATCTCATCTACGCCCAGTCGGGCTACTTATACACGATCATACCGGACGCCCCACGAGGCGACTCTACACGCGGTGACGCACCGGGGGCATCACATGCCGCTGATGGCATTATTGGCCAAATTACACCGCAAGCAAAACCTTTCAGTATGGTGAGCACCATGCCCGCCCCAGACCTTTCTAGGGCTACATCGAGTTCTGGAGCGACAACTTCTTACGCTCCAACAAACCAGACCCATCATGTTCATGGACCCTCTTGTCCACAACATTGTTATGGCCAAGCGCCATCAGCATATGTACCTCCTACATACTATGCCCAACCTACGGTACAGACCCCCATGCAGTTCCCACAACAGCCCATGCATTACCCACAACCGGTCGCACCAGCTAACCTCACACCTCCACCAGCTCAGGGGTACCAACAACCCCAACAGGCAACTGGACCACCTCCAGCTCCACCTGCATACTACCCACCGCAACCTGCTCCCGCACCTGCGGCTCCTCAGAATCCCCCCAATGCTCAAGGGCATGTGTACGCACAACAACAGCAGCCCCAATACCAAAATAACCAACGCAACCAGGGTGGGCAACCAAACCGCGGAAGAGGACGCAACCGTGGAAACAATCAAAACCGTAACCAAGCTCCACAACCTACACATCCTCCGCAAAACAATAACGCGGCGCCTGCTCATCAGAATCCTGATCGACCACCTAAGCAAGCCAAAAATGCTAATTTACGAACAAACCATCCTTGTTCCATTTGCGGTGTCTATGGCCACTATACCCATGCTTGCCCACATCTGGAGTGAGCTCGACAACTATGGACAAATGACGCCCATCGTCAAGGGCAGGCAGCTCCTCAGCCGCCACCCAACCCCCCACCACCTCCACAACAACCTTTGGTACTACAAAACCCCTTTCCCACACAAGGGGTGGTAAACACTCAGCCGTTAGCCCCCCCACAGGGCAACGTGCAACCACAACAAATCACTTACGCCGCTCCTGATCAACCCATGTTTGATATAGGAACTCACCACCTATTAATGATGTCCACTGCCGACGTCAATATCCAAACCCGTCGGAACCAATACGGACCGACTACTGAAGCCCCCCCCGCCGAAAAGGATACTAATGCTCATCCCACTGATCAGCCGTTACGGATACCACCTCTTCCACTCGATGGTGCCTCTAAAGCACCTCGTTTCCCTCTTCGTCGTATAAACAACAACCCCAATGCACGGGCTGCGTCAAATTACAACATCGTAGATGACCTAGCTCAATCTCCCGCAGCCATGTCTGCGTTAGAAGTCTTAAAAAACTGTCCAACGCAGCGCAAGACTTTACTTTCCGCCATTGGGGCGATCGACCCAAATGATTCGAAATTGATGACCTTTGATTTGGACCAGTCCGAACCATGTCTGCCTTCCACCATAGCAGTCCAAGTTTCCGTTTCTATCCGGAATCTTGTCATCCATCGATGTATCATCGACGAAGGTGCCTCCACATGCGTCATGTCCACATTTGTTTAGCAGAAGTTGGGATCCCCTGCTCTCCAGCAATCCACCACTGCATTACGGGCCTATGACGGTCGGTCAGCTCAACCTCAAGGTCTACTACCCAAGGTCCCCGTCCAATTGGGTGGGAAAACTGTGCTCATCGACATAGAAGTCATTAACGCCCAGCTTGATTATAACCTTTTACTGGGTCGTAGTTACATGTACGCCATGAAAGCGGTCGCCTCCTCCGTTTTTCGTACCATGATGTTCCCCCATGAGGGACGCGTGGTCAAAATCGACCAACTCACCTACTATGATCCCAATGCCCCTGCAGCCCCCGAAAATGTTCTCCCCATGATTGAACAACCCGCTTCGAGTGCAGTTACCTCCTTTGTGTCTTCTGTGGGACCCGGACTCTATTCAGATACACCCATGACCTCTACATTCCAGGCCATTCCACCACCGTCACCAGAGACCCAGGTCGCAAACCTCTGTACTCTTTCACAGAATACACAAACACCCGGTAGTCAACCACCATTGGTACCGAGTCACATCGGTGTTACACCCATCCACACCATCCCCTTTCTATTTCCTCCTTCGGGTGTAGTAAGCGCCCCGGTTATGGCTACCCTTAGTCTACCCGGGTTAACATTGGGATTACCCGTGTGGTATATTTCACCTCCCGTTCCACCGCCGACACCAAACGTCATCCTCCAACCAGTACAACCTATTGTTACCACAAATCAACCTCCTCCTGGTGTTGCAATCCCTTCGTCATCAATGAAACCTCCTCCTGGTCTCACGATTGCTTCGACGTCAAGGAATCCCCCTCTTCTTGCTAAACCCACTGGGGGCAGAGGCCCACAACCGTACACTGCGATACCACCTCCTAAGGCAGTTAAACCCCCACCAGTGTTTCGAGCTCCCCCTAAATGTTCATTATGCGATGAGATTGGCCATCCAACTCATCAATGCCCACACTTACCGGCACTCCAAGAGCATATGAATATGTTGGACGATGACATCACCATCCCAGTAGTTAGATTAGAGCCACCTCTACAGCCTCGTGACAAATCACTGCGCACCAACCATCCTTGTGCTATATGCAGTGTCTACGGCCACTACTCTCACCATTGTCCTGATCTACCTGACTATAGAGCAGCGTTGTACGAGTTAAACAACGTTGACTTAGAGATATCTCCTCCCCTCATCGAGGAGATTCACCCCCCGCCATCACCCTCGTCGGAAGAAGTCAATACAATATATATGATTTCAACAACTTTCAAACCAGAACCCCTTGATTTATGGTCTGACTACTTCAATACTGATGAGCAAATTTTGGAGACACTCACTGCACCCAACTACCCTTGGGATGATATGCATCATCGCTCGTACTTCCTCCCGGAAGCATCGACACCCTCCGCATCCGATCAGCTATCTGTTGAATCGAAGGATTTCATACCCACTAAGGTCGACTGGTTAAAGGACCCCATCCCAACACCGGATGCCTTTGAAGAAGGGAACATGTCCAACATTTCCCCCACTATACAGATAGACATTTCCACAACACCAGGGAAACCTGAACTCATCTCGCTGGGTGCATCTTGCACTCAAGCAGAAACTCAGGCATACAAAAAACTCTTTCAAGAGTTCCGTGATGTCTTTGCCTGGTCCTACACTGAGATGCCTGGTCTCGACCCCGCCATTATTGAACACCACATTGATACATGGCCCGAGGTACCCCCTGTTCGTCAGAAACAGCGACCCATTCACCCTTCCAAGCTCCCCGCTGTTAAGGCTGAGGTCGAGAAACTTCGAAAAGCAGGGTTCATTTACCCTATTCCGTACACCACCTGGGTGTCAAACCCCGTGCCCGTCAACAAAAAACAGGGCACCCTTAGGGTATGCACTGACTTCCGCGATTTAAACCACGCTTGTCCAAAAGACAATTTCCCCACACCATTCATTGACCAACTCATTGATGAGTGTGCGGGCCATGAAGTCCTATCCTTCATGGACGGGTTTTCCGGATATAACCAGATCCACATCCGCAAGGAGGATCAGTACAAGACTGCCTTCACCACCCCATGGGGCACCTTTGCATATCGCGTCATGCCATTCGGCCTTAAAAACGCTGGTGCCACTTTCCAGCGAGCCATGACCTATTGCTTTCATGACTTAGTCCATATCCTGCGAGTCTATCTTGACGACCTCACAGCTCGGTCCCGAAAACGATCAGACCACCTTAACGACCTCCGGCAAGTTTTCCTGCGTTGTCGCAAATATAAAATCCGCTTGAACCCACACAAGTGTGTCTTTTGCGTCCCAGCGGGCCGCTTGTTGGGTTTCATTGTTTCCCAAGACGGAATCACTGTCGACCCCCTGAAAGTCAAAGCCATCTTAGAACTTCCCCCTCCTCGCACGCTTCGGCAGATTCAGAGCTTGCAAGGGCGGTCCAATTTTCTTAGGCGCTTCGTTCCTGATTATGCCACCAAAGTCCATGGCTTCTTACGCTTGCTTCGCACCCACATACCCTTTGTTTGGGATGAGCAAGCAGACACAGCCTTCGAAGCCCTCAAGAAAGCTCTCACACAAGCCCCCTTGATATCCCCACCGGATTTCTCTCAAGACTTCACCCTTTATGTCTCGGCATCTGAACATGCTATGTCCGGAGTTTTGGTCCAAGAAGATGCCTCCCACAAAGAGCATGTGATTTATTACGTCAGCCAAACCTTGTCTGTCCCACCTCTACGTTACCCATACGAGGAAAGATTAGCCCTAGCTGTAGTCTTTTCCGTACAAAAATTGCGACACTACATCCTACTCAGTCATACCACGGTCGTGGCCGACTCCAACCCCATGGTCTACCTCCTCACCCGGCGGCTCCTACAAGGTCGTGTTGCTAAATGGGTCATTATCCTCCAGGAATATGACCTAACTTTCAAAACTCCCAAAAGCACCAAAGCCCTCGCGCTTGCTCACCTCATTACAGACCTCCCATCCTCTTCAACATCACCTGTTATCCAAACGGACCTGATTGACGAGCAGATCTTCATCATTTCGTCTGACAACCCTTGGTACGGAGACATTTTGACTTACCTTCGTACACAAAAATTCCGACCACACATCGATCGCGATGGACGCCGTCGCATACGACACCACGCCCCCCGATACCTCCTGATTGGGGATGTACTTTACCGACGCGGCGTTGATACTATCTTACGCCGCTGCCTATCCCATAGTGAAGCAGAACAAGTCCTCAATGATTGTCATAGCGGCGCCTGCGGAGGCCATTTCTCCGGCATGGCAACCGCCCAGAAAATCATTCGGGCCAGTTATTTTTGGCCATCATTGTTTACTGATTGCATCACCGCAGTCAAGCATTTCCAGAACTGCCAACTATTTGCCCCCAAAGCAAGAACCCCCCCCGGCCCCCCTTCATCCAGTCGTCACTGTTGGACCATTCTGCAAATGGGCCATCGACTTCCTCGACTGCAACCCCCCGTCAGCCGGCGGTCACAAACACATCATTGTGGCTGTAGATTATTTCACCAAGTGGGCAGAAGCCATGCCGACCTACAATTGCAAAGCCGACACTGCAGCACGGTTTTTCTTCAACCATGTTATCACTCATTTCGGAGTGCCCAAGCAACTAGTCTCTGACCACGGCTCTCACTTCGAAGATGCCGTCTGGAAGGAATTATCAACCATGTTGAAATTTGAACACCATTTCTCTTCCGCTTACTATCCCCAAGGAAACGGACAAGTCGAAGCGATCAATAAAATTTTGAAAACCATTCTCCAACGCACTGTAGACAAGCACAAATCCAATTGGCATCACATGCTTTTCCCGGCACTCTGGGCCTACCGCACATCAACCAAAACCGCCACCGGTTTTACCCCTTTTCATTTAGTTCACGGTGTTGAATCCGTCCTCCCTATTGAGTGCCAGATCCCAGCGTTACACATCGCCGTTGAACTCCTACCGGACACTTCCCCGATCGAGCAACGTTTACTACTCCTAGAGCAGGCCGATGAAGATCGGCGCACAGCCATTCAAAACATGGAAGCAGCTAAACAACGATCGAAACTAAGTTACGACAAACGCGTCCACCCAAGAACCTTTTCTGAGGGAGACCTTGTCCTTGCTTACGATCAAGCTCATGATAAAACAGGAAAGGGAAAATTCGTGTCCATGTGGCAAGGCCCCTACATCATACACACCTGCCTCGGGCAGGGGCATACATTCTGACCGATTCAGAAGGCAACACCCTGCGCAACCCACGCAACGGGTTGTACCTTAAAAGATTTTACCCATAGAAAATCTCATGGACACCATCGTCCATTTTAGTATAGGCATACATTTTTTGATTCACAAAAAATTTCAAAAAACCTAAATATTTGTTTTTCTCTGCATGACCACAGATGGAGCCTCTTCCACTCTGCCATATCGGTTTCGCTGATGGTGCAAGCCGTTGGTCTCCCAATCTCGCCTCCGCAGCCTGGGTAATATACTCCCCCTCACATGAGTTAATTCACATTGACGGAGTATGTTTAGGTGCCGCTACCAATAATCAAGCTGAATACGATGCCGTGACCGGTCTCCTGGCCGCTGCTCTCCAGATGAGCATACGTCACCTCAACGTTTTCTTGGACTCACAGCTCCTAGTTTCCCAGCTCAACAATGATTACCAGGTACGCGATCCCTGTCTCTTCAGAAAATTCCTGCGCACTAAACAAATGGTTAGACAGTTTGAATCCATTACATTCACACATGTCCCAAGACACCTCAATAGTGTAGCAGATAATATGGCCAACAGTGTCCTCGACTGGCACACCAATCACATCATGTCATATCCATAAACAAAAAATGCATCCATGTGCAAAAACATGTGCCTCCACGGGCATATACAAAAACCAATATTGCATCCACGTGCATAACATGTGCCTCCACAGGCATAAACCAAACAAACCAAATAATGCATCCATGTGCATAAACAGGTGCCTCCACGGGCATACATAAATCAACAAATATACTGCATCCACGTGCATAACATGTGCCTCCACGGGCATATACAAAAGACAAGTGTGCATCCACGTGCATACACGACAATATATCTAAAATATATATCCACATATATATATAAATCAAATAGTCAAATGTCATAAGTGCCCTCAACACCCGATATACAAAAAATACATCTGTCGCACAAAAATGCTTCCCCATATGCTCATCAGCATTTGGGGGCAGATACATGTATCTACTCATCAGGATCCCTAGGATCCTCCGGCTCCTCCTCCGACTCCTCCTCCGCCGGCCCCGCCGGGTCATGACGACCCCGAACTCGCCGCTCTGCTGGCCCTGCTGGATCGTCCCTCAGACGTATCCTCCCCTGAGTCGGCCCTGCCGGAGCACCCTGTCCACCACCCCCGTGTCTCGCAACGAACACCGCTGCCCTCAACAGAAGTGACTTCCACTCAGGCGGCGCACCAAGACATCCCTGCAAGATGTCCCGATCAAGGTCCCTCCAGCCATCCTCAGGGAGCCCAGCTACGATCCGGGCTAAAGTCCGTCGGACACCATCTATAGCGTCGTCGTGAGGGCCAACCCCTCGCCCACGGGCTGCATATCCTCCACCGCGTGGAGGAGGTACAGGTACAGGGGGACGAACGACCACCATCGCCCGCCCCTACCGAGCCACATAGTCACGTGGTGGTACTGGACCCACATCTGCACAAAGCAAGTAAAACCATCATATACTATACAACAGATATCATCATGATAAATCACACTACATATGATATAATATCACATAAAACACAAAAACATACCGTCCAAGCTCCAGGCCTGTCCTGGGGCACGTGGCATCTCTGGGTCACCCCGGTAGTCCATGCCGGCGTAGGGATAGTCCTCGATCACCAGAGGCATCTGCTCCCACTGCTGATAGAAATCCTCTGTGAAGTAGCCACGGATACCACCGCCAGCACGGGGCATCATCTGCCCCCACCTCATCATACGAGGCTCGCTCGGAAGCCCAGCACGAACGGGTACATGTGGCCGTAAGGTCGGCACCCGCTCAAAGAAAAAACAACATAAAAACGAGGCGTAACAAAACTCGCCTCCCTCTCTAATGGCCTTGTCCAGATCTCTCCGGACACCGGCCAGGAACATCTGCGCCCAGGCGTAATAAGTACCCCGTAGAACGGAATCCACCATCACCGTCTGCCCCCCAGACATACGATGTGGTGCAGCAGCACCCAATATCCTCAGGACACAGGCACCAACAGCCCGCATATCCCACTCACGTAGGAACTTCAGACTAATAGAGCTGTTTACCAACACAGCATCATCCACACAGAAAGTATGTAAGAGGTCCTCCATATCTACACCCGGAGGCAACCTCGGCGACATATCACCAACCTCACCCAAGCGAGGCAACCCAGTCAAAAAATATACATCAGTGAGAGTGATCTCCAACCTCTCACCACCAATAATGAAGGCACCCTCTGCCGGCACCCACCACTGCACGAGCTTGTTCAGGAGTCGCCTCACTGAACGTATAGGAGGAATCTGAGCGAACTTTAGGAGTCCGCTCATGGCCAGGGTCTGTCTAACCCCTCCATCAGTCTCAATCCTCAGCATGAGATCCGCATCGATCTCCCTCTCCCGCCACACAGACTGAGGTCTCCGCAACATCCTGCCAAAAAACAGAAGAAATTTTTAGCCCCAGCATAAAAATTTTAGAAAACCCCATCGCGGCTTTTACACAAAAAATCGCGATGCCCATCGCGGGATCCATAAAAAAACCCGCGATGAACATCGCGGGTTTTGGCCGGACAGTCGCGATGAACATCGCGACTATCCCCCGTGAACTCGCGATGAACATCGCGGGTTCCTATTTCACAGTCGCGATGAACATCGCGACTGTGAGCCTAGAACCCGCGCGGTTCATCGCGGGTTCAGCCCCGAAACCCGCGCGGTTCCACGTTGGAGAGTCAACGTGGAGTTTCGCGGCCTTCGGGGGCCCGCCGCCAAACAAAAAAGACATAATTGACAGGGTTAAGGCGAATAGAGTTACCTGCAACTCGCTAAATCGAAAACCAACGGTGAAATCTCCCGAAAATCGAGAAATAGCTCTGACAGCTCTATCAAACTCACACGTAACAATGAAATGTCATTTTGGGCCCCACGCCCTATTTATAGAAATTCCACAAATTTCAAACAACCATTGCGGTAGCATACGAAGTCCATTTCTCAAACCGTTGGTACCATTGGGATCAGCACAGCGAGACCTTCATACAGGTTCTTTCCGTTTCCCGTTTTCACGAAGTCCATTTTTTCACCATTTTTTGGCCTCCCTCGTCACCTCGGTTTGCGTGCCACATCGGCCGTTCTCCGTTTTTGACGTGCTTTATATCGCCGGATTCAGTTTTTCGCGCTCGTGACGATGCTGGAGATCATTTCTCGCTCTCACCTTTAGATTTTTCGGGCATTTTTTCCACGCCCCCTCGTCACCTCGGTTTGCGTGCCACATCGGCCGTTCTCCATTTTCGACGTGCCTTATATCACCGGATTCAGTTTTCCGCGCTCGTGACGACGCTCGAGATCATTTCTCGCTCTCACCTCTAGATTTTTTCGGGCATTTTGCCTTGTGACCCCTTCGTCACCTCGGCTTGCGCGCCACATCGGCCGTTCTCCGTTTTCAACAATCCTTAGGTCACCGGATCCAGTTTTCCGCACTGATGACGATGCTTGAGACCTTTTCTCGCCCTCATCAATCCATTTTTGTTCGGTATAATTTTATCCCTTTTTCGGGCCGAGCAACCCCTTTTACGAAAAAGGCACTTAGGGAGTTTCTGTTAAGCTCTTTTCTGACTCCTAAAACAATGAAAAGATCGCCGAGCAATCTTGCTTCCTTTCATGCTCACTAAACGTATCTGAAAGGGCGTCTATCTGGTATAAGTTTACCCCTTTTCCGGACCTTGTAGACTAATTACGAAAAAGGTATACTCTAGTCACATCGGCTAGAAGAGTTCTCCATCCGCATCATTTTATCCTTTTTCGCGCCTTGGAGACTAAACTTACGAAAAAGAAACACCAACAGAGTCCACTTACCGTTTTCAGACTCTCTAAACATGAAAGCAACCATGAGCATGAGCCGTCCTGGGCTCGCAAAATCCACAGGACCGTACCATTTTAGAGCACACTTTTATCCCTTCTTGGAGCTCATTAAAACTACGAAGAAGGAATCAATGGTGCCTCTTGGCGCCACGACAGATCACATCTACTCATATGGTAGCTTCCCCATTTTGGTCGCCTTTGTTCAGAGTATTCTGCAGTATGTCACCCTGATAATTCCTCGACGGCACCTATCAGCTCGTCCTCCCCCCCAGAGTCAATTATACCATTCAGTCAAAGCAATGATCCCCACACCTACAAGTCAGTTCCCTACGCCGCCAGGTCAACCATGTCATCATGCTCTGAACAAAGGAAGTTTAAGTCTACCCATTTTTTGACCCAGTTATTTTCCTTCCCCACAAGTATGTCAGTCCTACCATCAGTACTACATCACTTCAATTATACACCTCTTGCTCCTATCAAGGAAACATCATGGCCTTGTTAGTTGCTAGTCTCCCTCTGTCGACGACAACTACATTGATTCCAGAGGATAGACCTAGAGGTCCCTGTGTCTTGGACTCATTACCATTTATGATGAGTGCCTACGAATCATTTCGAGAGGAACCCTCAGTGCCTCTCCGAATGGTTGTTTCTCACATGCTCGACTTCAACACCTTGATCGCATCGTTGAGACTCGCACAGGGTATTGGTCCTTTCAGTTATTAGTCGAAGACCCCGGATACCACCTGACTCCTCCACATTTGAGAGTCCACCTATGGATACAACCAGTTACATTTTTTCTATAGATATCCGGGTTGCGTATGGCGACAATATCTCAGATGGCTCACAGTCATTGAGTCCATACAGATGTTGGACACCTTCAGTTTCAGCCGTTCAACAGTTATTCCAGTGTATCAGTTATTAAGATCAGCCATGATCATGAGTATATCCCACAATAATGTCCCCTCTGGACCATTATGATGTACCTATATATTTCTTTACGTATTAGATCCCCCTTCTTGGGACTAATTGTTTTGTCTATGTCTTGATACGAGCATGGGAATGCCCGCCTCGTCCTTTATCAGAGATTATACCTCATCCATATTGAGGCCATGTAATATTTTTTGTTTTTGCAACTTCCAAGGGCCGTGGCTCCAGTCTCCAATCGGTCTCTTCTCTCCCCTAAAACCCCAGAAAAATACAAATGAACTATGATGTCTATCGGCCATACGATGAGCTCCTGCCCTCACACATCAGGGGGCAATCTGTTAACACCCAAAAAGTGCTCACTAGCTCATTTTCCTATTCACATGACCCATTTGTCCACTTTTCCACCATCTGAGCCTCTGAAACCAACAAAAGGTCACCAAAAGACCTCAGTACACCCCTTTTTCCATTAAAAAAGATTATTTTTCCAAGAAAGTCATAAAAAACCCTCAAAAAGGGTCCAAATTCCCAAAAAATATTAAAAAGGGAATTAAAATATTATTTTTATTCAAAAAAGGAAAAAGGAGGGAAAAGGACCTAAACCATGTTGGTCAATACCATTTGGTTTCCACAAAACCACAAATGGTATTTCCCACCACCAAAACCTATAAAAAGGTGGTAGGGGCTCCTCATTTCAAATCCATCCATTATCTCATCCTTATGCTGCTGAAATCTCCCCTGAGCATTTTAGCCATTGCAAACCACATTGGAGAAGAGACCATTGGAGATTGGAAGTTGCTCATCCTTGGAGCTATTCAACCTCACCATTAGAGGTATTGATTCCGCAAGCACTTGCTTGCCCCATACTTTCAATACAAATTCTTTATTTTATATGTTCTTGTTCTTGATCTTAAATTATTTTTGTTATTTGCTTAATATCTTTGCTTAGATCCATGAATAGTCTTGTTTAATTAGTTTATTGTTATTTATTTCCATTGAAACTGCTGCTACTAGTTAGCAGGTGCCCATAGCACTAAGCCTGGTTGCAAAACCGGGCCAACAAAACCCTACTCCCGCAGTTCTCAATGATCCCTTCCCTACTCAGAATCAATAACTGATTGCTTAAGCCTCCCTTGCACAAGGCGAGGCATCCTCCACTGCGCATGTTCTCATGATGCATAGTGAGATGGTGAATTTGAACACACGATCACGTTCATATGACTCAGTCCCTCTGAAGGAACCCATAGGAAGTAATACTGAAAAAGCTTCCACTTCTGTGCCCGATGTTAACATATCGCAAGCCTCTCTCATCATTGAGAAGCATTCTTTAGAGTCAGTTTTGCATCCACCCAAGAGCACGATTTGAAAAGCAGTTTTGAAACCCAATGCTCGGGAAACTCAGAATTACAATATTGTAGAGGACTTGGCGCAAGCTCCTTGTGCCATGTCGACGTTAGAGGTCTTGCAGAATTGTCCTAATCAACGCAAGACTCTTCTTGCTGCCATCGGTGCAATAGACCCGAATTCCTCGAATACAATCATGTTTCGACTTGAGTATTTTAAACCAAGGCTTTCCCACCATCTTGCTTTTCAAGTTGCTACGAAATTTGTTGGGAAAACAGTCCATCGTATTGTACTAGACAAAGGGGCTTCTACCTCGGTCATGTCGTTGTCATGTTGGAGAGCCATTGGTTCTCCCGAACTGAACCGTTCTCCCACCACCTTGAAAGCATTCGACAGTCGTGGCTTTCAAACCCATGGGTTATTACAAGCCTTAGCAGTCGAGTTTGGGGGTAAGACCGCAACCATTAACATGGAAGTAGTCGCAACCCCTTTGGATTATAATCTCTTACTTGGTCGTAATTGGTTTTACACCATCATTGCAGTCGCGTCATCTGTCTTTCGCATAGTGCAATTCCCCCACCAAGGTCGAATTGTCACTGTCGACCAACTCGACTTCAGCACACTGAACACCGCTACTCATCCCCGGCGATAATGTCCCATTGCTTGGACAATCTTCGCAGCTGTATGAGAACGTGGGGGTCGGCCTCATAAAAGACTCATCTCTTATGGGTGTCTTTCCAACCCCGGATCCCTCTAATCATGTTGCCACGGCGAAAATGATCTCCTCTGGGATTTCATCTTTCCCCAACTCTAACGATCAATGGCTTGTACCTGATGAAGCCACTATGCACCTGATTGGAGACTCCAAGAATATTTCACCCGCTGAACTCACTTACGAGGCTATCCATTCAGCACCCGAGGACCACTTGGATGTGGCCTCTACATCCTATCCTCTACATTGGATGTCATCCTTACCTGATCCTTTGCTCTAGACCTTTCCGTCTGACGAGTCCATCATGGATATTATGAATGCGGATGACCCTCCGTGGGAAGACCTCCACCATCGATCGTCTTTCCTTACCGCATTGGATTCTGTAGAGAACAACATCACCACCATTTTTACACCAGATGTCTACCCTTACCCTCAGTCCCCGATACTCACATGTCATACAGACACTGAGGGCAACTTGGAAAACATCGAAGCCACCACCCCAATTGACATCTCGGTTACCCCTGGTGTAGTGGAACATATTTGTTTAGGCCAAAAATGTTCCCCTGAAGAGATTACTACTTTTACGGCCTTATTCAAGCAATTCCGATACGTGTTTGCTTGGACCTACGAGGAAAATCCTGAGATAGACCCTGCTATTGTTTCACATGAAATCAAAACCTATCCCGATGCTAAACCAGTCCGCCAAAAGTTACAACCGGTACACCCTCAAAAAACTACGGCAATCAAGGCAGAAATTGAGAAGCTCTTGAAGGCTGGCTTTATCTACCATGTTCCATTAACAGAATGGGTCTCAAATGTTGTCCCTGTGGTTAAGAAGCAGGGCACCATTCATGTCTGTGTCGATTATCAGGATTTGAACAAGGCTTGTCCTAAGGACAACTACCCCACTCCCTTTATCGATCAGACCATAGAAAATTGTGTTGGAAGTGTCATATTTTCATTCATGGATGGCTCTTCCAGTTACAACCAGATTGAGATCCACCCGGCCGACCAACATAAGACAACTTTCATCTTCCCTTGGGGTACATTTGCTTATTGCAAGCTTCCTTTTGGTCTCAAAAATGCTAGTGCCACATTCCAGCGGGCCATGTCATACGCTTTTCATGATATGAAGGACTTCGTGGAACCTTACCTTGATGACCTACCTTCCCATTCATGGCAGCGTGAGTTCCACATTGATCATCTAACAGTCGTATTCCTCAGATGCAGGAGGTATAACATCCGCCTGAACCCTCACAAGTGTATCTTCTGCGTCGAGTCTGGATGCCTCCTAGCTTTTATTGTTTCGAAGGACGAGATCCGCATTGATCCCTTGAAGGTGGAAGCCATTGTTTTTCTCCCACCTCCTACTGACGTTACGGAACTACAAAGTTTGCAAGGGAAGGCAACTTACCTACGTGTTTTGTCTGTAATTTCGATCAAAAAACACAGGGTTACATGAGATTACTAAAGAAGGACGTCCAGTTCATTTGGGACAATCAAGCGCAACAATCCTTCGATAGTCTGAAACATGCCATTACGCATGCCCCTATGCTCCAACAGCCCAATTACTACAAAGATTACATTCTTTATCTTGTCGCTTCTGCCACCACGATCGCCATGGTATTGGTGCAGGAGGACACAAATGCCCAGGAACATGTAATATATTACCTAAGGAAGGGTCTTATTGACTCCGAAACTCGCTACTCACATGTCGAGAAACCTGCTCTCGCGGCAGTCATCGCCGTCCAAAAGTTCCGTCATTACATACTGCTTTGCACCACCACCACCATTGCCGACTCGAACCCCATGTATCACATTTTAACACGCTAAGTACTTGGGGGAAAGTATTCACGCTGGATCGTGATACTTCAGGAGTTCGACCTCCGCTTCAAGAAAGCCAAGTCTAAGAAGTCTCTGGTGTTTGCCGAGCTCATTTGCGATCTTCCCCGTGTCGATTTAAGATCTAATCCCAATGATTCTCTTCTAGATGAATCATTGTTCCTTATCAGGACGCCTGACCCGTGGTATGGAGATATTACCTTATATCTTCAAACCCAACGTTTCAACCCCCAACTGTCTCGTGACGATTGTCATCGTATCCGCCACCACGCCAAGTATTACTTGATCGTTGGCGATACCCTGTATTGTCATGGTATTGATTCAATTCTTCGAAGATGTCTGACACATGAGGAGGCTGAACACGTCTTGAATGACTGTCACTCTGGGGATTATGGCGGTCATCTCTCTGGGATGGATATAGCCCAGAAGATCCTATGCGCGGGATATTACTGGCCATCCATCTTTAAAGATTGTATTGAGGCCGTTAAAAAATGTCACCCATGCCAGCATTTTCAAACGAAAAAGTGCACCCACCCAGCCCTGTTACACCCAGTTATTGTCGTTGGCCCCTTTGCAAAATGGGGCATTGACTTCATGCACTGTAAGCCTACCTCGCCCAGGGAGCATGGTTATGTCATAGTAGCCGTGGATTACTTTACAAAATGGGCTAAGGCTATGCCTACGTACACTAACGACGGAAAAACCGCCGCACTCTTCATGTTTAATCATGTTATCTCACGGTTCGGAGTTCCACAATCCATAGTCAGTAACCATGGATCTCACTTTCAGGACCACATGGTTGATGAATTGAGCGCCAGATTGGGTTTTCATCATGAAAACTCAACCCCTTACTACCCCCATTCAAACGGACAAGTAGAGGCCATCAACAAGGTCTTGAAAACCATGATGAAACACATGGTGGGTACACACAAGTCTAACTGGCACAACATGCTCTTTTCTGCACTATGGGCATACCGGACCTCCGTTAAGACTACCACCGAATCTATATCGTTCCAGTTAGTTTATGGATTGGAGGCAGTCCTACCAATAGAGTTCGATATTCCATCACTCAAACTCGCAGTAGAACTTCTTCCGAACACCACTACCGAGGAAGAGCAATTCCTTACCTAGCAAAACTTGATGAGACCCGTCGCGATGCTACTCTTACCAACGAGGCGCATCAACGCACAGTACAATAGGTCGGTCAAACTCCGCGTCTATAATGAGGGTGAGTTGGTCCTCACATATGACCAAAGGCACGACAAGCTGGGGGCAGGTAAGTTCGAGTCCATGATCCCCACCAATTCCTTGACACATCTATCACATACCCCAAATTACCTATATTTAAAAATTAAAATAAAAATAGGATAAATAATTAAAATAAAAGCATCTATACTTGCGGAAGACACAAATACTTTACTTGATTACATACTCGACTCTAAGCCCAGGGTTAGCAGCATGTCAATGTTCTGTTCTTGAACAAGCATCAAGAAGCATTATAAGCAATGCAAGCATCATTAAACATCATTTAAGCATCATAAGCATTATTAATAAGCATCGTTAAGCATTACAAACGTCCTTAAGCATTATAGGCATTACAAGCATCATTAATAAGCATTAATAATCTCCACATAATTAGCAACCAGAGGGTTTAAACCATTACCCAAACCCCTTGCGGATTCCAAAAACTGACTGTGTAAATTTACGGTTTCGCAACCCCGTCTTCCAAAATTGAGGATGTGGGTTGCAGAACCCCAAACTTCGACCTTTTTACCTTACAGTTCTGCAATCCGCATTACGGATGCGGGTTGCAGAACCCCAAACTTGACCGCTTTACTTTACGGTTCTGCAATCTGCAATCCGCATTTGCGGATGCGGGTTGCGGAAACCCAAACTTGACCATTTTACATTACGGTTCCACAATCTGCAATCCGCATTGCGGATGCGAGTTGCGGAACCCCCAATTTTAGTTGTTCACAACACGGATCCGCAATCCGATTTCTGCAATTGCGGATGCGGGATTGCGGCACCCCAAATTTTCTAGGGTTAAACATGGTATTTCTGGTTGCGGATTTGGTGAAATCAACGGCTCATAGAAGTCGGATCTTAGGTAAAGTTTGGACAATTAATTAACAGATTTAGGGTTTGCAACACTGTAAATTATCCTTTTAATTCGGTTATGAATGACTCCAATTAAATCAATAAATAGAAAAGAAATAAACGCCCAAGTTATAGGATCTTAAATTTTTAAGCCATTCGGATATGTAACAGCTCTGAGAGTACAAACCCTACTTATCTATTTGTCTCTGTATCAAAAGTATAACAGTTTATTCTGTACTTATCCATATATGAACAACATTATAGATTAAAACGCCTAATCCATAAACCCATATGCAAAGAATCCTGAACAATATTTGGCTTATAACGATGACATGATAAATAGAAATTGATGCATGATTGATATAGCTTCTGCATATAAACTGAGAAAACTTAATCCTAGTGTTTGAATATCTTGCATGCAAGTCCAGAAATGAATAAGAACATCTACAGTGATAAGTAATGTACAGTAAAACATTATATCATAAGCAAGATATCGATTATGTTAATATGCATAAGCAAGATCACATGCAAGAGTAAAATAATCAGAAGTGCGTAGTAAAAACATTATATGAATCATGCATAAGCCAAATAATCATTCCTGAGTAGCATGCATAAGCCAGCTAATCATTTCTGGTAACATGATGTTACACCCAAAATCTCACCATCATGAGACATATATCAACTCAGTGCCTCAATCCCTGAAGTTCCATGATCAAGTAATTCAGTTAGAGCAAGTTGATGTCCTTTGTCCACATTCCTAATTGGGTCGGAGCATGTTGTCTTTGGGGTAGAAGCATCGGCGCAGGTTGTCCTCATGCAGCCTGCGCCGGAGTCAGTTTAATGAGATAAAGGTAGCTTTCGAGCGAATTCTAGAAGTTGGATGAGGTGGATCTCTATCCCTAACTCCTAGGTGAGCTGACCTTCGGTTCCAGCCTTGAGGAAAGATCCCTTAGCCCTCTCCCCATGATCCTCAACCTACTCTATCCACTTGGACCTATAAATTCAAGAGCCCTCTCCATTCCAAAAGGAGGAAGGCTATAGCATCCATATGCTAGTGAAATAAGCTTAGGAGATCATCATTCATCCATTGGAGGCACCCATTTCTCCTTAGAGGCATTGGCTTGGCTTGTTGGAGGAAGATTGCAACGTTAGGGCTTGGTTGTAATCCTCACTCTTCTATGTATTTCCATGTTTATATAGTAATACAAAACTCTTTCCATAAATGTATTTTTGTTCATTGATATTTATAGTTTACTTCCTTAACTGTTTACTTACATCAATTATTGTGTAGATGTATTGTTATTACTTATTTGTCTCTTGCATGTTCTGGCAGGTCTTGCAGCCATAGATATGACAACCTTAGAACTTGGAGCGACAAAGGAGAAGAAGATCTACATATCTGAAAGGTAATATGTCTACATCTCTCAATCTCTAATTGGATCTAGGAAGGTAGATTTGCATTCTGTCTGATTTGTTCTAGATTCGCATTGAACTAAGGAGCTCATGCCTTAAGTCCACTTTCGATAGATTGTCCGGTAACAAATTTGGCGACCATACTAGGGATACGCACGTTGTTTTAAGTTTTCAATTTGAATATCATCTTCTTTGATTTCTTAGTGAGCCATTTCATTTGCCTCTTAAGCCTTTTTCACCATCAAATCTTCTTGTTGAAGAGCCTATTAGCTTTCCCTAAGTCTGTGTGTAATTATCAAACCCTTTTTGCTGCTCATCCTTGGAGATCTTTTTTATTTTTTGCATTGGAATTTCTCCCGACGCACCTAGGCAGTATAGCCAAAGCGTCGTCCACTCCTGGGCACATTTTGCTCCTCTGCAACCTACGCCAACGGCGCTTATCCCAGTTCTGCATTCTATGTCGCCGGCACAGACCACATACATTTGACCTGCGTCGGGCGCTCTGTGCCTGACCACAGGCTGCATCGAACCCTCAAGCCTCGGTTTTGGGTCATCTCCTCTCCATTTTTAAGTTTGGTTTGATTTGCAGACCTCTCTATACTGTACTTTCTAGTCAGGGATCTTGTGATTTTTGCATTTGTAGTGTTTGGATTTGTTTGGATTGGTTGGGTCCTATTTTGGACAAGCTTGAGACTTGGTAGTGGTGGACACTTTAGTCTCCCCCACCTTCATCCACTTGACCTTGCATTCCCTCCTTTCCTCACCGGATCTAGTCACTACATTGGATCTGATTCCATACCTCTTTTTGCCCACATCTTTTAGTTTTGCTTGCATCCGATTGTTTTTTAGTGTCTTGTGTGTTTTCGGTTCGTATGAGTGCTTGTCATTTTCTTGTGAATTTTTTAATGATTAGAGTACTGCAAGTAATCTTTTCTTTTCAGCCATTTATATTTGAAAGCATTATTATTGTCAAGCGTTGTCTTGGTGCATTCATTGGAAGATCAAAAAGTGCTTCATTTTTACCCTTTTTCAAGTTAATTTGAGAATTGTTGTAAAAGTTGTTTCATGCATTGGAGTTTATCATTCATAAGTCTTTTGGAAAGTTTGAAAGAAAAGTCAATTATTTGTGTTTTTCACGAATTATGAGCCATTCATTTTCTTGAAAAATCCAAGTGAACTCAAGTTTTTGCAAAAGTGATTCCATGCTTGAGAAAGTTATGTGCATTTTTTGTTTTCCATGCTTTTAGGCTATGAACAGTTAGTTTGCTCTAAGTAGAAATTATCTCTCTTTTCATCACTCAGTTTCATTTTTTATTTGAAAAGACAAAAAGAAAAGCTTTGATTTGGTCTTGATGTGTTGTTGATTTTCATGTTTTGTTTGAAAAAATGGAAAAGAGTACTTTCATTATCATTTTTGGTAGAATTGAGATTTGTTGAAAATTTGTTGTTTTGGTAAAAACCACTTGAAAAAGATTTCTCTCTCCCGTACATAGATTTCATAAAAACAAAAAGTGCATTTTTTCATGTAGATAGGGCTTGCATTATGATTACATTTATGTACTCACCTCATGCATTCACCTAACTATCCAAATAAAATTATTGGTATAACTAGGGTAAAATTTGTAGTAACTTGTGTGTTAAGTTAGAGACGTGTTTCGGCATCGTAAAACGTGGCAGCTGTCGTTACTTGCCTGCACTGCATTCCAGGGGTATTGTAGTTCTTCTACGTACCAACCAGTATATTGAATCTCTTTCACATACCAACCGATATATCGAAGTCTCTTTCAGGTACCCTAGGGTATATCAAAACGCACTTCACGTACTCGACGTATATCGAAAGGTGTTTCACGTACTTGGTAGTATATCGGAAGGCTCTTGCCGTACGGTTGTGCATTAAACAGCACCACTACGGATTTGAGCTCCCATGTACCTTGAGTATATCGAGAGACACCATTAGGATTGTTGAAACCAACTAAGCAAACCATTTGGCCATCTTGGCAGAGCAATACACTGAGAACAACACTCGGGGAGATTACTACGCACGTGTCGTCCAGGTAGTCGGGTATTCAGGCAAGGGAACAGTCCCAATCCTTCTTGTCGCATTTTACTGTTGGACCCTGCTGTATATAAAGAGTTGCGAAGCCTTGACAATCATGTGAGGTTCCAGACTTTTGAATCCACACCTATTACATAAGTTTGCTTGTGGCCTTAGTTTGTGTAGATTTTTTTGGACTGCTTTTCTTTTGTTTAGAATACTCTTAGGAGAAACTCTGGTTCAGTCACTCTGGCTGACTTTCCTTGGAGAAGGTCCTGCAGAATTTTGAACTTACTACCCAAATATCCCCTTAATTAGGAGGTAATTTCGAGGGTAAGAATGGACCCACACGTCACAGTCGTGTCACCTGAAGTAGAAAACCCTACTTTGAATGTTGGAGCACACATGTTCCCTCCAAACTCACCCACCTCCAACCCCTCAAGGGGTGAAGAGGCAGAAACTTCCACTTCACAAGACGTACCTCTCCCTCCCGTTTTATTGGGAGAGCCTGGATCTGTGGAATGGTTAAATCCCTCCCAGGATGACCCTGTATCAGCTGCATTTGGTCCAACTGCACCATTTTGGGAAACATCTCTAGGTCAACATGTGGCTCATTTTTCCATTTCATCCCCACCCAATTGGGCTACTCCTAAAGAACTTCTGGCACCCTTCCATAACCGCCTAGATAGATTACGTGCCATGGGCAAGGAATTTCGAAGACAAAGTCTTTTACGAAGGGCGGAAAACCTGACGTTACCCGCATATTGGCAGATCCCGATTCGCTCTCTATCTTATGACTCACCTGAACCATCCATCCACAACATGACCACTTATGAACCTAGTCAACCCTCACTTCCTACAAGTACATCCCTTAGACAGGAGACCAGTTCTATACCCCAAATGACTCAACCTGTTGAAGGACAACAGTCCAACACTCCTCTTACTACTACGAGAACATTACCCACTCCTCCCCACCCCAAACCTCACGGGGAGGATACTCTTTACCCCCTACTTTCCTTCCAATTAATGTTAATCCCGTAGCAGATAATCAACAACCCACATTGGGTCAACCATTGATAAGTGGTCAGCACGTTGTTGCTGGGGGTCAACCCCCATCTCCTAACCATAATGCTAGAGCAGGAATTCCTCTCGGACCTTCCCTACCCATCAGGGCGTCCACCATGGGATTATCTCATGTTGGTGGACCATTCAATTCAACTCAACCACCATGGATTCAAGCGTATCCAGGTTATCTTAACCCTATGTTGGGACAATTCAATACTGAAAACGCACTCTACGGGATCCCTTATCGTAGAAATCCATACACTCTATGGGGACACCAAAATGTTTTACAACATGGACCCCCACCAACCGTCCCTCAAGTACCACCACCCTCATTCGATCCCCCTCCACCTCCTGCTGGAGGTGGCGGGCCCCCATATAATTTCAAAGGCGGCGGACCTCTACCTTCTGGTGGAGGACCACCTCATTCTGGAAACCCTGGCCCACCCCCTCCCGGCGGCGGTGTTGGAGGCCCTCCCCCTCTCGGTGGAGGTGGAGGCTTTCCCCCTTTCGACGCAGGCGGAGGACCACCCCCCCCCCTGGGAGGCGACGGTCCCCCACCTTATGGTGGAGGACCACCCTATTCTGGTGGCGATGGTGGAGGACCACTCTATTTTGGTGGAGGTGGCAGAGGAGGACCACACCCTTCCAGTGGCAATGGTGGCGGAGGCCCCCACCCTGCTGGTGGCGGTGGTGGAGGCCCCCACCCTTCCGGCGGAGGCGGTGCACCACCACCCCCTCCCAGCGGAGGCGGCGGAGAACCACCTTATCCCGGTAGAGGCGGCGGAGGCCCACCTTATCCCAGTGACGACGATGGACCCCCACCATTTGGAGGAGGTCCACCCCCTCCCGACGGTGGCAGCAGACCCCCACCTTATCGTAACAGACCACCCTATTATGGCAGCGGACCTACATATGGTCCAAGCGGCACACCTCCTTACGACCATTTTCCTCAAGGAACACCCTACAACCAGTCGATGCAAGGTCCCACTGGTCCATACATGCCATATCAGTACCCGCAACCGAATCAACAGCTGTCTTTCTTGGCTACTTTAGACCTACCCGACCTATCTCATCTGACCAATGACCCCATCTTCCACGGACATAATTGGCCACCAATTCTGGTGAAACTACCATCCGATATTCCCAAATTTGATGGAAAACCTAGTGAGGATCCAAAAAATCATGTGATGAGATACCATTTATGGTGTTCATCCAACTCCTTGATGGATGACTCGATTCGTCTTAAGTTATTCCAACAGACTCTCACCGGCCCAGCTGCCAAGTGGTATATTGAATTACCACCCAACTCTTTTCCAGATTTCTGCTCTCTTGCTATGTCATTTTTGACCCATTTCCAGTTGCCCCTTCGCTATGAGACTGGTACGTACTTACTAACCTCGCTCCATCAAAACACCACCACTCATATCTCAGATCATATCCCTGAGTGGAGGAGGAGATGACATCTTATTAAGGCTCATATTCGAGACCAACTCTTAGCTAACTGGTTCACACAGTCTCTCTTACCTGTCATAGCTCGAAACGTGGCCATGGGAGGGGTCGTCACTGAGGAACAGGCTATTACCTGTGCCCATTACTTAGACCTGGTATATGCTCAATCCGGCACGTTGTATGAAATTGTTCCTGACGCACCCCACCCTACGTATGACCCTACAAAACCACCCAAGGGACCTCAGGCCGATGGCATCATTGGTTCCCTTACCTCCCAGCCTTCTACTCCAACCGGTGGACTGTCGAACCCCCAGGGTTCTTCTCCATCCTCACCACAGGCTAGCAACAGCACCACCAAGTCACCCATTCCTGCCTCCACCGAAGAGGTGAATTCTATTCAATCAGCTTCATCTCATAAATCCAGTGGTAAGAAGAAAAACAAAGGCAAACCTAAGAAATATTCTAATCAACAGGAGCCCAAGAGCACCCCTGAAGACACCAAACAGGAGAGAAAGTTGAAGTATCCTTGTTTGTTGTGTGTTGGAGATCATTTCTCTAAGGAATGTCCCCACTGAGACGAAGTACAGAAGTTTCTCAAGGGAAACCCTACTCCCGCAGTTCTCAATGATCCCTTCCCTACTCAGAATCAATAGTTGATTGCTCAAGCCTCCCCTGCACATGGCGAGGCATCCTCCATCGCGCATGTTCTCATGATGCGTAGTGAGATAGTGAATTTGAACACACGATCGTGTTCATATGACTCAGTCCCTCCGAAGGAACCTGTTGGAATTAATACTGAAAAAGCTTCCACTTCTATGCCCGATGTTACCATACCGCAAGCCTCTCTCACCATTCAGAAGCCTTCTTTAAAGTCAGTTATGTGTCCGCCCAAGAGCATGATTCGGAAAGCAGTTTTCAATCCCAATGCTCGGGCAGCTCAGAATTACAATATTATAGAGGACTTGGCGCAAGCTCCTTATGCCATGTCGACGTTAGAGGTCTTGCAGAATTTTCCTAATCAACGCAAGACTCTTCTTGCTACCATTGGTGCAGTAGACCCGGATTCCTTGAATACAATCATGTTTCGAATTGAGTATTTTAAACCGAGGCTTTCCCACCAACTTGCATTTCAAGTTGCTATGAACGTTGCTGGGAAAACAGTCCATCGTACTGTACTAGATGAAGGGGCTTCTACCTCAGTCATGTCATTGTCATGTTGAAGAGCCATTGGTTCTCCCGAACTAAACCGTTCTCCCACCACCTTGAAAGCATTCAACGGTCGTGGCTTTCAACCCCATGGGCTATTACAAGCCTTAGCAGTTGAGTTGGGGGGTAAGACCCCAACCATTAACGTGGAAGTAGTCACAACCCCTTTGGATTATAATCTCTTACTTGGTCGTAATTGGTTTTACGCCATGACTGCGGTCACATCATCTGTCTTCTTCATAGTGCAATTCCCCCACCAAGGTCGAATTGTCATTGTCGACCAACTGGACTTCTGCACACCAAACACCGCTACTTATCCCGGCGATAATGTCCCATTGCTTGGACAATCTTCGTAGCTGTATGAGAGCATGGGGTTCGGCCTCATAAAAGACTCATCTCTTATGGGCATCTTTCCAACCCCGAATCTCGCTAATCATGTTGCCACGCTGAACATGATCTCCTCTGGGATTTCATCTTTCCCCAACTCTAACGATCAATGGCTTGTGCCTGATGAAGCCACTATGCACCTAATTATAGACTCCATGCCTCTTTCACCCGCTAAACTTACTTACAAGGCTATCCAGTCAGCACCCGAGGACCACTTGGTTGTGGCCTCTACATCCTATTCTCTACAGCAAACGTCATCCTTACCCGATCCTTTGCTCCATACCTTTCCATCTGATGAGTCCATCATGGAGATTATGAATGCGGATGACCCTCCGTGGGAAGACCTCCACCATCGATCATCTTTCCTTCCGCCATTGGATTCTTAGAGAATAGCATCACCACCATTTTTACGCTAGATGTCTACCCTTACCCTCAGTCCCCGATACTCACATGTCATACAGACACTGATGGCACCTTGGCAAACATCGAAGCCACCACCCCAATTGACATCTCAGTTACCCCTAGTGTAGTGGAACATATTCGTTTAGGCCATAAATGTTCCCCTGAAGAGATTACTACTTTTACGGCCTTATTCAAGCAATTTCGAGACGTGTTTGCTTGGACCTACGAGGAAATGCCCAGGATAGACCCTTCTATTGTTTCACATGAAATCATAACCTATCCTGATGCTAAACCAGTCCGCCAAAAGTTACGACTGGTACACCCTCGAAAAACTGCGGCAATCAAGGCAGAAATTGAGAAGCTCTTGAAGGCTTGCTTTATCTGCCCTGTTCCATTAACAAAATGGGTCTCAAATGTCGTCCTTGTGGCTAAGAAGCAGGGCACCATTCATGTCTATGTCGATTATCGAGATTTGAACAAGGCTTATCCTAAGGACAACTACCCCACTCCCTTTATCGATCATATCATAGACAATTGTGCTAAAAGTGTCATCTTTTCATTCATGGATGGATTTTTCGGTTACAACCAGATTGACATCCACCCGGTCGACCAACATAAGACAGCTTTCATATGCCCTTGGGGCACGTTTGCTTATCGCAAGCTCCCTTTTGGTCTAAAAAATGTTGGTGCCACATTCCAGCGGGCCATGTCGTACGCTTTTCATGATGTGAAGGACTTCGTGGAACCTTACGTTGATGACCTACCTGCCCATTCATGACACCGTGAGTTCCACATTGATCATCTGACAGCCGTATTCCTCAGAAGCAGGTGGTATAACATCCGCCTGAACCCTCACAAGTGTATCTTCTGCGTCGAGTCCGGACGCCTCCTAGGTTTTATCGTTTCGAAGGATGAGATCCGCATTGATCCCTTAAAGGTGGACGCCATTGTTTCTCTCCTACCTCCTACTAACATTACAGAACTACAAAGTTTGTAAGGGAAGGCAACTTACCTACGGCGTTTTGTCTGTAATTTCACTCAGAAGACACAGGGTTACATGAGATTACTAAAGAAGGATGTCTCGTTCATTTGGGACGATCAAGCGCAACAATCCTTCGATAGTCTTAAACATGCCATTATGCATGCCCCTGTGCTCCAACCGCCCAATTACTACAAAGATTACATTATTTATCTTACCGCTTCTGCCACCACGATCGCCTTGGTCTTAGTGCAAGAGTACACAAACGCCCAGGAACATGTGATATATTACCTAAGTAAGGGTCTTATTGACTCTGAAACTCGCTACTCACATGTCGAGAAACCTGCTCTCGTGGCAGTCATCACCGTCCAAAAGTTCCATCATTTCATACTGCTCTGCACCACCACCATCATTGCTAACTCGAACCCCATGTACCACATTTTAACACGCCAAGTACTTGGGGGCAAGTATTCACGTTGGATCATGATACTTCAGGAGTTCGACCTCCTCTTCGAGAAAGCCAAGTCTAGGAAGTCTCTGGTGTTTGTCGAGCTCATTTGTGATCTTTCCCGTGTCGATTTAGGATCTGAGCCCAATGATTCTCTTCCAGACGAATCATTGTTCCTTATCAGCACGTCTGACCCGTGGTATGGAGATATTGCCTTATATCTTCAAACCCAACGTTTCAACCCCCAACTATCTTGTGACGATCGTAGTCGTATCCGCCACCACACCAAGTATTACTTTATCGTTAGCGATACCCTGTATCGTCGTGGTATTGATTCGGTTCTTCGACGATGTCTGACACATGAGGAGGTTGAACACGTCTTGAATGATTGTCACTCTAGGGCTTGTGGCGGTCATCTCTCTGGGATGGCTACAGCCCAAGAGATCCTACGCGCGGGATATTATTGGCCATCCATCTTTAAATATTGTATTGAGGCCGTTAAAAAATGTCCCCCATGCCAGCATTTTCAAACAAAAAAGCGCACCCACCCAGCCCCGTTACACTCGGTTATTGTTGTTGGCCCCTTTGCAAAATGGGGCATTGACTTCATTCACTATAAGCCTACCTCGGCCGAGGGGCATGGTTATGTCATAGTAGCCGTGGATTACTTTACAAAATGGGTCGAGGCTATGCCTACGTACACTGACGATGGCAAAACCGCCGCACTCTTCATGTTTAATCATGGATCTCACTTCCAAGACCACATGGCTGATGAATTGAGCGCCAGATTAGGTTTTTGTCATGAAAACTCAACCCCTTACTACCCCCAATCCAACGTACAAGTAGAGGCCATCAACAAGGTCTTGAAAACCATGATTCAACGCATGGTGGGTATGCACAAGTCTAACTGGCACAACATGCTCTTTTCCGCACTATGGGCATACCGGACCTCCGTTAAGACCTCCACTGGATTTACACCGTTCAAGTTAGTTTATGGATTGGGGGCAGTCCTACCAATAGAGTGCGAGATTCCATCACTCAAACTTGCATTCGAACTGCTTTACGAACACCACTACCGAGGAAGAGCGATTGCTTTACCTAGCAAAACTTAACGAGAGCCTCTGCGATGTTGCTCTTGCCAACGAGGCACACAAGAAGCGCATTAAGGCACAATACGACAGGTTGGTCAAACCCTGCTTCTATAATGAGGGTGATTTGGTCCTCACATACGACCAAAGGCACGACAAGTTGGGGGCAGGTAAGTTCGAGTCCATGTGGCACTGATCGTACATAGTGAAACGTGTTCTGGAGAAGGGAGCCTACAAACTAGAGGATTATGATGGCATATCTTTAGGTTAGCCCCGCAACGGGATTTACCTGAAGAGGTACTATGCCTAAGATTTTCACACATAAGTATGTTGTATATATTGTACATGGCGTGTGTGTTTTGTGTGGTGTGACGCTTTTGTTTTTAGTGTGTCTAGGTATTGTTTCGTTTCTTATACCATGTTCTATCTGCATGTGCAGATGGAAACTTGCTATGGATTCACGAACAGCGCAAGCCGGCATACCCGTAACCTTGATTCAGCAGGCTGGGTACTTTATTCCCCAACCGACGAGCTCATTAACTCACGAGGAATTTGCCCAGGATTCGCAACCAACAACACCGCAGAGTATCAGGAGGTGATTGGAACCCTAAACGACGCTCTTTCCCTTGGTATGAACAATGTTGTTATCCATCTGGATTCACAACTAGTGGTTTCTCATCTTAACCGGGTCTACACTATCCGCGACCCCACTTTACTCCGTCTCTTCCAATGAGTCCATCTTCTGGAAAGGTATTTTGAATCTATTCAATACCTGCACATTCCACGAGACATGAATACAGTTGCTGACTCGATGGCCAACTTCATTTTAGATTGGTACATTGCACACACATAACATATTCATAAAAATATAAGAATAGACATAACAAGTAAATCATTCATTGTATAAGCAAACATGTAAGACGAGATCTCATAATTCACCATTATAACACAAAATGTATAAAACCACCAATAAATGTTTGTATATATATATATCAATCGATACAAAGTGGTAGTGTTGATACAAAAGTCTGAAGCATGCTAGCTTTCAGTAAGAGTCATCTCTACAAAAAATCTGAAGCCTGTAAGCTTTTAGTGTATACATATATAAGCCATGGGCCTAAACTCTACGTCGCATGACCCTAGGCCGCTCAGCTCCAAGTTGAGCATGGTAAGAGGCTACGGCCCTCGCCACCTTCCGGAGCAACGTGCCGAAACGAGTTGATACCCCAATCATCAACTCCTGATAACGGAGGGGTAGGTCATGCACAGTAGGCTCTGGGATATCTGAGGTCATCCTCTGGAGTTTCTCCCCGATCGCCTCTTGCTCCTCAAGAGCATCACGGACGGCGGGCTCCATCTCTAGCGCTCCTCCTCTCCGCACAAGGCGAGAGACTCCAAGTGGTCGCTCTGGACCCACGTCTGCAAGAAACATGTGAACGTCATCAACACTACTACAAAAGAATCATAAAATGCATAAAATATAAAAAAACACAAGCATTTGTTCTTACCAATGTCGCCCCACTGCGCCCCCTAAGGAAGCACCAAGTCTGGGTCTCCTCGAAAGTTTGTACCAGCGTATGGGTAATCCTCCACCATGAGGATCTGTCCCTGCAGACACGAGAAGAACCCTATACCAAAACTGATGATGGGACCCCCGCCACCATGGCGAGCCATAACCTCTATCCATCTCATCATGTGAGGATCACATACATCCCGATCCTCGAATTCCACTTGCGGGCACAAGTGAGGCACCCACTCCAGCATAAAGGATACCAATACCGAACCATACCCCAACTGCTTCAGCGCCCCGCGCTAGCATTTGGTCAACTGATATTGGAGGTCGGTGAGAATCCCCTCACACCAGTTAAACATAGTAGGAGTCATGCACTCCTCGGCATACATCATTTGCAATTTGCTCGCTAAGTGAGCAGATCGGCTGCTAGCAACTCACACAACGGTAAAGAGTACCGCTTGAAGAGCCCGGGTCCCTGACATCCTTGATGGGAATTTTTCCACTGACCATCGCAGTACCCGGGGTACACCACTGATCTATCATGTCCTCTACCGAACGACCACCACCTCGTGATCCGGTCAAGGACACAGGGCTCCCTCACCTGGATAACCCTGTCAAAAAGTAGATGTCCTCGACAACCATGGTAAGCGTGTGCTCACCTATCTGGAAGTGTTATTGAATAGGGTCCCAACATTGGACCAAGCATGTCAATGGTGATACTAGGGATCTCATCCCCGGCACTCAAAAATACTTGAGTAGCCCACAGTTCATCAATGTTGCAACACATTGTGGATTATTTTCCACTTGCATATCTTTGAGCTCATGCTCGCGTTCCTGCCACTCAAGAACCATTGTGCTCACCCCAAACCTATTAAGAAAGACATCTGAACACCTTTAGAACTTTGCCCAACCTTTAAAAAGTTTTTATTTTGGCTAGGTTTTGAGTTTAAATTGGTGGTTTGCGCTGGCGCAGAACATCCATGTGGACAAGGCGCCACCGGTGTAGAACTCCCTTTCGGGATCTGTGCCGGTGTGGATCCCAAAAGGGTTACCTGCGTCGGCTCTTGAGCGCAAACCTTCCAACTTAACATGCTCAAAACCTACCTAAATGCAAGAAAAAACAAATTCTAAACCACTATAAAGGTAAAGAGATGGGTTTAGGGTTACCTGTCGCTAATGGCACCTGAAATGACGGATCACAGCTCTCGGAATCAGCAGAAGAAGAACGGCTCCAAAGGGAACTTTTCACCTCTCCAACTTGGTAAAAAACAAATAGTAATTCTTTTTACTATTTACCCCTATTTATATTGAAAAATAGCATATTCCCTTTTTAATTTATTCTAGAATGGGTTATTTTGCTATAGTTGGGCTTTTTATATCCGGTTAATCAATTTTGACCTAGTTTAAAGCTTGCAGGTGAAGGTTAACGCCACTTTGATCAAGTTTTTCGTGGTTATGATCTTTTTGCATATATTCTCAAGTATGAACACTCATAGAGCGTCTTTTTGTCATTATTTTGCTCATTAAATACAAATTCTTAATGACAATTGAACTAACTCTTTGTTCTTTCTCGTGCTCGATAAACAATGAGAATGAGTCACTGAGTTATAGTTTATCACTTTTTCGGGCTCATTAAACTCCTACAAAAAAGGAACCCCCCTGAAGCTTTTCTTTAAGCTCTTTTCAAGCTCTCTAAATACGAAAAGATCGCCAAGCGAACTTGATGCGTTCACGCTTGTAAAAGTATTTGAATGATCGTCTCCCTGGTGATAGTTTACCCCTTTTTTGGACCAGGGGGCACTACTTACGAAAAAGGAATACTCCAGCCAATCATGACTGGAAGAGTCCTCTCTCGCGTTGTTTTACCCTTTTCCAGGTGAAGAGGCTAACCTTATGAAAAACGACCTTTGGAGTCTTCTTTAGTTCTTTTCAGACTCTCTAAACATGAAATGACACCGATTTTACCTTCAATGGACTCGTTAAAACTCAACATTGAAGATCCCGTCATGGGATGAACCCCTCCTTTCCCAGGTTCAGAAAACATTTGGGATTGGACTCATCTATGAGATGAGCTATACCGAGCATCTGGTTACCCTCATCAAGCTCGTTAAAAACACATGAGGCACACATCAGTCACGATGGGGAAAAAGGAAATTTTTTTGTGTTACACCTTTACCTGTGGCAGTACTTAGTTGTTCTTGAACATGGAACTCATTTGCACTTGCATTCAGTACTTGGATAATCCATTTGTCCTTGAGTCTTGTTAACTTTACGAGTCTTGTTACTCCTTTGGGTCATCCAAAGAATGTTTTCACCATTGGTTGCATTAGGAATTGGCGTCATTCTCGTCATGTCAATACTGCCAAGTCATGCCATGCCCATGTTCAAGATACGTTCACCACTCATCATCTGCAGTCAGTACACCTTCCATCATGTTGGTCTACTATGAGTCAGTCTTGCATGTTACGATACCATCCGATCTACTCCAAACATTTGTTATCGAGTTTCATGTCGATGATGGGAGATTCATCATGGCCCTCCTTCGATGGATTCATCCTTGTTGACTTCAACACATCATCTGAGGACTAAATCTAGGAACCAATCGAGTACCTTGGGCCTGCATGCCTCAATGGCAGGTTACCTCGTTTTCGACATGAGTTTGCATCATTGACTCTTGATTGAAAGATTTCGTCAAAGCGTTTGACTTCAACTCATTCATTCGCGCTTGATGATATGTACTATGATACCTTGGGGATCATTGACATTAATGGTGATTTCCCTCACGCTTGTTAACAGTATACATCAATGACTGGTAATCAAGTGGTTTCTACCATGTTCGATGTCAAGATATTTGTAATCACATGGATTGATTCGTATCATTGCGGGTTCGGCTTGAAGACCCTGGGGAGTCATGTTTTACCCAGGTTGCGATGGAGATTGTTTGAGTTATATCACATGGATCCACTTTGTATTGGCCATGGCTATGTTATCATCTCATCATGGATCTACGCTTGTGTCTAGTAGCCTGATTGTGTTCAGTCGATCTTTACTACCATGGATCTGCATTGTATTGGTCGGAAGCCATGTTATGAGTCATACGAGACTGTGTTCTCAGATTCAGTTGTACTGCAGGAGCATCTTCCATCCAACAAGTCCTTGCCATCCTTCTATCAAAGCATTTCACCTGTCTAGTTCTATCAACTTCATGCTTTGGGGGGCATTCTATTACACCCAAAATCTCACCATCATGAGACATATATTAACTCAGTGCCTCAATCCCTGAAGTTCCATGATCAAGTTAGTCAGTTAGAGCAAGTTGATGTCCTTTGTCCACATTCCTAATTGGGCCGGCGCATGTTGTCTTTGGGCAAGAAGCGCCGACGTAGGTTGTCCTCATGCAGCCTGTGCTGGAGTCGGTTTAATGAGATAAAGGTAGCTTTCGAGCGAATTCTAGAAGTTGGATGAGGTAGATCTCTATCCCTAACTCCTAGGTGAGCTAGCCTTCGGTTCCCTAGCCTTGAGGAAAGATCCCTTAGCCCTCTCCCCATGATCCTCAACCTACTCTATCCACTTGGACCTATAAATACAAGAGCCCTCTCCATTCCAAAGGGAGGAAGGCTATATCATCCATATGCTGGTGAAATAAGCTTAGGAGATCATCATTCATCCATTGGAGGCACCCATTTCTCCTTAGAGGCATTGTCTTGGCTTGTTGGAGGAAGATTGCAACGTTAGGGATTGGTTGTAATCCTCACTCTTCTATGTATTTCCATGTTTATACAGTAATACAAAACTCTTTCCATAAATGTCTTGTTGTTCATTGATATTTATAGTTTACTTCCTTAACTATTTACTTAGATTATTGCGTAGATGTATTGTTATTACTTGTTTGTCTCTTGCATGTTCTGGCAGGTCTTGCAGCCACAGATCTGACGACCGTGGACCTTGGAGCGACAAAGGAGAAGAAGATTTATAGATCTTAAAGGTAAGATGTCTACATCTCTCAATCTCTAATTCAATCTAGGAAGGTAGATTTGTACTATGTCTGATTTGTTCTAGATTCACATTGAGCTAGGGAGATCATGCCTTAAGTCCGCTTTCGGTAGATTGTCCAGTAACACATGCATGTACAGTAAATCATTAGATATCATTTGCAGCAATAGATAGTTCAGACATGGATAAATAGACCTGAACTAAGCAAATGAAATTATTAGATCCTATCTACAGTAAATAGACGGTTCATAAACCAATGAACAGAATGTTATCTAAACAATGAAATCATTAGATATCATAGACAAAACATAACCTAATCTAAACAATGCGATTCACAATAATTCAGGCAAATCAAAAATAAATAAAATAGAACCTAATCTTAGCCCTGCAACCAACAGATAAATTTAGAAAGGAATAGGTGGAACCAAAACTAAGTTATGCAGTCAACAAATAGTTCGGAAATGAATGAGATAGAACCAAGTCTGAGCGATGAAATCATTAGGTATTACTTCCAAAAATACATTTCAGAATAACCACCAGATCCTGAACTAAACCATGCAATCATTAGCTATTAGCTCCAGTGAGCATACATGTCAGAAAAGAAATAAACAAACTCTGAACTAAATAATATAATCATTAGCTATCATCTACAAAAATCAAACATTTCAGAAAAAGATAGCAGAACCTGAATCTGAGCAAGGGAAAATCAAAGCTGAAGGTCGTCGTTCCTCTGAACCAACTCCTAGAGCAGCCAAACTACTTGCTCTAAAACCCTTGAGCCTGTTTGTTGAACCACAAGGACAAAGTCTTGGTCACAGAGTCCCTCTTGCAAGTTAGGTCACAACCTCACTTCACCATAAGCCTCATGCTCAATGGGTGAATCCAATACTCAATGTATTTTCCCCTTCATCATGCCCTCCCTGTTCAGTGGATTAAAACATTGCTTTGTAGCATTTTCCTAGGCCCAGGACTTAGGTCATTCATGAGACTCCTGCACATAACGCTTCAACAGGGGTCACGACCTGCACATTTTGGGGGAAGATGCCTCCTGCATCATGTGCACCTTTACTAGGCTGGCTTGCGATACTGGGTTTCTCCTGACACTTATCTTTCCCTCCTTGTGGGTCAACAAACACTCTTCAACGGCTTCCTTCAGCTTTGATCCCCCTTATTTAATTATTTAAAAATAATAATAATTCTTTCACAATTGCTTTGACCCCGCTTGGTCAATTAATGTCAAATAAAAATAATAACATAAGGTTTTATAAAAACAATAATAATTAGGGTTCCTAGGGGTGTTACAACATCATCCAACCACCTCCCCAATACTTGGACGAGCATCTAAACACCATCTTCTTTTCACCAACACAATACCAAGATATACAATTTCTCTGCTAAATAGTCCCTCGGGTCTACTAGAAGGCATTTCCCTTCACTACTCCATGGTTCCCTTAGGAAATCCTCCCCCTTTAATAATCTCTATGTGTTGGCAAGAAGGTTACAGTCTAGGACACCATGACAAGTGGGAATACCATTGGACACTTGTGTAACACTATAGCATTTCCATATCCAACCACACTATGTACTTACCCATGACTATCTCACATGGCATTTGCTACCACAACATGACCATAAGTCGTCACTTTCCTTGGTTATTAACTCATACCCAACATACACACATGGTATGATATTCTTTCATATGAATGCATTCTAAATTCTAAACAATTAGATGGTATAAGAATCTTTTCCCTTGCTACCCCATACCTCACCAAACCCTGTGGGATATCAGTCACATAAATGCATTCAATATCACATACATACCAATTTATGATGATTAAAAATATGGTTGAAGGGATTCTTACCCAATCCCCTTTTTAGCACTTAAGCAATTAGCATAAATAAACCATTACCTGCATGGTTTCCATCAACAACTTTGATGTTACATGATCAGTTGGTCTCTTGCAAAGGATTACACCATAATTCCACCAACCTCTTGAACATAGATTCATTGCCCCGGCCTTTCTTCACAATGTTGTTGGTCACATGCAACAACATCATCAACATCTTCAACCATGCTTCAACAATCTCTGGTCAGAGAATCATCATCAACCACAATAATTGTCATTAGTGGCTCATTACGTATGTAAAACCATATTGTTTTTAGCAATTTGCAACATCGTATGTATGCACAAGCATATTCACATGCACTATGCATCATCTCTTAATATGCCCACTAGTGCATATGCATTCCAACTATCCAATCTCGTGCATTTCCAACATTCCTATGCCGTAATTTCATATGTATAAATATCAGAAATTATAAATATAACAACAAGAGAAGAGCCCAGGAATACTCCGTCTCCAACTCCTCATCATAGCATGGAATTCCTCTTCCTCATCATAATTGATCCAATTCATGGCATATCTGCCAAGAACATAAGGGATCATTAGCTATGATTTTTCTCACCAAGTAGCAATTCAGTACATATACACATCTATATTAATTATACTTGCTACTTTCCCAGCATGCAATTTTTATGCTAAAAACAAAAATAGTTTAAGGTGAGAAATTTCCCTCTTTATCAATGTTTCCTTATGGAGATCATTATCCAATTTCTGCTACACCCATCTATCTATTAAATATATAGCACCAGGAGACATTCTCCAAGCCAATATTGTGTATCCAAGATTGATCCTCCCGTATAGAGGTGAGCACTTTGATTGCCTTTCGTGTAAAGGTTATTCCTCTCGTATAGAGGTAATTGATCAAAGTAATGATGTTGTAAAGACTTGTTGGACAAGGCTTTGAACTTGAGTGTATCAAGTCGTTATTATCATTTGAACCTTCTATATAAAGGTATCCATGAGATGGACCTCTCGTATAGAGGTGAACCTTCCGTATAAAGGTATCCATGAGATGGACCTCCCGTATAGAGGTGGACCTTCCGTATAAAGGTCGTGTTTTACTTGTTAAAAGCATTTAATGTTGTGTGATATATTATTAACCATGATCACCAGATTGCTATTACTTTAGAGATTGATCACCTCTAAAGTGAATTACTTTAGCATATGATCATTTGGTCCAGATTAATATAATATGATCACAGCATCTGAAAATTCTTCTTAGTATAATGTAATATGATGGATAATTAAAGTTAGCACATATTGACCATGCAGTAAGAGATCAATAAATAAAAGATAAAGCATAGAGATCAAGAGAATTCGAAATTTCTCTTGCAGACACTTTAGTTAATTAAAGAGAACTCAAATTATTAAAGCTTCAGTTAAAGCATCAATTAAAGATATGTCTTCGTTAACTAAAGAACTCACAGCAGTCACTTCAAGTAAATCAATTAACATGATTTCAGCTAACTAAGTGTTAAATAAAAGGGACTAGTTAACTAAAGTATTTACACTTTAGTTAAACTAAAAGATGACACTTCAGTTAAAGAGAATATCTAGTTAACTAAGTGTTATTGCATGACGACACTTATGTTAAACTAAAAGATGACACGTGAGTTGTGACACTTGCATGTCGACACTTAAGTTAGCCACCTAACTAAGTGGGCAAGCTTTCAATTAAGAGGCAAGTTCATCCTAAGTGACAACTTAGTGAGATGAAGCACTGCATGAGAAGTGGGGGCACACCACTCCATGCAAGATTAATACATCCAGTTTGTGGGTAAGTTTATCTTGGAGTTAGAAGTTAAAAATAGAAGAGAAGAATGTATAAATATGATATACATGATTGTTGAATGCAGTGTGAAGCGAATTCTCTTCTCCATTGAAGGCAAGGTGCTTCTCTTTGTGCAGGGTATTTTTCATGCTTGTTATTGTTGTGATGGGCACACATCCGATTGATCTCTCTATCGCGTTTGTATATTCACCAAGAAGTTTGGTGATATCTTATCTTTCGAAAGCAATCTGCTATGTTGTAAAAGAAAGCATTCTCTGCTATCCATTATATTATACTGAGAAGAATTGTTGGGGTTTTTGTTCTCATAATTTTGAGGATTTTCCCCAGGCTATATCTTGTGTTATGGTTGTATGAATTTCATGGATTGAATTGTCTCATTGCTTCAAGTATCTGCATCTAAAAGAATTAAAGATCAAAGCTCAACCAAATTTCAACACTATCGGCCTTTTGTAGCTTTCCTTGGTCATTACAACAGTTATCAGTGCACTCTGTTCACATTTCCTTGCTACTCCAATTGTGAGCAATCCTGGCCAATCCCAACTTGACCTTTCTTGGACTTCTTGGCACTTAACAACACTACAATTTATTCCATTCCAACTCCATATGGAGTCTCTCCAAGGTCCATTATATGTCAATGTGACTCATTTAACTATGAGACTTGATTTCCGTTCCCATGGAAATATTTTCCATAATTATGAACAACATAATAGATTCACACACAAGAATGCATCATTCCCTAATTGGCAACCTTTGCATGGCTACTATATCACACTTGTATCACAATCATGAACCACAGGATAAGTCCACATATTGGAATGTCTTATTCTATCAATGACAACTTCTTGGTGAATGGAATTTCCTTACCCATTCTCATTGCTTACACATAAGTTGTTGGTTCATATCATGCAATATCCTGCAACTTCTCTTAGAATGCATACACTTTCCCACAAGGATGATTCACTCATCACCTTTACAAGTTTCGTGTCCTTTACCTATTGGCCTATTCCATACCTTGTTGATCATTCTCTTATGGAATACAATATCCATATCCAATAAACAAGATATTTTGTGGTTCTTCCTTGCAATTCAAATTGCACACATTAATCACAACAATACTTTGGATGCATTCTTATCCAAGGCATCAATGTCCAATATCGGTCTCGTTTATTCTTTCATGATTAGACATGGTTGCCACTTCTCAATAATGCATATGACAACTAATTACTCTCATTAATGCATCTCCAAAACCCCTTTATGCAATTCACACTGCACATTCTAAACATATAGAATGCATTGCATACATTCTAGCTAAGAAATCATCAATTCATGTTAGTTCCTTTCTTCCATAATGAGTGTTTGTAAGGTACAATATGCAAGAGTGTATTATTATCCCTACTCATTAATGATACTACTACCTTGTTACCAAGTATCCAACCAAACTTGGTCCAATTCTTCACATTGCTAGCTAACAACCAATGTTACCATGCTCACTTTCCCAACTGTGCCTCCACTTTATTGTGAGAGCATCATTACCATGATATGGGTATCATCATATTTACTCATTTTGAGACACTTTAATCTTGGGTACACTCTTATACCATTGTTGCAATGTCCCTCGGGGATATCAAATGGACTTAGGGACATATCATTAGCTCTAAGAGGCAAATTACAAAGTTTAATCACAACGGAGAAATAGAATAAATACTTAATTTCAATTTCCACAAATTAATTACGACAAAATATCGATAATCGCAAATTAATTAAAACAAAATTCCCATCTAAGCAAGCAACTGAACCAAGGCTGGAAAAGCTTATCCAACACTGTCTAACATCATTATACATCCATCCCAAGCCATAACACATGTTACTTGTACCCAAAAAGGTCATTTCCAACAATATGTCATTAACTAATTAATTAAGGTAATTGCTAATTATGACACTTAACTTACAAATGACGACACTTAGCATAAAATAATGAGTTCAACTAATTAACGCAATTTATCAATCCCGATGGATAATTAACACCTACATCCATGTAAATATGGCCAAATAACCATTTTTAAATAGTTAAACATAATATACACAAAAATGAGATACCAAGACTAGTCAACTAATTTCACTAAGCAAACAACTAGTCTTGTGCATTTTCGACGCACGGCCATACAACTATCCAAAAAGTGAACCTGCATTCATTATGTGCATAAATAAGCATGCATGTATAGAAAAATAAAAGTACATTTTCAGCTTTGATCCGAGTACATAAACGAAGAATCTTTCAAGTTTAATCAGTACAACTAGTTAATAAACACTACTACGAATTCAATCAAACCAATCATACTTAGTTCTACGACACATAGAGGTGAAGGTAAAAATCTGGAAAATAGAATTATACAACACAAATAAAGTACCAAAATCAGAGCATATGGCTATACATTCATCTTTTACCAAAAACAGAGATTCGAATCCAAAAATTAGTTACCAATTTCACCGTTTTGAAGCTAGTTTCCAATTCTAGTTTTCAAAATCAATTCAACAAGAAAGAACTGATGATCGGAGGTTAGGATCGGTATATTAGAGTTCATATAAAGTCATATGGCTGTATATTCATATGCATATACATTCCACATCTCAAATCCCAAATCTAGGTATGGCAACCTCTTCGAAAAGAATAGCAATTCGAGAAATAGACTAGGATTGCGGTAACAAATTTTATAGACTATCTTGGAATTTCTTTCACACATTTATTCAAACATATCAGATGAAAATATCATATCTGAATCAAATAAATCATATAGACATTTTAACAAACACTTCTCTTGCAAATTCTTGAATCTAACTAAAACTATTTTTTCAAAAAACTAGTAATTGAAAAACAACTGGATTCATTGCAAATGGATTACATAGACCTTTCTAAAACTCTTCCATGTTCGAATAACACATTCTACCAAGATGATAATAGAAATAAAAATCATATTTGTAGCATAGGATTCTCATAGACATTTTAACAAACATTTCTCTTACAAAGTCCCAAAATTAGCTTTCACAATTTTTCCAAAAGAACTAGTAATGGAAAAACAACTAGAATCATAGAAAAGGACTTCTTCACATTTAACTCACACATTCCATCAAATATTTTAGATGCATATATATATATATATATATATATATATATATATAAGAAACAAATAACCCATATAAATAAAAGACAACCACTTATCTTGCAAATTCCTACAGTTGAAATCGACCGTGCCACGATCCACCCAGTCGTAGACATTGTACAAGCCAAATATTTCTTTGCATAGATCACACCCAATATGGAACCATGATTCCACAAGAAAGAGTGCACTCAAACATAAAACCCAATTATCATCGACCCAACCACAATTCCAATGGCAAGTGGATTCCACATCACTTCCAATCTAGGACAGTGGCTCCAAGACAGATAGTCACAAGTCTACCATCGGTCCAACTGTATTCCAATGTAAAATAGATCCCACTAATTCCAATCCAAGACATACAGCTCCAGGATAGATAAACTCAATAAAACACTAATCTACCATCGTTCCAACTACATCAAATGGCAAGTGGATTCCACATCACTTCCAATCTAGGACAAACAACTTCCAGGACAGATAGACTAGCAACAACCAAGTCTCTCTGCTTGGTCACAAGCTCAACAAGGGAACACCAACCATCCAAAAATACCACTTGATCACAGGCTCTCACACATACCAAGGGCATCAAATCAAAATCCCAAGTGTCAAATAGCAATGCACATGAGTGAGTGAACCAAGAACAAAGAGAATGAAGCCAAGAACCAAGAAGCAAAAATCAAGAGAAAATGAAGCACACACCAACCAATTCAAATTCCTCATGGATAACTTCGAGTTGGGGGAGAGAGAGATTCACAAGAGGAGTTACTTTACCATAATAGAACGCCACTAAGGAGGAGTTAGAACTTTCATGAGGGGCAACACCAAGTGGCACTCAAGGGGGCACATTAGGAGAGAGAGAGAGAGAGAGAGAGACTCCAATTTTAATAAAAACCATCTCAGAATAATAAAATCAAGGAGAAACACAACATAAGAGGGTGCATACGTCAAGAGGGTCCACCAACATAGACACAAACACTTAGGAACACACTTTTCCACTTCCCCTTGCTCGTAACATCATGGTTCCTCATACTCTTTTATGTGGCATCCGTCAATATCAGTTGTTTTATTTTATTAATTAATAATAATAATAATGTGCAAACCATATTCCAAGCACCTCATTCCATAATGTCACAACATCAAAATAATAATAACATGTCCAGGGGCTAAACCAGAGGGTATTACAATTATACAAAAAATTCAAAGTTTTGGGTTACTTTGGAAGTCACCCACATTGGGAATTTCTTGCCCAATCAAGCCCAAAGGTTATGTTATGCCTTTTATTTGAAACAAATGGAAACATATTTAAAAAATAAGAACATTCTATTTGATTACCCTTTGGATGGGATTTGCAATGACCACCTTCATGCTTCATTCTAATCTCAGAGTTGAATGTTATAGCCTCCCAAAACAACTAATTCTGCCCAATTCTGCAATTTTTATGCAGGTGCAATTAGCTTCGAAGACCAACTTCGGCCTCCTATAGAAAAAAAAACTAGGGAGATATAATAATAAAAAATCTATCAGCCGCTAATAATACACAAAACAAGGATCACTCAACAACTTCCATATCTCTGATCCGATGCCTTAGTCAACTTCTGTAAATTTATGGAATTGACTACTTTTGACTTTCGCATTTTTTCCCAGACTTGGAAATTTTAACAAAACTGGATACCTCCCAAACTAAGCAGTTTTGGAAAAACTTCCTCTAACCAAAGTTGTATGTTTTGATGAGTAGGTATAATGTCGAGTTCATAAATTGTTTTGGTCTCGACATCTAGGGTCACTTTTACCTCCTACAAGGTTTCTGAAATCCCTAAAAAGTGCTCCAGAATAGTGGATTGTGGCCTTCTTTCGCACCTCGACTTCACACCTTTTGGAATTTGGACCCAAGCTTCCAGAGTTATCTTTGTTCCTAGTCTATGACTACACCATAACAATTTAGGCCCAAACAAGGCCCCCATTGGGCCTCTAGACACTGACCTTTAAAAATCATTATTTCAATTTTTTTGTCAAATTGGAGCATAATGGACTGGGGCCTCTCACTAACAGTTCTATGTCCTTTGTCAATGGTGTCCAAACGCCTCATGTCTCATCAAATTCTAAGCTAAACTACTCTATTTATTGCCCAAACAAATTTTGGGCTTTGGACTTTTTTTATAGCTTTTATGAAATACAAATGTTCAATCGAACCTTCCTATTGGCCTTGTCATATCTTTATTTCCCGCAACTTCATTTAGGAAAACCTCAAGTTGGGACCCCTAATACAACACTCATGATACCCTATTGGACTTGGCCCATCAAGACTTTCCCAACACCATCACAACAAACCCTAAAATGGAAGCTCTGATACAACACCTCTGACACACTTATCAAACTTGGCCCATCGGTACTTTCCGCGATACCATCACTGCAAACCCCAAAACGGGACCTCTGATACAACATCAGACCTGCCTTGTTGAGGAAACTCCCGATATACCTTTTTCACCCCTGATAGCAGTACTCTAATAACTACATCGGACCTCCTCTATTGAACTTGTTCCTTGGGAAACAATTTTCGCACCCCAATAAGTCAAACCCAACAACACTTTATCAGGCATGCTCTATTGACCTTTTCTTATTGAGACATCCTCCGTGTAATATCCTAATTTTGACCCCATTGCATTAAAATGTAAATGATGTAATATTGTTATAAAATCGTGGTGGGGAGCTCAAGGCCAAGGCCCCGCCATTGATTTAGTGATGCATATGGTTTGCATGCTAGCCAGGCACAATGGAATTGCAAATATCATGTAAATATGCATTTTAATAAAATACCCACAACTAGCTATGCAATGCAATGCAACAAGAGATGGGGGCATGATTTTTAAAAGGAATTGGGAGGGAAATATTCAAACCCTTGGATCCAATCAAGTCAATCCAAGTGTCAATGAGAGAACCCATAAACCCTCAACTACCCATGTTGACTTTTGTACCCAATCATTTATTTCTTCCAAGAGTTGGTTGAGGTAGTTAATGCATTGGGAATAGGGAGTTATGGTTGTCCAAATTCGAGTATGGGCAAGCCACCATTTTGGAAAAACATGTTTGGCTTCATTGGAGAGAAAAGAGCCATGAATTTGCTCCCCAATCCATTTTCTTCACCCATTAGTTTGGCTCTCTCACGATTTTGGAGCTGGATGGGCATTTTCCTCCATGTTTTGTTGTGGTTTCATTCATTTTTCTAGCTGGGAAGGGCGTTTTTGAGTTGTATAACAGTGGGGAAGAAGGGAAATCATTTTGGGGTTCCATAGGGGCCATTTTCGGCCATATGAATGCTCACATACTGGTGGGAGAAATTAGTTTCTTCCCTATGGTTGTTTTTCCCTCTCACAATCTGTTTTTGTGGTGCTACAATTTGGGGAAAACCCATGGACCCTGTTTTGTAAATCCCATTGTTGAAAATGTGTATCCATGCCCAATATTTGAGATTGATGTGTGTGGGAGAGAATGTTGTGGTTGATATGGGTATCCATTGCTTTGGTTGTGTGCGAGCTTGAGTGTTCCCATTCCTTGTGGAAATCATGCCCAGCTCGGGGGTGGCAACTATGCTGAGAGATTGATGAACATAGTTGTCCTATAGCTGGGTGGAACGTTGTAGTTGCGTAGCTAGTTGCTTGGGATTGCATCAAGATGAGTATTCTTTATGTGTTTTTACTTCTGCATTGTTTTTATTTGAAAACAGTTATGATTATGCTAATAAATGCATGTGAAATGTGTGTGGATAGTTAATTTCGTTGTGCATGTTTATTTGATTATACATTTGCACACATATGCATTTTATTTGTATGAATCTAATGAATGGGGCTGAGTTTTTTGTAAAAAGCCCAAGATCTGTAGTCATGTTCCCTTCCTTGTCTTGGACCCATGGGAGGGGACGTGATAGATTAGTATCAGAGCAAAGGTTGCAACATTGGGCCTACATGGGCTACATCTAACATCTTGCATAGGTAAGCTTGCTTCCTGCTTAGCACTAGTCATCATAAAAGAAAGAAAAATTTCTAACTTTTCTATGTGTTTTTGAGTTTTCTGCCTAAGTATGAGTCGGCGCAAAAACTTAAAGGAGTGTCGAAACGGTCGGCGAGAAATCAAAAAAGTCATCGATGCATTTCGGTGAGAAAGTAAAAAGTGGCCGAAAAAGGGCGTTTCGAGGTAAAATGGAAAACTCGCCGAAACAGTCGGCGGAAAATTGAAAATTCCGCCGATACTGTCGACGAGAAAGGAAAAAGTTATCGAAACGGATCGGAGGAAGAATGGATTTTGCTCCGAAACGAATCGGAGGTAGAATGGATTTTGCTCTGAAACAGATCAGAGGCGAAATGGATTTTGCTCCGAAATCGACCGGCGAGAAAAGTGAAAAGTTCGTCGAAAAAAGAAAATGTTGCCGATGAAGATTTCGGCGAGAAATTGGAAATTGCGCCGAAAAGGTCGGCGGAAAAGTAAAAGTCTGTCGATCGGCAAGAAACTGGAAAGTCGCTGAAAAAATCGGTGGAAAAGAGAAAAGTGCATCGATCGGCGACCAAGCAGAAAGTGCACCGAAATAGTCGGCATAAAATTGGAAGGATCACCTAAAAGGCATTTTGGCACAAAAGTGAAAGTTGCGCCAATCGACGACAAAGAGAAAGTTGCGCCGAAACGGTCGGCGCAAAAGTCATAAGTCGCCGAAACGGATCAGCGAGAAATAGGAAATGCACCAATCATAGCAAAATTAAAAAGTCCACTGAAACACGTCGACGTCAAATTGATAAGTGCTCCGATCGGAGACAAAGGGATAAGTCTGCCAAAACAGGTCGGAGGAGAATTCAAAAGTCCCCCAAAACAGGGAAATTGTCATTTTTTTCAGGGAGATTTTGAGGTACAAAAAATTGAAAAATGGCATTGAACTTATAAGGGGGCAAGCCCCCTTGACCCCTATCATCCCCCTGAGATGTCGTCGATGGTGAGAAAATTCTATGGTAATGAAAATATTCAAAGAAATGGAAATGTTGCATCATGGTAATAGTCCATGGGACAATTTGGCAAGTTGTGGATAATTAAAAGGGTGATTCATATGTTTATGTAATTTGACAAAAGTTTGCAATTTTGAAGGGCTGCAGTTTTTGCTCAATAAGTAATGGAATAGGTTATCAGGTAAGGACATGTAACTTGTAAAGATGATGAGCCAATCATCCTTGTGGGAAAATGCATGCATGATAAGAGAAGTTACAAGATATAAGTCAGTAACTTATGAGTAAAGTAACAAGAATGGGTAAGGCAATTCCATTCACCCAAAAGTTGTCACTCATAGGGATAAGACATCCCAGTATGAGGAATTGACATGTGGCTCATGATAGTGACATGGTGGCCATGCAAAGGCTGCTAATTGGGGAATGAGGTATCCCATGTGTGAATCAGGGAAGTTAAGAAAGGTCAAGATGAATTGGGCTATAATTTCTAAAAGCAATTGGAGCAGTGAGGCAATGTTGATAAAGAGGGAAATTTCTCACCTTAAACTATTTCTATTTATAGCATAAGAATTGCATGCTTGGAAAGTAGCAAGTAGGAATGTTATACCTGAGTATAGGCATTGAATTGCTGCTTGGTGAGAAAATCATAGCTAATGATTCGTTGTGTTCTTGTGAAAAGGTCATGAAATTGGATCAGCTATGATGTGGAAGAGGAATTCCATGCTATGATGAGGGATTGGAAAGGCAGAATTCCTCAACTCCTCTCTTGCTATTGTATTTATATTTTATGAGTTTTATATACAGAAAATTATGGCATGGGAATGTTGAAAATGCAAGAGATAGATAAAATGAATATGCACTAGATGGCATATTAATAAAAATTGCATAGTGCATGTGAGAATGTTTGTGCATGTATATGATTTTGCATATTGGTAAAATAAGTGAGGTTTTACATATGCAATTAGCCACTTAAAATAATTATTGAAGTTGTTAATAATTAATGGTGTTCACATTGGTTGTAGGACCAAAGACAACCAAAGCATGACTAAAGATGTTGATGATGTTGTTGCATGCGACCAACAACCTTATGAAGAAAGGTTGGGGCAACAAATCTATGATCAAGAGGTTGGTGGAGGGATGGTGTAATCCTTTGTAGGAGATCAATTGATCAGGTAACATCAAAGATGTTAATGGAATCCATGCAGGTAATGGTTTATTTATGATTGCCTACAAAAGGGGATTGGGTAAGAATCCCTTGAGCCATATTTAATAATCATAAATCGGTATGTATGTGATGATGAATTCATTTATGCGAACATTATCCCACCAGGTACAGTGAGGTATGTGGTAGTAAGGGAAGGGATCCTTATACCATCTCGCTGTTTTGAATTGTAAATGCATTCATATGAAAATATATCATGCCATTTGTATATGTTGGTTATGAGTTTAATAACCAAAGCAAGTGGGGACTTATGGTCATGTTGTGATAGTGCATGCCATATGAGATATTCATGGTTAAGGCCATAATGTGGTTGGAATTGTAATGCTATAGTGCTACACAAGTATCCCATGAACCCCCCTATTAGTGTTAATTTGGGATGAAACCTATTTGCCAACAACCAAGGAGTGAGTAAACTCCTGACGTGTTGTTCGAGCGGAGAAGGAAGGCACCCATATAAGTTAACTAGGTGATTGGGGAGATGGTTGGGTGATGTGTCAAGGCATTAGCTAACCTTCCAACACATCATGGTGGAATGCATGACATAGCATTATGGTATTCATGAATCAATGCAAGGCGACATTGAGTGGATATACATTAAAAGATTATGTAAATTTTGTGATTGTTTTTGCATATGTGTGGGTACATATGTTGAAAGCATTGTGTGAATGCATGGTTGTGGCATATATATTTCATTGCAACTCATTAATAACTGAAATGATAAAATTATTGTCAATTATGAGATCATTTAATGAGTTGTTATGGATGCAAGAAAATGATTGCATGAAGAAGGTAGTCATGTTTGATGGGCTACCAAGAATGCTATGTTGGGAGGACAGAGTTGTCGAAATGGATACGATTGTGTAACCATGAGAATTGGAAGTTTTGTTTAAATTGCATATATAATGTGATGGTATATTGCAATTTTATTGTGATAATGATTTACATAAAGTAAATGTATTTCATTGCCTTTGAGATAATAATAGTTGATAGTGTTTGAATTATTGAGTATTATAATTCTGAGATCACTTCAATGACTATTGTAAATGCTGCAATGAAAGATTATTTGCATGGATACTCACAAAGTGTTTGAGTAATTGAAAATTTCAGATTACAAGTAGAAATGTCTTGGGTATGGCAATGTGGGTAAGTCCATAATAAAGACTGGAATATACCATGTGCAAAAGACAAAAAAAAATATGAGAAGGGTCTCATGGTTGTGAAATTTAATTTATGTACATAACATATTGTGAATTTTAGGATTGAAATTTTGCTAATAACTACTAAGGGTTGTTTGGCTTCTCTAGAATTGTGTCAAGAGGATGTGTTGTAGGTGGATGTTCATGTTATAGTAGCAAGTGTAAAACCATAATGAACAGAGTGATACCACTTACAAGAGCCAAACAATATGAGGACGACCTCATGGTTAAATAAATCAAATTTATGTAGTGAACAGAATTGCAAATTCAGATTTGAATTTGATTATTAATGCCATTGATTGGTTGATTGTTTTTGAATTGTGTCAGGAGGACACAATGCAGGAAGACCATGTGTTATGGCCTCCAAGAGCTAAACATCATGAGAAGGACCTCATGTTTTGAAAATCTAGTTTCCATATGAAACATATTTGAGAAACTCTAATTGCAATTATTATGATGACATCTCATGTGAACTGCATGCTTGTGTGTAATGCAGGTGAGATGGTGAAAATATGCCATTAGGGCAGATGTCGGCTGCTAAAGATGAAAATAAAAAGAATGCCAAGAGTGGCTTGGGTTTGAGAAACCCTATAAAAAAAATCCTTACATGTGCTTATCTCTCCGTAGTGTTATTAAACCCAGTAAGAGCATGGGTACTCAGGAAGGTTGCATGTGCATTGGTATCCTTTCTACGCTCACACTAAAGAGCACTAGAGGGATGGGTATGCCCGAGGGACTGTGTATTAGAGAAGGGGTACCATCCTTGTGTTGTTTGAGTGGGTATTGTGGGGCCATGCTAGCCTGCAGTCAAGTGAGTCACCTATGGAGTTTTTGGAAGGAACCATTGGTTTGCATATGAGAAGGATCCATGTAATTGTATTCTTTTGTTGTATTGCTTGATAAACCCAGTAGAGACACTGGATTGGCAATGGTTGTTGTATGCTTGATAAACCCAGTCGGAGAACTGGCTTAGCATATTGGTTAATGGTTTTTGTATGCTTGATAAACCCAGTCGGAGAACTGGATTAGCATACTGGTTAATGGTTTTTGTATGCTTGATAAACCCAGTCGGAGAACTGTCTTAGCATACTGGTTAATGGTTGTTTCATGCTTGATAAACCCAGTCGGAGAACTAGCTTAGCATACTGGTAAATGGTTTTTGTATGCTTGATAAACCTAGTCGGAGAACTAGCTTAGCATACTGGTTAATGGTTGTTGTATGCTTGATAAACCCAGTCGGAGAACTGGCTTAGCATATTGGTTAATGGTTTTTGTATGCTTGATAAACCTAGTCGGAGAACTAGCTTAACATACTAGTTATTGGAATGCTTGATAAACCCAGTTGGTGTACTGGCTTGGCATTGGTTATTTGAATGATGTGGTGCAGCCAGTGTGCTGGCATAACATTTGTTTTATACATATGCATAGGTGATCAGAGGCTTGTAAAAACTTGGTTACCTTTCGATGCACACCCTAAAGAGCACTGAAAGGGGTGAGTATGCTCAAGGGACTGTGTAGCAGAGAAGAGGTACCATCCTTGTGTTGGGTGGATCAGGTCTTGTGGGTGCCATAGTTGTCTGAAGTCAATGCGGGATGCCTGTGGAGATAAAGGAAGATGCTCATGCAGATAAGTATTTGGTTTATCTTGCATATTCTTGCTCATTTAATATGAAAATACATGTGTATATGATTTGGTTATGATTTCTTAAACTCTTGTTTAGAGATAAACCCTATGAAAATAAAGTAAACATGTGAATTGATTCAATGTTTGAGTGTAGGTATTGATGGAAGGAAGAGACTCAAAGGCATCCTAAGGATGCATGTGGACATGTGGATGTCCTAGAAAGCTCGGTATGAGCAATAATTAAGAATGGTGCTAGTGGACTTGTGTGGGTCCTAGCAACCTAAGGTTTTGTAGGAAATCATGGGGGAAGGGTTACCTGGATGAGAGGCCTGGGACAAACCTTAGACCACTAAGTGTCATAGCCAAGAAAGGGAAAGTCAAGCATTCACATTGAAGTGAAAGAGGCTAAGGAGCATGGAACCACAGTGGTGGTGTGACTTCGGATTGGAACAAGACTAAGAGGGGGAAACTCTTACTCTCCTCTTTCCTTTTAATTGATGCATTTCAGAAAACAGAAAATTGTTGAATGCATGCTGTGGCGGAAAATTGATTGTGTTTGATTGCTTGAAATAAATTGTGATTGTTGAGATAGTGAATTCCCTGTGAAATAATGAACATGAATGAGTTCATGTGTATGATTGGGCAAGCATGAAAAGTGTGGAAGTCTCATGAATAAAGCATGGACTCTCCATGTCAATTGGGAAAATAATTGATTGATTTTAATGATTATGTTATGCTTGGCCTAACAGGAATTGCCATGATGAATTTCACAGGTGAGAATTAAAACAATTGATTGCAACTATTACCAACCAAGTGTTGCTAATGAGCAAAGTGAGAGCCAGTTGTGCACATTGGCCATGGCAGCAGACCAAAGGTTATGGGGTTTGGCTGAAAATCTCCCTCAAATAGTTGCCAGGAAAGCAAGAAAGATAGCAACCATGAAATTCCATACTTGTAGATGAGATGTAAGGTAAATAAAAGGAAAGGATTGATGTGGATTAATGCCCACCTGCAGAGCTAAAAGATCAAAGCCAGCAGGAGCAGCTTGTGGAAGCCAAAGGACTTGGTCCTGGAAGTCCAAAGTAAAAGATGAAATGCAAGATAGACCTACCACATTTTGTGAATTTTGGACATGTATAAAGTGTGTATGTATTCCTAAGTATTGGAACACCGAGGACGGTGTTATTCCAAGGGGGAGGGGATTGCAATATCCTGATTTTGACCCCATTGCATTAAAATGTAAATGATGTAATATTGTTATAAAATCGTAGTGAGGAACTCAAGGCCAAGACCCCGCCATCAATTTAGTGATGCATATGGTTTGCGTGATAGCCAGGCACAATGGAATTGCAAATATCATGTAAATATGCATTTTAATAAAATACCCACAACTAGCTATGCAATGCAATGCAACAATAGATGGGGCATGATTTTTACAAGGAATTGGGAGGGAAATATTCAAACCCTTGGATCCAATCAAGTCAAGCCAAGTGTAAATGAGAGAACCCATAAACCCTCAATTACCCATGTTGACTTTTGTACCCAATCATTTATTTCTTCCAAGAGTTGGTTGAGGTAGTTAATGCATTGGGAATGGAGAGTTATGGCTGTCCAAATTCGAGTATGGGCAAGCCACCATTTTGGAAAAACGTGTTTGGCTTCATTGGCAAGAAAAGAACCATGAATTTTCTCCCCAATCCATTTTATTCACCCATTAGTTTGGCTCTCTCACAATTTTGGAGCAGGCTGGGCATTTTCCTCCATGTTTTGTTGTGGTTTCATTCAATTTTCTAGTTGGGAAGGGCGTGTTTGAGTTGTATAACAGTGGGGAAGAAGGGAATTCGTTTTGGGGTTCCATAGGGACCGTTTTTGGCCATATGAATGCTCACATACTGGTGGGAGAAATCAGTTTCTTCCCTGTGGTCATTTTTCCCTCTCACAATCTGTGTTTGTGGTGTTATGATTTGAGGAAAACCCATGGACCCTGTTTTGTAAATCCCATTGTTGAAAATGTGTATCCATGCCCAATATTTGAGATTGTTGTGTGTGGGAGAGAATGTTGTGGTTGATATGGGTTTCCATTGCTTTGGCTGTGTGCGAGCTTGAGTGTTCTCATTCCTTGTGGAAATCATGCCCAGCTCGGGGGTGGCAACTATGCCGAGAGATTGATAAACATAGTTGTCCTATGGCTGGGTGGAACGCTGCAGTTGCGTAGCTAGTTGCTTGGGACAATATTACATCAAGATGAGTATTCTTTATGTGTTTTTACTTCTACATTGTGCTTATTTGAAAACAGTTATGATTATGCGGATAGATGCATGTGAAATGTGTGTGGATAGTTAAATTCCGTTGTGCGTATTTATTTGATTATGCATCTGCACACATATGCATTTTATTTGTATGAATCTAATGAATAGGGCTTAGTTTTTTGTAAAAATCCCAAGATCTGTAGTCATGTTCTCTTCCTTGTCTTGGACCCACGGGAGGGGACGTGACACTCCGACGTAACAGTTTTTGCACCTCCAACTTGTTCTCCTGATGGCATACCACTAGTGGTTTTCTTCCCATCGAACGACTATGATCGCATTTGAGATTTCATCAGACACCTGTGATCGCTTCCCACATTTAACCAATACATGAACTCCTACATCCCCGACACATGCTATTCAATAGAAATCTCGGGCCTTATACGTCGTGCTACCTACACATTCATCTGACATGGTTGATCAACATTATACCCCTCCTGTCAACACGGCATAGGTGGGATCCATCTCAATTTTCCCAAATTATTACATTTTCATATTTACACAAATTTTCAATTTTCTCCATTTCAAAATATCTTTGTTGCGTAACAGAATGGAAATTTGTTTCATTTATCACTCTATAGTTTCAAAATTTCCCAAATTTCCTTAAACCAATCTACCATTCCTACTGGTAGAACATGGATTGAACCCATGGGTTCTATTAAAATACTCTTTAACAATTAAAACGACAGATTCTTATAAAAACATTTATCAACACTTCCTATGCATCTCTAGTTTTATGCATGTGGCTGTGGATTACGACCCATATAGCCCCGGTGTTGCAACCAATAGCTCTGTTACCACTTTGTCACGTCCCCATCCATCAATTTAACCAACGAAGGGAATATTTACAAATTATGAGCCTCTAAATCCCCCCCCATGGCATAATACGGAATTCATAAAGAATGAAATGTGTGTGCAGATGCAAAAATAAAAATATACAGTGGAAATAAACTTTATCCACACACATCTAGCATGCATATACAATCATAATCATCGCAGGCATCAAATAAAAACATTGCACATTCAAATACAAGAGAATACTTATCTTTAAACAAAGAAGATCCATGCAACTAGTTGTGTAAGAGTGATTTTCCACCCAACCATAAGCACTATGAACAACATATACTCTTTTTGCTAAGAGGCCACTCCCAAGTTGGGTTATGAGGCCAACAAGGTGAAGGGAACTCATATAGGCTTCTCTCTCTCAACCCACAACCCATTATGCTCTCAATACTTGTCCAAATGCTCATCCAAAGCTCTACAGGACTCTCACTCAACCATCAAAACCTTAGCTCCAACAATACCTTTCCAATGCAACACCCTTTTGTCCCATGAATCCCCTTCATTGATCCATGATTCCCTCGGGTGATCCATCTCGCCAGGCACTTCAAGTGTGTGCATAGAAGGAGTCCAATGTGATGTATGTTTTTGGAGAACCACCTGTAGCCTTAATTCATGACTTCTTAGGCATTCCATAGTAGAAAAACTCAATGGGGGGTTCCTAGCTTGCCCAACCTCTGTGCTCACTTACAACCCTAATTTATCTCAAATTTGTAGCTATATTTCCAAATTCAAATTTCTAGGTTTACACAGTTTGGTAATTGGTAATGAACAAGAAAATGATAATTCTCTGGAGTGTAGAAATATGCTGGTAAAATCTTCATGCTGAATAATGGATAGTAGACTCCCCAAAAGATGAGAGAATGGTGAAAAAGACAATTGACATAACTTCTGAACATCGAATAAAGGACTCTTACAACAATCGTAGAACTATATTCATCCCATGCTTCCATAACTACTTGAGAAGACTTTCCCCACTAACCTCACACATGCATTCAATGATTGGGCAAAACGGTAAAAAGGGAGTAATTGGTTCATTTATGGGAAATGGTAGCAAATGGATGAGTTCTAAGGTTGACACTTGGCAATAGAGGATTTAATCTCCCATAGGTCCTCCTTTCCTCTTCCCCTCTAGTGGAATCATAGTCCCTCTAGTACTCTTTACACAACCATCTTGGACCATTTTATTATTTTCTAACATGATATTTACCTAGTTTTTATGTCATCGTGACAAGCCAACCACATCGTCCATATATGTATATTCACATTATACATGCCTAGTCATTCACTAGTCAAGCCTTTGCCTTGAGCTCCACACTGGGAATCCATAGTAGCACATTTACATCATTTTACATTGTCTAATTCAAAACATTACAATGGTCAAACTAGGGGTATTACATCAATAAACATTGAATCTTGAGATAAGATGTGGTGTTGACTACCACAAGGTAGGAAAAATATAATGATGGGCCATAGAAAGGACATCCGATACTAGGAGGGGATGGTAGCATCTTCAAGGATCGTGAAGGTGACTTCTTGGTTGCACATCCAACCTTTTCAATAGACAAAACAATACCCTTGTGGACATTGAAGCCTTAAACATGTTATACAACTTGATGAGAACTTTATACTCAAAACGAGAACTCTAGCCATAAAAATCCATATTTTTGCATAAAAAACACCAAAAGGCCACCCCAAATAAAAAAGTGGTGCTACTGGTAGCACCACTTTTTTTTGGTGGCTAAAAATATAGACATGGACCAAAATAATCCTTATCGTTGTTTACAAAAACCTTAAAATCAAGCCCTAAATTGAAAACTAATGCTACCGGTAGCACACATTTTCAAAAAATGGCATTATTATGTCGTTGTATCATAGTTTAAAATTATATTTATTAATTCTCTTAGTAACACTATATAAAACTAGCACCTAGTTAAACACAAAATATTCAAGAAATTATTCCACCTCTCTTTTTATATAAAATAAACGAATTTATGAAATTGTTCATAATAAAATCATACATTAAACCATAAGGCATAGAAATTATGATATTTGGGCGCACAAGGGAGGGAACACAATCTATTATAAAACAAAAAATAGAACTCTAGCCATAAAAATTCATATTTTTACATCTAAAACACTAAAGACAACCCCAAAGACCTCAAAAATGCAAAAATTATTAAAAAAATTCAAAAATGAAATTAAAAATTATTTCATAAAATCATTTACAACCTTAAAAAAAATTATAAACAAAAAATTAAAAAAAAATCCAAAAAAAAAAAAAATTAAAACTAAATGAAATAAAAATTTCATAATTTCAAAAACAATACAAACTAAAAAAACACTTTCAACAATTTTAAAAAAAATGTCCATATCTCAATTTTTAAGAAAAAATTACAAATAGGTCAAACTAATCAAAAATATTAAAAAAAAATTAAAGAAAATTTAATTAAAAAAAGACACAAAAATACAAAATTTAAAACTTAAAACACAAACAAAAATTTCATAAAATAAAAATAAAAATATATATATATAAAAATTAAATTTAGAACAAAAATGAAAAAATATATAAAAAATTTAAATTTAACAGAAATAAAATAAAATTATATTAAAAATTTCATTTAAAAAAAACAATTTAAAAACTATATAAAAATTTTAAAGTGAAAAAAAAAATGAAAAAAATGAATAAAACAATAGAATTGAAAACCAAAAACTAAAAAAAAACTAGAACCTCCCTCCGCTAAGCCCCCCTTCCGACACCCCCTTCCTCCCTCCGCCCCCTCTCCCCTCTGCCACCTGCGTCCCCCCTCCCCTCTCCTCTGCCACGCCCTTCCTCCCTCCGCACACTCTCCCCTTCACCACCCCCTTCCTCCCTCCCCTCCCCTTCCCTCCCCTCCAAACCCCCCTTCCTTCCTCCCCCACCTCCTCTCCCCTCCCCTGCCCCGTCCCCCTTCCCCTCCTCTCCTCCCTCCCCGCCCCCTATCCCCCCTCCCTGCCCCCCCGCTGCTGCCAACAGCACCCAGCACAGCGGCGTGATTCTGAGAATCGCGCCACCGCTAACGGGCGGTGCGTGGGCGGAGAAATGAGTGGAGAAAAAAATTGCACAAGTTAATTTTTCCCTAAAATGAAAAAAAAAGGCCAACAATTTTAATTTCAAAAACTAATTATAAAAGGTGTTTAAAATAAAATAAAAAAACTAAACATTAATTCATTCTTTTGCCAAAATTTGGAGGGAAGAGTTTTGGAAGAGAGACTTACGTGGAAGGAGTTTAGAGAAACCAAATTATTCCAAGGATTGAAATTTGTTCGGTATGGTGAATCAAACAAAACCCTGCATATTAGAAATTTCAAGTATGTAAAATATTACTATAGATCTTATTATCCTATTTAGATTTTAACTAGATTTAGAAAAAAAAATTCATAGTTACCTTCAATGTTGCAATCCTTATTTTCTAGCTCCTTGTTTTCGTTTTATGTGGCTGCAAAATTTTACATTAGGGTTTAAATTCCTCTATTTTCACACAATTACGATTTTTCCTTTTAGGGATTTTAGATTTGACGAGTTTGTGATTATATATAGAAAGCATAAGGTGAGATGGGGCCACCTTTCGGGTTGAATCCATAACCATGTCGGCCCTGTCAGGTTTTTTTTTGGATCCGCTCATTTCTCCGCCCACGCACCACCCGTTAGCGGTGGCACGATTCTCAGAATTGCGCCACCGTGTTGGGTGTTGTTGGCAACAGCGAGGAGGGTGGCAGGGAGGGAGGAGAGGAGGGGAAGGGGGACGGAGCAGGGGAGGGGAGAGGAGGCGGGGGAGGAAGGAAGGGGGGTTTGGAGGGGAGGGGAGGGAGGAAGGTGGTGGCAGAGGGAGGAAGGGCGTGGCAGAGGGGAGGGGGGCGGAGGGGGGGAGGGGGTAGAGAGAGGACGCAGGTGGCGGAGGGAGGAAGGTAGGTTAATTTTGTTTTTTGTTTTTTTATGTGATGTTTTAATAAATTTTTATTTTGTTTTTTTAATGAAAGTTTTAATATTTATTTTAAAATTTGTTTTGTTTCTTTTTGTTTTTGGTTTTTAATTTTGTATTTTTTGGTTTTTTTTTATTGAAAATTTTAATTTTAAAATTTAATTTGCTATAAAAAAACTATTTTGTTTTTTAAATAATTTTTTTAATTTTGTTATAATTTTTTTTATTAATTAAAAGTTTGGTTTTAATTTTTTTATTCTTTTTCAATTTTTTGTTAATTTATATTATAATTTTGTTATTTTTTAAAAATTTTGTTTTTTTAAATTTTGTTTTGTTTTTTGTTTTTAAGTTTTATATTTTTTTTTTAATTTTGATTTCTGTAGAGAATTGTTTTTTTCAAACAAACAAAAAAAAAATCTTTCAAATCTTAAGTTATATAATTAAAATAGGTGAAAATGCATTAAAAATTGTTTAAAATGTCTTGATTTCCTTTTTTTTTTAAGAGATTTGCCAAAAAAATGGCTTTTTTAAGACAAAAATTTATTGAAAAAACTTTGAAAATGGATATAATTTTCGTTCTAACTAGCTTCTAAATCTCAAAAGATTCAAAAATGTGTGCATTTTTTCAATATAACTAGTTACTAAATGTATTTTTTTTGTAAACTTTGAAAAAACACCCTTGTAAATAAAAGTTATAGTTTTCTTAAGACCAATAAGTTTCAAAATCACAAAAAAATGGCTCAAAATGAAAAGTGGTGCTACCAGTATACACACTTTTTAAAATGGAGGTAAAAACAACTACTAAAATTGACCCCCCAAAAAACGAGAACAATGACGGGTTTTCGTCAAGCTGTATAACATGTTCTTAGTTTTAGGGGTTACTAAAGCCCTCGAATATGGCATTAAAAAGTCATTTTCAAAGGATATTCTTATATGGTTATTAATAAAATGAATGGGTAAACACATTATCCAACTTAGGATATGTCTAATATGAGTGATTGAATATGGCAAGGTTTGGGATGTTTTGATTACTATTCCTTCCAACATGTCAAAAAATATATCAATCAGGTGGTAATTTGTTTGAAAATCATGTCATTGCAAATAATATCTCCAAGGCAAAAGTTATCAACCCCCACCTCAAAGGATAAAGATGAATGGAGGGTTAAACTTATAGAAGTTGTTGGAGGAGGGACACCCCTCAAATCATTCTTCCCATTTTATCAACCATTATAAATGGAGGTTGATGGGAACCTTATTCTCCATTCACGAGAGATAATTCCCTAACTTAGTTGCATGGGTGTGAGATCGACTATACATACTTTCACCGTGTAAAAGGGTGGCAAAAACATTTCTCCATGGTAGCTCGTAATTCTACCATATATCACATCGGTTTGTTGAAGTAGGGCATTTGAAATTCCATTATCTAACACTTGAGTGAAGGATGTATGTTTCTATAGTTTTCAATAATCTCTGTGTTCAAATTGTAGTGTGGTCAAGACTAATAAGAGGTTGTCAAGGTACCCAGGGGAGAAAGAGAAGGAGTTGATTGCTTACCCTTTTGATAAGAAAGAATGTTTTGAAAACTTTATTATGCAACATAGAACATAAGTAGTGTTTCAATAGTCTCCTTCTAGCTCCAAATAGCAAGAAATATTACCACAATTTACTAATTGCATAAGGCCCCTCTTGGTTTCTTTGAGTAGTATAAGGAGTGAAAAGAAAGAAATCATTGCCTAAGGGTTGAATTTAAAGAGAAGTTGTTGAGTATGCCAAATAACATATTTTAGTTATACCTACATTACTTGAACACTTCATAGGTTCAAGTGGGCTTCAACGGGTACCTTGGAGAACTATTGTAACCATTGGCTAAGACAGTTATGAATTGGTGTCCAATTTTGATAAGGAGCATGCATGATGTCCACTTTGGGGGAGTTAGTTAGGCATGCCTCTTTCTATAAAGAGAGGATGTGACTAAGAGGTAAAGACGATAAGCTGAGGAATCCAAGAGATGCACGGAAGTGATTGTTGGAGATGAATGAGTAAGACATCCAAGGTAGTGGTATGAGATTTGACATCAAGCAAAGTTCAAGGGTTGAATGATCAAGGTTGAAGGGATTATTGCAACAGTCCAAGGTTGTTGAAGATTGAGATCTATTGGATGTAGACTCATGGAGTGCAACGGTTTGGTGGTAGGCAGGGTGGCAAATAAGTAGAGTGCCCAGGCTTACTTGTTTCATTGCAAAAGGATCATGGTGGCGTGTCAGATCCTCTTTTATATTGGGGTTATGACAGTGTGCCAAACTACCCCATTTTTTACAATATTTGTATTCTCAATAATAAAACATTAAGGCACCTAACCTGGGTGCCGACATATTTAGTGGATTTTATCGTGTTTTGTACATGGCTTATTTCCTTCGTGTTTAAGAATATGGCTAAAAGTTAAAGTGCACAAGAGGACATAGTATTGGCTTCACTTATTTAAGTCCATGGTTGGGTGTGGGCATAAGTCCTTGACTTGTTTAAGTCCATGGTTGGGTGTGGGCATAACTAGGACTTATGCCCACACCCAACCATGGACTTAAATAAGTGAAGCCAATACTATGTCCTCTTGTGCACTTTAACGCTTAGCCATATTCTTAAACATAAAGGAAATAAGCCATGCACAAAACATGATAAAATCCACTAAAGATATCGACACCCAAGTGAGGTGCCTTAATGTTTTATTATTGAAGAATACATATATTGTAAAAAATGGGGTAGTTTGGCACGTTACCACGACTCCAATAAAAATTAGGATCTGACATGCCACTGTGATCATTTTGCAATGAAACAAGTAAGCCTAGGCAATCTGGCCTATTTTTCACCTTGCGTACCAACAAACCATGTTGCACCTCGTGACTCTACATCCTATAGATCTCAGTCTTCAACAACCTTGGACTGTCACAATAATCCCTTCAACCTTGAGCATTCAACCCTTGAACTTTGCTTGATGTCGAATCTGATACCACTACCATGGATGTCTTACTCATCCATCTCTAACAATCACTTCCATGCATCTCTTAGATTCCTCAGCTTATTGTCTTTACCTCTTAGTCACATCCTCTCTTTATAGAAGGAGGCGTGCCTAACCAACTCCCCCAAAATGGGCGTCGTGCATGCTCTTTATCACAATTGGACACCAATTCACAACTTCCTTAGCCAATGCAGGTTACAATAGTTCTCCAAGGTACTGGACGAATCCCACTTGAACCTGTGATGTACAATTGTTTTCCCCTCACTGGGGTGTCTTCCCGTTGAATCCTAAGTTAAATGGTTCTACAGCCCCTTTGTTGTTCCAACCAAACCATTACATCATGCCCAAACTTTGCTTCATCTTACCGCTGTGACTCTGCCTAGCAACATTACATCCAAGAATCGGGAAGCTTATCTAGCACCTAATGCAACTCTATAAGATGGTCTCACATCCTTCCTTATCTTCTTTTGCCTTCAAGCGAATATGCTTAGTATCTTGAACTTGCTTGCCTCATCCCGAAAAGGTTTCCTGAAGCTCATGTCAACTACCAGTGCAACTTGTCAAATGACCTATTATCATGCATGTCCCCAATCCTTCATGTTCCTGCCCAGTCCAACCTTACACATTGGTGTGGCTGATCTACACCATGATCGTCCACAAGTGTGTTAGTTTTGATGCACTTGAGCCCAAAAAAGATCATGCAAGTGGGGGATTATCGCTTGCCTTAGGGAAGGAACGTTACAGCCTCCCCCACTAAAAGTTTTTCCATCCATGGAAACTCTAGAAGAACTCCTACTCCAAAACTGTTGTTCAACCTATGCTTTCTTCAAGTCACTAATGCGACTTGCCATTGGCATCATCTTACATGCCATGAACATGTTCCATCTTACAATGATATGTCTGTCTTCACCCATGATCATTATGTCCTTGAGAGTATAATGCTTGAATAAAACTCAACACCATTCAATGGCACCTTAGGTTGCACTGCCTAGCTTGACTCTCCTTATACAAGAAAGCCAATCGGATGCCTAGTGCTACGTATTCACGACTTACTATTGCTTATGTTCCTTAACTAATCTTTGCATACTTTTGTATATTGATAGCCACCATGTATTGGTCTGGTTGGATTATTAGCCCAACAGTTGCACTCAACCCATGAGAATGAACTTCCTCATGTTCATTCGGCTAGATCCATCTACACTTTAGTCTTCCATGCAACTTCTTCGGGCAAAACAAACACCCCTGCCTTCAACTATTAAGTTGCCATTGCAACTCAACAAAACTTTTTCAAATATTTGTTTTCACTAAGGCACCAACTCCCTCACACCCGAATACCCACACTACTCATGACTTGGATAGTGGGTCGTTGAATCAATCTCATCTAAGTAAGAAGGGGGCTGGCAACATGGACTACTGTCATCACACCTTCCAATTCTTTGTTCCTAAGTCCTTCATATCATGTTTGATTCCTAAGGATTGTGGCTCTTGAGGATTTCCTTCTCTTCTTGTTTCACTTGGTGGTCTTTGTCTAATATCCACTTTCAATCATATGTATACTCCCATGTTGCATGCTCAAGGTTCCACAACTCTTCATCACTGCATGAGTATTGAACAACTCCATCTTCTACTAGAAAAAGTTTTGCATCTACCTTTGTCTTCTCGTGTTTCTTCATGGCTCACCTTTTTGTTGACTTACTCAACCTCTTAAAAGGTGATTGAGCCTCCTCAACAACTTATTCTAGGATATGTAAACCAATTGAAAAAATGTCTACATTGTACTCACCAAGTCATCCTTTGCAATGTTTAAGGGTGCTCATCATGGGCTCGAGTTTTCCAAACCTACATTCAACTGAATTATCACTTGGCAATTTCATGCATTGAATGTACCCAACACTTGGGTTGTTTTCCACTGAAAACACATCATCTGTTTGGGATTCCTCCTTCGGCGCATTGCCCAAAGTGCTGCAAGTTATCAACCTATTGTCCCTGTGAAATTCATCATCCTCCGTGCCCAGGGTCTCTCTACTCCTTCTCTTCTTGTTGTCGTGCGATGTCAAATTTGCTTGCTAGATCACATGTAACTTTAGTCAACCTCACTACTGACTCCATGCAATGATCCCCAACTTCCTCCTGGTCATCATCGACACCTCACAAGTCTAGTCTCATCCAGGAGCATTGAATATCTCTTGTTGTGTACGGGGATGGATTTGGACAATTTTAGAAGATCTTGTCCTAGGATGAGTTTGTGATCATCTAGGGATCCATCATCAAATCCAAAATGCCAAACCAATCCCCAACCTTCAATGGCGTTAAACAAACTACTCATATTGTTTCCTTCACCATTGAGTTCACTTCCTTGTACAAGGTTCTCCTACCTTCGGCCTCATGATGAATCCCCATCGTAGTATGTTTACTAATGAGGTTATGGGTTAAACTGGTGTTCACTGAGGCCACTACTTTCAACCCACTCATTGTCACATTTACATAGTAAAGGCCATTTCTTCCTTCGTCTTGTGATGTTTGTTTTTTACCTTTCTTTGTGAAATTTCCCAAACGTTATATTAAGGCACTCAAAACATGCAACTATGTCTCAAAAGGTTGCTACACTTGAGCTTATATAAAGGCTTTCATTCTCTCCCTCAAAGGATGGTTGGATTTGTTTACAAAAGAAGCACAAAATTCTCTTACCTTTAGACTTAGGCAATTTATATGGCTTCTTTTTTGTGATGACCCCATCGTCTTTGGCATCCTCCATTACATGAATAGATCCCAACCATGGTTTCGACTGAACCTCTACTCAGTCCATCAATACTTGCAACCTACACACCAAGGCTTTTTCCCACACATTGATCTGTTTCCACCTTGCTGACTTTGATTGAGTTAGCTCATGCACATCTTGCAACAACTTTTCATAGCCGACCTTCGTAGATTTCAACTCTATCTTCAAATTCTCTTCATGTGCACCATCCATGTTGTCACACTAACACATTTGAAGAGAACATTGCCCAAGTCTTCAAGACTTGACCCTTTTCCATTTCAATCTTATGACATTGCCTTTGAATTGCTTCCTTGGGACCACTTTGCCACTCAACGCTACCACATTTCTTTTACTTTTCTCGTGTTTCTCTTGCTTTGACATTGCTTCAATTATCCAAGGAACAACTTGTTCGGTGTAAAATGGAACCAACAAAGATAGATCTCATCACCATCGTGTCCTCATGGAATGCTCTATTCCACCAGTCACTTTATTAAGCAATCCTTGTTTACACATAGCCAACATTGCCCAACACAATGGCTTTGCCAATTTTGGCCAGACTGAATTGGTTTGGCTACCTACTACCTAAGGTAACAAACTGCCTCATCCTAATGACTTCGTCTCTTCTTTTCAACTACTTGTTGGGTTCACTACCAAAACACATTATTTCATTGCACCACTCTAAGGAGTGCATGATCTGCTCATAATTCCAAAACTACTGCCGCATGACCAATTATAGACTACATTGTCATGAACCACCTAGCAATCATGCAATAGCACTTGAATTTGGTCACGAGTACGTGGTTGCTTGTGGCTACTCACCAATGGATTATGCCTCTTCACCTAGATATCACCCATACATTCAAACTAGGCTAAGATTTTTACACTCGCAACCAACTTAATCTAATATTCCCAATAGTTATGCATGTGCCCAATTGTGGACTTAAACAAGTCAAGCCAATACTATGTCCTACTTGTGTACTTAACACTTAGCCATATTCTTAAACACAAAGGAAATAAGTCATGCACAAAACACAATACAATACACTAGAGATGTCGGCACCCAAACTAGGTGCCTTGAGGTTTTATTATTGAAGAATGCAAGTATAGTACAAAATGGGGTAGTTAAGTACACTATTGTGACTCTAGTACAAAAGGATCTAACACATTGGCATGATTCTTTTATAGTGTTGATGGTGAAATAGGCAAGCCTGGGCACTCCAACCCATTTTCCACCCACCTAGCAACAAACTCCATAGTAACAACAATACTTCGTGGACCACTTTCTTCATTGTTGACACCAACTTTCCTCAAGTCTAGTGAGGAGCATATGATACTGGCTCTAATACTAATTGTCACAACCTTAGGGCACATACCCTCCCAGTGCTCAAAATTTTCATCGATACCCTAGCAATCGTATGGTACCACCTAAATTTGGTCATGGAGACTTAGCCACCCACAACTACTTATAAGTGGACTACGCCTCTTCGCCTCGATATTGCCCATACCTCCACTCTAGGATACGACTATTAGACCTACAACTAACTTACTCTAGTATGCCTAACTTAGTCCACATCCAACCATGGACTTAAATAAGCCAAGCCAATGTTGTGTTTTACTTATGCAATTTCAACCATATTTATCAACCATAAAGGAAATATGGCATATGCAAACCACAAATAGTACACCAGAGATGTCGACACCTAAACTAGATGCCCCAGGGATTATTATTAAAGATAAACAAGTATGATACAATGGGGAGAGTTCAACACACTATTGTGAATCTAGTACAAATGAGGGACTGACACACTACCATGATCCTTTTATAGTGAAATAGGTAAGCATGGGCGCGCACTTTGACTCGTTTTCCACCTTGCCTACCAACAAACCCCTGTCACACCCCATGAGTTTACCTCCTAGATCCCATACTTCAACAACCTTGGATTGGCACAACAATCCTTTCAACCTTGAGATTCCAACACTTGAACTTAGCTTGATGTTGGACATTAGACCATTGACTTGATGTCTTACTCATATGTATCCAAAATTAACTTGCATATATTGCCTTGCTTCCTACAACCTACCTTTGCCTCTCGATGCATCCTCCTTTTAAACAAGGAGAGGTGCCTAACTGACTCCTTCAGAGTGGATGTCATGCATGGTCTGCCTTGTCAAGTGGACATTAATTCTCAACTGACTTTACCGATGGTTACAATGGTTCCCTAATGTCCCTGACAGTGTCCACTTAACCCTAATGTTGTACAACCATTTTCGGCCTCATCGAGGTGTCTTACCACCAAATCATAGGCTAAGTGGTCCCATGACCTGTTTGTCTTTCCAACCAAACCCTTATGTTGCACCCAAGCTTGGTTTTGTCTCGATGTGCCTTTGCTTATGTGAGTTAAGGGGATTCCTTGGAAGCTCATGCAAGTCTATAAGATGGTCACCCATCCTCACTTAGCATCTATTACCTTCATCATGCAAATATGCCAAGTATTATGAATTGGTGTTCCTTACCATTAGCAGGGGTACCCAATGTTTGTGTCGACTGCATGTGCAACTTGTCGATTGCCCTATTGACATGCACATGCTTAATCTACCAAGTTCGTGCTCAATGTTCTCTGCATGCTGCCCAAAATGCCTGATCTATCACCATGATCATGCACGAGTATGTCAAGGTGATGTTCCTGAGCCAAACAATGATCATGCAAGTCACAACTTATCTCTTGCCTAGGGAAAAGGACGTTACATCCTCCCCCACTCAAAGTGTTGTTGTCCTTAACAACTCAGCAAGAACTCCTATTGTTTTTCTATGAATTCCCTTTAGGCTTACACATCTAATTGCGACCAAGTTCATTTCGACCACTTTGCAATGTGTTTCCAAAACCACCACTGCATCTACCTCAAATCAATCTACCATGCATTGATACATTGCTAGTCTTCACGAATATGGAAGTTGAGTAGCTAATTGAACTCACGCCTACTTCACAAAAATGCACCTCCTCATATCTTGCTGAACATGAGTGCTTCTGCCCAGATTATGCTACATACTACTTCCTAAACTTCGCCTTCCTACCATCAAGTCACCAAATGTCACAACCTTAGGGCACACACCCTCTTAGCACCCAAATTGTCCTTCAGTCCCCTAACAATCTTGCAACACCACTTGACTTTGGCCATGGGAACTTGGACGCTTGCGACTACTCGTTAGTGGACTACACCTCTTTATGTAGATATTGCCCATACCTCCACTCCATGCTACGACTGTTATACCTACAACTAACTTACTCTAATCTAGCCATAATTATGCCCATGCCCAGTCATGGACTTGAAGAAGTCGAGCCAATACTATGTCCTACTTGTTCACTTTAGCACTTAACCATATTCTTAGACACAAAGAAAATAACCCATGCACATAACACAATACATTGCACCAAAGATGTTGACACCCAAGCTAGGTGCCTTGAGGTTTTATTATTGAAGAATACAAGTATAGTACAAAACATGGTATTTGGATCACTGTCACGACTTCAATATAAAAGAAGATATGACACGATGTCATGATCCTTTTATAGTGAAACATGCAATCCAGGGCACTCCAACCCATTTTCCACCCTACTTTCCAATAAACCCTATTGCAACCCACGAGTCTACCTCTTGCAGATGTTAGTCTTCAACGACCTTGGACTGCCACAACAATCTCTTCAACCTTGAGCATTCAACCCTATAACTTTGCTTGTTGTCATATGTTATATCATTGCCTTGAATGACCTACTCATTTGTCTCCAACATTCACTTGCATGCATATTTTGTCTTCCTCAACTTATTATCTTTGAGTCTTAGTTGCATCTTCTCTTTATAGAAGTAGGCATGCCTAAATGACTCCCCCAAAGTGGACATCATGCACGTTCTCCATCGTAAGTGGACACCAATTGACAACTACCTTAGTTGACGATTACAATAGCTCCCCGAGGTGCCATACAAAGTCCACTTAAGACTAGAGTGTATAATCATTTTCCCCTCACTGAGGTGTCTTACTACCGATTCCCAAGCTAAGTGGTCCTGTGGCCCCTTTTTCATTCCAACCGAACCTTTGTGCCGTGCCCAAGCTTTGCTTCGTGCACGTGCTCGACCCTTCATGTTCATTCTCGATACTTCCTGCAAGCTGCCTGGCATGCCCGATCTACACCATGATTGTGCATGAGTGTGGTGGTCACAATGCGCCCGAGCCCAACAAAGATAGTGCAAGTGGGAGCTTATCACTTGCCTTGGAACAAGGATGTTACATAAAGGGTCCTTAGAATTATGTTTTACGTGGTCCAACTTTACATAGGGAAACAAAAGATTGCTTAAGCGATTAGATTGGTCCACGAATAATGCCTTCTACTTAGGCTACAATGACGTGAGATGAGTTAAAGTCTTGAGAGAAGCTACTCTTTCATGTGATCAACCAATTTACTTCTCTCTATGGTGGAGAGCTAATCAAATGTGAATGCATAAGACCCATTTTATATCATATGTCTCATTTGCAAAAACATATTTGCCTTGATTTTATCATAAGGTTTTGGAATATCTCGTGAGAAACCATTGGTGAAGAAATTGAGGACCTACATGATATTGTTATCAGTGAGGAGTAACTAATCCCAAGTACTTCCAAGCCCCAACTAAATTCTCTACGTTGGATTTTTTTATCCATTATTTTTTCAATCTTGTTAATATGTAATATGCATGATATATCTATAGTTGGATGTTAATTGGTAAATGCATATCACATTGTAGTAAAGCTTCAAAAACTAGGATATGGAAGGTTATTATGTGAAAACAATGGTCTCCTTTACACATACAGACACACACACACACACACACACACACACACAATGCATGTAACACACACACACACACAATGCATGTAACACACATAAGCACACACTGTGTGTGTGCGTGCGTGCTTAAATTTAAATAACTCTGAATTATGCTTGAAAACACATTGTTATAGCGGTGACTCTCTGCTCACCCCAACTTACCTACTTAGTCATGGGGTGGGGGATTAGCCTCTCACAAAGATTGGTTAAAATATTGTTGAAATTGGGAAACCAAATTTTGAATGCCCAAAATTTATGTGTTTGATGATGCTAAGGAGTGAACCCTCTTTTGGAATTATATGACCAATAAACTCCCCAAAAACCACTTATTAATGATGTGTGAGGTTTTTGATATGGTAGACACACATCAAGACAAGCAAGGCATGCCACTAGTAAGAATGCCCTTGGGGAGAACTTTGCTTAGATTGCTCTCAAGGCTATGCTTGGGTTGTATGCCCTGATAAATTTAGAAGGGATGGGTCCTTAGAATATGGTTTACACATTGGTCCAACTTTACAAAGGGAAACAAAAGATTGCTTAAAAGATTAGAATGAGACGCAACTCTATAAGATGGTATCCCATCATTCCTTGGACTCTTTTTCCTTCATACAAATATTCCAAGTATCTTCAACTGGCACACCTTGCTCTTGAAAAGGCTGCCTGATGCTCGTGCCAAATGCAGAGCAATTTGTCAAATGCCATGTTGTTGTGCATGTGTCCAATCCTTCGTGTTCCTACTCGATTATGCCTGGCATGCCTTATGTGCCCGATTTACACCATGACTGTGCAAGAGTGTGTTGGTCACGATGTGGCTAAGCCCAACAAAGATCATGCAAGTGGGAGCTTGTCACTTGTCTTAGGGCAAGCATGTTACATGAAGGGTCCTTAGAATTATGGTTTACGTGGTCCAACTTTACTTAGGGAAACAAAAGATTGCTCAAGTGATTAGATTCATACATGTTGTTAAGGCATAATGCCTTCTACTTAGGCTACAACAATGTGACATGAGTTAAAGTCTTGAGAGAAGCTACTGTTCATATGACCAACCAATTTACATCTCTCGGTGATGGAGAGTTAGTCATTTTTTAATGCATAATACCCATTTGTTGTCATGTGTCCCTCATTTGAAAAAACATAGTTGTCTTAATTGCATTACAAGGTTTTGGAATCTCTCATCATAAACCATTAGTGAAATTGAGGACCTACATGATATTGTTATCGGCAAGGAATAACTAGTCCTAAGTACTTCCAAGCCCTAACTCAGTTCTATAGGTCGAATTATGTTATCCTCTATTTTGTTAATATGTAATATGAACGATATATCTATAGTTGGATGTTAGTCGATATATGCATATAACAATATGTAGCAGAGCTTTAAAAACTAGGATATGGAAGATTACTATGTGAAAACAATATTCTCCTTCACACACACACTCACACATATACATACATACATACATACATGTGTGTGTATCTATACATGTCTGTATGTATTTTTAAATATGTTTAAGTCTAAATTATACTTGGAAACACATTGGTACTTTAATGACGAGGGTGAGGATGGAGTGGCAAGTCTAGGCTCACCCAACTTACCTCCTTAGTGATTGCGTGGGAGATTAGCCTCTCACAAAGATTGGTTCAAGTATTTTTTAAATTGGGAAACCAAATTTTGCATGCCCAATATTTATGTGTTTTATGATGCTAAAGAGTGAGCCCTTTTTTGGAATTAGATGATTGACAAGCTCCCAAAAGCCTACTTATTAAAGCTTGGTGAGTTGTTAATTGGCAATCTTCACTATAGAGATTTCAGAAACTTCCTTAGTTTTTGAGACCTTGAAAATGTTATTCCTTGGCCAATCCCTCGTTTCAAACTAGTGGATGTAGGCTCTCAACTAAGCTCTCCGGCCTTAATGAACTGCATCCACCTCGAGGGAGAGACAAAGTTTGGTAGACTTAGCTTACATTCTCTCATCAAAGTGGCTAGAATGGAGCCATTAGTTGATATTATGCAAATTTGCCAACCACCTAGTTCAATAAAAGAGTATGCTCTTCAACATCATTAGATGCATAGATATTGGTCAAACCCAAGATTTGTCCATCCATATTTAGTAGTATCCAATCCAATATTTATGAGGGGTTTGTCCCTGACTGTGACTAAGGAGGCAAGATAGGGTGAGACATGAATTCACCCTTACCCTCTTCATGATTCGTCATGAATGTAAATGCATGCAACCAAATATAGATAAAGTAGTTTTATGTGAGTATCTAGAAAATTTCACTTTTGTATACACAACAGATCAATATTTAAAAGCAAGGTCCTTATCCGATGGACCATAGTTTTTTGATTGGGATTAGTAATGCCTAGGACATTTCATTGTGCTTCATTCATTAGGAAACAATAGTCTATATTATCTTCACCGTCAATGTCACCCAACCTAGATAGGACCTCACAAGCATTCAAAGTCATCATGCTTTTGACTATTGAGTAATAAAACCAATGTTCTATAGTGCAAACCTTGGACTCCTTTTGAGTCTCCTTGGTTTGAGAATGCCAAGGAATTCAAAGGGGGAGGTGGAATATAGAACCTTTAGCTACCTCCTAAAGAGGAGGGTTTTTAAGAGGGGTGCATCGCCTTCTTCCCAACCATAGTTTGTGGGATTAATAGGTATTGACACACTAAAGGTTACTAGATTTATAGGCTAATCCTTTTGGGTTGCAATAACCTTGCTTGGTAGTTCTTGCCGACTACTTGAACCCATCCTCCATCAAATCTTTTAGTGTCTTTGATAATTGGTCATGTTTGATCACGAGGAGTATGGAAGGTTGGGGTTTCAAGTTGGTCTAGCTTGGCCACAAGTGGACGATTAGAAATACAATGTTATGGGCTCTAAAATCTAAAGCAAGTGTTAGGTTGATTAGTATACTACACAAATTGTTTAATCATCTTGTCCCTCCTTGCCCAGGCCATGTCAAACTTATTAAGGTTGTTTGACATGTTAGCTTTTTTAACTTTACCCTCCTATGGGGTATAATGTTAAAGAACTCACAAAGAGGTTTGTGAAAGATAAGGCTACATATCAATACATAAATGCACTAAAGAAAGGGCCACAATTGCAGGGGACGACCAAGTAACTGACCCCCCACAAGGCAATAGAACTAGATGGTTTGTTTCCAACCGAACCCCCACAAGGCAATAGAACTAGATGGTTTGTTTCCAACCGAACCCCCACAAGGCAATAGAACTAGATGGTTTGTGGCTAAACCATCTAGTTCATCTGCTAAACATACACACATGGTTTAAGGGCTAAACCATCTGCTAAACATTGAATGTTTAGCAGATGGTTAACCGAACTTGAATGTTTATCCCTTCAACAAGGATATTACAATATACACATGGTTTGTGGGAAACAATAACGTCATATTACGATTCCTCAAGTAATGAAAAAAGAAAAGGCCTTTAGTTAAGATGCAAATGCTACGATGGTGACAACCATGTGCCCCCCACACCTCCTTGATCATGGCTAATAGAGGTACACAACTGATAAGGTAAGTAAATAATGCTTGCTTTTTACAAAATTATAATCATTATTGAAGACAAAAATATGAATGGGAGTATCCTCAGGGGGTATACCTCATGGTCAATTATTAGAACAATTTTTGGGGCGCCTTTGGAAGGATCATCGTGCTTGCAATTGCTTAAATAAAAAATATTATAAATTACAACTAAAAATGACTTGTGACCCATCTTTAGTCCTTGCAAAAGCCATAAATAGTTCTTAAAGGCCTTATGAGAAAAATACATAGATATAACCAAAATGCATGCATAAACTTAAGAAACCTTAACTCTATTATTGAACCAAATTGACTCATCATGATTATTAAAAAAAACACACCACCCAAAATAACCCTAAGTCTCTTCATATTCTCTTTATAGATGTAGTATTAACCTCTTTTTTAATATTTTGGTATTGTTCTCTCTCTTTTGATCTCAATATACCATGAAACGATAACAAATAATAATATCAAAACAATAATTAAAAATAATAACAATAACCCAAAACCCTAATTCCATCGAGAGAGGAGTGAGGTAAGAAACCCTAAAAACCCTGATAGAGGCTTCAAAGCTCCTCTTGTTCACAATAGAGGGAGAGAGACCGCGGGAGCAAGGAGCAGCAGAAGCAGAAGGTAGGAGAAACAATGGTGAGCGGATCAGGAATCTGCGCGAAGGAGGTAGTGGTGGATGCGCGCCACCACATGCTCGGCCGCCTCGCCTCCATCTTGGCTAAGGAGCTTCTCCATGGCCAGCGAGTGGTATGTTCTGTTTCACCATTTCTACTTTCATCATATTTAGGATCGATTTTCTCTGCTTCCTCTTATTTATGTTAGTCTTCCGGGTTTCCTCATTCGTTTGCCACTGGCGGCAGTAGTATGTCTGCTAAACATTCCAATCTGCCGGATTTTCAAGGGCTTTTTACCCCGAAAATTCCCCGAAGAGAATCGAGCTAATGTCATCGAATGATTGGAATGTGCCTTAGATCCAACTCCGTTAAGGGGAGACTAAGTTATATAATTTGATTTCCTTGGGTATTTTTTACGCTAGGGTTTTAGCTGTGTTTTGACTTTGGCAAATCGTTTCCCTGCATCAGAGTTAGACTACCCACTTCCCCAATCAAAACTTTAGAGACCATTTTTAATTTAATAATCAATCTCATGCTTTGATTAAAGATCTCTGATTTACAGTAGGTATACTGTGTGCTTACTTATCGCACATGAATATCCATATTATCTTAAAGTGGGGCGGAGCAAGAATAATATGGACCGATGCTTCGGCATACATTTCAGTCACGTTTCCATGTAATATGAATGGTTTGCTTAGATGAGTTTGCAGTAACGATATGTTACTTGTCTTTTGGCTTTTTATAGGTGTGACTTGTATTAGATAAAACCATTTGGGTATCATGTGCAAAATTCAATGTCTAGTAATAATTACTAGACACCTTAGCACGCGTTTTGTTCATATTATTGTGATTGGTTCTGTGAGAGTTGTATTAGAGAGGTATAGATGTGTCTTGCATGATAACAAGTTCCTGTAATCAATCCTCATTTGGAAAGCTTATATCAGTGTAATGCGAACTTGAACTAGAGGTCCCAGGTCCTTCTACTGTTTTTCTGGTAGATGATTTTGCTCGATATGTGCAAGTAGCACATTCCATTATGAGATAATATTTCCAAATTCGACAAGGATTTGCACCTGGCCCCTACTCGAAAATGCTTGGTTACTAGGGTTAGATAGCTTACAAGGAGCAAACATGTATCTGGTGGAGTTGCTGCTTACTGGAGTGAATAGCAGCACATTTACAAACCAACCGAGTCCTTGTTGGTATGTTCTTTTACTGTTTGGTTATTGGCTTATTGCAGTTCCTTGCCTGTTGTTTTTTTCTTAACACGTTGTAGTCCATAACTTTGTGAATTATGCTCAATGGGACTGAATCATCCAGTATTTAAAGTTGTTTATGAGCGACAATATAGATGCCTTGTACCTTTCTGGGGCCCATGCCATAGTAGTAGAATTTGGTCAGTGGCTTCTTGTTTGTACATAAACTCCCAAAGATTCAATTCGAGTGCCATTTTATTTGGTTGGTCTAATATTCATTGAGCAATTAATAACCATATAGCTATGTGAATATCACTAATTGTCTGTTCTTTCGTTCATTAATATTATTAGTTAAATTAATAATATATTTTTAATGCAGCAGTATTATTTTAAACTTTTAGAGAAAGCGGCAGGTATACATTGTTGGAGATTTATTAAATTTTGAATAATTTCATATTTTTTCAAATTGCATTTTTTCAATTTTTTTTTCTTCTTTCGAATTGTACAGTCCATAGTGATATGGTGGATTGTGTAACTATAGTCCATAGTGATGTGGTGGATGGTGTAACTATTTCCATAGTGATATGGTGGATCGTTTTTCCTTTCTGGTGTTAGTCTATGGATCATGTACAATTTTTTTTTTTCTTTGATGTTTGGTTTGATTTCATTCTCTTGTGGAGCTTAAGTGCATTGATATGAATTTGCAAAGTCTTGTGAGGCATTGCCTTTCTAACTATTTTCAATCTGGTTCCAAGGCTTGCATATTTTGGTGTTGAGAAAGTTGGTGGTTTTAATTAGTTTTTGGTAGAATTTGAAGCACCGTGAAAAGATCAAATAAGTGCTTGGAATATCTGGAGTTTGTTTTCAAATTTACGGTCATGACCACAATTTCTTGTGCTTATGATTTGAAGTAAGTTTTGTGATTTAAATTAACATCGCAACTGAATTGGGAATGGACATTTGTAATACATTTTAAAGCTGAATCCAAGGCTTCTATGCCTCTTTATGATGAATCCAAGGCGTTTAGAACACTGGTGTTGAAGCTTTTAGAACCTTGATGATGAATTCTATGTACTGTGAAAATATAAAGCTTCCGGTGCTTGAATATATGGAATTTGTTTTATGTCAATTGGGTCTAGCTTGGGTGATTTAGAGGAGGAATGTTATCCTCTCCACCTGGGTTTTATTCCCACTCGGGACTTGTTAACTCTAGGTGAGCATATTGTTGATAGTTTTGGCAAGGAACCAGCAATTTCATTCTCTCTCATGGACTTGAGGGTGGTTAATAGAAAAATAATTCTGTAGTTTGTTTTCAACTTTATGGCAAAGGCCATATTTTCTTCTGCTTATGATTTGAAGTAAGTTGTGTAGTTAAAATTATCATTGCAATGGACTTGGGAATTGATGTTTGTAATACATTATGCTTGTTGGTCTTCTATAGCCTTTCTTTGCCCTTAATAAGAAGGGTTCAGATCAGAGAAATTACATTTTGAATGGGATTATCTCAAATGCCATTCACCTTGGGTTGGACAGAAAATGTTAATAATAAGAATGAAGTTCATTTGCACACATGGTTATCTTGGTGCTTTTCTGTTTCAGCTTCCAATAATATTTTCAAATTTAGTATGTTATATAGCATTTTAAACAAGCTTTACACCTCAATCCATACTTGGTAACTGTGTTCCAGTTTAGGCTACTTACACATCCAAGTTATAAGTCCTTTATTTGTTAGTGTTTCTCTATGCCTTGCAGGTTGTGGTGCGTTGTGAAGAGATATGTATGTCTGGTGGACTTGTTCGTCAGAAGATGAAATACTTACGTTTTCTAAGGAAGCGAATGAATACAAAGCCGTCTCATGGTCCAATTCATTTTCGTGCTCCATCAAGAATTCTTTGGAGGACAATTAGAGGGTAACTTTTTTGATCTTTTATAGTCCTAATTAATATAGGTAGTTGAAGTTTCCTGTATGTTTAGAAGATGTTTGATACATAGAAGATATTGATGTGTTCTCCAGAATGATTCCACACAAAACCAAGCGTGGTGCGGCAGCTCTTGCCAGGCTAAGGGCTTTTGAAGGGGTTCCCCCACCATATGACAAGAAAAAGAGAATGGTTGTTCCAGATGCTCTGAAGTAAGTATGGTGTACTTCAATCTTTTCTCCTAGGATTTCCCTATTATTTGTATATATGGTTCTTAGGATAAACATTTGATCTGTATGGGGGGCTATGAACACCATATCTGCACCAGCATTGTTCCAATTCAATGTGCGGAGCCATCAAACTATTGTTCTAGATATTTATGCATGTTGGGATTTAAACATGTGTTGCTTGCCTGGTGACCACTGACCAATGGATGTATCTTTGGTAACTTGAACTTATTGGATTGTATGTGATTTATAGGTCTGATTTAGAGTTTCGAATGATTCATCAGAGTACTGCCTTTTAGAAGATGTGAGTTAATCTTTTACTACCTTGTCTCTACAGAGTATTGAGGCTTCAGGCAGGTCACAAGTATTGTCTGCTAGGAAGGCTGTCCAAAGAAGTTGGCTGGCATCACTTTGACACTATTAGGGTACTGTGTTATGTGCTGCATTTCTTGAAATTATAGAGTTGTGTATTTTATTCTGCTATTTTTAGACCGATGGTTACATTCTACACTACAGTATTCAGTCTTTTTTTGTTGATATGCTATGCAGGAATTGGAAGAGAAGAGAAAGGCAAAGGCTCTGGTATCATATGAGAGAAGGAAGCAATTAGCAAAATTGAGATCACAAGCAGTGGATATAGCTGAAAAGCAGCTTGCCCCAGAGATGCAACTGTTAGCTTCATTAAAGTATTAGAGAAGCTGCATGTTGTTCTCAATTAGGCAACTCAATTTTGAGAGTGACTCGAAAATATTCTTGAACTTTTGAGGGTGTTTAGTAGAAAGATATTCATAGATAACTTTATTTGTTTAATGTTTTCCTTTTGAAGCTGAATGAGCTTGTTTTGGTAAATGTACTCGTATTATGTGTTCTTCAATAGGTATACTTGTGTAGTGAAAATCAACTTCTTGGTTGGATAATGTTTTTTTAATATTGTAGCTTGTAAACCCTTTCATGTCGAGTTTCAGCCAATGGAAATGTGCGTTTGTTTACGTTTTGTTTCAGCAGCATGAAAAACAGCTTGCGCCAGAGTTCCACTCTACTGAAGGGTTTTGGTTTTGACTAGAAAGATATTCATATACAATTCATTTGTTTAATATTTTCTTTTGTAGCTGAATGATCTTGTTTTGGTAAAATTACTTGTCCATTTGTACTGCTAATGTTATTTTGTGTTTGTAGTGAAAATCAACTTGGTTTGATGATATTTCTTAATATTGTAGCTTGTAAACCCTTTCATGTCTAGTTTCAGCCACAATGGAAATGTGCATTTGTCTATGTTTTGTTTCAGCAGAATGTTTATTGCATTGAAGTTATCTCAACTTGAGATTTTGGCCCATGCAGATTTTCGTTCTTTAATAATAATATTGACTTAGCATTATATTCTCTACTTATATTTTGGGAATTTCTTGCTTTATGAAATTGCTAATCCCTATACAGCTCCTTTAATAATTATTTTGACATGGTTATGCTATATTTATTTATTGGCCCCATTTGCTGTACATGTAAAAGCACAGTTGTGACCCATCCAGCTGCACTGCCCAAATGTTGCAGATTCAGTAGAATGAAAAGAAATGAAGAGTGGCTTGTTGGAAATACTAAGATTTGTATGTCAAACACAGAATTAATGGAAGTCTTGAATAGCATATGGATAGTAGATTTGGAATTAATCTTTAATTCGGGTTTTCTGCTCGTCCCGATCTTGGACAGTATAGATATATTTTGCAGATCTTGGTTTTACTTACCCGACATGCCATGCTAAAAGGTAGCTTCATGTGAGGGGTTTTATGAAGACACTTTTTGGTTTGTTTTTTCTCAACTCCCTTCAAGAGAATTTGACATAGTGCATGAAGAATAATTTTTTCTTCTACTCCGTGAAGATTTATGTGAAGACCTGCGAGGCTATTTGAGGATCTGTTCATGTTATTCCAAATTTCTGGTTGTCTTTTTATGTAAAGCTGGATTGGCTTTTCCTATGAATTTTAAGCTTACTTTTCTCGAGTCCAAACAATTATGCACGGGATCTTAAACCTTCTACAGCACATTGAAGGCTGGCCATTTTGACATTTAATGCTAAAAGTGTTTAGAGTACTGGGTGATACGAGAGACTACTATGATGCCAAATGTGTGTTAACCAAGGTGTCATAGCCATACTATATTGAATTTGTGAATAATTTTGTTCAATTTTATTGTCTTTTTTTAACTCTGTTTTTTCTTTATAATTCATTCATGTATGCAAGTAATTTGGATTAGTTGAGAGCATAATTTTTCAAATAGGTGTTCTTCCACGGTATAGTTGAGAGCATATTTTTTCAGATAGGTTTTCTGTCAGGGTAATAGCCAAGTTCGCATTAATGGGGGCTGCCTAGGGGCAGGAGTGATAACTTGGCACGGAAAGAGCACCTTCAAGACAAATCTAGTTTGGGTTTTAGCTTTAGGCAATTAGATAGTATAGGAAATTATCAATCAGTGATGTGTTTACACATTGATGAGGTCCGTATTACAGAAAGTAACATGCGACATGCTGTGAGGCATGCAGTTAAGCAAAACAACTACTAGCCAATGGCCCTGCGGGTCAAGTGTGGTATTCGGGTCATGCATGGTACTCATCTTGTGTTTTGTTTGCTTTTCAGTATTAGGATTTCTATTCCAATTGACTCGAATATTGGAATATGTAAATTGTTAGATTATACAGACCTCTGTTAGGTTTTGTGTGAAAGTTAATTTTGTTGAATGGTTTTTCCGTTTAAGATTATCCTGACCAATGTATTTTTTTGCGCTGGTTGTATTTAAATGTTAGATTGAGTAATAAAGTTATTAGGATTTCCAGTATCAGAATTTCCCTTTCAATTGGCCCGAATATGGGATATGTAAATTGTTAGATTATACAAACCTCTGTTAGGGTTTTTGTGAAATGTTAATTTTATTTAATCGTTTTTCTTTTTAAGATTATCCTGACCAATGTATATTTGTGCTGGTTTTATTTTTTTACTTTGAAGCTGTGGAGAGGTTCCCTCGTAATGTAGTATGTTTTGTAAGAAAAATAGCACCCTCGAGCTGTGTGCAGCTGGGTAACACAAAAGATGAAGCAGTATATAATCACACTTGACCGCAAAAGTTTGAAAGAAGTCTTCTATTCTGCTTTCTAGCATATCTGTTCTATTACTGTTGATGCTATTGGTTCTGATGCATCATATAAATCGTCTTACAAAGCAAATATTTACAAAGCATATTTTAAAACAGATTTTTAATAAAAACTAACCCCCCGGATAATGGGCTGTCAATTGAAAAGCTGAGCTTCATCAGATTGGGGCTGAGCTGTGTACTAAACTGTTTTGTCTCTTCGAAGCATTGCCCTAGGTACAGTTGCGCTCATTTTTTCTATACGCAATTGTCAAGTCCGAGATTGTTGTTTTCCTCTGCTGTTTCTTTCTTTTGTTGTTTGAATTTCACAGTTTCAATTTGAGGTTCAACATCTTCCTAAGTAAGCGTTGTGGCTCTTTTTCACATACACTTTGTCAATTTTGCCTCTACTTGTCAAATTGGTGAAAATTAAAAGACCATGACATTATTGGAGTTCCTTCAATGTGCTTTTACAGTGCCAAATCCCCCCTTTGATCCTGAGATTTGTCACTTTGCACAATGATTTGGATGTGGTGCTCTCATTCATATGTGCATCGACCTCAATTTTGGCCAAATCTTTGCCCAACCAAATGATAAAAACCAAAGCTCATAGAATCCCTAATTCTTGGTGGGTCTCCTCTCTTGGGCAACGGTGAAATTGCACTAGAACATAAAAGTTTAACGAGTCCCGAGTCTGCTGCATCTTGCCACACTGAGGCGCCATGCCATTTTTCTGTTGGGGGTTGCTCCTTTTTCTCCCAAATTTTCAATGCAATCCCATCCTTTTAACTTTTGACGGTCTCTGTTTGAAGCTCCATGATGCAAAGCCGTATTAGGGAAAAGAGGGTGAATCGCCTCAAGGATTGTGTTGATTTGTTTCCTCCACGGGTGTTCTCTCTACTGTTACTCTACTTGTCGACCAATCATATGAAAACTTTAAATGAATTTATTGCAATCATTGGAGGTGGCAAGTGTTGTTCGTTCCCCGATTATTTTGAATTTTCCCTTCTAATTTGGATTCCGAATCTCTGGTTGCTCTTGTATTCTCTATCCTTGATTCGAGTCTAAACGGTGCCTGTATTCCGTATCCTTGATTCAAGTCTAAAAACAGTGCATGCATTCCTTATCCTTGATTCAAGTCTAAAAACAGTGCATGCATTCCTTATCCTTGATTCAAGTCTAAAAATAGTGCCTTGTTATTGGTTGTTTCTCCTGGTCCCCAAGCTAATGTCAGTCTTTTCTTTTTGGATCAATTATGACCCTGCACCTGCCAACCTTATGTGGAATGATTTTTTCAATACTCTTTTTTTATACAATTGTTACAATGTAGGTTGCAGTTAATGAGATCTCACAAGAATAAAGTACTAGTTTAAAGTTATTGTGGGACGCACTGGAATTTGGAAATATGAGTTATACAGTCTATATGCCTATTGGAGATGGAACACCTTAATAATCGGTGGCTTGTGGAGTCAGTTATGGATTCACAAAATTTCACTCATTTCTTGCAAAGGTTTGACTTACCAACTTTTGTCGCACTAGCCTTATTAAGTTGGAATTTCCTCAGCCTCTTGGTTTTAGTTTGGCATGTTTCATATTTGTTTGAAGCTACTAAGATGATCTACTCTCTTCACAAGCTAAGTCAAACAAGTACTTGCCACCCCTCTGCAGGTTGAAATTTGGCATCCTACCTTGTTCTACCTTGTACGGCAAGAAATTTTTATATGATATTTTAATTTTAATATTGCCTTTCATTTGACATTCAAACCTTAATTTTACCCATTTTTACCTGTTAGAAGCAAAGCAGTCATTTGTTAACCCTAGAGTGTTCTCCATGCTCTTGGTTTCGGTGACTTTATCCTTTGACTCTCTTTCTTCCACTCCAGGGATCTGTTCAGGTTCCCCCCATACATTGTTCCACAATTATTTGTGTCCTTTAATATTAGAGGGAGGCAATCCCTTCAAAAGATACGCCTTAAAGAGACTACTTCAGATCCTTAATCTAGAGGTGGTCATGTTACAAGAGATGATGACTTCAGCTATGAATGCTTGTGATTTTTTTCTTAAAATTAAGCCCAATTGGAAGTGTAGTAGGATGGATGCTTGCGGGCTTTCGGGGGCACTTCTTGTCGCTTGGAATCCGCTTAATGTTGATTTTATGACTTACAATTCTATTGCAGGAATTTTGTTGGAAGGCTTGATAAGGGCTTGAATAAGCCTGTGACTTTACTAAATATCTACGGCCCCTACAGTTACAGGCGACCTTTTTGGGAGAATATTATTGCTTCTAGAATTTTGAGGAACCTCGCCCTCATTGTTGTGGGCGACCTGAACACGACATTATCCTCCTCAAAGGTGTGGGGTTCGAATAAAACATGTTACCCCCGTGCTTCTTTATTTAGAGAGAACTTTAGCAACTTAGGGTTTTTTGAAGTGGAGCCGAGCATGTTGGCTCCTACATGGACTAATCGCCGCTCAGGTACGGATGGTGTTGCAAAAAGTTTGGATTGTTTTCTCATGCCAGTTGGGTTAAGTGGGGACGTTGGAAGATATAGATCTTGGGCCATTTCTACAGGAGTTTAGGACCATAAGGCTGTTGCTTTGGACTTTGATTTTGATAAGCACTTTGTCTTTTATCCTTTTAATTTCAACAGGACTTGGTTGGAAGACGAGGACTTCTGCGAGAAAGTTAAAGTATTGGTGGTCTCATTTTGGGCCGTTAGAGTCTAGGTCTCCTTCTATTTGTTTGATGGAGAAACTTAAATTCCTTAAAATAGAAGTGGCTGCCTGGGATAGAACAAAAAAGCAAGAAAATGACAAGTTACTTACAACTATTGAATCAGAAATAGCTGAACTGTCTGGACAGGTGGATGAAGAGTTTTTTTCTTTGGATAGAAAGCAGAAAGTGGCTTCCCTAGAAATGCAGAGAGCCTTGATTCTAAAGTAGATCAAGAACCCCTGGTGTCACGACCCCGCATTTCATGAGAAATTTTGGTAGCCTTGGTGGCCGGTTGTTGGTTTAGCCTCAACTGGGCGGATGGTGTACTGGCGTGTTTGATTGCTAGGAGGTCCAAGGATTGTGTGGCATCAAGTAGGACGAGGCAACTGGTGAGGCTTGATGGCGGGCTCGATGGAGGATGGCATGATGAATACCTCGTATGTGCAAATGTGATACTAGGTTAGAATAATCTGCATGGAAGGAGGCTACAGGGTTACATCAGTTAGCATGTGGTTGCACTTGGCAGGTTGCAAGGACAACACCCTCGAGGCATCCCGAAGAGGATTGATGCGAGCTTGCATGAGTAGGTCAGTGGTTAGTCGTTCAAGTGTTGGCTCGGGGTGGAATATGCGAGTGAATGCATGGTCTAAGGTTGGGTGGCGATGTAGTTGGCATCGCCTATGATGAAACGAGCACTTACATTCCGAACAACTCGATAGTGTCTGATGTAGGTTGGTCAAGCTGGTTTTCGGTAGGCGTAGTCCGAGTGATACTTGCGGTTGATGGCCAAGCCCAACTAGCAATATCACGTTGGTGTTGCGTGTGTCTAGGCTTTCAGACGGTATGGAATGCTCGAGAGGGATAGAAAAGCTTAGGCTCGTGACAGATGGTATTAGAGCCCATGTTCGGTTTGGGCAAACGTGGAAGTGTCTCTTCACCACCAATGTCCCTTTTACTGGAGATTCTGGTTGAGTTGTGATACGTTGACGAGGACGTCAACATCTTTAAGTGGGGGAAAATGTCGCGATCCCGCATTTCATGAGAAATTCTGGTAGCCTTGGTGGTCGGCTGTTGGTTTAGTCTCAGTGGGATGGATGGTGTACTGGCGTGTTTGATCGCTAGGAGGTCCAAGGATTGTGTCGCGTCGAGTAGGACAAGGCCATCGGCGAGGCTTGATGGCGGTCTCGACGGAGGATGGCGTGATGAATACCTCGTATGTGCAAACGTGATACTCAGTTAGAATAATCCGCACGAAAGGAGGCTACAGGGTTACATCGGTTAGCATGTTGTTGGACTTGGTAGGTTGCAAGGACAACATCCTCGAGGCATCCTGAAGAGGATTGATACTAGCTGAGCAAGCTTGCATGAGTAGTCAGTGGTTCAAGTGTTGGCTCGGGGGTGGAACATGCGAGTGAATGCATGGTCTAAGGTTGGGTGGCGATGTAGTTGGCATCGCCTACGATGAAACGAGCACGTACATTCTGCATAACTCGATGGTGTCTGATGCAGGTTGGTCAGGTTGGTTTTCGGTAAGGCGTAGTCCGGGTGATACTTGCGGTTGATGGCCAAGCCCAACTATCAATGTCACGTCGGTGCCGAGCGTGTCTAGGCTTTCGAACGGTATGGGACGCTCGAGAGGGATAGAAAAGCCTAGGCCCGTGACACTTGGAGGCTCAAGAGCTGGGCAATCTGGGTTTCTCAAGGCGACTCTTAACACAAAATTCTTTCAGCGATTTGCAAACTAGCGAAGGATCACAAACTCAATTTAGGAATTAAGGGGCAGTTATGGGGAGATTGTCACTACTAGAGATGATATCAAAAGGGAAGCCGTGGTTTACTTTGAAGGGATTTATAAAGATCGGCATGGAGCCAATCTAAGAAATCAGTTGAAACTTCTAAAAAATTACCTCTGTTTCTTCGATGAGGAAGAGGGTAAGAGCATCGGTGCTGAATTAAGTTTAGAGATCAAGACCACTTTGGGGTTGTTTGCCAAGGATACAAGTGGACTGTGGAATTTTTTATCCATTTTTTGATCTTGTTGGGGAAGACATAAGATTGGCGATTGAAGAGTTTCGGTTATACCATTTTATTCCGTCTTGCATGAATGCAACTTATATTGCAATGATTCCTAAATGAGATAAACCAGAACTTTTTGAAGATTATAGGTCGAGTGCACTATGTAACCTGATTTATAAAATCATTGCCAAAATTATATCTATTTGAATCAAACCCTTCTTGTCAAGGTCTATGTCGGCTGAACAATTCAGATTTCTTCCCAACTAACAGATCCTGGATGCGGTTGCTATTGCATAGGGGTGTTTGCACTCTATCAAATCCATAAAACAAAAAGCACGTATCTTGAAATTGGACCTTATTAAGGACTACGATAAGGTCAATTGGACATTACTCTGATTTTTTCTCCTTCAGATAAGGCTTTTGGTTGAGGTTACAAATTGGCTGATGATTTGTGTTACTTTGACAAACTTTGCGGTCTTGATCAACGGATCTCATTCATTGTTCTTTCCCTGCGAAAGGGGCCTTCGATAGGGGTGCCCTCTCTCTTTATTTTTTCTGTTGATAATTGAAGGGCTTAGCTGTTCCATTGACGAAGCTAAGACTAAAAAAAATTCTAAGAGGTATCAAGGTTTGATGTGCACTTTTCATTACACATCTTTTATTTGTTGACGATGTGCTAATTTTTGGTCTTGGCTCAGTGGGTGAATGGACCTGTTTTAAGCCTATTTTGACATCTTTTGTTCAGCCTCAGGAATGTCAATTAGTATACAAAAATCTATGTTCCTGATTAATTGTGAAAATGCAGATATCATTGAGCAAATCTCACGACTTTTCCCTTTTCACATGGAGTGACTGGACTTGGGGTTCAAATATCGTGGGTATTTTCATAAACCCAAGGGTTATCTAGTGAGCGATCGGGGATAGCTGATTCGTAAATTTGAAAAAAGGGTAAATGGTTGGTCTTTCCGATGGCTGTCCCTTGGAGGCCCCCTTAGTTTGATTAAACCGGTCTTGGAGTGTATATCGGTTTACTGGTTCGCCTTAATGCAGATTCCAGCCTCCATTATGAATGCTATCAGAAGTCTTATCTTCCATTTTTTATGGGCCGACAGCTTGTAGGCTTCTAAATTTCACCTTTCTTCGTGGAGAAGCCTCTCCCTTCCTAAACATTTGGGAGGTTGGGGTCTGGAACATTTTGAGTGGTTCAGTTTGGCCTTGTGGGCTAAAAGTCTTTGGCGAGGTATTTGGAAATGGTTTGTGGAATTGTGTAGTCACTGCAAAATATCTCAAGTCCATTCCGATAGTGCTTTAGAATAGTAATTACTCCAAATCGATGGCTTGTGTTTCTGCAATATGGAATGTGCTACTCAAAGCTCTCCCTTTGATAAGAGGTTGGCTTAGTTGGAAAATAGGATGTGGCAATTCGATCCAGGTTGGTATTGACCCCTTTTTGGGTGTTGGTGACTTTTATATGTTATCCATTCCTATGTTGGATCAACTCTCACACCGAAACATTTAGCTTTTATCACAAGTCAAGCAGTCGAGATAAGAATCTCCCTATTGGCTTTGGGCCTAAGATTTAGACCTCCTGTTCGATGTTGCAGCAGGATGGGATCAATATGTTTTTTTATTGTATAGTGCTGGCATTAAGCTTACACTTGATGAAGATTGTTTGGTTTGGGATTGGGGGAACGCAAATGGTCTCCTCTCAACAAAAAAAAACATACGAGGCATTATCCATGTGCTTGGCCCATACATCTCCAAAATGGTGGGCAGATGCCTTATGGAAGTGGAACATCATGGTTAAGGTTAAATGTTTTGTTTGGTTATGCCTCGAGAACAAAATCCTCTCTTGGGACAATCTGGTTAAGAGAGGCTCTGTGGGGCTTGGGCGTGGCTGTTTATGCTATGGAGACGATGAATTAGTTACACATCTTTTCAATCTGTGTCCTTTCTTTAGAATGGTTTGGGAAGAGGTCCGGTTCCTGTTACCTCATATGGATGTTTGGAGTGCTCCAACATTCCAAGACTGTTGTTTTAGGTGGTTTAATTTAACACTTTAATACAAAGAATTATCTTTGTTTGTCATTCGGGAAGTTTGGAAAATGCGAAACCGACCCATTTTTGACAATAAAAAACCTTCGTGTTTTCTTGTAGTAACTAAAGCGACTTCCTCTTTCCTTGAGTTCTATAAGGAAAAGCCAGCAGGTAATCAGAGATTTCTTGCGCCACTTCTGTTGGAGGATCATTCTTCGTATGGTTTTTTTGACGGAGTAGCCCAAAATGGTAGATGTGGGGCCGACATGATCCTACAGATCAGATCACAGCATTTTATTAGGCTGAAAATGGGTGTTGGGTGTGGCACAAACACTAAGGTGGAGCTAGTCGCTCTGTAGGGGCTCCTTTGGACGTCTGTTCACAAAGGCATTTATTGCATCAAAATTTTTGGTGATTCTCGAGTGGTGATAGATTGCGCTGAAGGTTTGGCTGGCCTCTAGGTGGTTCAGTTGGAGCAGTGGACTGCTCGGATCTAGGAACTTTTAAACAACTTCTCCACTATTTCTTTTGTCCATATCTACATAGAGCTAAATCATCAGGCAGACTCTTTATCAAAGTATGCTATAGGGCCTATGGTTGGACTTATCTTTTTTGAGGATGTTGTTGATGTGGGATCTTTCTCCGTTTTCTGATACTCTTTTGAGACCTTGGCTTGGTTGTAAGGCTGGTTTTCTATTATGTTTGATGGTATCCTTGGGGGGATGGTTGTATGCCCGAGAGTTTCTATTTTGAGATTTTTGATACAAATCATGGCATAATGAGATGATGATATATGTAACTTTGATTATATTTTTATAATAACAAGTTATTGCTTTTTTGGTTGTGGAGAAAAAACATTAATAATAACTATATGAAACATTGAATTCTCATATTTTGCTTCATATAATACAAAAATATAATAAAAAAACAAAAAAAAAACATAATGATTAAACCAAGTGGGTTTATTGTAACACCTTGATTTTGACCTGTTGCATTAAACTTGTAGATAATGTAATGTCATTATAAAATAGTGGTGAGGAGTTCAAGGCCAAGGCCTCACCATCGATTTAGCATTTTATGTATTGACAATTAAAAATCGATGCCTAAGGATCGCGTGCTAGACACAATAGAAATTACAAATACCATGTAAATATGTATTTTAATAAAATACCCACAACTAGCTATGCAATGCAACAAGAGTATGGGGGCGAATCACCTTTAAAAAAAAAAGAGTATGGGGGCATGATTTTTACAAGGAATAGGGAGGGAAATATTTAAACCCTTGAAGCCAATGGTTTCAATCCACGTGTAAATGAGAGAACCCATCAACCATTAACTACCCATTTTTACTTATGCACCCAATCATTTGATTCTTCCAAGAGGTGGTTGAGGTAGTTATTATTTTGGGAAATATAGTATGGATGTCTCAATTTCGTGTATGGGCAAGCCATCAATTTTGAAAATTGTGTTTGGCTTCTTGGGCAAGAAAACACTCACGAAAATGCTCTCCAACCCATTATTCATCCATCATTTTTGCTTTCTCACGAGTTCTGGGCATGCTGGGCGTGTTTCTTCACGTTTTTTCCTGTGTTTCCTTCATTCTTAGCCGGGAGAAGGGCATTTTTGTGTTGTAGAACAGTGGGGAAGAAGGGAAATCGATTTCGGGGTATGGGAGGTCATTTTTTGTCACTCGATTGCCCATGTATATGATGAAATTCGATTGGTAACCCCTATGGTTATTTTTCTAGCCCACAGTTCGTTTTTGGTGTGCCATGACTTGGAAAAACCCATGGAAATCTATTTTTGTTCATCCCATAGTTAAAATCGTTTTTCCATTCCCAGCAATTGGGTATTGCTGTGTGTTTGAGATATAGCTTTGGCTTGGGTTATATGTATCCTTTGATTTTGCTTGGCTTGTGTGGAAGCAACATGAGTAGAAGATGATTTAGAATTGACTTGATAAATCTAGTGAAGAGTGTAACCTCACTAGAGATCAAAGGGCTTTGGCTACCCTTCTATGTACACTCTGAAGAGCACTAGAAGGGAAGGTATGGCCTGAGGGACTGTGGAGTAGTGAAGGGGATACTTCCTTGTGTTGGGTGTGTAGGTATTGTGGGGGCCAAGCTAGCTAAATCTTGGAGATTTACCAATAGCTATGTGGTTGAGCTCACTAGCATAGCAATTCCTTCCTTTCTACTGCCTTAATAGTTTGATAAACTCAATTATGGACTAACTTGGTTGATTTGTGGTATATATTTGGCTATATGCACGAGTTGGTAGATTCCCTTTCCTTGTGGAAATCATGCCTAGCTTGGGGGTGGCAGCTGTGTTGAGAGATTGATGAACGCAATTGGCCTATGGCTGGGTGGAACGTTGCAGTTGCATAGCCAGTTGCTCGAGACAACTTGACATCAAGATAAGTATTCTCTCTTGTATTGGTTATGCAATGTCTTTATTTGATGATTTCTTATGAATATGTTGAATGCATGTTAGATGTGTGTGGATATAGTTTAATTCCGCTGCGCATGTTTATTGTATTATGCATCTGCACACATGTCTATTTGTTTGCATTTTACTTTTTTTATGAACTTTTATGATAACATCACATATATTAGCTATGAAAATTGCATAATTTGAGTGCCATGGAGGTATTTCAGGGTGCTGAAACTATTTATGGATTCAAAAATACAATTTAAACACATAAACTTGAATTTTACAAAAAAAAATCATTGGATTTCGCTCAAAACCCACCGTAATAAATAGACTACTCCCTATACATAAAGTTAATAATTATTAATATTCTCTTTATATATATATATAAAAAGTTACTATAACTAAATAATAATAGTAATAGATATAATTAGGAATAGTAATAGTTAACATTGATATATATATATATATATATATATATATATATATATATATATATATGGGTTTGGGATATAGATATTAATGACATGTAAAAATAAAAATACACTTCAAAATGATGAGTGAAATTAAAATTGACACTTCATTAATGACGTTTAATTTTATGAAGTGACAGTTTTTTGACGTGTAAAATAGCAAATGATGTCAAATTTCAACACAGCCACCCTTTTATGGAATGATTTTTACATTACTCTCTTTTTATATAATTGTTAAAATGTGGGTTGCAATTAGTGGAATCTCACAACAATAAAGTACTAGAACAATAAAGTACTACTTTTAAGTTATCGTGGGAAGCACTGAAATTTGGAATTGAGTTATATCGTCTATATGCTCGTTGGAGAATGGACACCTTAGTTTTGGGTGGCTTGTGCAATCAGTTATAGAGTGGCAAAATTTGACTTATACCTTTGCAAAGGTTGAACTTACCTACTTTTGTCGTAGTGGGCCAAATAAGTTGGAATTTCCTCAGCCTCTTGGTTTTAGTTTGGCATGTGCATATTTGTTTGAAGCTACTAAGATGATCTGCTCTCTTCAGAAGGTCAGTATGTCAAGCAAGTCCTTGAGGCATTTAGTCAATAGTCACACACCAAGAAGGGAATGAATGTGCATATATGTTTTAATCCACTAAAAGATGATATACTCTCCTTGAGGTAGATATGCCAAGCAAGACATTTCCTTGATATGGAATGGAATACCATGAAGGGATGATGGACTCCATTTCCTTGGTAATGCTGCACTAATTCTTTTGGGATAGAAAGAGCCTTCCTGCAGGGTCTTTTTTAAAAAGTATTGTAATATCTGTTGGATGAACATCTGTACTACTTGATTCAGATTTAATTGAATAGCAGTAGTATGTTTTTTTTCGCGGGAAAAAAAAAATGCTACACTAATTCTTGTGTACATTTGACAAAGTCTAAAACATGTATATGAATTATCTTTAACGTTATTATAACGTTTAATTGCATTGTCGGCTGTCTTATTTTCATTATCAATTAGAGGAAATTTGGGGTCTGAAATGGGCCTAATAAGAAAACGAGCCAACCGTAATTTATTGATGAGTTGGAATTTAGGAACCAATAGAATTTCAATAAAATGAGTCAACCATAATGGTTGACTTGAGATATTTGTCATAAAAAAAACTACTTTTTTTGTTCGTATTTTCAACATATCTCCCTATGTTTTTACTCAAATTTCGAGCGGGAGCACTCGTTGGATGCAAAATTAAAACGAAATTAAATTCCGCATCCAACAAGTACCCACATTGCATACTTTTGATGAACCTCACTGCCCAAAAAACAAGAAACACCTAAAAAACGTGATGATGACATCATCATCACATTTTTTAGGTGTTTCTTGTTTTTGGGGCAACATCATCATGTTTTTTTAAGTGTTTCTTGTTTTTGGGGCAGCATCATCATGTTTTTTTAGGTGTTTCTTTTTTTTGGTGCAACAGGCAGTATTTAATTCTGCATCCAACGAATGCTCCCGCTCAAAATTTGAGTAAAAACACAAGGTGATATGTTGAAAATACGAACAAAGAAAGTAGTTTTTTTTAATTTCTTACTCCGAAATATATATATATATATATATATATATATATATATTTTTAACATAAACGGTTGTGGATTTTGTATTAAAAATAAGAACGAGACGGGATTACATAGCGATGGAGCAGGTCGACTCTTCTGCAAGAAGGAGCTGACCCGTCTCTACATTCATCCTTTACCAAACTGTATCTAACATGACAATTATCAGGTCTATTACAACTGTGAATTCGCACAAACTTTCATAATAGCGTTAAACAAAAACAAGGCATGAGAATCGAGCTCAGACTTCCAATGAGTTTCTTCAATATGGGTAAAAAGAAAGCTAAAGCTACGGTTTAGGTGCTGGTTCTTTCCATGCTGATAGTGCTGATTCTTCATAATCCTATTCAAAATTAAACAAAAACCTGCGAGGACTTCCCAGTGATAAGCTAGCATCTTCAATGGGGCGCTGGTGCTGCTCCTTTCTCTTTGCCGAATCCATCCAATATCTTGAAGCCCAAATTCAAGAGGTTATCTGTGAAGCCAGAGTCATTGAGGGTATGACCGAAGATTCGGCAAAGAATCTTCGGTCATACCGGCAAAGAATGGGGCGCTGGTGCTGCTCCTTTCTCTTTGCCGAATCCATCCAATATCTTGAAGGCCAAATTCGAGAGGTTATCTGTGAAGCCAGAGTCATTGAGGGTATGACCGAAGATTCGGCAAAGAAGATTGAGCGAGTGCATCCCTTTTCTAGGGCCGTAGCAAGGCCATCGATCTTCGCCATGATCTCTTTATAGTTTTCCCGAGCCTCAAAGTTTGAGACACGAACTAGAGCAAACAATTGATGCAGCATCATCTTGTGATCATAGTTCTCACTTCGCAGCAGACCAATTTGAGATTCCAGGTCTTGCAATTGCTCTCTGACATTAAGCAAACCAAAATCTTCTTTTTCAGAGCCAGAGTCATCATCATCAACTAGTACCGGTTTCATCCCTTGTTGCTGAGCGTGCTGCCCTTCGTCCATTAAGGGCCTCCTTTCACCCTGACACCCAGGGAACGAGGGGTGTGTCTTCCTGAAGTCTGGCAAAGCCGAAACCCCTGTGCGAGGAAGAGTTTTTCTGCATAGAAGACAGCTAGCAGACGCTCTGCTCTCAGCCATTTTTTCAAGCTCCAAAGGCAGACAATACCTCCTGCCTGCCCACCACTGAGCCTTTAACCATGTTTCAGTACGCCCACTTGTAGCATTAACTTCCTGTATGCCGCCCATATGGAAACCATGTGCCTTATGCATGCGAATTTCCCATCTCCCCATGCACAAAAGTGGGTCAAAAACTATAGCAAGACCCTTCACTAGATTGCTGAAACAATTTGGAAGTTGCTCCAAATTCCACTCAAAAGTTAAATTCAGAATGACTAAAGGATAAAACATGACCATACTAAATTCTAAGGAGAACCAAAACTTCTAAGGAATCCAAGCCTGGCTAGCCCCCGTCTGGCTACTAACCAGGACACCACGGTCTTGCAAGGTACCCTTGTTTGCCAAGATGTCGGCCTGCTGGTTGTTGCTTCTCAGAACATGAAAAAAATTGATGTTACTGAATTCATTAACTAAGCATTTGAGAATACGATGGTATTTCGAGGTGGGGGTCTTTCTATTTGTGAGAAAATTCTGAGCTTCTCTTATAACTATCATTGAGTCCCCAAAAATTGTAAGGTTCGAGAGGCCCTCATCCCTAGCAATCTCCAGACCTTTAAGTAATGCTAACCATTCTGCGCTGTTATTTGTCATTCTTCCTATACCCCAGGCATAATCTTTCATCTTATTTCCTTTAGTGTCAAATAAGACTCCACCCACACTTGCCAGCCCTGGAATAAATATTATTTTATTATTTTAACTATTATTTCTTTATTTCCCTTAGAAGGCCCATTTTAGACCTCAAATTTCCTCTAATGCATACTATAAGTTATTTATACTTGTATTTATGACGTTTTTTCTTACTTCCTTTTATCTTACATGCTACATGGAAGCTTGTTTTCTAAGCTTCAATGTAATTCTCAAATGGTTAGAAATTTTACACCCATTCCTTATAACTTCAAGCCTTCAGTACTTGTATCAGAACTAGTAGAATCATACAAAACTAATTAGAATCTTGTTTGTTAAGCTTCAATATAATTCTCAAATGGCTAGAAAAGTTACGTCCATTTCTTATAACTTCAAGCCTTCAGTACTTGAATAAGAACCTGTACAATCATACAAAACTAATTAGAGTGAAAATAGGTTAAAAAGACTATTATTTTTGACAAGCTGACTAGAATGATTAGCAACAACTGCAGTCATCCTTGGTTCCTGAAGGATTTGACAATGTAGGTATACAACTTGTTCTTCTCTAGTTGGATTGGAAATGGTGAAGTTCAGGAAGTGCTGATGCTTAAAAGCTCAATTTCGCCAATTAGCTTTGAAATGGTGAAGTTTAACATTGTTGATGCTTGTAAGCTCAATTACACCGAGTTTTTTTTGTTTGTAAATGCCTCTTTATCTAGTTGTCATTATAGGGTCTATCCCAAGTTTTTCATTGTACAAGTAGTCATTGGTTTTATGCTTGCCCAAGGAGCTGTTTCTTTGGTCAAAAGCAGCGTTTACTGTGGTGAAATTGAAGACGTGACAATCTCCTCTATTGTTTGACTTTGTGGCTGGATATTAGAGTTGATTTTCTCTACGGACTACATTTTCAATGAATCGAGATTCGAGTTCTTTTCTTTGTTAATGTTATCTAGAGGTCACTACTCACTTTGGAAACCCTGAGATCTCAATGACCTTGCGTCTCTATAAGCCAAATAAACAATAAAGACTTATAACAAAAGGTACTGCCAGATCTCTTATCACAACCAATAAAAATAACAATTACAGAGATGGACACACAATATACCTTGGAAACCCCAATGCGGAAAACCAACTCCGATGGGGACTTTCTTCTATCTTGATCCCAGAGCAAAGTAAGAAGAATATAGATACATACAAAACTTCAGAATAATACAACCAAACATGACGGGTATCAAAGCCCTATATTTGCATGTAAAAGCCGATGCATGCACTTGGGAAATGTGCCCTGGCAATATGTTTGGATCTGGATCTCTTTGCAAGTCAATCTATTCCTGTACTATCTCTCTCACTCAACAACCTTGATTTGCTCTGTCAAAGATGAAGGCCTGCAGTCTAGATATGAATAATGCGCCCCTCTCTACATGGAAAAGTATGCCCCTCCTCCAACAATGGAAAGTCGCCCTTAGTCAGATCTCAACCGATTTGATCCCTGATCATCACAGTTCTTCCTCAATCACTAAGGAATACCTACTCCGGAAGTCTCAGCTGCTCAATCCTCAATGCAGATCCTTCACGACCTTCTCTCCTTAGAAAGCTCGCCCTCCTCTCTCAGGAACGTTGCCCACCTCTCCTCTCTGATCTAATTCTGATCTGTCTACTCAAGTCAGACTGTCGGTGACCTCCTGTCTCCTTATAACATCTCACTGATCAATTAGGGTTACCAAAACCCTAATATGAGTGCATGCAAAAACTCACTTTTTGCATGCCTTTTAATTTACTGTCGTGCATGCAAAACTTTGCATGCATCCTGAAGAACAACTTTCCTAGTTAACTATTCAACATTCTTAGATAGGTATTTCCCGTGCTGAGCATTTTCATGAGGCCTTGACCTAGGTGAAAGAATGAGCATTTTGATTTAGAGGGGGTTTTCAAAGCAAAGGGTTGTAGCACATGAATACAACATAAATAAGGTGGCTTGTTGGATGGTTAACACTATTGGATGTAGACTCATAGGTTGACAGTGCATCCATATCCTCTTTAGTTGCTCCAAAACAACATTCAATGTGGTGAAATCGTTCAATGTGGCGAAATTGATATGGATTCCACGATTGAAGTTATTTTGAACTTGAATATCACATCCTCAGGGAGCTCTTTATTTGGTGGAAAGCAACTGTTCATGGCTGGATAGTAAGCAAATTTTACCTACTCCATTTTCTCCTCTTTTTGTGCTCATTGAAATAAATTTGAGATGGGCAGAGTTATAGGTCACTTGAATTTCTACTCCATTTTTCTCTTTTTGTGCTCATTAAAATAAATTTGAGATGGATAGAGTTAGAGGTCACTTAATTTTCCCGAGTAGCTAGATATTTCATGTGCTCAACATTTGGCATGATGGCCCCCGACCTAGGTGAATGAATTAGCCTTTTGATTTGAGAGGGGTTTACAAAGGAAAGGCTTCATATTCGATAAGAAGAAATATGCATTTACATGTTACAACTTATACGTCTAAAACATTTACATATATCAAAACACTACATAATTTTGCCATCAAAAGATTAGGACAAAAATTAGGGCATTGATTATATTCATATAACTAAAATGTCAACCTCAAAAGATCAGGGCATGGATTATATTCATTTTGATTATGTTTTTAAAATTGACATTGGAAAGGGATTCCCTCATAGTCCAACATTTGACCTTGGTTTACCCCCTTGAAAATAAAAACAATATCCTTTGACAACTCTCGATTAATGGACATAAGAACCATAATTTGTGAAACCACCTCATGAGACAAGTTTCCTTGGATAATAAAAGAAACCCACACTTCTCCCTAGTCACTTACAAAATCCAAGCATTACAATAGTGAGCCTTGGTCTATTCCTTGGATAGTAAAGGAAGCCCAACTTCTCCCTAACAACTTCCAATACCATAGCATTACATTTGTGAAGTGGGAGCCTTGGTTGCCTTACCTAGAGGAGCATCTCATCTTGAAGAGTGAGAGTTGGAGGAGTTTGACCATTGCTTAAGCATGAGCCCAACTTTATTGAAGAAACAAGTGTCGTCACCTATAATAATGGCCTTATTTGTTGCATTTTCAAAAGTGAAAGTGAAGAACCCTTCATCGATGAAGTGGAGAAATATGCATCTTCTCATTAATTACATTGACCCACAAAGCTTCCAAACATGAAACCAAATTCAAGATAAACTACTTTTTCCCAAAAACTTTACCTTATTAATGCAACCTACGCCAAGTATATGTCTCCCTCCACCACCCATTTTGATGAGAAGGATATCTTAAGTGAACCAACAAACATAAGACAACACTTCTTGCCCTTTGAATGAAATCCTTGAAACCCTAAATCACTTACTTTCTCTCCCTCCCCACTCTACAATTTGGATAACACCGATGAAAGCAAATGATTGTTGTACACATGAATATAACTTAAATATGGTGGTTTGTTGAATGGATGTTTGATGTAGACTCCCTAGGTTGATAATGCATATCCATATCCTCTTAGTTGGTCCAAAACAACATTCAATTGGTGAAATTTTGGATATCACAAATGTTGGAAGTTATTTTGAGTTGCTTAATTGTCAAATATTGTGGTTTTCTTTTTGGTTGAAAGTTGTGTGGATTTTATCTTTATATTCCATTTTGTTATTTGTGCTCATTGCAATGAAATTGAAGATATAAAGAGTTAGAGGTTGCTTTTCCTTTCAAGAGCTAGATAGATTGTGCTAAGTATTTTGCATGACGACCTTTGACATGAGTGAATAGATCATTGTTTTGCTTTTGTGAGGTTGCAAGCAAAGGGTTACCCTCGAAAGGACATAAATATATTGGATTGTTTGATGGAATCTACATATTTACCCTCACAATTGGAGGCTTCCAAACAAGAAAAATGAATTAAAACTCCCAAAATTTTAATTTCCTTGTTGTTGTAAACAAGCCCTACTTTGTTCATTTTGATTCATCTTTTTTTGTGATTTTTATGTTTGCATTATGTAGATGAGCTGGAAAGTGCATTAGTTTTCATCATTTTACAGTCTTAGGTGAATTTCTAAAACTTGTAAGTACTTTTTATACTAAACTAGTAAGAAGATGGTGCATAATCATTAAAATGAGTTTTGCCAATGTATTTGTGTTTGGTGAAAAAAAATACTTTGTATATATTCTTTTTTGGACTTTAGAGTTAAACCTTTGGTTACAAAATCTTATAAAATTTCCACTTCTCCACTATGTTAGTAACACTTATTTTTAAAGATGATGTTGAGCATTGGTTGTCATTGATATCAACTAAATATGATGTCAAGTGTTTGACTGCCATCCAATGTCGAAGAGGACGTCAACTGATTCAATTTGAGTCATTGATATCAACCAAAGTCAAAGTGGATACAACATTCCTACAAAAGTATGAAGAAGTATATGGAAGCCACTTTGAAGTAGTATATGTGCAAGAAGAATGAGACAATGAACATCAGAAGTATATGCGCAAGTGGTGAAGGTGACATATATGTATGCAAATTTGGAGTATTATAACAAGGATACAACACTCAAGCAACTTTGGATTATATCTAAGAGTACATTCAGTTTGAAGATGTGACATGCAGGTCAATCTTGAAGAAGCACATAAGAAAAGGTACATAAGAAGATACTTAATGAAGATCCAGTTCAAGAAGGAACACAAGTAATGGATTCTACATCATGTGGTCACGGCGCAGAACTTAAGTCCACCAAGTCATACTCTCTCATGCTAGCAAATTGAAGGATTTGGTTGGACAATGGTACATGTGCTCAAACAGCCAAGGAGTTGGTTGAACAAATGGTACAAGTGTGCAAGCAAGTGATGCAGGGGCATCTTTACAACTAGCAAAGAAAAAAAGAAGGCTCGAATCAGTTTTGGTTTACTACAGGAGTGGTTCCTAAAATAATAGATGGTTTGAGCCATAATCACAGATGGGCTATGCGTGGCTATTTGTTACCCTCATTCGAGGAAGAGAGCTATGATCTATTTATTTAAGCTTGTGAATTTGTTGTCTAGGGGTTAGAATACATTATGTAGAGGTTGCGAACTGGATTTCTTTCTTTGTGACTTATAGAAACCAGGAATTATTGAAACGAGTGTATTTTCTGTGTTTTTAATGTGTATTCTCCATTTATGGGAGGTAAATGAATCAGGTTCAGTATTGAGATAGGATTAAATACTTAGTGTTTTGTTTAACTGGCTAATGTGAAAGGCCCAATATCCATCTATAGCGATTATGTCAGGGGAGTGAGGACGACATTGTTGGCCATCGCAAGCCGGCATCATTTTGGTATTAGAGCGTGAAAAGGAACTTGTAAGTATGCAATCTTATTGATTTTGGAATTTTGCATTTCTTGAAGTTTGTGAACAGATTTTGTTTCTGTCAAATAAAAGAAAACAAGAAAATGACAATGCGAAGGAGAGGAGGTAGAGCAGAACAGAGAGGTAGACCTGTTGCAAATGTCGAACCGATGGAGCAAATGAGGGCTATGCAGGCTAGAATGGAAGCTATGGAGTTGGCTAGGCAACGAGAACCAAAGCTAGGAGATGAAAGTGAACCAGAAGTAGAGGGTGGTGAGTAGGAAGAAGAGGCAACACGAGAAACAACTGAGATGAAGTTATTAAGGTCTGTGCTAGGTTCTAGCTCTAGACCAAAACCCTCCTTGTCTACTTATGATGGGAATTTGTCAACATAAGGGTTGATAGAATGGATAGGAGATTTAGATCGATATTTTGACTATGAAGAGATAGAGGAGGACAAGAAGGTAAGACTAGCTATGACTAGATTGAAAGGCCATGCAACACTATGGTGGGATAGTGTGTAGGCTGAGAGGAAGAAGAAAAATAAGTCAATGATAAAAAATTGGGATAGGATGGTTGCTAAGATGCGAGGTAGGTTCTTGCCCAAGGAATACCAACTAAATTTCTATAGACAGATGCAAAATCTTAGGCAAAGATCGCTAACGATTAGAGAGTATACAGAAGAGTTTTACAAGGTAAACTTAAGAGCAGGTTACGTTGAGGATACCTCTGAGAAGACAACTAGATACATCAATGGGTTGAGAATAGAGATTCAGGACGAGATCAATATGTTATCTCCTAGCACTATGGAAGGATCTTATCAGTGTGCTCTAAGGGCAGAAGAGAAGATAGCCAGGAAGCGAACCTTTGGCAGAGGAAGAGGATCTACCAAGGGAAGGGGACACAAAACTGGAAGAGAGAAAGTCCCAACCTACAAGGATGAAGCTGGTGGTTCTAACTAGCAATATCAAACATGGAAAGGAGATGAACCTCGAGTTGGAAGACCCTACCATAGAGGTAGAGGTAGAGGCAGAGAGTCAGTCTACCGGTGTTACAAATGTAACAATCTAGGCCATTGGTCTTATGAATGCCCTGACAATGAAAATGTAGGACAAAGAGGAAACTATGTTGCACAAGGAAAGTGGGTAGAGACACAAGCTCTTATGGTAGAAAATGCACCTGAGGTTGGGGAGGCTCTTCTTATGAACAAGGTACTATTGAACTCAAAGAAGGAGGTGATAGAGTCTTCACAAAGGAAGGCCTTATTTCGAACTACATGCAAAGTTCAAGGGAAATGTTGTAAAGTAGTTGTTGATAGTGGAAGCACCGACAATTTGGTGTTCGTTGAAATGGTGGAAAAGCTGAAGCTTAAGAAAGTCAAGCATCCAACACCTTACAAGGTGTCATGGATGCATAAGGGACACCAACTGTTGGTTACAGAAAAAAGTGAAGTGGAATTCCAAATAGGTAGATATCAAGACAAGGTGACTTGTGATATCATACCTTTGGATGTGTGCTTTGTCCTGCTAGGCAGACCTTGGCAATTTGATGGGAAAGTTGTGCATGATGGGTGTAAGAACTGTTATAAGTTCAAGATGGGTGGTATCCAACACACGTTACTACCTTTACAGGACGGAAATGGAGTTGCACAAGAGGTGCCAAAAGCTCTGGTGCTCAATGGGAAAAAGTTCCTACAACAGATGACAGAAGAAGAGGTGAGTTATGCTATTGTTTGCAAACCAAGAATTGAACTTGTTAGTACTGCCATTTCAGATCCTCCAGTAGAAATTAAGGACATGTTAGAGGATTACCAAGACATTGTAGTTGATGACCTACCCAATCCATTGCCACCTAAAAGAAGCATTGTTCACCACATAGATCTGATACCTGGAGCAAGCCTACCAAACAAGGCTGCTTATAGGATGACCCCAAAGGAAAATGAGGAAATTAGAAATCAGGTTCATAAACTGTTGGATAAGGGCCTGATTAAAGAGAGTTTAAGTCCATGTGCTGTCCCAACAGTGTTAAGCCCAAAGAAGGATGGTGAATGGAGGATGTGCACTGACTCTAGGGAAATCAATAAAATCACCATCAGGTATAGGTTTCCTTTTCCCAGGACAGATGATTTGATGGACTGTCTGAGTGGATCAAAATACTTCACCAAGATTGATTTAAAGAGTGGTTATCATCATATTAGGATTTGGGAAGGTGATGGGTGGAAAAAAACCTTCAAAACCAATGATGGGTTGTATGACAGAAGAAGCACATTTTTACTATGTGCCCGTAACATGAAGACAGAACATAAGCTCATTCAGAGACAAATCCTCTCTGATCTAATCACTTCTCCCATAAATGGAAGGATTAGGTGAAGAAAGTAAGAACCTAAGGAGACAAAGTTCAGTAATTGAACCGTTCAAAAAATGTCCAAAACTAGGCTACACTAATCAAAAAGTGAAGAAGAATGCATTAATTGTGCTAAAAGTATGTCAAGTTGTGCAAAAATCCTAAAAAACTATGGAACAAGTGGGTTTTCAGGTTAAAATAATCTAAAATGAGGAAAATGAGTAATCCCACATTTATAAGAAAAGCTTAAGGATCATTTCCCAATGCTATATAAGAAAGGCATGAGAGGCATTGTAAAGTACACAAAGGAAGAGCAAAGGCATGCTGAAAAGATTCTTAAGGAGGAGAAGCTCAATTTCTTCAAAAGCAAGGGTGGATAAAGGAAAGTTTATGGCAATGGAGGAGGGATTCACACCAAGATCCATGGTAGGAATGTATCTCTTCATTGTTTTAATATGAAATGATTCAAGTTTGTTCCATTTGAATGTTTGAATGTTGCTTATCTTGCATGATTTAGATGTTTAAAGTGGTATTAGATCTTAGCTTTGCTTATCTTAATTGATGAATGAATGTAGATCTGATTAATGACTTGTGATGATCATTTTAATATGATGACATAGAGGCTCATCACTTCTTAGTAAAATAACATGTTTAGAGTAGACACAACCCTACACTATTTGCTGTTATCAGTAGTATACCCATCAAAAATATGAAGAACATAGCCAAATAACCTCATGGTTGAACTTTGAAGAAGTAGGTAGGTGGTAGAGGCATGAAAATGACAAACACTAATAACCACCACATGAATCCTCCAAAGAAATAGGTGCTGGTTAGGAACCAAACAACGCTTCGAACAGAAGCAAACACCATGAACAACCATCAAACAATAATAAGGCCTGTGGACACTAAAAGATCAAAAAATGAAGTATGGTTGAAAATCCAAAGAGGACGAGGAAAATCCAAGCTGCAATGCCATCAAAGATACATGTATAAATCCAAGTAGCCAATTTCAAATTCCTGAGGTTGAAAGGCACACCAAATTGCTGATGCACACCCATCAAAATAAATTGATCCTCAAAAATGAATGTCAACAACCGAGAAGACATCACATGTCGAGTTATAGGAACTGGTGTTGTGTACGAGGTTCACTCTGAAGATGCGTAACTCGATTAAACATGGTGACACCCAAGGAAGCATTGCATACCACCCCCCAACAATGATGAATTGAGTGGAAACGGTGACGACAATGGATGTCACAGTTGATCACGAAAGTATGAAGGTGCTTGTTGAAGACGGCGATGATGATGTCCAACAACCATGAAAAAAACACTCCAAAGTGGAGAGCTCGAATACACTGTGAAACAAGGTAGTACAGTGAGACAAATTCCTGGTGACACTTCAACGAACTATCTACACAAGTGGCCCAAAATCCACTACTCAAAAGTGTATAAAGAGATGTACCATCAATAAATTCCATCATGAACAACAATCCTCGTTATGGGTTCTAACAAACAATGTCATTTTAGATACCCATTTACAAGTGAGGAATCAATACAGTTCATTGAGATTTGATGAGAAAAACAATCTCAAAGAGCCAAAACAATATGGTGTGCAACCTCTCTTTGGAAAGAGAGTGGAGAGCTCATTGAAATGTTGCAAACAAAGGAAATAAAATGAAGTATCCAAGAGGAGTGATGGCAAACATATGACCAATAACCCGTGAATACAATAAATTGGAAAAAAACAGTGATGCCAAAAAATCTCCAAATCTCCCATTATCTCTAACCACATATACTATGAAACGAGAACTTTATACTATGAACGAGAACTCTAGCCATAAAAACGGTGATTTTTGCAAAAAAACACCAAAAAACACCCCCCAAATAGAAAAGTGTTGATACCAGTATACACGTTTTTTTTTTAAGGTAACAAATAGAGCCATGGCTTAAACATCCCATATTGTTGTTTACAAAAACTTTAAAATAAACCCCTAAATTGAATTTTTTTATTTCTTCAAGAGATAAATTACAACTTTTTTGAAACTTGCATATTAAAGAAAAAAAAATTCATACATAATTTCACCACTTTAACCATATAAAAACAAAGAAATTATGATGCGATTCAGAATGAAATAACATATTATACCATACAAGAAAAAATGATTCATATAAATATTCAAAAACTCCTTTAGAGTTTCAATTACAAACATCATACTAATAAAAAACATCTAGAATGCTTCATGTGAAATTATTCAAGTTCATCAATGGATTTTGACACCCCATTAGAATCTACATTTTCTGCAGATGAAGGACTGGATGAAGATGTAGATGACCCATATTATTCTCTATTATCAATGGGTGCACCATCTGAGTCTACATCTATGCCCATCATTTCAGATGTCATATTCCTTCATGATCTACAGCTTGGTTTAACAGACTCCCATCTTGCAACTTCTTGTTTTGGAAACAACCTCTTGATAATCTCTATAGTCTTGGAGCAAAGAGTGTCTCTCTTTGTCAACTTGAAATCATAAACAAGTATATCAACTTCCTCTAATTTCAAGATGTCAATGTGGCGGTGATTTATTTTTTGACGCTTTCTTTTTTCTCTTTCTGCAAATATTTTTCTCAACCACCATCTTTGCTTTGTACACACCATCAAATGGGCGCGTATATGTTGCATACCAATGTACTTCTACTAATACTACTTCTTCATTTTCTTTATTGGCCTTCATAACTTTTGCAGTCTTGAATGGATAATGACGTGCATCATATGTAGCCAAAACTGCAATCATGCAACCCTACTTGATATCTTGTATTGAGCCCCTGTAAAGGTCTTCCATCTCTTGATGCTTTGCAGATGATCTTCTAGAGCCAATATACATTTCTCTTTCCTCTACTTGATAAAAATAAACACCTCGAGGTTCAACATTTGTTACCTCGTTTTTATTTGATAAACTTTGTGGCCAAGCAAATGGAGACTTCAAATATATATCTCCATTTGTAGAGTTTGAAATTATGTCACTCTTCTCCATGAAAAAAGACTCCCACCAAATAGAATCAACAACATCAAAGTACTAATATGTATCTTCGATAGAATTTTTGATATCTTCCAAGCATTGAGAAGAATCACCATCTCTACTATGTTGCCTTGCATTATGAATCTTTGAGATGATTGCAATAACAATAAATTTGAAGCATACATTTAACGTTTTGGGATGAATTTCAGAAATGTCAAACCTAATGAAGGCCCCCATTCTGTGCTAGTTGAGTACTTCTTTCCCCACAGTAGTGTTTTTCCATCAATATTTTTTATACGAAATTGATGCTGAAAGCTAATGTCATTAAGTTTTTCAATGCACCTTTCTTCACTATGCGATCCAAACATAAATCTTCGCATGTCAACAGTTTCTTCCAATTTCTGTACAATAGGCTCTGGATGGTATGATTTTCTTATAATTTCAATCAATGATGGTAGGCTCCCGACTTTCTTCCTCCTCAATGTCCTTGCAAAATGGCTGAAAATTTGATCAATACGATTATGCGTATGCCCAACAAGAAGGAAACCAACTTTTACCATTTTAAAAATTCCCAATTCAACAAGCATGCTTAGATAACCAAACACAACTTGATTTTTGTTTTCTCAGCTTGTGTTGTCCAATTGTAGATATAGAACTTCAGGAAGATCACCAGGCCAATGAGTAAGGAAATGGTGAATTATGGTGATGGTCAAATTTGCATCATTGTGAATATTTGGAGCTGTAAAGTAAACCCTTGGAAACATTTCACCATTAAAAGCCATACACCCAACCAAGTGAAACTGAATAAAATTTTCCTCCTTTAAATTCTTTGGCACATAGAAAAAATGTGGCAAGAGTGTTTTTTTTTCTGATCCACTCCATCAATTATCAAACCCATATACTTATGTGGAGCATCATAACACTTCTTGCGATGTTTGTACAATTTTTGTTGTTCATTTGATTGCTGATTGCGATGTTCTTGCAGTGCATTGATTATGGAATCTACAAACAACATAACAAAAAAATATTGATAACTTTTAATAATTGACATTTATCTAAAAAAACAATTTTGTAAGCATACCTCTTTCTATCCCTTCTGATCTATCCCTTCTTTCTTTAAGAGAAGCACATGTACTGCAGATCCCTATCCTTGACCTCTTCAGAATGTGGATGTTGTTGAACTTCTTTTTCCACACTCTTGTGAAATATGCATATATGATGAAGTTTCCATTTCCTTGACCACCTTGAATATAATCCTTGTATAAGTTGTATATTTCCTGCCCTGTGAAATTATCTGGAATGTGTATTGTTTCTCTATTTGACATGCTCTCTCCATGCTTGGAAAAGAAATCATGCATCCATGATATTGAAATGTGTGTTGATGGACCGGTGATTCGCCCCTGATAATCGTTAGAATAAAATGTAGGATCATTTTCCAGTCTTGTTTGGATTCTTGATAATCGAAGATTACCAATTGAGTGAATCCATTTGAATGCCTTTCTACAAAGAAGAAAATTTCCAACACGATAATCATAACCTGCCCTTGTAGAAATCATGCACCCAACTAAATATGAAGTTTGCATACTTTTGTTCATTAATAAATACATCTTCCTTTTCTCTAAGGCACAATTGTATCCTATACCTTTCAAACAACTTTTGTGGCAACACTCACTCGAAATCAAATGGGTAACAGAACTTGGACTTATGAGCAATTCTTTCCTAGACCTTGTATAACTGGAATGCTTTGGATTGACATAAAAAGGTCTAGTCCTACACTTAATACTGCTCATTATTGGATTATGTCGCTTCATTTCTTAGACCATTATGTCTGCAACAACATCCTCATTAGAATGAATGTTTTCATTGTGAGGCATATGACCCCCCCTCATTGAAAATATCATTATCAAATTCAGTATGAAAATGATTGTCATGATCACTAATAAGTTGATCAATTGCTGACAGATCAATGTGACCATCAACACTATTGGTGCCAACCAAATTCTTCACTGAAAGGGAACTCTTGAGATTCAACATTGACATCATTGGTGCCTGTAAAATCCTTACTTGGAGGAGAATCATTGTCTTCATCATTGGTTCCCTGTAACATCCTTACTTGGAGGAGAATCATTGTCTTCATCATTGGTGTATTCATTGTCAACATAATGATCATCGGTGCCAATGAAATCCTCGTTCGACGAAAGAAAAATCATCATCGGTGCCATTGAAATCCTCGCTCGAAGGAAAAATCATCATCGGTGCCCATTGAAATATTCACTTGGAGGAAAGTCATCATCGGTACCATTGAAATCCTCGCTTGGAGGAAAATCATCATCGGTGCCATTGAAATCCTCGCTTGGAGGAAAGTCACCATCGTTGCCATTGAAATCCTCGCTTGGAGGAAAATCATCATCGGTGCCATTGAAAAACATCGCTTGGAGGTAACTCATCATCGGTGCCGTAGAAATCCTCGCTTGGAGGAAACTCGTCATCAGTGCCATTGAAATCCTCGATTTGAGGAAATTCATCTTCACCATTATTGATGTCTTCATCCTCTCCAAAATCATCATCTGTCCCATTAAAATCCTCACTTGGAGGAAAATCATCATCAGTCCCATGAAAATCCTCACTCGGAGGAAAGTCATCATTTGTCCCATTAAAATCCTTGCAGCTAGGAGGAGAATTATCATTGGTCCCATAAAAAATCCTTGCTTAAAGGAAAATCATCATTCGTCCCATTAGAGTCCTTGCTATGAAGAAAACCATGAACATTATTTGTACATGCATGCTCAACAAAAGCATGATTAGTCCCATCAAAATACTTGCTTTCAGGAAAATCATCATTGGTGCCTTGAAAATACTCGCTGGGAGCAAAATTGTCATCATTTTTTTTGCTTACTATCTTTAGGATCCCCACTTGGAGGAAGATATTCATCATCATCATCATCACCATCACATTCTTGCCCTTCATTACTAGTGTCTTCAAAATCATCATAATTATGAAGTTCTTGAAGGACATGCTTGATTACATTGCTTGCACTGCGAGTATCTTGGCTAGATGAACAATACAACTCTTCTTTGACATTGAAATTTAATTCAGATGACTCCATGACTTCTCACTAAAAGATAGAATTATAGAAATTTTTTAATAGATAAGACAATAAAATTTTACCATAGTCCTCACCAAAAAGTAGAATGATGCAACTGTCAACCAACAATCTTATAGCTATGAGAATGAAATTTTTCCTCCGAAAAATTCCTCCAAAATTTCCCTATAAAAATAAAGCGCACATTTCCAGCACATTCATAAAACTAGTAAAAAAAAACGAATTTATGATATAAAAAACTTTGAAATAATGTATTAACTAATTACATATTTCTATCCCAGACATATAAGACTAGTAAAGTTTCTTGTAAATTTTTTTATATACAATTTGTAATAAAGAAATGGCTATTTACATTTTTTCTACTTCCACATTCATAACATTAGTAATATTTCATGTAAACCCATCTTATATAAATTTAATAATAATGCATTAACTAATTTAATTTTTTTAATCCCACATTCGTAAAACAAGTAGTGTTAAACCTAATCTAGGCTATATAAACCATTTCGATTTCCTATTATTCATCATTGAATTTGGAGCAATTTAGTAACACTTCCAAGGTTAGTGTTTTTTGGTTTGTTTTTAATAAATTTGTTAGTTTTATTGTTAATTTGGCAATGATTATTTTATGGCTTTATTAATTTGGAAATGATTATTTTATGGCTTTATTGATTTTTTTTTTTACATTTTGTTTATCTCACATTCTTAAGAGTGGTAAACTTAAACCTAATCTATTTGATTAATACGCTATTGCTTAGACTTTGGAGCAATTCACGAAGGGCTTTCAAGAAGAACGAGAAGATTGCAGAGAGGAGCTTCTAGCACTTTCAAGAGAGGAAGCTCCACCACTTTCCGGGTTAGTTATACATATATATTTTTAAATGTATTTTTTTTAAATTCATGTCTGCTTAATTGAAGCAAGGCTTGCCCCCTATACCACGAATTTTAGTTTGGATTTAGAAAATAATAATAATTTTTTAAACCTACATTTACAACAAAAAAACTAACCCCCTAACCCTTCACCCTCCTCCCTCCCCCCTTCCCGCCGCCCCTCCCTCCTACCGCCGCCCTCTCCCCCCTCCTCCTTGCGCCCCCCCCCTTCTCTCTCTATATACCCCCCCCCCCCTTCTCTCTCTATATATCCCCCCCCCCTCTCTATATATATATCCCCCCCCCCGCCTCTCTCTCTCTCTCTCTATATCCCCCCCCCCCTTCTCTCTCTATATATCCCCCCCCCCCTCTCTATATATATATCCCCCCTCCCCCCCCCCCGCCCCTCCCTCTCTCTCTCTATATCCCTCCCCCCCCTCCCTCTCTCTCTCTATATCCCCCCCCCCCCTCCTCCCTCTCTCTCTCTATATATATCCCTCCCCCCCCCCCTCCCCCTCTCTCTCTCTCTCTCTATATATATATATATATATTATGTGGGGTTTCTTGTTGTACTATGGAACTTGGTTCCATTTCTATTTCTATGTTAGAACTCAGACAACCTATAGAATTTACCTTTGTAAATAATATGGTCTTTTATTTTAAAGTAATTACTTTATGTTAAATATTTAATTTCAATTATGAATTTCTCCATTATGGTAGGTTTACTTAGAAACTTCCTATTATACCTATAATTCTTCCCCCTCTTCAATAGAGACAATTTCAATTTGTTTTAGGAATTTCCCCCAATTTCTAGTTATAAATAGCATTATATGTTGCTTTTAGGCATGTTTGTGACCCGTAAGGCCCAAGTATTTGACCCTACAGCTATGATACCATGTGTAACGACCTCCAAGGTCTAATCCTTGCAAGTTGCTAGTTAATTAGAATATAATATACTCTAGTTTAAAATTTCAGACTTAGTTATAATTCAACAATTATTTTAGGCTAAGAATATTTTATCAGGTTTCAATTTCTAAGAAATTTCTAAAAAATTCAATCACAGATATAGAAAACTTTCAATTATTGTGCTCTTCATAATTTAATAATTTAACTATTGACTAACAAGAATTCACACTTCTAACCAGTAAATCTTTTAATCGGTAAATATTTTCGAATTTAACATCAATTTAGTAACATAATTAAACAAGAAAATACCAAGAAGAATACCTCTATTGATGTGTGAATGTGATCACTTGCCCAAAATGGAACCATGGTTTATCTTCCCAACCAACTAGGGTCCCATCTAACTCCCTATCCCGAAGAAGACATTTGGCTTCCTGACCCTCCATGCCCATGGCTCCCTGAACATCAATCCCCACATAGTATCCTCGCAATATCTCAAAATAGTAACGTGTTATCGCCAAACCAGAGCTTCCCAGCTCCATGAAGTCCCCAACTCTCCCAAAAGACCTTTCTTCCCAGCCTCCAAACAACCAGCGGAAGAAGAAACCCCCTCTTCCATCCTCAAGCAACCTATTCTATCAAATTCAATCCTTCCCTGAAACAAAAGGTTGACACACCATTAAACACGGTAAATAATAAAGTAATAATCAATAAATCAATTCACATGACAAATCAACTATCCTCCAAATATGGATAAACATCTAAATATCATTTCTAATTAAATATTAATGAATCATTGTTAAAAGTCACTGATTAAAGCAGATAAGTAACTTAACCAACACATGAGTGAAATCTTTAATGTAATGCCCCCAATTTTGACTTGGAATGTATTTAATCAAAATTATGTGAATGATGTAATTATGCTAGTATGGATTCCTAGTGTGGAGCTCAAGGCCAAGGCCCAACTAGTGAATGGCTAGGCATGTATGATGTATATGTTTTTATTTGGACCATATGATTGGCTTCTCATGCTAATTCGAAATGTATGTAAATATTACGTTGAAAATTAATAAAATGGTCCAAGATGGTTGTGTAGAGAGCACTAGAGGGGCTATGATTCCACGAGAGAGGAAGAGGAAAGGGGGATTATGGGAAACTAAATCCTATGTTTCCAAGTACCAATCTCAGAACTCATCCAAAATATGCCATGTGACTTAAATGAGCCAATTACCTTCTCTTGACTATTAAACCTAATCATTGAATGCATATGTGATGTTGGTGGAAAAAGTCACTTCATGTAGTTATTGAAGCACAAGGGTTGTTATAGTTATGTCAGCTGTCACCAGTCCTATTTATTCTATGACTAGAAGCTATGCTAGTTGTCTTTTCACCCTTACCTCATATCCCTTGGAGTCAACACTATTTTGATAATTCTCTCATGCATGTTCCTACACTACGTAGAGTTTTCCATTTTGGTTCATGACCATTACTAGACTGTGTTTTACCCATAAATCCGAATTTGGAGACATGGCTATATGTTTGGAAGGAAAATAGATGGATGTAGGTGAGCATGGAGGTTGGGAAAGCTAGGAACCTTTACCCATTGAGTTATGCTACTTTTGGATGCTTGAGAAGCCATGGATTAATGTTGTAGGAGTTTCTACAATAGCTTATAGCAGGTTGGACTCTTACTGCACACATTGATAAGCACTGTAAGGGTTAGATTTCCTGAGGAAATTATGGATCGGTGAAGGGAAATTCCTTCCTTGTGTTGTGTGGGGAAGTTGGAAGGAGTGCCATGGTTATGAAGGCTTAGTGAGCCCCTATAGAGATCTGTTAGAGATTTTGGCTAAGCATAGAGAGTAGAGTGGGTTGTGGGATGAGAGAGAAAATCCTGTAGGTGTTTCCTTCGCCCTGGTGGCCTCATAGTCCATCTTGGGGGTGGCCTCTTAGCAAAAAGAGTATATGCTGGACATAGTACATATTGATGGGTGGAAAATTGCTCTTACGTGCAACCAGTTGCTTGTTTCTTCTTCGCTTAAAGATAAGTATTCTTATGTATTTGATGTGCAATGATTTTATTTGTATTCATGTGATAACTATGTCTATAAATTGCATGTTGTGTGTGTGGATTGAGTTTATTTCGATGTGTGTTTTTGTATCCATGTCTGCACATGCATTTTAGTTGTATAAATTCACAATTGTGGTTATGGGGCGAAATTTAGAGGCCTCGATTTAGTTAATGTCCCCTTTGCTGGTTGGATTGGGTGAAGGGGATGTTACAGAGTGGTATTACAGCTTCTAGTTGCAATACCAAAGTTGTATGGGTCAGGAATGTGAAGTTATAGGCAAAAATAGGAGTTGTAGATTAAATATTTCTATGGAGGTCGAGTTCTGTTAAATGACAGATAAGGATCCATCAGTAATTTTGATTTAAATTCGAAATTTTATAATTTTGGTAATTTTAAAGTGGGCCTCACTCGTTCCATGTGGATGAGTGATGTGGAGGAGCCACACGAGCAGAGGATCTGATATGGAAAAGCCAAACCAAATCTATGTGAAGTTGTGCCCGCATATGATGGAGTCTAAAGAGGAAGAAGATCAGACTGTTGGATGGAAGGTAAGATTGACGGTTGCAGATCTTAATGCATCAGTAATATGTGTGGATATTAATAACGGGCAAGTGAATCTCTGACAGTTCGATGGAAGGGGAGATCAACGATCATGATCCATAGCGCCCTGGGAATGCGCGCGACAGTTAACAACAAACATGCAAAGATCTGACCACCAGATCATATGGAAGATAATTTCCAAAATTCATAGCACGTTAGTGACGTGCACGATGGTTAATTTGGGATGAGAAACGCGTTGTGCCAAAAACCGCTTGGGGTGCATGTCAGTTTTTGATTGATAGCGCCTCCTTAAGAGCCTTTTTCCAAAATCGCCTCGCGAGGACATGTTACCAATTTTGGTAACGGGGAAAACCGTCGATGCGCCCGTGCCCAAGGTCAAGTGGTATGATGGTGTGGCAGCCTAGTGGTGGGAAGAAGGTGACATGGTGAAGCCCCAAGGTGACAGGTTGGACTTGTCCGACACCTCAGGAGGGACGTGCTAGGTCATGTCAGGACCTTGCAAGATCATCAAAAAATACATTTTTCTTATATGCCATATTGCGCAAAATTGATTTATTTATAAAAACAAATGAGGGTGTTGCCCTTGACCTGCCCTGTAGCGGCGCAGGGAGGCCGCAAGAGGGAAAGCCCCCTTTACCCCCATTTTTCTTTTTTTTAATCAACAAAGTTGGATATGGGGTTTAATAGCAAGCATTGGAGCAACATAAATTTGGGGTAAAATTTTGTATTGCGAGGGTGAGTTACAAAACTACAAGATTTTCTAAGTTTGGAAGAAAGTTGAGAAACACAAAAGTAGTAAATTCCATAGTTTTATAGAAGGTGACTGGAGCATTAGATCAAAGAACTGAAAATTGTTGAGTATTACTGGTCATGTGTATTATCTAATCCAATAGAGAAGTTGTTATGGTTATCCATAGGTGATATTTTGTAGGTGTTTGAAGTTGGCCTCTGGGGTTAAATGCACCTACAAGAAAAGTTGCAAAATTTTGGCCAAATTGACAATTTTCAAGACTGCAACTTTGTGCTCAGAATTCATAATTGAGCATATTTATAGTCATTGGAAAGCTTTGTCCAATGGGGAACAATTTTACAAAGTCAAATTCTGAATTGATGATTTAGATGATTTTGTAATTTTACCAGAAAAGTGCCTGTAGCCATAATCTGATAAAAAGAAACTGTCAATATGAGTATTTTCCATAATACATGAAAATTGATTTTTAATTTGTAATAAATCTAACAAATGTGTTTATATCAACACTTTTGTAGATTCATAATCATATCAGTGACTGTTAAGGGTCAATAGTCAGTATAGTGCAGTTGCGAAATCTTTGGTCTTGGTTGGGCCAAAAATGTCATCACCATGGTTGATGCACATGATCCTTATGAATTTGAGGCAGATGCAGTGGGAGAGAATATACTGGTTGAAAATGAAGAGACCTAATCCAATGGTAGGAGAAACCAAGTGACTCCCCCAAACATTGTAGAAACCATGAGGAGCTTAAGGGTGGAGTTGTAGAGTTGTAGAGCAGACAATGAGAGGCTGCTTAGAGCTCAAGAAGATAAAAATAAACTAAATGTAGCTATGCTTCAAAGTTTGACAAAAATTCAAAGGAATATTAACTGTGGACATCACTCATAAAATTAGGAAAAGAGTGGGAGTAGCTCAAGGAGGCATTCTCACAAGAGGTCCCATAGTACAAGAAGGATTTCTAGAGGTTAGTCATATACTCCAGAAATCTCTTCTAGTGAGTCATCTGACTCTAAGGATTCCGCTGAAGGATCAAGCTCTTCATCTAATAAGAGGAAGAGGAAGAGGTCTTCCAATAAAAACTCACATGAATAATTTAGGAAGGGAAAACCTCCTACATTTAATGATGAAATAAAATTTGGTCAAGAAGTTGAGGCTTGGCTTCATAGGAGGAGGAAGTATTTCCAAGTTCAAGACTACTTAGGAAATATGAAAGCAAGAGTGGCCATATTCAATCTGAATGAAAGAGCATCTATATGGTGAGATCACCTTAGGTAAGTGAAGAAGATCAATGAAAGTAATATAGTGTGGAAGCAATTCAAGAAATAATTCAAGCAAAATTACCTCCCTGATAGGTACTATGATGACAAAATTAAAGAATTCCATGAGTTGAAATTGAGCCAAATGACTATGGAGGAATATGAAAATAAATTTTAGAAGCTGCTGAGATATGTCTAGTATATCAGGGATGACAAAGTGAAAATTCAACGTTTTCTAAGTGGGTTGCCTCAATCCTATAAAGATAGTTTTGAGTTTGATGTGCTCCAAACTCTATAAGAGAGATAAGAAAGGCCAAGTATTGTTATGATCAAGCCAAAAGCAAGCCAGATTTCCATAATGCATGGAAGGACAAGAAGAATGAGAAGTTTGACCAAAGGAAGAAGGGGTTCAAACCTCCTCATTTTAGAAATCAACCAAGGTAGCGCCCACAATTTGTGACAAAACCAGCTAGGATGATGGGAGACAAGCCAAGAGAGCCACTTCAATGTTGGGGATGTGGAGATGACCATTTTCTTAGAAATTGTCCACATAGGAATGTGAGTGCAAAGCAAGTTCACAACATTCAAGAAGTTGAAAATGTGGTTAAAGTGGCAAGGACTATGCCTAGGATTTATGCTGCACTAGAGGACCGCTAAGCAGATCACTAATAAACTGTGGTTGAGGTTGAAGGTAAGATTGCTAAGCAATCTATTTCTATTTTGATTGACCCTGGATCTACTCACAATTATATAAGTCCTAAAATGGTTGAGATTTGTGCTTTTAAGAGAATCAAACATAGTAAGTCATGGTTGGTTCAACTAACCACAAGAAATAAGAGAAAAATTAGTGAAATGGTGGAGAAATGCCCATTAGAAATGGGTGGAGTGTCCACTTGTGCAGATCTAAATATTTTACCACTTTGTTCATATGAAATTCTCATTGGAATGGATTGGGTGGAAGCACATAAAGTTAAACTTGATTGCTACAACAAGATTTTTGAGTGCATTGATGATGAAGAAAACTCAAGGGTTGTGAAAGGAATTCCAAAGGAAATTTTTGTTAGGCATGTTTCAGCCATGCAACTGAAGAAGTATTGTAAGAAAGGTTGTCAATTGTATGCAACCCATATATTGGACAAAATAGAAAATGAAATTTCCAAATTGGAGGACTATCATGTGGTACAAGAATTCAAGGATGTGTTTTCCGATGAAGTGCCATGACTTCCTCCCAAGAGGGACATTGATTTCACAATTGATCTTGTGCCAGGAGCTGCACCAGTGTCTAAGACACCTTACAAAATGAGTACACCGGAATTGTTGGAGTTGAAAATGCAATTGCAAGAATTATTGGAAAAGAAATACATAAGGCCAAGTGTGTCTCCATGGGGAGAACCTATATTGTTTGTGAAAAAGAAAGATGGTACACTCAAGTTATGCATTGATTACATGCAGCTGAATAAAGTGACAGTTAAAAACAAGTACCAATTGCAAATATTTTTATGAAGGAAATTTCCAGATTGCATGGATTGCCTAAGGCAATAATTTCATATAGGGACACCAAGTTCATTTCAAATTTATGGAAAAGATTTTTTGCAGATTTGGGTACACAACTGAATTTTAACACTACCTACCATCCACAAACAGATGGACAAATAGAAAGAGTAAATCAAGTTCTTGAGGACATGCTTCGCATGTACGTGATGGACAAACCATCCAAGTGGGAAGATTATTTACATTTGGTAGAGTTTGCTTATGACAATGGGCAGCAAGCTTCATTGGGAATGAGTCCATTTGAAGTTTTATATGGCAAAAAGTGCAGGACACTAGTGACATGGGATAATCCAGTGAACATAATTGTAATTGAGCTAGAATTGCTTAAGGAAATGGAACAAGAGGTTGCAGAAATTAGGCAGAATTTAAAGGCGGCCCAACATAGACATAAAAGCTATGCAGATAAGAATATAATGAATAGAGAATTCAGTGTTGGGAATCATGTCTACCTTAGAGTGAGGCCAAGGAAGAGTTCTTTAAAGATTGGAAGTTGTGCCAAGATATCCCCAATATATTGTGGGCCATTTGAAGTGTTTGAAAGGATAGGTCCAGTTGCATATAGAATTGCATTGCTTGATAACACTAGAGCTCATAAATTTTTTTCATGTTTATTTGCTTAAGAAATATGCACATGACCCTAACCATGTGATTGATTGGGATGTGATTTAGGTGGAACCTGAGAAAGAGTTCCAAACCGAGCCACTGTGTATCCTAGATAGGAAGGTAAAATTGCTCTGGAACCGAGCCATCAGACAGGTAAAGGTGCAATGGAAGCACTTTGGTCGTGATGAGGCTACGTGGGAGTTGGAGGATGCCATGAAAGAGGCATACCCATTTTTGTTCTGATTTTGAGCAAACACCGAAGATGGTGATACCCAAGGGGGAGGGGATTGTAATACCCCCAATTTTGACTTGGAATGTATTTAATCAAAATTATGTGAATGATGCAAATATGCTAGTATGGAATCCTAGTGTGGAGCTCAAGGCCAAGGCCCAACTAGTGAATGACTAGGCATGTATGATGTATATATTTTTATTTGGAGCATATGATTGGCTTATCATGGCAATTCGAAATGTATGTAAATATTATGTTGAAAATTAATAAAATGGTCCAAGATGGTTGTGTAGAGAGCATTAGAGGGGCTTTGATTCCACTAGAGGGGAAGAGGAAAGGGGGCCTATGGGAAACTAAATCCTATGTTGCCAAGTGTCAACCTCATAACTCATCCAAAATATGCCATATGCCTTAAATGAGCCAATTACCTTCTCTTGACTATTAAACCCAATCATTGAATGCATATGTGAGGTTTGTGGGAAAAGTCACTTCATGTAGTTATTGAAGCATGGGGGTTGTGACAATTAGTAGTCTTATTTCTTCTATGGTTAGAAGCTATGTCAGTTGTCTTTTCACCCTTACCTCATATCCCTTGGAGTCAACACTATTTTGATCATTCTCTCATGCATGTTCCTACACTACGTAGCATTTTCCATTAGGGTTCATAACCATTACTAGACTGTGTTCAACCCATAAATTCGAATTTGGAGACAAAACTACATTTTTGGAATGAAAATAGATGGTTGTAGGTGAGAATGGAGGTTGGGCAAGATAGGAACCTTTACCCATTGGCTTCTGCTACTTTTGGATGCTTGAGAAGCCATGGATTAATGTTGCAGGAGGTTCTCCAATAGCTTATAGCAGGTTGGAATCTTACTGCACACATTGGTAAGCACTGTAAGGGTTGGATTTCCTGAGGGAACTGTGGAGCGGTGAAGGAAAATGCCTTCCTTGTGTTGTGTGGGGCAGTTGGAAGGAGTGCCATGGCTGTGAAGGCTTAGTGAGACCCCTGTAGAGCTTTATTCGAGCTTTTGGCTAAGCACAGAGAGTAGAGTGGGTTGTGGGCTGAGAGAGAGAAGCATGTAGGTGTTTCCTTCTACCTAGTGGCCTCATAGCCCAATTTGGGGGTGGCCTCTCAACAAAAAGAGTATATGTTGGACAAAGTGCCAATGGATGGGTGGAAAATTGCTCTTACATAGCTAGTTGCTTGGATCTTCTTCACTTAAAGATAAGTATTCTTATGTATTTGATGTGCAATGATTTTATTTGTATTCATGTGATAATTATGCATGTAAATTGCATGTTGTGTGTGTGGATTGAGTTTATTTCATCGTGTGTTTTTATATCCATGTCTGCACATGCATTTTAGTTGTATAGATTCATAATTGTGGTTATGGGGCGAAATTTAGAGGCCTCAATTTAGTTAATGCCCCCTCTACTGGCTGGATTGGGTGAAGGGGACACTATATTAAATCTACGCAACAAGAAGATATTTCACTTATTACATCATATTAAGCATATATATCTATTTTCATTTTTACATACATAAATTGCTATATCCATGTCTGCACATGCATTTTAGCTTTATAAATTTGTAATTGTGGTTATGGGGCAAAATTTAGAGGCCTCTATTTAGTTAATGCTCCCTCCGCTGGCTGGATTGGGTGAAGGAGACATTACATTAAATCTGTGCAACGAGAATATATTTCACTTATTACATCATATTAAGCATATATATCTATTTTAATTTTTACATACATAAACTGCTATATCCATGTCCGCACATGCATTTTAGTTGTATACATTTGTAATTGTAGTTATGGAGCGAAATTTAGAGGCCTCGATTTAGTTAATTCCCCCTCTGTTGACTGGATTGGGTGAAGGGGACGTTACATTAAATCTACGCAACAAGAAGATATTTCACTTATTGCATCATATTAAGCATATATATCCATTTTCATTTTTACATACATAAACTGCTACATATTTATACAATCATATGATCAACTATTTATTTACATATTAATATCTTAACACTTCCACAATTAGCTTACATCATGCCAATAAATCATTACAACATTTCAAGTAAATCCTAATCACAAGCACTGCTTAATGACTTTAATTAAGTCTCTAGTAAAGTAGTTATTAACCCGATGAGATAACTACTTCGCCATACTAGTGTAATAGCATAAGGTGTGTATATGTGACCAGTGTATAGATACCATACGTGAGTACTAATAGTTAGCAACAATCGTTGTTAATGTATAGTGTGTGTGTGTGTGTGTTCGCGCATGCATTCCTTAATCAAACATGCACGAAAATAGTCACAATGCATCATTATTCATTTCCTTCTAACAAGATTTACCACAAATCATCACCTATAATCTTTAACCACTAATCACAATTATTCAACATTAACTAATCATCACACCAAGACTAATAAATAGAACCAAACACATATTCTTCACATGGTAGTATCTTAGAAAAATAAAAAGAGACTACTACGTTCCAAGTAGAATCCACAACTAACACAGAATCACCCAACCTCTCTAACCTACTTCCACTCCCATCCTATATTTCCTATGCTAGAATAAGTTGTGGCATTGGCTATACTGACCTAACCACACATAGAACCCTCAGGAAGAAGCATCGACTATATCGACTTAACTTCCCTAGAAGGAAATTGACAATCGTCATCACACATCTAGGGGAGTGTGTCCACCACAACCCTCCCTTGACTCTAAATTTTAGAGGATACACGGTGGGAAATACCTCCACCCCTCCTAATAAAACTAGGGTCAACACCCTAACATTGAGTCCCAACCATATTCCTAACGATATTGAGTAACTGTTGTTTAAAGATCCACATCATTGAATAACCATTATGGGAAAGTCGTGCATCCTGTCAAAACCACACTACTCACAAATCATATTAGTGTTTAAAAATCATAATTTTTATCATAAGTACAACATATAGTACACAACTATCTCCCCAATGTCTACTACATCTAGGTTACGCTCATACCGGAAATTCGATTATCCCATAGTAGATCCATCTATATGTCAATGCAATAACCACATATGTATTTCATGTATAAACATTTCTGACTATTTCAACTGATAATATATCCACCTACCACATTGCACATCCAATATGAATAATCAAATGAAATAGCATGTTCATCGTCATTAATAACTCAAAATGATAAAAGTCAGGTCCTATACACACGTAGGCACATTCATATGTTCTCAGAATAGAAATCTTAATTAGTCTAGTTAATGCCAACATATAAGAAAGAAATGAAGTGACGAGGTAAGTCACATTAATCTTTTAATTGCTGGCTGTTAAAATATGAGGCATTACAATAGTAGCTAAGTGTAATCTCTAGTGCCCTTATGATAACAAAAATTATGTTACGTCCTCCATAGCTTGCTTAAAATTTCCACCTAATATTAAAAAAAGTTGCTACAAACATTAATTCTACAAAGGATGCGTCTCATAAATCTTTTAAGGCTTGATGCATAAGGAAAGAGAGCTATGCACATTCTCAAAATATTTGGCATGCACAAAAGAAGAATATAAAACACCAAGATACCTAAAACATGTCACATTGATATCAGTGTTGATAGAAACAACAAAAAGAATCTAAAACACCGTGGTAGATAAAGATACCTAGAATCAAGAATAGAGGAATGATCAATGTAGGGAACAAAAAAGTGAGGGTTCGATGATACATAAAATTGAATGAATAGAGAGGTGGAATATGTGAACATGAAGAAAGAGAAACGACCTCAATTCCTTGGATTTGCTCAATGTCTATCCTTTGCTCTTCAAAATTGTCATTGAGCCTTATGTTTATCATTAATCTTACTAATAAGTTTCGAATGCCATTACAATTTACACCATAACCCATGACTAACTGTTTTGGTGTTTTGAAAAGCCAAGAATGAAGGCAAAAATAACAAATTGAATGACATTACGACGAGGGTGGAATTCGAACACATCAAGTATGGATAGTGAATGTGATACAAATTCTCATATCTAGAAGGATCAACACTACTGATAACACATGGATTCAAGTGGAGAATAAAAAGACGATGTTTCTAATCTTCTCACGAAGTTTTCATTAAGTGACACTTAAAATAGTGGATATGCCAATATACCAATATGGTGGTAGGATTATGTAAGCACAAGTTATGGGATGGATTTAATGTTGCAGAAAATTAAATTGTATCATAAAATAGATAAGAGAAAAAAATAATAAAAAGATTTTAGTACTTAGATGTTTCTGTTTCTGTGTTTCTGTTTTTGAAAATGAAAATTTTAAATTAGCATTCTAAACGGGCCTTTCTACCTGTATTGTCCCACGATATGGTTGTGTGTGAAAGGGAGAATCTGGTACCACATGCATTGAAGGAAAAGTAACTGCAGAAATAGAGTATTATAAAAGGGAGAGAGATGCGAAGGACAAGTCATACCATTCCTGGCCTCTTTGCCAAGATAAGTGATCAAAAAGTAACTTTCAGTAGCTTTCTACTGGGGCTCTCGGGCGGCAGTAGATAAGTGATATGTTTTTACTTTCGGGAAAGATATTTACAAAAGTTAAAGGCATAAGTTTTTTTTTCACAGAAAAATTCAACTTACTATTAATATACTAAATAGTAAATAAAGCCAGCTGTCAGAACATACATGAAAATCTCAATCCCTGTCATAATGACAGTCCAGTCATAATATCAGATGTGTCATCGGCATCATCAGCATACCAATGATAAAGAGCTAAATGTCCACAATACAAAACAGGAATCCATCCTGTAGTAGGAACTGATCCAAAAGCCACCAGTACAGAAGTAGCCATACCCAAAATATATAAAAGGTCTCATATACAGTCATCCATAACTGCCAGTCACCAAATACATCATATAAATTATCCATAACTGCCAGTCATCCATAACTGCCAGTCACAAGTTAAAGGGTATGGCTATTACAAGATGCATAGGCATCGCAGATTCGCAGGATTTACATTTGTAAGCGCATAAATTTAGCTGGCGGGTATCCAGTATTATAATAGTTGGAAGCTTAATTTGGATTAAAATTTTATAAAGAACTTTTGTGGAAGCTTAATTATTTGGATTAAAAATTTGAAAAAAATCGTGGAATCAAGTCAACTCTCTATTCAACGGTAATCTAACTAACATTCAAAAATTACAATTAAAAATTCATTAATCTGTTCACGGTAAGAGTTCATTAATCTCTTCAACTTTGTAATTTAACTAACATTCAAAAATTACAATTTATTTAAAAATTAATATATACTAGTTAGTACACACCAGTGTATATACCAGTGTATACACTGGTGTATACTAATTAGTATATACATTGGTCTATATACACTCGTGTATATACTGGTATATACATTGGTTATACATGGGTATAGTGTATATAGTAATATATACACTAGTGTATATTACTTGTGTATATATGGGTATGGTGTATATACTAGTATATACACTAGTGTATATACTAGTATATACACTAGTGTATATACCAGTATATAACACTAGTAGTTTATGAAGCTTGTGCAATTTACCAAGTTGTTTATGAATATGACGACAAATCCATAACGAAGCTTGTGCAATTTATCAAGTTGTTTATGAATATGAAAAGTTGAACCAATATAGAAATTATGAGTATGGGGATTAAGACTATATAAATTAATCGCATAGCATCAATCACCACTTCTTAGGATTGCACCGAATAAGAGGACTTTTCGACAGGTCACCCATACCAAAACTCTTCTAGTTCAAACGAACTTAACTATGGAATTTTTCCTACAATCAAGCCCACTTAACAAATTTACTCATAAATTGTTTGTATTAACTACTCTATAAACCATACCAGGATATACACCAATGTATATACTAGTATATACACCAGTGTATATACTGTATTTATGTAGTATTATACCATATATATACATGGGTGTATATACCAGTATATACATTGATGCATATACAATGTATACTGGTATATATGCCAGTGTATATACTGGTATATACACCAGTGTATATACTGATATATACACCACTGTATATACCCACATATACAAGTATATACATAGTATATACACCAATGTGTATACTGATATATACACCAGTGTATATACTATATACACATATACAATATATACACTGGTGTATATACTGTATATACCTATACAATATATATACTGATGTATATACGGGTATATACACCAATATATACAAGTATATACACTAGTGTATATATTGATATATACACCAATGTATATACTAGTATATATGTATATATACTAGGTGTATATTGGTATATATACTGAGGCATATACTGATATATACACAAGTGTATATACCAGTATATACACTATTGTATATTATTAGTGTATGTATCTAGTGTATATTACTAGCGTAGTATATACAGATATATAATTTATACACTATTGTGTATACCAAAGTATATATTGGTGTATATACTAATATATACATAAATGTATATACTGGTATATAAACAGTAGTACTGTCTTAGCAATAGCAATAGGGGTTGGGGGTTAGGGTTAGAAATGTAGGGGGCATGGGGTTGAGGCATGGGGAGTTAGGGAAAGGATCAAGATAACGTTGAGAGAGTAGGGGGGGATTAGTTGTAAGGAGAGGATATGGGGAGTGGGGGGGATTAGGATATCCCCATACCCCTAATCATCAACACCGTCCTCCCCTCCTCCCCCATCTCTAGCTCTCTCTCTATACCTTACGACTCCCCAAACACTTAATCCCCTTGATTTATGGGCATGTACAAGTTAATGAGGGTCACTTTTGGCGCGTTAGATGCAATAGAAAATTGAAAAATAAAAAATCCCTTAACTTACTTCGTTTTTTTGAGATACTTACACAAGATATCTTGCATCGATTAAAAAATATGAAACGTAGGAAATTGAGTCACGTTTTCGAATATATAAGTTTTAAATATTGAAAATTTACATAACTATGTCAAATTTTACGTTTTCCAACAGTCCCTTTATATATACAACTGCTTCTGTATATGCGCAAGGCATATACGAAAGTTGTTGCACATATACGGAAGCTTCCGTATATGCGCAACACATATATAGAAGCTGCACATATACGGAAGCTTTCGTATATGCGCAAGACATACGGAAGTTTTGCATATACGGAAGCTTCTGTATATGCGTAGCTTCCGTATATGTGCAGCTTCTGTATATGTGCTGCGCATATACGGAAGCTTCTGTATCTGTGCAACAACTTTCGTATATGCCTTGCGCATATACGGAAGCGAAATGATGAAAATATTTTCACGCTTTTTCTATGTGAAGCGAAACGAAGACAGAATTTTGTGTTATTGTCCCCTTCTTTTATCCAGATTGACCTGCTTTTTAGCCTCCAGAGTTGTTATTCGTTAGCCAATAATGACGTTCGACGAACCTCTATCTCCTTCAATTTTTTAAGTTCCTCTTCCAAGAAAACCCCTGCATCATTCTCCTTGTACATTTTTTTAATCCCTTATTTGACTGCTTTTAACTCCTCCTGTTGTTTTGCTCCAAAGGTATTTCCCCAGTTTTTGGAAACCCTTTTTGCCTTGGCTAAATTATTCATGAACTGTTTCATAAAAGTTTATGAATAATCTGCCCACGAAATTTTTCATGGATTCTCCCCACCAACACTGTAGCAAGATAATCTAAGACTTCTTCAATGTTAATCTCCCGTCCGACCACCAATTCTACGCAACAGCTTCCGTATATGCCTTGCGCATATACGGAAGCAACTACATATATACGGAAGCTTTCGTATATGCGTTGCGCATATGCAGAAGATTCAGTATATGCACAACTGCTTCCGTATATGCACAATAGCGCAAGGCATATCCGGAAGTTCTTGAGCATATACGGAAGCTTCCGTAAATGCGCAATGCATATACGGCAGCTGTGCATATATGAAAATTTACGTATATGCCTTGCGCATATACAGAAGCAGCTGCATATATACGAAAGCTTATGTATATGTACAACTTCCATATATGTGCAATAGTTTCCGTATATGCATTGTGCATATACGGACGCTGCGCATATACGGAAGCAACTGCATATATACGGAAGCTTCTGTATATGCGCTGCGCATATATGGAAGTTTTTGTATATGCACAATAGCTTCTGTATATGAATTGCGCATATATGGAAGCTTCCATATATGTGCAACTTCCGTATATGCACAACAACTTCTGTATATGCGTTGCGCATATACGTAAGCTTCTATATATGTGCAACTTCCGTATATGCGCAACAACTTCCGTATATATGGAAGCTATTGTGCATATACGGAAGAAGTTGTGTATATACATAAGATTTCGTATATGCACTTCACATATACCAAAGCTTCCGTATATGCACAACTTATGTATATGTTCTATGTGCTAATGTTCTAAAGAGAGTCTTTAGATATTTGCATGACACTACAAGTTATGCAATATGCTACAAAGAAAGCTTATACGGAAGCTTCCGTATATGCGCAACGCATATACGGCAGCTGCGCATATACGAAAATTTTCGTATATGCCTTGCACATATATGGAAGCAGCTGCATATATACGAAAGCTTATGTATACGTACAGCTTCCGTATATGCGCAATAGTTTCCGTATATGCCTTGTGCATATACGGAAGCAACTGCATATATATGGAAGCTTCTGTATATGCGTTGCGCATATATGGAAGTTTCTGTATATGCGCAACAACTTCTGTATATGCGTTGCGCATATATGGAAGCTTCCATATATGTGCAACTTCCGTATATGCGCAACAACTTCTGTATATGCGTTACGCATATACGGAAGCTTCTATATATGTGCAGCTTTCGTAGATGCGCAACAGCTTCCGTATATATGGAAGTTGTTGCGCATATATGGAAGAAGTTGCGTATATACATAAGCTTCCATATATGCGCAACTTCCGTATATGCACTTCACATATACCAAAGCTTCCGTATATGCGCGACAACTTATGTATATGTTCCATGTGTTAATGTTCTAAAGAGAGTCTTTAGATATTTGCATGACACTACAAGCTATGCAATATGCTACAAAGAAAACCTAGACTAAACATAGTGATAGATGTGTAAGGATTTGTTGACCATGTTGAAGATCTTAACCATTAAATATCTAAATTTAGTTATGTGCTTAACCTATCTAGAGGAGCAATTATTTGGATGAAGAAGAGGTGTGTTTTAGTTGCATTTCCGACTATAGAAGTTAAGTACATGGTAGCCACCAATGCAAGTAAGGAAGTTATATAATAACAAAGATTGTGTTATAGGAAAGCTCAAGTCCATGTGCAAGGCCAATGGAATTTGCACCAAAGAAAGGAAAGGAATGGAGGAGGTGCATGGATTTGGGAGCCATCAACAAAGTAACCATTAAGTATAGATGTCATTGCCAAGAATTGATGACTAAATGCACTATTTGAGAAAATCCAAACATTTCTCCAAGATTGAAATAAAGAGCATTATCACAAAATTCGGATCCAAGTGTCATGTCCCAAATTTGGCATTGGGTCACAATGGCCTAAGAAAATTGGCCATATTCACTAGAGTTTGTCAAATTGATGTTAAAGGTCAAATAATTGCCAAGGAGGAAAATTACTAGTTTCCTAGGTTTGGGGTGGAAGCTTTGGGATTTGGAATAAGGGGGATAATAAATGATGTTTGAACATTAGAATGGAATAAATATTTAATAAATGAGATAAATAAATATATACTGTAAGTAAAAATCAAAGTGGCATTTGATCATGAAGACACATGGAGGAAGTGGGACCCACATATGGCTAGATTTCTCCCACTACACTTGGCATCATTTTCTCACCAATTCGAATTCAAGGTGAATGGTAACATACTTGGGGGAGTTCAAAGGGTATTATTCATGGCATGAATCATCCAAGGTCGAAATATAGAAGAAGAGTAACTCCCATGGAAGAGGAAGAGGCAATTTGGAGCTAGTGGGACACTTGGGCTAGATTCCCTAGCTCTATGACAACAATGATGAAGATGCTATGACACCTATGACACAAATTACACCTGAAGGCTGACATATGAAATATATGACATGTCAGGGCTAAAAATAGCCTCCAAGAGGGCGCTCAAGGGATTTAGGGCAGCTAAGATGCTTCCACATGTGATTTGGTGGAAGTGGGAGACTAGGAATTGTTGTACAAGTGGCGTTCTTTGGAATCTCTTCCCAACCTGAGTTGGCATGAGTCTCTTGGAAGTAATTCGAACCGTGGAGGACATTAGAAGTTTATAAACGTCAATAAAAAATATTTAAACCATCTTTTGATCATTTGTAGAATTTTCAATTGCATTTGTGTAGAGGGAGAGCTAGTGGATGACTAGTTTCTTGCCTTAGCCAATTTCGAGGGTGAAATATTCCCATCCAAGTTGGTAATTGGAAAGGACATTCAGAACTTTTATTTGGAGATTTAATGGAGTCTTTATTTGTAGGTGTAAGCTACATGATAGCTCATGGTTTCTTCTATTGCAGCACATTCTCTCAACCATTTCCAGTTTTGATGGCATATTCTTGATCCTTGAGGGAGGGCATTTTTGGTGAGCTATTTTACTCTTTGGGGGAGATTCTCATGCCCCATTTCTTTTGTAATATGAAGTAAATACTCTGTTATTAATCTCCAGAAAGTTTCAGGTCAAAATTCCGAGTATAAATGTATAAATCTCATTTTTAATGAAAGAACAGTGCCATTTCCCCACTACCTGGATGTATGCCAATGTATTGATGATGATTTCGAATGGAAGAATGTTTATCTGATATATTTATGATGTATGGATTTCCATTGATGAGTTTTACAAGTTTCATGTTCAGCACTTAAGCATTTGAATCCATCTTGCTTAGTTTATTTTCATTTGGAAGAGATTTGGTGCCATTTCCCCAAGGGTCGAATTAGTGATTTTTTATGGTGTTTGGGAGAAGGTTAGAATAGACTTAATAACTAATTAATTGTGCACATGAGACATAAATAATCTACTTTAGACATCCCCTACCTCTTTTCATAATTTCGAGTGGGTTTGGAGGCATTTGGAGAGCCATTTTTCAGAACTTACCCTAGGGGATTTGAACCTCAAATTGCTAGTTAAATTCCATACTTTGTACACAATATTAAACAAGTTTGCAGAAGTATTTTTATGGTCATAAATCATCCCTGAACATCATAATAAAGTACAAATATCATTCATACACCTTCACTGAATATTTGGTAGCATTTGGAGCGAGTTGGAGACCCAGAGACCAATACTAGTCAAAGGGAAATTGCTAGTAAAGTTCCCTACATTGGTCAGAATTGAAAGTGGATTTGAAGAAGTATTGCAAGGTTCCAAAAGCATCCCTGAAACACATATTTATGTTCTAACATCATCCATACACCCTCTCAGAAGATTCAGGAGCATTTGGAGCAATTTGGAGGCCTAGAGCCAAAAACTAGTCAAAGGTCGAATAAGGGGAAAAGGTGGAAAATTGGTCATTTTAATAAAATTATTAAAAAGGGATATTACACCAAGAAAGTGATGAGGAGGGCCACTTTCAATGTGAAAAAGGGTTTGTATAAATGATTATTCATGCCATTTGGATTGAGAAAGGAACCCAACATACTCATGAAATTGATGAAATAGGTATTGAAACCATTCATGGGTATCATAATAGTGTATCTTGATGGTATACTAGTTTTCAATAAGATAGAAGAGAAGAATTTGGTGCGCTAGAGATGAGTGTTCAAGTAGCTGAGAAATGATAAACTATTAATCAATCTAAATAAATTTATTTTTATGCACACGAGGCTAACATAGATGGGGTTTGTGATATCTCAAGAAGGATTGAAGATGGATATGGAAAAGGTCCAAGCAATATTGAATGATTGACACCAAAGTCTACATTTGAGATAAGGATCTTCCATTGTCTAGAAAGAGATCACATGAATTTTATTAGAATTTTAGTTGTCCTTCGTGCATGGGGATGGTGATAATGAGCATGGGGATGGTGATGGTGACAATCAACATGATGGTGCCGATGGTTAAAATGGGCATATTTTGATGTTGCAGCATTCGAATTCTTGGAGTACATTTTGGACCAATTCTATTTCTCTTTGTTTAGTTTGATGTTTGTTTTTCTGTATAGAAATATATTTATATAACATATTCATAATGGTACAGTGCTCTTAGTTATAATGTACATTTGTTTTCATATGCTTAGATTAAAGAAACACCAAACTCAAAAAGTAAGAGTGCCATGAAATATATTCCCATGCATTTAGTAAAAGTGTTATGAAATATATATCTTTAAGTATTTTGTTGATTATCTTTAATGAATTTGTTAATCAAGTTATTAATATTTTTTTGTGATAGTTTATTTGATAAAGTTATAATCTTAAAATAATTTATATTGACTTTATAAGATTTAATAATTAATTAATTTTGATTAGACAATAAACTATAAATTGAATTTCATAATATTTTTACAATTTAATTCTTATTTATATATCAATTACATTATTTACAATATTTTCCATAAACTTATCAATATGCATAACTTAAGCTTTCTCAACAAAACATCACAACTATTTCGCTCAAACAAGTAATTTAATATCCCACTCATAATTGACAAACTATCATCCATGCATTATTTCATAAACTTGTCAAAGCCACTCATAACATTTCACTTTCAAATTGTATTCATAATATACATTTTTTTTCAACAAATCATACATACCTATATATATAGAGAGAGACTTTTGTCAATATTGTTATCTTATATGGATGCGAAGTTTAGGTTTGCTATATTTTTAGAGAATCATTTGGAAGGATAGAAGAAATCCAAAAGTGATTTATAACATATAATCTCAAAATTAAAAGCAATATAACCTATGTTATCCTCCTCATAAAAGTGAGTCTCTCACCGATTGAGAACATGGGTATGATTAGGTCCTTAACGTACAAGAACACGATAAACAATGTGGGAGCCAATAGGCTTCCTAAGATTGCTTCATACTCTAGTCAAAACAACCTACGACCCAAGCGAGGTTGGCATAAAGATGCGTAGTGTTGGTTAAATCATCGGGGAGCCGATGAAGAGGTCATTGTGTAGAATAGTGATAATGTTAAAAGTTTTATTACCTTTAAATCTAAGGAGAAGATGTGGTGGGATAAAGAGGTATATGATAAGAGAAAATTAAGATATTATAAGGAGGTGATCATTTTAACTAGGATGAAGAAGAAAATCAACATCACAAACTCTCATGAGCTCTATGGATAATGTACTCTCCAAATATTTTCTACAATATTTATGTTCTTAACCTTTAACTCATCACAAGTATGATGATTTAGGAATTCTTTTCTTAAAGCTTTTCGAACATAGAAATAAAATTCTAGAAAAAACCCCAAGTAACTCATTATTTTTTTATGGTATAGATAAACTATCAAAACTTGTTAAATTATTATGTCAAAGACTAATTTGTCATCTTTTACAATAATTTATTTAAATTAATATTTAAACTATACATATTCACACTACTTATACATATTCACCCAAGAAGGGTGGGGCCAAGAGGCAGTAGCAGCAGCAACCGCAGGGTGGACATAAGAAGGACTTGAGTAAAATCAAGTGCTATCGTTAACAGGCATTTGGGAACTATGCTTCACAGTGTCCAAGCAAGAAGAAGAAGAAGGGACAGGGACACCAGACGTTAGCCTCAGCAGAGGTTGATGATTTTGGTGACAGGTTTCAGAGGGAGTTTTCCCTATATGCTGGACAGATTGAGAGAGAGAGAGTCTCTTTAGCCACCAACACAGATATGGATATGGAGAGTGAGCATTCATTGTTGACAGGGCATTAGAAAGGTCCATCCACCACTAATATGTGGTACATTGACAGCGGAGCCTCGAGACACATGAAAGGTACTCGAGAGTTGTTCTCCGAGCTATCACAGACAGTTAAATATGTGGAGGTGGTACTTGGTGACAATACCATTGTTAGAGCAGTTGGTTAGGGGACCATTACATTTCAGAGGGAGTCGATGAGTCCCATGATTCTGAGGGATGTGTGGTATGTCCCTGGGCTGAAAAAGAACCTTGTTTCAGTTTCCACTATTGAGGACAGGGGTCTTGGGGTGTGTTTCTCAGATGGGAGAGTGCAGCTGTTCCTCAGGATTACAGGTGTATCTACCCCCATGGACATTGGAGTTAGATGTGGAAGACTATACAAGTTATTGTTTCAGCCGCAACATGCTATAGCACACAGCAGCAACAGTGAGCTATGTGAGCTATGGCACAGGAGGATGGCCCACCTACATCACCCATCTTTGAGATTGATGAGGAGCATAGTTACAGGTTTACTTGAGTTCAGCACTGAGCAGAGTGATGTGTGCAGGGGGTGTGCTTTGGGAAAGTACACCAAGACTGCTTTTCCAAGCAGTGACACGAGAGCAACAGGAGTGCTTGACTTGATCCATTCTGACATTTGCGGTCCTATGTCTTCAGTATATTTGACTGGTCACGAGTACTACATTAGCTTCATTGATGACTACTCCAGGAAGACCTGGATCTACTTCCTGAGGAACAAGAAGTCCCCATTAGTGTTGAGTGTCTTCCAAGGGTTCAAAGCCCTTGTGGAGAAGCAGACGGGGAGGAAGATCAGGATGTTGAGATTGGACAATGGGGGTGAGTATACCTCCAAGGAGTTCAATGCTTTTTGCAGTCAGGAGAGTATACAGAGACAGCTGACAGTTCCCTACACTCCTGAGCAGAATGGAGTAGCAAGGAGAAAGAACAGGTCTATTGTGGGAGCAATGAGAGCTATGCTCCATGATCAGGGGTTACCGTTCTTTCTATGGGCAGAGGCATCCAACACTACAGTGTATCTGCATAACAGGAGTCCTCACCGTGCTTTGGGGAGGATGAATCCAGAGGAGCTGTATTCAGGAAAGAAGCTTGAGGTGAGTCACTTTCGGATATTTGGCTCTTTGACCTTCTCTCATGTACCTTCTGAGAAGAGGACGAAGTTTGAGCCCACTGTAGAGAGAGGTATCTTTGTGGGTAACGGTGACACTTCGAAGGCATATCGACTTTACATTCCTAGCCAGAAGAGAGTTGTAGTGAGGCGGGAGGTGAAGTTTGATGAGGAGAGGGCCTTCAGGAAGTCAAGAGAGATGGAGCAGCGGGAGCCATCAGCTCCCACACCTCAATTGACACAGGCTTCTTCGATATAGGTTTCAGGTCCATAGGTTTTTGGAGTGACTGGATCACAAGGTACAGGCACAGCTTCTACAGGTTCAGTGGTTCAAGTGACAGGTACTTCAGGGACAGGTTCAGGGACAGGTACAGGTTCAAGTTCATAGGTTACAGGGTCTTTAGGCACTGGTTCATTAGTCACTGGTCCTCGGGGTGTTGGATCTTCTGCTTATGGGAGTTCCTTGGATGAGGATAGACCAGTTTGGGAGGAGCCTTCAAGGAAGAGGAAGCCTAAGTGGCTTCATGACACCTTGAAGGAAGCATAAGCATTTGGAAGACCTCAGGAGGTGATCAGGTCAGTAGTTGAGCTAGACAGATATGGGACGGCCCTTGTTGTGAGTCTTCGTGACTCTGCGCCTTCCACATTTGAGGAGGCTTCTCAGCATCAGGTATGGAGATATGCCATGATGGAAGAGTAACATTCCATCATGAAGAATGATGCTTGGGAGATTGTGCCGAGACCTGAGGGGAAGTCAGTGGTGACTTCCAAGTGGCTTTACAAGATCAAGCATGCTACAGATGGCAGTGTGGAGAAATTCAAGGCTCGGTTTGTGGCTCGAGGGTTCTCACAGGTTGAGGGAGTTGACTTTGATGAGACATTTGCTCAAGTTGCTCGGTATTCTTCAATTAGAGCACTGATATCTATAGCAGCAGAGATGGGTTGGAAGATCCACCAGATGGATGTGAAGACCGCGTTTCTCAATGGTCTTCTGCAGAAGGAGGTATATTTAGAGCAGCCACAGGGATTCGAGATTCATGGGAGAGATTCTCATGTGTGCAGGCTTAGGAAAGCATTGTATGGACTGAAGCAAGCTCCTAGAGCTTGGTACTCCAGGATCGATGCATATTTGAATTTGATGGGATTTCAGAAGAGTGAGGCTAATCCCAACCTTTAATACATTGTTGTTGGTGGAGATCCTCTCATTCTTCTGTTATATGTTGATGACTTATTTATCACTGGAGATGAGCGTCTCATTGCACAGTGCAAGAGAGACCTTGAAGCTGAGTATGAGATGACTGATATTGGGCTGATGCATTACTATTTGGGGATGGAGGTTTGGCAGGAGCTTGGAGATATTTTCCTAGGATAGGGGAAGTATGCAGTGGATATTCTGAAGAGTTATCGGATGAAGGACTGTAGGCCTATGTCTACACCGATGATCACCAACTTGAAGGAACTTCATGCTTCCGAGGGTAAGTTGGTGGATCCCACACTCTATCGTCAACTCGTTGGTTCGTTGATGTATCTGGTCAACACCAGGCCAGACTTGTGTTTTGCGGTTAACACTCTTAGCCAGTTCATGGTGGAGCCTAGGAGTGTGCATTGGACTGTTGCAAAGCACGTACTGAGATACCTAGCAGGTACAGTGGATTATGGTCTAGACTACAGGAGTTCGGGTGGTGTCAGCTTGGTTGGGTTCACAGATTCAGACTGGGAAGGTTGTGTGAGGGATCGGAAGAGCACTTCCGGTTGTTGTTTCATCTTGGGATCGACAGCAGTGTCATGGTTCAGCAGGAAACAAAATTCCGTTGCATTGAGTTCTGCTGAGGCTGAGTATATGGCAGCCAGTCAGGCGACTTGCGAAGCACTATGGCTTCGTAAGTTATTGGTAGATTTATTTGATTAGCAGCTGAGACCTACGGTGATTTATTGCAATAATCAGAGTTGCATTCAGCTCTCTGAGAATCCGGTGTTCCATGACAGGTCGAAGCACATTGAGATCAGGTACCATTTCATCCGGGACTATGTCCAGAGAGGGGCAGTTGAGTTGTAGTATATTTCTACTGATGAGCAGGTAGGAGATATCTTGACGAAGTATTTGGGGAGAGGGAAGTTTGTTTTATTCATAGATAGGTTGGGAGTGGTGCAAAACACCTTCCTCGGTAAGAGGGAGTGTTAGTTTTGTACCTAGGGAAGTGTTCCCCAAATGACATTTGCCTAATGTCACTTAGAAGGGGGAAAAATGTGACCCTCACATTAAAAGTCACTTAATGAGACTTTGTAACATTAAAGTCACTTTTTTATTTAACTTAAGTGGTTGAGTGATTTTATTTATGTGAATTAAATAAAAGTGATTTTCACTTTCATTGAATCTTGTCCATTGGATTGGATCTTTCTCCACCGTTGGATTAGAACCCACTTAGGGTTAGAACAAAAAGCTTGAGGGAGGCATATGTGATTCTACTTTTGGTGAATGAAGTGAAGAGAAGAGAGCGAGAGAGTGAAGGAAACTCTGGGCACGTAGTTCGAGGAGCATTTAATGCAAGCTACAGTGGGCACTCACTTCGAGGCTTCTATTGGGCATTAAATACATTGTACGGTTTTGATGACAGCATTTATTTCTTCATAACAACACAGACTTCGAGGTGTACAGTACAATAGAAAGTTAGCACGGTTTCCAAGGTGAATCTAGGTACTCATATTGAGGTATTTTCTTGGCATTGTTTCCTAGACAGTCTGCACGCATTTCAAGGCAACTCTGGGCACAAATCCCAAGAAGTTTTACACAAATTTCGAGGCAAAAAATTTGGCACAGAAATCGAGGTTTGCTGCATAGTTTTCGAGGCAGTTTTGGTGCACAAAAATCGAGAAAGTCTACACATATTTCAAGGCATACCGTACTGTATGGATTCTGTACCTGCATGCACAGAAGTCGAGGCACTCAAGGCACATAAATCGAGTCTGCTATTTTGGCACAGATTTCGAGAAAAGTGCCGGGTTAAATCTATTGGTGGAGATAAGTAAAATTTCTACTGTATGAATTTATGTACTGAGATTATTGAAGAAATAAGAAACTCTCTCTTACTGGTTTTCCTCGTGGGGGTTTTTCCAGGGCACAGTTGCCGAAAAATCCGAGTCTATCTTTTTATGGTGTGCATGTGTTAAATATTTACTTTCAGCCTGTTAGTGGTATTTTGTTGTGTGTTTAACTGTTACAATATTTTTCATAAGTAGTTTGCAGCCTATGCAAAACCGATTGCAAATGAAAAACACTTGAAAAGTTAACATAAACCAGCAAGCCGTAAAACCCAGAAAAATCTACATGGTATTAGAGCGCAGGGGCAGAAAACAGTAATATTTTTTGCAGCACACAGAAATTTCCAGAACTCAGAAATTTTGTGATTTTTATTCTGTTCGTGATCAACATTCTGTTGGGTTGAAGTTGAGATGGCTACAGGTCTGAGGTTGGAGGATAGGCTGAATGGGATGGAGAATTTTGTGCCATGGAAGGCCAGAATTTTGTTGATTTTCGAGGAGAATGAACTATGGGTGGAGGTGGTTAAAAGTACTACAGCCAACCTGGTTGTCATTCCAGATGGTACAGATGCAGTAGCTCTTTCAACCTTCAACAAGAAGGACTGTAAGGCTAGGAGGATTATCCTTGACGCAGTTAAAGACCACATAATCCCTCACATTTCTGGGAAGACTAGGGCACATGAGATGTGGAGTTCCTTGACCAGCTTGTATGAGAGTTCCAATGAGAACAGAAAAATGGTTCTCAGAGAGAAACTCAAGAGTATCAAGATGAATGAAGGAGAGGGAGTCACAACATACCTCACTAGGATTTCTGCAGTTCTGATGAACTGGCAGCGGTTGGTGAAGTGGTATCTGCTACTGAGCTTGTACGTACAATAGTGAACGGGGATTCAAAGTCCTGGAGTGCATTTGTGCAAGCCATAGTAGGTAGAGAGAACCTACCGTCTTGGGAGAGACAGTGGGATAACTTTGTGCAGGAGGAGACCAGGAGAGGTCTCGTACAGGGCAGTTCATCACAGGGTGGGGTAGATGAGGAGAACGTGGCACTGACAGCCAAGGGTAAGAAGAAGAAGGGTCCTAAGAAGGGTGGGGCCAAGAGGGAGTAGCAGCAACAACCACAGGGTGGACAGAAGAAGGACTTGAGTAAAATCAAGTGCTATTGTTATCAGGCGTTTGGGCACTATGCTTCACAGTGTCCAAGCAAGAAGAAGAAGAAGGGATAGGGACAACAGACATCAGCCTCAGCAGAGGTTGATGGTTTTGGTGACATGTTTCAGAGGGAGTTTTCCCTATATGCTGGACAGATTGAGAGAGAGAGAGTCTCTTTAGCAACCAACACAGATATGGATATGGAGAGTGAGCATTCATTGTTGACAAGGCATTAGACAGGTCCATTCACCACTAGTACATGGTACATTGACAGCGGAGCCTCGAGACACATGACAGGTACTCGAGAGTTGTTCTCCGAGCTATCATGGACAGTTAGAGATGTGGAGGTGGTACTTGGTGACAATACCATTGTTAGAGCAGTTGGTCAGGGGACCATTACATTTTAGAGGGAGTCGATGAGTCCCATGATTCTGAGGGATGTGTTGTATGTCCCTGGGCTGAAAAAGAACCTTGTTTCAGTTTCCACTATTGAGGACAGGGGTCTTGGGGTGTGTTTCTCAGATGGGAGAGTGCAGGTGTTCCCCAGGACTATAGGTGTATCTACCCCCATGGACATTGGAGTTAGATGTGGAAGACTGTACAAGTTATTATTTTAGCCGCAGCATGCTCTAGCACATAGCAGCAGCAGTGAGCTATGTGAGCTATGGCACAGGAGGATGGCCCACCTACATCACCCATCTCTGAGATTGATGAGGAGCATGGTTACAGGTTTACCCGAGTTCAGCACTGAGCAGAGTGATGTGTGCGGGGGGTGTGCTTTGGGAAAGTACACCAAGATTGCTTTTGCAAGCAGTGACACGAGAGCAGCAGGAGTGCTTGACTTGATCCATTCCGACATTTGTGGCCCTATGTCTTTAGTATCTTTGACTGGTCAGGAGTACTACATTAGCTTCATTGATGACTACTCCAGGAAGTCCTGGATCTACTTCTTGAGGAACAAGAAGTCCCCATTAGTGTTGAGTGTCTTCCAAGGGTTCAAAGCCCTTGTGGAGAAGCAGACGGGGAGGAAGATCAGGATGTTGAGATCGGACAATGGGGGTGAGTATACCTCCAAGGAGTTCAATTCTTTTTGCAATCAGGAGGGTATACAGAGACAGCTGACAGTTCCCTACACTCCTAAGTAGAATGGAGTAGCAGAGAGAAAGAACAGGTCTATTGTGGGAGCAGCGAGAGCTATGCTCCATGATCAGGGGTTACCGTTCTTTCTATGGGCAGAGGCATGCAACACTGCAGTGTATATGCATAACAGGAGTCCTCACTGTGCTTTGGGGAGGATGAATCCAGAGGAGATGTATTCAGGATAAAAGCCTGAGGTGAGTCACTTTCGGATATTTAGCTCTTTGACCTTCTCTCACGTCCCTTCTGAGAAGAGGACGAAGTTTGAGCTCACTGTAGAGAGAGGTATCTTTGTGGGTTACGATGAGACTTCGAAGGCATATTGACTTTACATTCCTGGCCAAAAGAGAGTTGTAGTGAGGCGGGAGGTGAATTTTGATGAGGAGAGGGCCTTCAGGAAGTCGAGAGAGATGGAGCAACGGGAGCCATCAGCTCCCACACATTAGTTGACACAGGCTTCTTTGATATAGGTTTCAGGTCCACAGGTTTCTGGAGTGATTGGATCACAGGGTACAGGCACAACTTCTACAGGTTCAGTGGTTCAGGTGACAGGTACTTCAGGGACAGGTACAGGTTTAGGTTCATAGGTTATAGGGTCTTCAGGCACTGGTTCATCAGTCACTGGTCCTCGGGGTGTTGGACCTTCTGCTTCTGGGAGTTCCTTGGATGAGGATAGACCAGTTTGGGAGGAGCCTTCAAGGAAGAAGAAGCCTAAGTGGCTTCAGGACACCTTGAAGGAAGCAGAATCATTTGGAAGACCTCAGGAGGCGATCAGGTCAGTAGTTGAGCCAGACAGATATGGGATGGCCCTTGTTGCGAGTCTTCGTGACTCTCCGCCTTCCACATTTGAGGAGGCTTCTCAGCATCAGGTATGGAGATATGCCATGATGGAAGAGTACCATTCCATCATGAAGAATGATGCTTGGGAGATTGTGCCGAGACCTGAGGGGAAGTCAGTGGTGACTTCCAAGTGGCTTTACAAGATCAAGCATGCTGCAGATGGCAGTGTGGAGAAATTCAAGTCTCGGTTTGTGGCTCGAGGGTTCTCACAGGTTGAGGGAGTTGACTATGATGAGACATTTGCTCAAGTTGCTCGGTATTCTTCAATTAGAGGAGTGATATCTATAGCAGCAGAGATGGGTTGGAAGATCCACCAGATGGATGTGAAGACCGCGTTTCTCAATGGTCTTCTGCAGGAGGTGTATTTAGAGCCGCCACAGGGATTCGAGATTCATGGGAGAGATTCTCATGTGTGCAGGCTTAGAAAAGCACTGTATGGCCTGAAGTAAGCTCCTAGAGCTTGGTACTCCAGGATCGATGCATATTTGACTTCGATGGGATTTCAGAAGAGTGAGGTTGATCCCAACCTTTAATACATTGTGGTTGGTGGAGATCCTCTCATTCTTCTGTTATATGTTGATGACTTATTTATCACTGGAGATGAGCGTCTCATTACACAGTGCAAGAGAGACCTTGCAGCTGAGTATGAGATGACTGATATTGGGCTGATGCATTACTATTTGGGGATGGAGGTTTGGCAGGAGCCTAGACATATTTTCCTAGGACAGGGGAAGTATGCAGTGGATATTCTGAAGAGTTATCAGATGGAGGACTGCAGGCCTATGTCTACACCGATGATCACCAACTTGAAGGAACTTCATGCTTCCGAGGGTAAGTTGGTGGATCCCACACTCTATCGTTAGCTCGTTGGTTTGTTGATGTATCTGGTCAACACCAGGCCAGACTTGTGTTTTGTGGTTAACACTCTTAGCCAGTTCATGGTGGAGCCTAGGAGTGTGCATTGGGCTGCCTCAAAGCACGTACTAAGATATCTAGCAGGTACAGTGGATTATGGTCTGGACTACAGGAGTTCGGGTGGTGTCACCTTGGTTGGGTTCACAGATTCAGACTGGGCAGGTTGTGTGAGGGATCGGAAGAGCACTTCCGGTTGTTGTTTCAACTTGGGATCGACAGCAGTGTCATGGTTCAGCAGGAAACAAAAGTCCGTTGCATTGAGTTCTATTGAGGCTGAGTATATGGCAGCCAGTCAGGCGACTTGCGAAGCACTATGGCTTCGTAAGTTATTGGTAGCTTTATTTGATTAGCAGTTGATACCTACGGTGATTTATTGCAACAATCAAAGTTGCATTCAGCTCTCTGAGAATCCGGTGTTCCATGACAGGTCGAAGCACATTAAGATCAGGTACCATTTCATCCGGGACTATGTCTAGAGAGGGGCAGTTGAGTTGTAGTATATTTCCACTGATGAGCATGCAACAAATATCTTGACGAAGTCTTTGGGGAGAGTGAAGTTTGTTTTCTTCAGAGATAAGTTGGGAGTGGTGCGAAACACCTTCCTTGGTAAGAGGGAGTGTTAGTTTTGTACCTAGGGAAGTGTTCCCCAAGTGACATTTGCCTAATGTCACTTAGAAGGGGGAAAAAGGTGACCCTCACTGTAATGTCCCCATTTTGACCCCCTTTGCATTAAATCGTAAATGATGTAAATATTGTTATTTAATCATGGTGAGGAGCTCAAGGCCAAGGCCCCACTATTGATTTAGCGTTTTATGTATCGGCAATTAAAAAATAGATGCATGTGGTTCTTGTGCTAGATAGGCACAATGTAAATTAAGACATCATGTAAATACAAATTTTAATGAAAAACCCACAACTAGCTATACAATGCAACAAAGAAATGGGGGCATGATTCTACAAGGAATAGGGGGGGGAATTATTCAAACCCTTGAGCCAATGGTGATAAGCCAGATGTCAATGAATAAACCCTCAACTACCCATTTTGACTTATGCACCCAATCATTTAATTCTTCCAGAAATTGGTTGAGGCAGTTAATGCCTTGGGAATGAAGAGGCATGGCACCCAATTTCGTGCATGGGCAATCCATCAACCTGAAAAAATGTACTTTTTATTCTGGGGCAAGAAAACACCCACGAAATGGTGCCCAAAGCCATTATGAACCCATAGTCTTTCCTCTCTCACGCAGTCTGAGCTAGCTAGCTTTCGCCATCACGTTTTTTACCAATTTCCTATATATTTCCATAGCCGGGAGCTCGTTTTTGTGTTGCACAGTGACTGGGAGAAAGGGAGTCATGTTTTGGCAGTTTATAGAGGTCATTTTTGCCCCTGAAATGCAGAAAAACATTTTCTGAAAACGAATTTTCTCTCCCAAGGTTTATTCCCCATCTACTAGTTCGTTTTGGTTGCCCACGTTTTTCAGCACTTGTGTTTTGTTGTAGGGTGCATCCCTGTGTTGGTTAGAAATTATGAGCAAGAATTATGAGTGGAAGTGGACCAGAATTGGCTTGATAAACCTAGTGAGGAGGTAACCTCTCAAGAATATCAAAAGGGCTGGTTGCTCTTCTATGCACACCTTGAAGAACACTAGAATGGAAGGTATGGCCTGAGGGACTATGTATTAGTGAAGGGAATACTTCCTTGTGCCAGGTATGTAGGTATTGTGGGGACCAAGCTAGATAGATATTGCAGAGGGTGCCCATATCTCTATGGATGATCCCACTAGCTTAGCAATTCTTCCTTCCATTGCCTAACAGCCTGATAAACCCAACTGTAGATTGGCTTGGATGATTTGGTGTATCTTTGGGCTATGTGTGAGTCTGCTGTTCCCTGATTCCTTGTAGAGATCATGCCTAGCTCGGGGGGTGGCAGTGTGTTGAGATATTGATAATCACAACTGGCCTATGGTTGGGTGGAACGTTACAGTTGCATAGCCAGTTGCTCGGGGCTACTTTGTTATAAGATAAGTACTCTCTTGTGTTAACCTTGCAATTATTTATTTGATGAATATCGTGAATGTATGACGGATGTGTTATTGAAATTACTTCCGCTGTGTTTTCTTATAATTATACATTTCCATATGTCTTTTTATATTATGTGAATGCTTATTTAAAAGTTCATGGGGCTAGATGCCCAGCTTTAGCATCACGTTCTCTCTATCATGCTGGTATGATGGGAGGGGCCATTACACTCACATTAAAAGTCACTTAATGAGACTTTATAACATTAAAGTCACTTTTTTATTTAACTTAAGTGGGTGAGTGATTTTATTTATGTGAATTAAATAAAAGTGATTTTATTTATGTGAATTAAATAAAAGTGATTTTCACTCTCATTGAATCTGGTCCATTGGATTGGATCTTTCTCCACCGTTGGATTAGAACCCACTTAGGGTTAGAACAAAAAGCTTGAGGGAGGCATATGTGATTCTACTTTTGGTGAATGAAGTGAAGAGAAGAGAGCGAAAGAGTGAAGGAAACCCTGGGAACGCAGTTCGAGGAGCATTTAATGCAGGCTACAATGGGCACTCACTTCGAGGTTTCTATTGGGCATTAAATACGCTGTACGCTTTTGATGACAGCATTTATTTCTTCATAACAGCACAGACTTCGAGGTGTACGGTACAACATAAAGTTAGCACAGTTTCCAAGGTGAATCTGGGCACTCATATCGAGGTATTTTCTAGGCACTGTTTCCTTGACAGTCTGCACGCATTTCGAGGCAACTCTAGGCACAAATCCCGAGAAGTTTTACACAGATTTCAAGGCAAAAAATTTGGCATAGAAACCGAGGTTTGCTACACAGTTTTCGAGGCAGTTTTGGTGTACAGAAATCGAGAAAGTCTACATAGATTCCAAGGCAGACCGTATTGTACGGATTCTATACCTGCATGCACAGAAATCGAGGCACTCAAGGCACAGAAATCGAGGCTACTGTTTTGGCACAGATTTCGAGAAAAGTGCTGGGTGAAATCTATTGGTGGAGATAAGTAAAATTTCTGCTTTATAAATTTATGTACTGAGATTATTGAAGAAATAAGAAACTCTCTCTCTCTTACTGGTTTTCCCCGTGGGGGTTTTTCCAGGGCACAGTTGCCGAAAAATCTGAGTCTATCTTTTTATGGTGTGCATGTGTTAAATATTTACTTTCAACCTGTTAGTGGTATTTTGTTGTGTGTTTAACTGTTACAGTATTTTTCATAAGTAGTTTGCAGCCTATGCAAAACCCGCTACAAATGAAAAACACTTGAAAAGTTAACATAAACCAGCAAGCAGTAAAACCCAGAAAAATCTACACAAAAGCCATTATTTTCATCCTCATTTCCTACCTACCAGAGAATAACGTTGCTTTATTTTTAGCAAAGAATAACAAAAAATTGGATTCTTTACTCTCCAAATTCAAACAACCTCCAGGATTGGACATTTATTAAGAAATGCCAAGGCACTTAGAAATCATGACTGTGCAAGGATCTGTAATTAGAGACTGTTGGGTAGCGAAATCAGCTTGCACGATTAGCATCCATCACTGTGGTTAGTAGAAGAAATTAAGGCATTGAATTATGCATTGCAAATAATATGCATAACTTTATGAACAAATAATTATAATAATAACAACAAATTATTATAAAAATTCTTTCTTACCCCTACAAACATTTGAGGTATATGTAAACTTTCCCGATTAGGAAGTCCCTCAAAGCTTATATAAACGGTTGAAGCGGATAGAAAAAGCACTATAATATAAAATAGAGAAAAGGCAAAGTGTGTCGCATCCTGAATGTTTAAATACTAAAAATTAATGATCCCTGCTTTCCCTAATAGCGGAGCCCAGTCATCCAAGCAGACCTCCAGGAACTTTTGTATTTAATCACAGAAAGCAGCTATCACTAAGAGTACTTTCCGGATGATGTATCATAAATTTGTGTTTAAATAATTTTGGTCAAATTGATCAAATGTGTCTCGGCTTCTTCCGTATATTTACCAGCCTTAACCTTGAACCTTTAATATGAAAGAATTGGGCCAAGATGGTAAAAACAATAAACATGAATAAATCGTTCTAGACTAAAATATACTAATACATTTGACCAAATACAAGCAGGAGAACTCTGTAGGGTCAGAACTTGTGTATTTTTTCTGAAAGACAAAAGTAGGGTACGTATTTATATGGGAAGCAAAAAAATATTATGTGGGAGTAACCAGTTTTAAACATAACAGAAATGGAAGAAAACTAATATGCAATAATTTGTATATATTACAAATCGAGCCTTAATCGGTTGTATATATTGAGTCGTCGAGCATTGCTTAGTAGTTTTCGAAATGGCAAACAAGTAACACCTTTGACGAGAGCCGAAAAGCAAACTTTAAAAAAAATAAAAATAAACATATTCTTGACAAAGCCCAACATTAGTGAAGTAGTAAACAAGGTGCAGTCATACTAAGGTCTAACCCAATATTAATCTTCGACAGGTGCTAAATACGACGGCCATATGAGCTGTTGTTTTGTGTTGGATTAAGTCTAAACAAAACTCTAGATTCAACAACGACTCGAGACCTCAAGAAATGCTTCATAGCTAAGGTTCCAAATCTGTGAGCCATATATTAGATATGGCCTGGGAGAGTCATTGTTCATGATACCAACATTGCCCATAACATAGTATTCAACAGTGATCACCTTGTACCATAAACAAAACTAAGGGTTAGTGTCCTCATAATCTAGTACAATATAGTGATAATTTTAAAATAAATGTGCGATGACTATAAATTACCTGAACGGAAATAGATATATAACTCCACAGAATTTAAACTTGGCCCTGCAAACATCAAATAAAAAGCCCCTTTGGGATATTTTTTCGGTTCAAAATACATTATTTTTATTAGATGGATTCAAGGCTGAAGAATAAGAGGCATCTGAACATAGATCTCAAGATTCTTCAATGATTTGAAGATACGTATTATCTCCACACATCCCTCTGTTGGAAACTCGTGTATGCCCCAATAACTGCCAGTCGAGTTAAATTACTTGTAAAACAACACTCCATTGACTCTTAGATAATTTATATCTAAATATGTCTCCATAGTTATAAGATTCTGGCAGTTAACAGTTAAATCCTCTATTTCTAATTCATAACTGTAACACAAAAACAAGCGTAATCAGTGTAGTCAGCAGAGCGTACTTGATGATAGCGTTCAGGTTAAGAAACTGGCACTTAGAAACTCCAGCATTTCGTTAATATTTACAGTTAGCTTCGTGACACAGCACATCTACTTTTTATTGCATTGCAGATTTCTTTATCCTCAGGGGTCTCGAATGAAAAACAATTGTAGATGGTTTAGATTGGATGGATTCCTTCGTCCTTAAGGATTCCTCAGATGAAAAACATTGCAATTGTTATTTGTAAGTTGAAGAAATGCAAGTGTTATTTTTGCAGATGATTGCCTTGATGGGTTTCTTTCGTTTTCAGAGATCTCCAATGAATTAATGTTGTTGTTGGTGGTTATTACTGATGATACCGATGTGTCTCTCGATAAGAGAATAGATGGGGGCATTGAATACTAATGCACTGCCGAATTTTATAGTGGTTTATTAATTATTTATTTTCAGGGACGGTTTGATCGTATCCTTTACTTACCTTTTTTCATTGCTTATCCCGCTCTCTCATATTTCCTTGCCATCATACTAACCCTAATTTAATTGGTTGCTATGTTCGGCTAATGATTCAATAATCCTAGTAATTGAATTTTCCATTGCTCTAGAATTATATTAGACAATGATGAGGTTTCTCCTGCATTTCATTTCAATTAACTATCTCTCTCTTCCCTATATGGATGTCCAACCCTTATCGCTTTTCTATCTACTATCAACAACATTAAGTGTTTTATCTGGCTTGCGTTATCAAACAGGATCCTCACTTGGGATAACTTATGCCGTCGTGGGTTCATTGGACCGGGTTGGTGTCCGCTCTGCTGTAGGTTGGAGGAGACGGTGGATCACCTGTTATCGACTTGTCCTTTCATTAGGGATCTATGGGAGTAGATTGCCTATAGATCTGGCGTACAGTACAGATGGGGTGAACACACATTATGTGATTGTCTGGAGGCTTGGACGCGCCTTCACACTGATTGTGTTGAACTACCTTTCTTTATGATTTGGGAGGTTTGGAGAGCTCGCAATGCTTGCATTTTTGAAAACCTGAAACCGCACAATGCAACTTTATGCTATAAGATCATTGCTGCTCATAAGAAATACATATCAATTTTTGGAGCGGGTGTTAGCTCGAAGACACGGATATTGAAAAATCGTTTGGCTCCCCCTATTTTGGTATTTCCTTGTGGCTTTTTCGACGGGGCCGCTGTTCGCTTGAATGGTGTAGGGGGTGCAGGTGCAACTATTCACATTTCCAACACTATCACTGTTCATTATTGGCTTAATCTGGGAAATGGTTCAAATACTCGAAGTGAGATATGCGCCCTTTGGCTCTTACTGTTTTGCGCCCGACAAAGGAAGATTTCTTCCCTTGTTATTTATGGCGACTCACAGGCTATTATCTCTTGGGCTAATGGTTCTTCTTCCCTGAATGTTCTCCTGCTCAAATATTGGTTGGAAGCGGCTCGAAAGCTCATTCTTGAATTTGAGCACATTCACTTTGAACATATCTTTAGAGAGGTGAATCTGGAGGTGGATATGCTCTCTAAGCGGGCTCTCAACTCCTTGACTGGGGTCATCATGTGGCAGATTCCTAATTCTGCTGCATCCAATTACTTGTTGGACATAGCTCTATACTCTTATATTTTTGCGGCCCTTATATCATCTTCTTGCAGACGCTGTTGCACTGATCGGGTGTAATCTCCGTATTACACTCCACTTTGGCGCCACTTTTCTGCTGAGGGTGATTTTGATATTTGACATATGTGGTTATTTATATTTTGGACTTATTATGAGACGCATGTACTTTTGATGATGTGGCATTTATATTTCTGTTATATTACTGGACACTTAGTTGCTTGCCTTATGGGCGATGGTAGAGTTTGATGACAGTTTTAGACCGCCTTCATGTTTCATTTTGATGATGTAACCGGATTGTTCCGGGGATTACTTCTGGCAGATTTGTATGATTTGGTCATGGACTGACAATTGGACATATTTTACTATTTCGTATATTAATAGTAAGTTATATTTTTCTGTGAAAAAAATTGATTAATTCAATATTCTCATTCTCTTCTCCAAAATCTAAATCTTTTCCTTTGAAGAAAGGAAAACCTCACGTAAAATCCATTATAACTCTGGCCAATTTCCACAATCGAAACCTAACCTATTTGTGCGAGGTATACTCTACAGCCCTGTTGGAAGCCTGATCACATCAGATGCTAATAAACTGAACTACAAAGACATCTGATATGAAAAAATTACCAGCCAAAAATAATAAACTAACGTAAATCCAGCGCAATCTTTTAAACAACAAAAAATCACATGTTTTTTTCTCTCGATCATTCTCAATGTTTTGGTAAGTCTAAGTTAAGACAAAACCTATCTCTACCTTCCCTTGTAAGTTACCCATATCTTCAATCCCATGTAAAGCAAATTGCCTCAATTTGGGAGTGGGAGTGGCTTCTCATGCATTTATTTGTAAATGAAATCTGTTTACTATGATTCATTTTTCACTTGTATGATGAGTGCAATTGGGATAAGATTTTACATCTGGTTCAGTTGGGCTTCTGTTTGTATTTCATTGGAGAGCCAATGGACTAATTACCAACCGATGGCTGACAACTGTAATAAACATAGCTTCCTGCTTTTTAAACAATTAAAGGCATAGGCGGACAATTAGTTGGAACTTGGAATAGTTTAATATTTCTAGTTTAATATTTTTCTTATGGAATTACCTATCCTAATGCTCGAAAAAGGTGTTCATCCGCCACCTAGCCCTTCAGTACAAGACACTTGATGTTAAAACAGTGAATTACTTTGATGCTTCTGCCTCTTGCAACACAGGTTGAAGGGAAATTGTATTATTTTTGCCCATTAATGAAGCCAAAGGTTTAGAGCCACGGGATTTAGTGCTCTTGCCCATGTGTCTAGCTTGGGCAACTATATGGTCATACAATTTTAAATGCACCAAGAGTAGTAAGGTGCCCTAGAGCCTGTATGGGGGTTTAGTATAGGGGAGATGTAATCTTCATGTCTGCTCTTAACTCATTTAAAATAAAAAGTAATCAAAAGAATTCTTCACGTTGGTTCATAAAAAAATAAATTTAAAACAAACATAGATCTGTTTTATACCTGGATCTATCCTTGGATATATCTCAAGAGGGATCCAATTTCTTGAAGTGTAAATTTTTTTATCTTAATTTTTTTACACAAAGAAAAAATTAAACCAACATAGATCTATTTTAAGCCCGATCAAGAGATCCAATTTCTTGAAGTATAAATTTTTTTATCTTAAATCTTTTACACTTTAAGAAAAGAAATTGGATCCCTCTTGGCGTTTAATAGATGGATCTATGATGGTCATAATAAAAGTGAAGATTGTTCTATCTAACAAGATATTTAATATTCATTTGGCACATAGGAATCGCCTACTCTGCTGAAAAGAGTAAAATGATTTAACTAATTTTCCTCTGCTATGAAAATGTATTCAACTCTTGCCAATGTTTCTGTTGTGCAGGATGGAACTTTCTTTAACTAAGTGATCCAACACTTTTGGTGTCACTTCACACAAAAATAAACAGCAAAATCTTTCATCATTTGTAGTATTAAATGAATTGTACTAGTTACACTAAAATGTTCAATGAAAAAGGTTTATATAAACTTTAAAGTGACTAATACTAACTACATTATTGCACTGAAGAGGCGCATTCTACAACCCAATAGGGGGAGATGTGTAACTCCTTCTGTGCTTATCCTAGAGCTGACATGTGTTCTTTTTAAAAAATAATCAAATATTATAAAAAATAACATGTCGGCTATTTAAAACATTTACAAAGGCATATATATATATAAAACTTCACAAATTAGATAAATTAAATCACTTCTTTAACATTTGCACTCTAAATAGGGGTTTGCATTTCGAGAGATTTGATCCCTCTCGGTGCTTGGTAGATCCCCTTTAAGATGGATCTAGGCTGGTTGTTAAAAAACATGATAAGTTTTATTATAGGGAACAATTACAGATATGATGTCTACATGCAAAACAAAGATAGATGGTGTTCTAGAGGTTTTTGAGATCTTCATTCTTTCTTTGAAGCATTTTTGTCGTTGGTGCAACTACACAGAGTTTGTTAGCTTTGACTTTTCACCTTTCCCTCTATCTATGTATGGTATGTGATATACCTTAGCAACTAAGTTGAAACTGCTGGGCATCAACATACATATTATCAATTTAATCAGTACCGCAACTAGACACTAGGAGAGATGAGTCATCACCAACAGTTAACTGCTCACCTTTATGTTGATCACTAATCTGAGAGGTGTATTTGCTTTGTCATATGTCTAGTAGCCCCATAATCGACAATGGATTCTTAAGTAGATGTTGACGACCATAGGATAGAGTGCACAACGAAATGTGCAAAGTTACCATCATTGTCTTTAAATAGGGCATTATATCCACTCGTTCGCTGAGCAATATCTTCGAGGATACAATTTTGAAAGTATGTCCCTCCTATTGGCAATAAAAGCATATTGACCTCTTCTTTTTTGAGAATTTGGAAGTGTCCCCTGGAAACTCATGCGTACGTGAGGGTGTAGTAACCTTAGAGTGGGCATGCTCCTAGGGGTATAGTTATTTGAAGTTCATGGTGAGTTGGGGTTGGATAAGATTAGAAAAGACATCTTCCAAAGTGGGGGAAGCAGGTGTGGGAATAAAAATAGGTGTTCAAATATATGATAGTAAAATTTTATCATGTAGTAGAATTTTTTTAATAACAATATTGATACATTCAGTGTTCTTTTTTACCTTTTACATTGCTTGTAAGCATGTTAGCTTTCAAGTTCTTGGACCTGGCAAAGTACTCCTCAACGGTGGCAAAGTGCTCCTCAACTGTAGCAAAATCCGCCATCTTTAGGTTGGAGAGTTTTATTAAAAATTTAAAGTCTATTGACTTGAGTGGTGTTCATTGCACCAAATAAGGCGTGAAAGGAATCCCAAATCTGCTTTTCACTTTAATTGCCCTTTGTGTGATGAATAAGGTATGGTTCCACGTAGAGAGTGATCAACCTAAAGGCTTCATCCTTATTAAAACATACAGGATCATTACTGTCATCACTTGCACAGCCCCAAGCGATTTATACAAAGACATCCATAGGCCTTTGCTACGAAGACAAGTTGTCATCTTATCAACCCATTAATGAAAGATAGCCCCATTAAGATGATGAAAGAGGCACTTTCCATCCATGGATGATGGATGTCACAATACCAGTGCAGATTTGTAGCAAAGTTTGTCTAAAACAAGGAAAAAAGGAGTGCGCTGCCCTTAAAAATGGGCACAAAATCGCAACAACTTCTAAGCTTGCCAAAAACTAAGAAAAGACACCAATAAGGGGTGTGATAGTGAAGAAAAGGGTATAAAAAATCTTAAAACAGCTTCTTGTCCCAAAATGAGTACTGAAAATCCTAATTTAAGGTCTGTCCCAAAATGAGTACTAAAAACCTTAATTTAAGGTTTGAAACAGTTGGGTTGAGATGAATCCAAACATGCCAGATGCTTCTTTGTACATATCACGTTGCATGTTGATTTTGTCTTGAATTTTTGGATCCGGGAACATCTTCTCAATGCATATCATGACACCTCTCATCACCTCCTGATCTCTTTGAATGTTAGAATCTGGATGATTGAATAAGTTCAGTCTTTCCAAAATATCCATTCCTGGCTACAAAACATCTGTCTCAAAGCTTGGTACTCATGCAAAAGGCTATGGAGGGAAAGAAAGGTTGTGGAAAATCGTGTGATAGCAGGGCAACTGAGTTCACCTTCTGTGTATTCTCTCATAAGGCTCAACACTCCAACATGGTTATAAATTTACTTGGTTATTTGTTTGCACTCTTGTACAACAACTGTAATATCCCGATTTTGACCCCATTGCATTAAAAATATAAATGATGTAATGTCATTATAAAATCATGGTGAGGAGCTCAAGGCCAAGGCCCCACTATCGATTTAGTGTTAAAATTGATGCATATGGTTTGTGTGCTATCCAGGCACAATAGAAATTGTAAATATCATGTAAATATGCATTTTAATAAAATACCCACAACTAGCTATGCAATGCAATGCAACAAGAGTATGGGGGCATGATTTTTACAAGGAATTTGGATGGAAATATTCAAACCCTTGAACCAATCAAGTCAAGCCAAGCCAAGTGTCAATGAGAGAACCCATGAACCATCAACTACCCATTTTGACTTATGCACCCAATCATTTAATTCTTCCGAGAGTTGGTTGAGATAGTTAATGCATTGGGAATGGACAAGTATGGCTGCCCAATTTCTTGTATGGGAAAGCCATCAATTTGGAAATTCGTGTTTTGGCTTCTTGGGAAATTAAAGAGCCACGAAATTGCTCCCCAAGCCATTATTCATCAACTAATTTTGCTCTGTCAGGAGTTTGAAGCTACTTGGGCGTTTTTTCCTCACGATTTTATGTGTTTTCCTTCATTCTCAGCTGGGAGAAGGGCGTTTTTGTGATATAGAAAAGTGGGAAAGGAGGAAACCGATTCGGGGTCCCTGGGGTTCCACATAGGCCGTTTTTTGTCATTCAAATGCTTATATACATGTGGGGAAAAATGTTTTCTTCCCTGTGGTCGATTTCCCTTTCCAAAATCCGTTTTTGACTGGCCACGATTTAGGGAAAACCCTTGGACATATTGGGTTGCAAATCCCATAGTTGAAAACGTTTTTCTATGCCAACAATTGTGCTTGCTATGTGTAGAAAGAGTATGTTGGGGTTTGAGTTATGGGTATCCATTGCTTTGGCTTGAGTTTGAGTGCAAGCATCCAAAAATAGAAGAGGGTTCACATTTGGCCTGATAAACCCAGCTATGGACTGGATTGGCTTAGATGTGATGTTTATTTGGCTATGAATGAGCTTGGGTGTTCCCATTCCTTGTGGAAATCATGCCCAACTCGGGGGGTGGCAACTATGCTGAGAGATTGATGAGCATAGTTGGCCTATGGTTGGGTGGAACGTTGCAATTGCGTAGCTAGTTGCTTGGGGCAGCTTCACCATCAAGATAAGTATTCTCTATGTGTTTTACTTATGCATTGTTTGATTTGATGCATGTTATCAATATGTTGGAACTCGTATGATATATGTGTGTGTAGAAGAAATTTCATTCCACCGTGTTTAATAGATTTATACATCTGCACACACATATGTTTTTATTTGTATGAATCCGATGAATGGGGCTGATTTTTTGTAAAAGCCCCAATTTTAGTGTCATGTTCCCTTCCTTGCGTTGGATCCACAGGAGGGGACATGACAACAACTTGCACATATTCCATCTTCCCAATGTCCTCCAGCATCAAGTCTATGCAATGGGCAACAGATGGAATCCAAAAAATGGTGGGGTATTTTGCAAAAAACAACGTTCCTGCTACCACATAATTTGCAGTGTTGTCTGTGATTACCTGGACAACATTTGTTACCCCAACTTCCTCCACAACAACAGTGACAATGAAAAAATGAGATCTGCATCATTTACATGTGGGGATGCATCAATGGATCTTAGGAACATGGTTCCTTTAGGGCAAGCTATAACAAAATTAATTATTGTTCTGCCCCTTTGATCTATCTACCCATCAGAAAAAATTGTGCAACCTGTAAACTTCCATGACTTTTTAATGGTCTCCAATTGTTCCTTAACACACTCAAGCTCTTTCCCCCTAAGTGCATTATAGGAGGAGACTTTGTATCCAGGGCCAGCAACTACAATGGCATCTACCATGGGCTGATAAAAATAAGACTTTGCATAGTTAAATGAAAGGTTGTTATGGTACCCAAACCTCCTCACTGCCATATCTGCCTCATTCCTTTTCTTTTCATTGAAGCTCTCTGTTACGTGGTACTAGTACCAGGGCACCTTCAGACATGTGCCCAAGGGGAGGGGTCGTTATTTTCTTCAGAACCATGATGGGTGTTAACAACAATTTCTGAGAGGTGGTTATGGTCGGACCTTTTGGTCCTTCCTTTAGGAGTACTATGGCTTAGTGGCATTATTGACTGCCTCATTATAAGGCTTGTAGCCTTGAGGTTGGTGTCCGGGGCTCCTAGGGGTGGGTCACTGGGTCACATGAACCGCTGCTTGTTTTCTGCTCTGGTGATAATTTTCCAGCTCTAGGGCTCTTGCCTCTCCTTTCGGTCACCTCATGCACTCATCCTGGTCCCTTTCCAGCAAAACGCCCTCCTTCCTTGGGCCAATTTCCTTGATGATGTCACCTTTGGCGACTAGACCCACAAGCTATTTGAGGGGTGATGATGAGGAGTTTTTAGCATTATTGGGGTTAGATGGGGCATGACGATCCCACTTGCTCACTCCACCTTTAAGAGTGAAGCTTTCTACGTAGTTTCAATCATTTTTAGTATTTTTTAGGCACCTAGGGGGGAAATACCCCAGGTAGCCTACTTTAAGCCTAAAATAGGCCATCTTTAGATTATTTTATATTATTTCATGTTATATTTTTTTCATTGACATTTATTTGGCCTGTCAGCTTGGTTATTTTTGTAAAGTGAGTTGAATTAGACTCCACTTCATTTGTAAATTATAACTCATCGGATAAATCTCAAATATGTTACTTTTTTACCTTATATAGCTCTTGTGGAGTGATGTGCACCTCTTGGAGTAGGCTTTCTTTTCTCTTGTGGATAAAGTTGGATGTTATCTTTGGTTTGCTCATGCTTGGTGGACGCTAGAATTGTTGGAAGAACACATGCTCAAGTAAGTCTGGTCTTTTAGGTCTTGCTTGGTGAAAGGTAGGTGAATTTCTTGCTTCTTGAATGATTGAATGGTGGCCTTAGTGGTTTTTTTTTTCCTGAATAGGACCTTTATCTACCTTATATCCTCTTAGCATGGTGGAAACGCTTCCTAGAGGAGGTTTTCCCAAGTTTAGCCTTGGAGCTCCAATTTTGTCTTAGATTAGGCTCTTAAAACGAACCCTAGAGGTTGTTATAAGAAGCCCTAATTTAGAAAAGGAGAATTTACTCCAAGAGGAAGGTTGATCACCTTCCTCTAGGGCTAGGGTTGAATGGTATCATCCATAAAAACCCTAAGTTATCATTTTTACCTAAATACTCTTTTGCTTGTACATGTGTAAATATTAATTTTCATGGTAAGTTAGGTCTCTTAGGTTTAAATGTTATTTACTATTCATATTAGGTTTAGTTTTTTGTTATTTCAAAAATCCTAAAAATAAGACCCTAAAACCCTGAAAATCGGACCTAAGCCTAAACTCTAGCTACTAGTCGGCCTCCCTTTCCCTCCTCTTTTCTTCCTCGGCCTCCTTTCCTCTCCCCTTTTCCTACCTCGGCCTCACCCTAAGTCTTCCCCAAGACCCTCGGCCTACCTCTTTGCCTTCCCCCCTACCCTTGCCTCGACCATCATTTGGGTAGCCTGCTCCAATTGTAACAACCCCTTTAGCAATCCTCCTTACTGTTGCTACAAGTTTGTAGTAAATTGCAGAGTTTCCCATCTTGACAGTCTTAGACACCTGCTGCAAAGTCAACACCAAACAACACTTAAAGTTAGTCAAAGATTGATTTTACTGTTGTTGGAAAGAGATAAGACAAAGGTCTGAAACATAACTCTGTTTGCATACTCTAAATACATATATCTTACTTGGATACGTTGCTAAAGGAGTGCTTTAAAGTTGAAGTTGTTTGGTACATATTAAATGCATGAAATTATTGTTCAAACACATTTTTGGGATTGATAAATGCTGCTATAAATACTGTCATAAAGGGACTGTCTACTGATGTCACTACAGTATTTGCACTCTTGTTTTTCATTGGATGGTGAATGATTATACTTGTTGAATATCTATTGCTGTCATAAGAGTGATTTCCAAACTTTCTATCGAATGCTTATACATTTTCTATTAATTGGTTACATGAATGACCTTTTGATACCAAAATTGACACATTTGTATTGCATCGACAAGCACTTCAATTTACTTAGTATGTCTTCTTCATTCCTAAAATTGATTTGTTAAAGGCACTGGTCACTAACATTATTGTATAGAAAACAATCTTTTTGCCTAAGTGCTTTGAATAACATCTAAAGGGCTCTCCCCTTGGAGGTTATGACACTCCTAAGAAGTTTGAGGTGTGGTTGAGGTGACATTGGGTCACATTAACCGTACATTTGTCTATTGGACACTAGCTTTGCTAGTTTGTCCGGGTAACAATTTTGGCGCCGTTGACAGGGATGTTTCAAAGATTGAAGTGGTTTATCCTGAGTCATTTACACCCTTGGAAAAAACGATACTTAGGTAGGAACTCAAAGCGAGTCCTCCTCTTTACAATTGAAGTATATTTATTTGGAATAACCTTGTAGGGCTTATTTGGTGACTCCATTGGCAATCACTCCTGCCATCATCTCAGGTACATACTTGTTTAATAGTTTGGTGAGATTTGTTTAAGTCTAACTTGGCAGGTCTCTCCTGGCGACTTCCATTGAAGAAAAAATGACTAGACCAACTCAAGAAGGCAGAAGATATGGCATCCTTTGATGAAGCATGGGTGTGTCACCCTTGGTTTGACCCACTGGATTTCTCAAACATTCCAGGGTATCCAAATGATGTGAATAGAGATGCTTTTCTGGCAGTTCTAATGTGGAAGTCATCTCAATATTGGGCTGTAGAACATGTGATTGCATTTGTGGAATATCTTAAGGCATGAGATACCATGGACGAGGACGTTAGAATGAAATTATTGGTAGAATCTCTTGACTTCACGATGAATCATCACGAAGAGAAATGGTATAAGAATCTTCCTCCGAAGGGGATATCTTCATTTGACCAATTGGTTGAAGTGGTCTGCAACGAAGCGGGTTCCTGGATGTGCGAAGAAGTTACTGAAGCCCTAGACTCTCTTCCAAGGAAAGAGAAGGTCCAAGAAATCCTTGTTCCAGTTGACCCTGTTAGTGAGGTACCAGGAGATCAGATAACATAACTCACTGAAGATTAGGATGGTTTGCTTAAAGAAACTATTGTTCAAGACCTGTGGATGACATCATAAGCCTTATGTCTGAAGATAAGGTTCCTCATGAAGACGAATATGATTGTGATCCTAGGAATGAAGACCAAGAAGTCCTAGTTGCAGAAATTGAAGAACAAAAGGAAAGGGTGAGTTCTCCTTGCCATCGTACAACAATTTCTTATGGCATCTCAGATCTCTTGAAGCACAATGACAGGATTGCTGAGGACGATGATTATTGGAGGTTTATGGTTCCTCTACTTTACGATTCCTTGAGACCTAGCAGTGTTGTCTCCAGACTATGCAATGATGAATACTTTGAAGAGGAAGTCAATAAAGTCTTCCTGCCATTCACAAGGGAACCAAAAGACAATACGGATCAACCTAAGCCGAATTTTGACACTATTTGGGATGAAGAAGTCATGATCACCTTGAGGAGGGACATTGAAGACACAATCAATGAAAGCCTGTTGAACAAGATAATAGTATTTTGTCTCCTCATGATGCTAATAATGAAGATTGGGTTAACCCTTTTGTTCTTACAGTTGACGACGAAGTACCTTAGGATGTGGGTCCTCTTGCCATTATAGACGATTGTGATATGCAGGTATTTCGATATTATGAATGGATTGAAGGATTTGAAAGCCTTATCCTTGATGAGACTCCTATGTGCTTAGATATTTCGTGCATATCTAGTATCAAGGAGGGTGAAGTATGTCATACATAGGGCTCCTTTACAAATGTTCTCCCCATGGTGTGCCCTAATCAACAACATGTTTCGAAAAGTGTCATTGAAGTTGTTCAACCTTTCTTGTCCAATGTTGATAAGTTTCCAATGATCCATTTCAATAGAACCACTACAGGTATGATATTCACTTTGCATCGCCAAAATATCTATTGTTTATCTTTTCAATTGAAAAGTGAAGGTATGAATTATGTGGTCGACAATTTCAAGATTTCAAAAATTATTAAGGATACTAACACGATCATTTCAAAGATGAAAAATATACTTGTGTATCCAAAGAAATTTTTAAGCAAATGCAGGGATAGTTTGCAATTGACATATGAAAATTTGCGAGGTCCACCTCTACTAATGGTCTCTCAAGTTCACAATTAGGTGACCAGTTTTAAGCAAAATTTTTTCTTAATGCCGTTGTATGATGAAGATGGTCCATACATGAGCCTACCAGAAGTATGGATAAATGAAGCGTGTGAAAACAATCCTTCTCTGTGGTAGAAATATCAAGTCTTCCTGGTTCCTGCAGTCATCTAGCTTTCATCCCCCCATCTTGATGCAGATCCTGGTATGTACTCAGTTTATCATCGATGAGATCTTATCATAGATTGTCTCTAAAGACAAAGGGAAAAGATCAGGTATGAATTGCCTACTCAGCTAGCTGCATTGGTGGGATGATTTCACTTAACCCCCTTTGATTTTCATGTTTAGCGTAGGTAGGTTTAGTGTCATTTGAGTTTTGACATATTCTGTTACCCTTGCATTGCATTTGTTGTTCTTTATGTTCAGTTATTTTCATTTCATTATAATGAGCAAGGCAGAACGAAAGTGTCTGCCTCATGATACTTTAATGCCCTTGGATATTTGATGTGTGTGTAGGTCTACAAGTACCTAGAATATTCATAGTTTCTCAAGCACTCCCGAGAAGAGCACTTGTCCCGCAGTTGGAGCCAGTGTTACATGGTACCAGTAATAGTGCACTTTCAGACGTGTGCCCAAGGGGAGGTGTTGTTCTTTTCTTCAAGATCATGACGGGTGTTACCAATGCTTTCTGAGAGGTGGTTATGGTTAGACCTTTGGTCCTTCCTTTATGAGTACTATGGCTTAGTGGCATTGTTGACTGCCTCATTATAGGGCTTGTATCCCGTTGTTCGCCGAGATGCACACCAGCAACATAAATCTTTCGAAAGTTGTTTCCTCTCTAAAAGTGGAAAAGGTGTGGCCTTGGGGGCAAGCAAAGAGCCAGGTGCTGTCACCTGATCCCAGCTCCTCCGCTTAGGCAAACTCCTAACGAAGCCAAGGGGGGTAGTCCCTAAAAAGAGTTGTCTAAGGCTCTTTTGTTTTAAATGTTTTTGGATGTATGGTGTGAATGAGTGTTGTTTAGGAGATTTTTAAGAGATAAACACAATAACGAATTAAGCAATCCAAGTTGTTGTTGCAAAACACAAGATAAGATACACAATATATAAGATGACTGAATTCAAAGCATCCACAATAAATAAATCACTTAGATAAATAAAGGACAAATGGTCCAAACTAGGTGATGCAAAATGAGTTTCAAGACTAGTGCCAAAATGGAGTCAAATGTGTGTTGAGGATGTTGAAATACAAGTCTCAAAGATATGTTTGTGAGATCGTTTTGCAATGCTCTTGGTAAATTTTATTGTGTATTTTAGAATGATCTTGATTATTAAAGGTGAGGGGAATTTCCAAGCGATATGCAAAGGTACTGGAAATCTATCCAGGAATACTCTAAGTGGCTCCATACAAGGATAGGTTGGACTATCCAAGTTTCCAGTGAGGTGTTCAATAACTAACCAGCCACATAAAATGAGGTACAGCTACCCAGTGCCCCCACTAAGAATTTTCCCACTTTCGAGTATTTGACGATCAATGCCGGATTTTCGTTGTTTATGGGGTGAAAATTTTATTATGGTTAAAATTGGATTAAATGTGAACAATTAAATAGCCAATACCATTTCTGTGTATCCCAACCTCCCAGGGTAGGGTAGAGCATATGCGGTATGGAAATGGTAAGGGGAGTGGTGAGTTATGAATATTTTATTAGAACACAGAAACAAAGCTCTCTGACAGAGAGTGCTCTTGATCCACCTTATGGTGAGATTCAAAAGACTTAGCTAATCTAATATGAAAATGCAAGATGCAACAATGCTCTCCGATAGAGAGTGCTCTTGACTTATCTTATGACAAGTTCAAGAGACTTTGTGTTTTTTTTTATGATTAGACAAAAAAAACGAGATACACAACAAGTAATTTAAATGCAAATAATAAAATCTAATCTAGCAATTAGTAGTTCTACTTGCAAAAATGGGAAGCTAGTGTTACTTGCGAAAAATGAAAATCTAATCTAAGAATGAAATAAACAAAGGACCAAGACACTACAAACTTCCCCAAATGGAGAAGTTGGGTGTGGGAGCCTTAAATCCCACTTGCTCTTTTATTATGAGATTACACAATTTTGGGATTTTAACCCTTGAAGAGAACTTTTGAAAGAATGAAGAAGGTTATGAAGCTCTTAAGGCTTTTACAAAAGGTTTTTGTTTGTCTTCTTGGTTTTGTCTTCTTGTTGGTTTTAGCCTCTTCTTGTTTGCTCCTTCTTGTTGATCTCTTCTTCAAGCACCTACAACAAACACACTTCAAGCACCCATTATTCGTTAATCAAATCAAAAGTTGGAAACTAATCTAAGATCTATATGCAAAATGCAAACTACTTACTTATGAAAATCAAACTTTAAAATGCAAATGCAATCCTAGATCTAAGATGCAAAGTTTAAACTTAACAAAGATGAGATCAAATGCAAGTCTTTGAAAATAAACTATCTAAAGCTAAGATCTAAAGATGATAACTACCAAATGCCAATTTTTAAATTACTTGTGATCTAAATGAAGTTTAAGCTAAGAATGAAGAGAGCAAAGGAAGCAAACGAAAGAGGAGAAGAAGAGCAAAGGCAAGAAAACAAAGATTTTGGAGAGTGTAAAGAGGGCAGCAAGAAGACAAAAGGTGGCTGCAAAAAGTAATGGAAGAGGTTGCCAACAGTAGGGAAGAAAGGCAGCGAAAAGAAGAGAAGGAGCAGCGCACACGCAGAGACTAAGAGGCAAGGAGAAAGGAGAGAAAAGTGAGCTAAAATAGTGAGCTAAAGTGAGCTAAAACAGTGAGCAAATTAGAGGAAAGATGGTGGTCGAGAGAGAGACAGAAAATCATAGTTTTTTTGACAAGCTGAGAAAGAAGAAAAATCAGACTTCAAAGAAGGTAAAAAGAGTTGAAAAGGAGAAACCAAATAGAGACTAAAAGACAGGCAAATCAGCGAAAGGAAAAGAGAGAAAAAAGTGATGAAGAATTTGAAAGCAAAGAGAGAGGGAAGAGAACAAGCTCAACGAATGGAGAAGAGAGGAAAATGAGGAAAACAAAAGGAAGAAAAGGCAAGCCAAACAAGGCAAAGAAGAGAAGAAGCTAATGGATAGATCTTTAGGAGTTTAGGGCCTCTTGTAAAGTAACCAGTAACCAAGAGTTTTTCAAATGATTGTTGTTTCTTGATGTGATGAAGAGCAAGTTCTCTTTGTTCTTCTTCTTGGAAAAACTTCAAACTCTTGTAGATCCTGAAATGACAACAATGTTAAAAATAACTTGATGATGACGAAGATGGGCTTGATGCAGCTGAGCTCACACCCTTCTCCACTTGGAAAAACCTCAACAAGAGATGCATTCACCAATGTTGCAGAAGACACATGGACCTCCAATGTCGAATTTTATTCCAATGTTAAAGCAAATAACAGTTAGAAATTTCTTCAGAGTAATCTTACATCAACCATCCATCTTAAGAGGGCCAAAAGGCTTCCTCTTTATACAAAAACTGAGCACCTAAACCCTAATTCGAACTTGTCATGCATAGAGGTCGAATTCCAATCATAGATAAGCTTGGAGTGTTGATTGAATAGTTAACACCAAGCTTTGGTTGTTGTGAGTGGGGAGGTGGCCTCCACCTAGGAAAGGCGCCCCCCACTCACTCCTTGTTCTTATCACCTACCCAATGCACATCCTCCACATATGAAAGTCGTGAATGATGAAGGAGGGCGTGAATCCCATCAAGAGACAAGCTTGGAGCTTGATTATTGAGATAGACTCGAGTTTGGGAGTTAAAGCTTGTGATGTGGCCTCCACATAAGCAAAGCGCCCACCATTCCATTAATGCATAACCAACAACCCACTCAATGCTTGCCACTTCACCAATTCGTGATCCATGAAGGAGAGGGCGAATTCCTTGGTAGAGATTGACTTGTGGTGTCTGGATAGTTAACTGAAACTGATCTGAGACGATTGGAATCTTCATAAATGCTGATTTCCATGTCATTTAGCCTATTTATTTAATCCATTTGGATTATTTTGGAGAGAATTGGATTATCTCCAATTTAATATTTCTTGATTATTTTAATTAATATTTCTCTTTTATTGATTTTTTGAGAAAATATTAATTAAGTGGCTAAATGACTATCCGAAACTTAGGATAAGTGGGTTTGGGGTTTAACTGATATTTTTGGCTTAGGAATTGAGCCTCCAATCTTTTAAATCCACCCCAAACCACTTAATTATTACATTTGGAAAATTTTCAATTAAAATAATTGAAAAATTTAATAATAAAATAATAAAAATAAAAAGTATCCAACGCGTCTGGTAAATTTTTTTCGGACAACGTTTTAAACCACCTAGGGACTTAGGAAATGACCATCTAACATACAGATAGTGTCTAGTAGGTTCATATACATTAGTTGGACTCTAATAACCCCCCAAGGCCCAAACTTTCAAAATCGGGCATTCCAGCTTTGAAGGAAGCGGGAGAAAAACTGATCGATTATTACTCAGCTAAAGGCAGAGCATAATCAACAAGTGAAAAAACTCCCTGGAATACCTTAATTGATAGTCAAGTCTTGGGGAACCAAGCCACTCAAACCCCTACTAGCACACTTATTACAAAAACCCCATGGGGCATGGTCATTTCAACATAAAAACAAAACTAGCTAGCCAAAATTGGCTAATCATCACAAACTGAACCCCTGATACTCTGGAAGTGAACATTGATCATGTTCAAACACTGGCGGCTCAATGGAGGTTCAAATATTGTACAAAATTGTTGGCAACATCTGGCTCCAACTGCGGGACGGGTACTCGTTTGATTCATGGATAAAATAGAATGCTCGAGAACCCTACAATGTCTGTTTCCTACATGGAAACAAAAGTGTGTAAGCCCACATATACATGTTAAAATTGCCAAATATATACCTACATAAAGTGAAATCTATTCTAAAGCATAAAGTACAAATCATAATATACATGAGATATGATACAAAAATAAAATACAAGTATGTATGGTACAACAATATGATATAATATAAAAATAGGTTCCTAGGGGTGGGTCACTGGGTCACATGATCCCCTGCTTGTTTTCTTCTCTGGTGACAGTTTTCCAACTCTGGGGCTCTTGCCTCTCCTTCCGGTCACCTCATGCACTCATCCTAGTCCCTTTCCAGCAGAGCACCCTCCTTCCTTGGTCCAGTTTCCTTGATGACGCCACCTTTGGTCACCAGGCCCACAGGTTGTTTGAGGGGGGATGTTGAGGAGTTTTCAACATTATTGGGGTTAGATGGGGCATGACGATCCCCCACTGCTCACTCCACCTTTCCAAGTGAAGCTTTCTACTCAGTTTCAGTCATTTTTAGCAGTTTTTAGGCACCTAGGGGGAAAATACACCAGGTAGCTTACTTTAAGCAGTCCTCCTTACTGCTACTACAAGTCTGCAATAAATTGCAGACTGTCTCAACTTGACAGTCCTAGACACTTGCTGCAAAGTCAACACCATACAACACTTAAAGTTAGTCAAGATTGATTTTATTGCTGTTGGAAAGAGGTAAGACAAAGGTTTGAAATATAACTCTATTTGCATACTCTAAATACATATATCTGATTTGGATACATTACTAAAGGAGTGCTTTAAATTTGAAGTTGTTTGGTACATATTAAATGCATGAAATCATTGTTCAAACACATTTTTGGGCTTGATAAATGCTGCTATAAATACTGTCATAAAGGGATTGTCTACTGCTGTCACTACAATATTTGCACTCTTGTTTTTCATTGGATGGTGAATGATTATACTTGTTGAATATCTACTGCTGTCATAAGAGTGATTGCCAAACTTACTATTGAATGCTTCTACCTTTTTTATTAATTTGTTACATGAACGACCTTTTGATATCAAAATTGACACATTTGTATTGCATCTACAAGCACTTCAATTTACTTAGTATGTCTTTTTCATTCCTAAAATTGATTTGTTAAAGGAATTGGTCACTAACATTATTGTATAGAAGACATAGTATTTTTGTCTAAGTGCTTTGCAGAGCATCTAAAGGGCTCTCCCCTTGGAGGTTACGATACTCCTAAGAAGTTGGAGGTGTGTCTGATATGACATTGGGTCACACTATCCATACATTTGTTTATCGAACACCAGCCCTGCTAGTTTGTCTGGTAACACTCTCCAAGGATGGCTGAGATCTTGAAGTGGTACGAGGAAGGAAGAAAGAAGGTGTTACATTTCTTTTTGCTGCAGCAGCTGATGTGGACCCTTTGTACTTGGAGTTGTATTTGGTGGTCCCATCGAAGATCTACCTATCATGGAAGTTTCAAACTTGTATCTTGCCTTCTTTTCACTCTGTTCTGTAATGGCATCCAAAGCAACTACCATTTCGGCTGTGACTTCATCGAGGCATTTGTCACAAACCACCACATTTTTGTAAGCAATTCTTGCTAGGCAGTACTTCAACCTATCTATGCCCCCAAACATTTGGGTGGAGCAGAAATTGCAAAAGACTTTGTGGTCATTATTTGGATTCGCTCAGACACAATATCTCCATGTCGGATCAAGAGGCTTTCTAGCCTTGGGTTCAGGTGCCATGGAATTTGAATTACAAAAAAAATAAATATTCTACATCTAAGTTGCCAGGAAGCCTGGGTATGGAGGCGAATGCAAGGACTGGGACGCCACTTTTTGAAATAGGGGACTTGGGGATGTCAGTAGAACTATATATATATATTATAGTTATAAATTTATAAATTATAATACATATAAAATTTAAATAATTTTCACTGTACATATATATTCATGAGCATGCATATGAATCCAGACCATTATACACAAATATGCAAAGTTTCTCATGTATATAGCAAGGGTGCATACAACTAAGAAAACATCAAGTTCAATCCATATCTGACCCAAAATACATAAACAAAGAGGCTAAATGGCCTATAGAGTCCAAAAAACTTCATGCTACAACAAATAATTACATATCAAAATCCTTGCCTATATTGGAATCCTATTCATCAATAACACCCTATGCCCCCTCCTCAAGGCTCTAACCCTTGCCTCTACCTTGAATCTTGAAGTTGGTCCTCCAAAGACATTAGTCAACACCCTACAGTTTCGATGAAACTTCCTAATTCAAGTGTTAAAATAAGGTAGAAAAAGCTTCCCATGCTTTATAATTGATTTTGCTTGAGTGAGGGGTACATTTTTTATTAAAGTCATGACAGAGGAGTTCAACAATAAGCACCACCAACATCAATGTACATAGAGAGGTTGATGTGCTTGATTAAATGCCAATCCATACCCTCATACATTATAGAATCCAGTGGAAATGTTGCAATCTTGATATTCTGAAAACTTTTAAGTTTGTCATATTTTGAATGGGATCTAAAATTCTACTTTTTGCATATGAAGTCCAATGAGGTTGGAACCACTCTCAAACATCCTTAAACAATCAATGGTAATGTTAAAAATTTAACCTTTTACTTCAAGAATTTAATATTACTGATGTTATTGTCACTTGTACAAAACTGGCTGGGCTCGTACCAAACTAGTCCCTAGGCATCCCCAAATCAGGGGCACCCTATACAAAATTGGTCCCTGGGCATCCCCAGGCGTCCCCAAAATAGGGGTACTCTGTCCCCTTTGCAATCAACATCCCTTGAATCTGTGAGAAATGTCTTGGGTACTTCGACCAAGTTTTGGGTGCGGCAGGGTATGTGGGTACGAGGTATCCAATACGTGAGTACGGGTATCCAGTACGGGTACGCATACCCTACCGCTGGGTACGGGTACCCATGCTACTTAGTTCTACACTAATGAACAATGACTATCAATGGTCATACATATTTATTTCTAATTTTTTTTACTTATTTAATAATTTTTTTAAAAACAAGTATCTCAGCCACAGGGCCTGTGGACTCAATATCCCAGCCCACAAGGCTTGTGTGGCTGAGATACTCAACCCACAGAACAATAAAACCAAATAAGAACAAATTAAAAAACAAAATTAAATTTGTTTTGATTGCCTTGTGGCTGAGTATCTTAGCCACATAGGCCTATGGACTGAGATACTTAGCCACAAAGCAGAACAACAAACCATAAAAGACAAAAAATGAAATAACAAAAAAATAACAGTATGAAAAATAAATTAAAAAAAAAAAAAAACAACAAAATGAAACCTGGTCTGAAGCTGGTCTAAACCTGATTTAAGCTTGAAACAAGCTTAAATCACAGCTCCAGTTCCAGGCTCCTTCAATGGCCAAAGCAAGGGCGTGAGAGGTTCCATGGTCCACCAGTCTGCTACTCAGCAGCACTCAACACTCAACGAGTCAACACTCAGCAGCACTCAACATTAGCAATGAGGAATCGTGAAAGAGAGAATGAGACCCGTGAGAGGGGTTTATAACCTCTTCCATGTTGGTTTTCCCTCGAAAAGCAGTCAATGAAAAAATATTGGCGTACAAGCTTTTTTCCCTGTGTTGTGCCGAGTCCAACTGAGTCTTGAGCGAGTTTGCAGCGAGTCTGCCGAGTAACGGAGAGTCTGCCGAGTCTGTGAGTTGTGGCGAGTCTGGGGCGAGTTTGTAGCGATTACCCGTTATGGTCAACTCGACCATACTTGCGAGTACTAGCCGAGTGGTGCTTCACTGCGAGGAACAAACCAGAAGATTCCACAGTCTAGACTCGGCCAAGACAGGGGGGCATTTTAAGGAAATTCCAGTACAATCAAGGACAGCCTGTATTCCCTCCTACCCCATGAAAATCGACGAATTTTGCCCCATGGGCACAGGAACTATTTGCTATTTTCACCCTGGTCCTCGGGAGGGAAAGTGATGAAGACGTCAATGAAGAGATGGTTGCGATAGTAGAGGCCTACAATTCTATAAATAATCCTGTCTTCAGATACGCTGAAGCCATCACTGTGGGGATGATGCAACACCTGTCAGATTTCTAGACCATGAGGGTTTTTAGGTACTCTTCCTATCTAGTATTTATGTTCATTCAACATCAGGCTCACCAATTTGAATTGTTGGGCCTTTATAAGACACAGCAGGATGTACCCATTACAAGCATAGACTGACTACCATGGGTGAAAAATGGAGAGCCAGAATCATCATTTTTCAAGTTTGTTTCCTAGTTTATGCATTGGGCCTTCACTATAATTCTGAGACATACTCCTGAAAGAATGCCTGTAGATAGAAGGCCCTACTTGCAGTTAGGTAAAGCCCTCAGGAGGGTATTTTTTTGCTTGATTTCTCTGTGATAAGGCTATATGGAACTCAATCAACCCCATACAGGCTACCGTATTTACTCACACCTAGGGTATTTGTATTAGAATATATCAGGCAGATGCTGGAAGCTTAGAGCTTACACTTCATCAAATCCAAAAAGAAGGGCAGGTTGGTTTTCCTATAGTAATGGGTGTCTACGCCATAAATGACAAAAGAGGTGTTAAAGAGGCCCTCGAAATCTTGAAGAAGCTCGATCTCCCAATGGAAAGACATTGAGAAAAGGAGAAAACTTCCTGATCCACAGGACCATGAAGCTCGGCCAAAGATGGAAAGGTTGGCGAATAAGGAAATCTATTAGGAGGTGGGCAAAAGAAATTGGCCCCTGGGGAGCTATAGAACAATCGGCCATGGCATCCGAACATCAAGATCCTAAGGTGCCACTGTACTACACTTTCTAAAGGCCTCTAGGGGAAATTATCACCAAAGAGGACATGAAGTTAAAGGTCCCGAGCTAAGGCAGGAAGAAGTACTGTAGTATAATTTTAAGAAGCATAAGAGTGGGCCTGGTGAAAAATGAGAATGTTTTTGAGGCAGGAGAATAATCCATACAATGCTCCATACAAGAGCATCCCTCAAGATGAAGAGTTCTTTAAGATTTACGATTATGTTCACGACGAGGATGAGGATGAGGATGAGGGATGGCCACCAAAATAAACAGGAGAGACAGTGCCGATGAAAGAGGTCATAAAGAGGGTTGGGAAGGGAACCAAAGTCCCATCTGAAGAGCCACATCCTCCTATAGCACAAGAACCTCCTCTTTACCCCAATACCACTCCCATGATGCAATCCATGGGATTCACAGGAGAAGGAGGATTGGGAAAGAAAGGTCAGGGCATCTCTGTGAAGAACCAATTCTTAGATGCCAGGGTCAAAGCCCTTGAGGCTGAAAGGGGTAGACAACAGGCTAGTATAACCTCCATCGGGAAGAGTTAGCAGGATTCTAGTGAGGTTCTCTTTCTCCTTCAAGTAAATAATGTGAGAATTAAGACACTAGAAAGCTCACAGATGATCCCTATGTTCCCTGTAACTCAGCAGATGATTGAAGAGAAGCACAAGCTGAGTGAAAAAATCAATTTTTTTGAGAGGATAAAATGTATCCCTGCTGGCCCAAAATAAAGTGATGGAGGGAAGGATTTCCGATCTCGAGGCTGTGCAGGGTAAGGCAACCAATCTTTCATTCAAATTAGAGGAGGTCCATGAAGTGATAAATTCTATAAGCATTATATCACTGAGGCCCAAAAAGAGAAAGCTCTAGCTCCCTCAATCAGTTAGCCAGCCTCATATATGGAATCTTTAACACTGTTGCAGCAACGTATTGACCAGCTCGTGAAGGAAGTATCGGAATGGAGAACAAATGCTGGGGACAGTGCCATGAAAGCAGTGATTGCTTAAAACCATGCTGAAAAGGGAATGGAAAATCTTGAGAAGCAAAGGCAAAAGCTAGATGAGGCGGAGAAGAAATGGCATGAGGAAAGGAAACAGGTGGCTGTCATAAATTAAAAAATTATATATATATATATAGTGGATTTAATGCAAATGTGGATTTTATGAAAGAGTTATATCAATGTTGAAGATTAACTTAGAGCTTATATATCTCACGTTTTCAGTTTTTTTATTTATTATATCAGTACTCTTTCTTGTGAAATGTATTTGTTACAATGAAAATAAATAAATTGTGAATCAGAAAAAAATAGATAATATGAAAAAAATGGTGTGTGCAATGTATGAGAAAATAATTCCAAAGAATATAGTTTCTTTCGTAATTCCCTCTTTTAATCTTCAATGGTTGTTAGTTGTTTAGCTTTAACATGTTTTATATCCCATATATGTTAGATTGTCTTTTGTCACTTATTTGTTCTACATAATTGGAATTACAACTAGCAATTGCCCCAGAAGGTGCAAAGGAACGCCGAAAGGAAAACAAATGGGAGGTAAAGTAGATGCAATTAAGTGAAAAAGAGAGTAGTAAAACAAATGATATAAAAAGATTGCTATGTGATTTAGTTTGATTGGTATAAGGGTGGTTCAATTAAAGTTTTTATTAAGTATGATGTTAACTCATTTGCAATATGTTGTTTCCATGGTCATGTGTTTGGTTGACAGCCATCATCTTATTCACTTTAGTCTCTTGAAGCATGGGTACCATTTGTGTAAAATGGTTGATTCCCCTCTCTAATTATATCATTTTGTGAAAGTCCTCTTCGTAATGGGACAAAATTCTATATACACCATTCCCACCTTGTGTTCTAGCCACTCTTTTAGGTGATAAGATTTTTTTTCTTTATCAAGTTCCAAGCAATATGGCCTCTAAATAGGATAAAAATTATCATATTTAATTTGTCATTGAAGTTCAATGGTAAAGTGTAAATGATTGAGCTTGATTAAACCTAATTTTGTCACTCACTTGATTATTAGGGTGGGCCTTGTGTAATCTAAGAAATAAGTCTCCAACTTATCCGATGACCCTCACCAATAACATCAATCTCATCTAGGTTGCAGCCAACATGGACATGATGTACTGCACACAATTTATGAACATCGTAACCAACACAACAATTGGTTGTGATTCAATGATCATTGCCCCACTTTATGCAATGATAAATTCCCACATCTATCCCTTAACATCTCTAAGACCAACGAGAATTCCCACATGAAGGTGATCAATCCATTACCTCTATCCCTTAACCTCTACTGGTTCAGGTTCTTAGCCAGGTATGGGAGTACCCCATTGGCAGATGAGACGAACATGTAGTAGATGGTTGTGCACCTCTGCTCGTCCAGGTTCTCAGCCAGGTATGGGAGGATCCCATCTGCAGATGAGACAGACATGTAGAAAATGGTAAAAGCAGATGGCAAAACCTATCTCTCGGATATCCAGGTAGGATGGAGAGACTACTCTTGGACTCACCGAAGCGCTGGTGGAGTTGATGCATGATGACACTTCTCGAAGGACTGAGACTATGTTGACAACCTTTAGTATGTATAGAGATGATTGAGACAGTATAGATGTACAGATGAAACCCATATGATCATGATGCTGATGAAGACCGAAGAATACCTTCCTTGTTGAGAGGGAGTGTTGGATTTTGTGCAACTTCGGAAGTTATTCTTATTATATTCTATTGTAATTATTTGTACCTCCTACGGGAGTTGATCTTGATGTAATTAATTATGTAAACCCTTGAAAGAATCAATGTAAACCTTGGGGAGAAAATTAAGTAAAGAAAATAATTATTAAATGTATTTTTATATTCCCCCAAGATAAGTCGGCCCTGTCAGATTAGACAAGTCGACCCAGTGGGTAAACTGCCCCAAAACAGTGGGAAGTCTGCCCCAAACAATGGGCAGAATTACCCAAGTCAGGTCGGCCCAGTTTGGAAAAAGTCAGGTCGGCCTAGAAAGGGAAAAAGTAATTTTTGCATGTGTATAAATAGAGAGGTCGTATGCCTCATTTGTTCATTCACTCACACACAAGTTCGCATCACTTGGAGAGGAGCTCGCACCTGCAGCTAGGAGAAGCTTATTTTTGGGGTTTTTGGTTAGAGAGACTTTCTACTTTCTCTCTCTCATCTTTGTACTCCGTTCTCATAATTATTCATCTCTATACGAAGATTGCTAGGTTTTCTTCCAATTGGGTTTCCCAGGATAAATTCTCGTGTTCTTTGTTTTTGTGCTTTGGCTTTCTTCTAGTGATCCTATTGACTTTATGCAATTGAATTATTATGCTATAATTGTATGAAACACTAACATGGTTTCAGAGCGGATCTAGAAGAAGCCATTTTCAGAACTAGGGTTTCATCTTTCAAGGCCTTCACTCAACATTTTGGCAAGAAAAGTGCCTTGGGAATTTCGCTCTAAGGAGGGTGCATTTTTGGTGAAGGAAAAATTCAATTATGAGAATTTTCAATTTTTGACCTAATTCTACAACTGTAGCAAAAATTAGTGTTTCAGTTTTTGACCTACTTCCTCCACAGTTTTGGCTCGGCCCCACCTTTTCTCAACTCGCCTTGCTAGGGTGCATCTCCCCGTGGAGTCAGTTTTTCAAGAATCCAACTTTCATTTTTGGCCTAGCTCCTGCTAGGGTTTCTGCTTTAGATCTATAGTCAAAGATGATTGGAATGAAGGTTGAAGATCGTCTGGAAGGGGCTTCCAACTTCATCTCTTGGAAGTATAGGGTTCTTCTCTTACTAGAAGAAAATTATCTCTTGCAGTTTGTCAATGAGAAGGTCCCAGATCCAGAAGCTGAAGAAGACCACCTTCACAAAAAGTCAAGGAATGATGATCGTTTGGAGTTCTTCTTTTAGTTCTCCATATGTTGAGGAGATATGAAGATCCAGCCTGCAAGAACAAAGGTCTCTCATGGTTCCCACAAGAAGGCAGTGGTAGCCCACAAAAAAAAAAAGAGATAAGCATTTTTTTTATTGCTCACATAGATCTGTTTGTCTTATACATATCAAATTATATGTAGATCTATCGGGAAGTGTGTTTAGTAGTTGATATAGTTTACTTTTGATATACCGTAGGCTATTGTTGTATTTGTTATGCATATGAGCTACACAACATTCCATGAACACATGATGGAGCTAGTCTAGATGATATCTCCTTCCTGCATGCTTAGAGTAGTGCACAGTCTTGATGGCATGTTCTAGTGGAGATAGCATACATCTAAATAGTTCCCATATGTGTTTGGAAGACATGTTTATGATTGTTGTGCTAAAGTATTAGCCAAGATGCCTGTGTAAACTATTGTCATTTGCATTGAAATAGACATTAGTTAAATTTGATTATGCAATGCCACTAATCATCAGATGGGATTTGACTTGTAGGGAAAAGACCATGTGATATGGCCTACAAGAGAAGGATGACGAGACTTGTTCCGATGAACAAGTGATGGACACATTAATCTCGTTGATGCGCAATAGGAAGCTTCTTGGAGTATGACCCTCATATTAGAAGGGTGACCTCGGAAGAAGTTTTCCCAGGAGTGAAACCAGAAGTGGGCCACCATCGGATCTTTGGCTGTCCAGTCTACATACATGTGCCCAAGGAGAAAAGGACGAAGTTAGAACCTTCAGGCAAGAAGGGAACTTTCGTGGGATACAATGAGTCTTCAAAGGCATACAAAATCGACATCCCAGGATCCAGACAGATTGAAGTCAGCAGGGATGTGTCCTTTGAAGTAAAAATGGCTGTCAGGAAAGGCAGAGGATCAAACATGAAGATCGATGATGAGGAAATGCTAGAAGCAAAGGATATGAGATCATCTTCCCCTTCAGTTCAGAGGGAGTTAGCAGAAGAGGATGAACCCATCGATCCCATTGATCCAGTTAAGCCAATTGATGTTCCTAGAGATATTGCAGTAGGCCGGAAGAGGCCTAAATGGGCACAATAGACTTTGCATGGAGTAGATGGCAGTGTTGAAAAACACAAGGCTATATTTGTTGCCAGAGGGTTCTCTCAGAAAGAGGGAGTCGATTATGATGAGACATTTGCTCTTGTGGCTCGATATACTTCCATCAGATCGATCATTGCTATTACTTCAGCCATGGGGTGGAAGCTGCATTAGAGTGATGCAGACCCCAACCTTTACTACAAGGTTGTGAATGATGAACCACTAATTTTGGTACTTTATGTTGATGACATGTTTCTCACTGGAAATGAGAAACTTATCGTATGGTGTAAAAAGAAACTTGCCTCTGAGTTCGAAATGAAGGATCTCAGATTGATGCATTACTTCTTGGGATTAGATGTATGGCAGAGGCAGAAGGAGATTTTCCTAGGTCAAGGAAAATACACCATAGATATTCTGAAGAGATTCGGGATGTTGGACTGCAAGTCCATGGCCACTCCGATGGATGCAAATTTGAAGAAGCCGAGGGATTTTGCTTCAGATTCAAATTTGACTGATGCCACTATGTATCACCAGTTGATTGGGTCCTTGATGTATCTGACGAACACTGGACTAGATATATGTTTTGCTGTGAATGCTCTCAGCCAGTTTATGTGTGAGCCGAGGCAGATTCACTAGATTGCTACAAAACATGAGCTCAGATACTTGCGTGGCACTGTGGGATATGGTCTGAGATATGCTTCAGAGTGTGACTTGATATTGTAGGGGTTTACAGACTCAGATTGGGTCGGATGTGTTGTAGATAGGAAGAGTACTTTCGGATGTTGCTTCAGTTTGGGTTCTGCAGTGATTTCCTGATGCAACCAGAAGCATAACTCAGTAGCACTCTGTTATGTGGTACCAGTACCAACGCACCTCCAGATATGCCCCAGGGAGAGAGGAATTTTTTTTTTCGACTTGGAGGGATGTGTTCCAGCCTTTTTCTGGAGTGTGGGTTATGTTCAGACCCTCTAGTTCCCTCCTAGGAGTACTATGGCCTAGTGGCATTGCTGACAACCTCACAGAAGGGCTTGAAGCCGCGAGGTTGGTGTCTGGGGCCCCCAGGGGTGGGTCATTGGGTCACATAACCCCTACCTTACTTTATCACACTGGTGGCACTTTCTTTCAGCATTGAGGTTCATGCCTCTACTCCAAGCCACCATCCACACCCTCCTGGTCCTCCAGCTCAGCAGCGCCCTCTTTCCTCGGGATCCTCTTGATGTGACGTCATCCTCCAGGCCAGACTGCAGTGCTTGATTAGGGGGGGGCATTGAGGGATTTTCACTACTGTTGGGGTTAGATGGGGCATGACGACCCCCCCATCCGCATTCCAGCCTTCAGAACGGAGTGATTTGCTCATTTTTAGCTATTTTAGTCATGTGGGTAAATTCTGGGGAAAATGCCCCAAATTACCCACATATTTGGTTATTTTCTATTATTTGTGTTTAATTTTAAGTTGACATTTTATAATTTCAAATTGACATTTTAAAAGGCATGTCGGCCTAGATATTTTTATTTTTGTAAAGTGAGTGTGAGAAAAGTATAAATACACTTCTCCTCACTTCATTTTAAAATAACAACTTATGGGATTAAAACACTATGCATTTATTCTACCCAACTAGGGCTCTTTGAAGTGATGCGCCACTCTTGAGGAAGTATTTTTCTGGGTTTTGATGACAAATGCTTAAAGTTTCTTTGGTTCAATGCCCTTGCAAAGGTGATGCTTTGATTTGTTTGTTAAACATTGCACGAGGAGGTATCTAGGTTTCTTCTTTGATCTCTCTTTGTTAATTGTTGATGAATGATGTATGTTTATGGATTAAATGGTGGCCATTAAGGTTGCATTTTGTCTTGGCTAGGTCTTTTGTCAACTTTTAGTCACCTTCGTTGTAGAAGTACGTCCTTTTAGGAGTCCTAGGGTTAGAACCTTAAGGCTTTAAGGTCAAGTCGTAAAACCTAGATTAGACTTCTCTAGAGCTTGTTTAGTCACTCTCTAGAGCTTGGTTAGTCACTCCTTAGATGCCCTAGGTCGTGGTAGGGTTTTGCTAGGGTTCTCCTCTCTTGGTCCAATCCTGTCTACTCTCCAAGCTTAGTTTTCTAGGGTTGCATTTGCATGTTAGTTAGGTTAGTTTAGATCTACATAAAACCCTAAGCCAACCCTAGTTTCACCTTCTAGCTCGCCTCCCCTTTTTCCTTCTTCCTACACCTTCGACCTTTTCTCCTTTCACCTCGTTGCCCTTTCTTCCATCCTTTTCCACCCCCGACCCTCCTCCTTCATAGCTCGGCCCTCCTCCCTCCTTATCCCTCCACCTTTGGTCTCCCTCTCCAAGCTCGACCTTTTCCTTCCTCTGCCTTCCTTTCCTTCTTCCCTACCTTAGCCTTCCTCCTTCCTAGCTCAGCCCTCCTCCATCTTTGTCCTCTTCTACCCTAGCCCTTCGGCCTTCTCCTTGTCACCTCGACAACCATCCTTTCTCTCTCTCCACCGTCGGTCTCTTCCTTTTAGGGCTCGGTCCACCTTTTCCCTTCTTCTTTTGCTGCTCCTACCTGCACACACACAAAAATAAAGGTTAATTTGTTTTCTTTTGTGTTTCTTGTTATTAATGCTGCTATCTTACCAAAGTACTTCATATTTCTGTTTAGGTAAGATTGGAAACATTGATGTTTATGGTAAAATTGACTTGGCATAAAGTGAATGATAATCTTGATTTTGAAGTAGTTCTTTCGATATTTTGTTTCCCTATTAGCTTACATATATTGCAAAGTCTTACAAATTGACAGTATTATAAGCCTGATGTTGTACCTTGTCGATATATCTGCATATAGAGGTCTGAATTTTACTGTGTAACTAAAATCTGAAATTTACATACACCATTAGTTTTCATTGGTTGATAAGGATAGTATTTGGTATCTCTTTGAATTGGATTTTATTTCATCATAAGCTTGTATTAAGGTCTCATTGAATGTGGACTTGACATCTGTTGACAAACACTTAAGTGCTGCTAATCATTATAAGAAGCTAGTTCTAATTGCCACAGATCTTTTACATATTGTTCATACTACTGACATACTGCGTCATTACCTTTTACATACAACATAATAAGGCTTGCTTTCGTTGATTGATAAATGATATATATTGCAGATGGAAAGTACTAGCTATCATAACATTCTTGTTTGAAAGATTGACCTAAAACCTGATTTCCATTGAATAATTATTGGTATAAATGACATATGAATGAACTATGGAATGCTAGTTGATGCATGGATAATTGATATAATTTCGCTTCTCTAACATAGTTACGTAGCTCGTCCCTTTTATTTGACTCCATAAGGCACTGGTCAAAACTAACAATTGCATGGAGAATATAGTCTTGGTTGCATCAATGTCCCACAGGATATCAAAAGGGTACTTCCCCTTGGAGGTTTCGACATTCCGAAGGAGTTATAATTGTGATCGAGGTGACATTGGGTCACAGTTCTTATATTTGATTACGGGGAACTAGCCCTGCTAGTTTGCCCGGTAACACACTCAGTACTGCAAAGGCCAAGTATAGGGCTGCTAGTATAGCAGCCTGAGAAGCAGTATGGCTTCATAAACTCCTTGTAGGATTGTTTGGCTAGATTCCAGAGCCAACCATGATTCACTGTGATAACCAGAGCTATGTGCAGATGTCAGTGAATCCTGTATTCCACGAAAGGTCGAAGCATATAGAGATTCAATATCACTTCATACATGATATGGTGCAGAAAGGTGTGGTCGAGTTACAGTATGTTCTGACAGATGACTAGACTGCAGATGTTTCACCAAGCCTCTACCCAAGATGAAGTTCGAATACTTTCGCGAAAGATTTGGAGTAGAAGAGAACGTGTCCCTCCTTGAGAGTGAGAGATGACATAGAGATGTTTACCCTGCTTTCCTAGGTACCTCTACTCATCCAGGTTCTCAACCAGGTATGGGAAAAATCCCATCGGCAGATGAGATAAACAGGCAGCAGATGGTCGGGTTCCACCCAGGTGCCTCTACTCGTCTAGGTTCTCAGCCAGGTTTGGGAGAAATCCTATCGACAGATGAGACGAAAAGGCAATAGATGATCAGGTTCCACCAAGGTGCCTCTACTTGTCCAGGTTCTCAGCCAAGTATGGGAGAAATCTCATCGACAGATGAGATGGACAGGCAATAGATGGTCGGGTTCCACCCAGGTGCCTCTACTCGTCCAAGTTCTCAGCCAGGTATGGGAGAAATCCCAACGACAGATGAGACAGACAGAGAGTAGATGGTCGGGTTACACCCAGGTGCCTCTACTCGTCTAGGTTCTCAGCCAGGTATGGGAGAAATCCCATCGACAGATGAGACAGATAGGTAGTAGATGGTCGTGTGATGATTGCACAGGTACCTCTACTCGTTCAGGTTCTCAACCAGGTATGGGAGTACCCTATCGGCAGATGAGACGAACAGGTAGTAGATGGTCATGCACCTCTGCATGTCCAGGTTCTCAGCCAGGTATGGGAGGAACCCATCGGCATATGAGATAGATAGGTAGAAGATGGTAAAACCTATCTCTTGGACATCTAGGTAGGATGGAGAGACTACTCTTGGACTCACCGAAGGATTGGTGGAGTTGATGCATGATGACACTTCTCGAAGGACTGAGACTGTGTTGGCAACCTTCAGTATGTATAGAGAAATCCTTCTACAGATGAGACAGACTGGTAGTAGATGGTCGTGTGATGATTGCACAGGTACCTCTAGTCGTTCAGGTTCTCAGCCAGGCATGGGAGTACCCCATCGGCAGATGAGACGAACAGGTAGTAGATGGTCGTGCGCCTCTACTCGTCCAGGTTTTCAGCTAAGTATGGGAGGAACCCATCGGCAGATGAGACAGATAGGTAGCAGATGGTAAAACCTAACTCTCGGACATCCAGGTAGGATGGAGAGACTACTCTTGGACTCACCGAAGAACTCGTGGAGTTGATGCATGATGACACTTCTCGAAGGACTGAGACTGTGTTGATAACCTTCAGTATGTATAGAGAAATCCCTCTATAGATGAGACAGACAGGTAGTAGATGGTCGTGTGATGATTGCACAGGTACCTCTACTCGTTCAAGTTCTCAACCAGGTATGGGAGTACCCCATCGGCAGATGAGACGAACAGGTAGTAGATGGTCGTGCACCTCTGCTCGTCCAGGTTTTTAGCTAGGTATGGGAGGAACCCATTGGCAGATGAGACAGACAGGTAACAGATGGTAAAACCTATCTCTCGGACATCCAGGTAGGATGGAGAGACTACTCTTGGACTCACCGAAGGATTGGTGGAGTTGATGCAAGATGACACTTCTCGAAGGACTGAGACTGTGTTGACAATCTTCAGTATGTATAAAGATGATTGAGACAGTAGAGATGTACAGATGAAACCCAGATGATCCATTAGAGAAATTTTGAGATCAAAAAATGGCCTCAAAACAAAGAAAATGTACTATAAAAAACAACCAATCACATTCTAGTAGATGACATCATCCCCCTTGGTGAGGTGGCATTGCATGAGTTAAGAATGCTTATTTGTCAAATTTTCTATGGTGGATGAAAACACATAGTTAACCAAGGTAGTGGTGTAAGTACTTTTAAGTCATAAAGTAAAGTACTCATAATGATAGTCTTTTCATAAAATAATATTATTGTCATGTTCAAGTAAAGTACTCATAATGAATGTCTTTTCACACTTTCTCATAAAATAATATTATTGTCATTTTCAAGTGAAACACTTTTAATTCATAAAGAAAGTCCTTTCACATTTTTTTATAAAATAATATATTATCATTTTTATGTTTTTAATTTTAAATTATATATTCATTCCATTCTATTTAATAACATAATGTCAAATTAATAAAGAATAATAATAGATTTAATAAATAATAATAATAATAATAATGCAATGTGGATTATAATAATATTATTAACATTTTACATGTAAATAAATTCTCAATTAAATTACATTATATTAAATTCATGAGAAAAGTACTAAATATAAAAAGTCAACATAAAATTTAAAAAATAGCTCTTAAAAATATTTTTTATTATTTAATTTCATTTGCAAGTTCAAGAGAAATAAATGCCAAAGGACAATAATTTTTTGAGAATTTACAATGAATCTTAGTCACATCAATGTAAACTTATTTTATTAATTTTATTTCTAGAGAATTTTGAAAAGCAACTCAACCATGGTTATTTATATTGTGCATAGAAAATAGTGTGGAAGGTGACTTGTCATATATACCTACCCCATAAAACCCCAAATTCATATTATTTTAATATATCTCATATTTTTGTAGTACATCTCTTAGGAGGCCATTTTTTGACTTCAAAATATCTCTAATGATGATGCTGATGGAGACCGAAGAATACCTTCCTTGTTGAGAGGGAGTGTTGGATTTTGTGCAACTTCAGAAGTTATTCTTATTATATTCTATTGTAATTATTTGTACCTCCTATGGGAGTTGATCTTGATGTAATTAATCATGTAAACCCTTGAAAGAATCAATGTAAACCTTGGGGAGAAAATTAAGTAAAGAAAATAATTATTAAATGTATTTTTATATTCCCCCAAGATAAGTCGGCCTTGTCAGATTAGACAAGTCGGCCCAGTGGGTAAACTGCCCCAAAACAGTGGGTAGTATGCCCCAAACAATGGGTAGAACTGCCTCAGTCAGGTTGGCCCAGTTTGGGAAAAGTCAAGTTGGCCCAGAAAGGGAAAAAGTAATTTTTGCATGTGTATAAATAGAGAGGTTGTATGCCTCATTTGTTCATTCACTCACACACAACAAGTTCGCATCAATTGGAGAGGAGCTCACACCTGCAGCTAGGAGAAGCTTATTTTTGGGCTTTTTGGTTAGAGAGACTCTCTACTTTCTCTCTCTCATCTTTGTACTCTGTTTTCAAAATTATTCATCTCTATACTAAGGTTGCTGGGTTTTCTTCCGATTGGGTTTCCTACAACAAATTCTCGTGTTCTTTGTTTCTGTGCTTTGTCTTTCTTCTAGTGATCCTATTGACTTTATGCAATTGAATTATTATGCTATAATTGTATGAAACACTAACATATAAAACCTTTCAAATCCGCTTTCGACTATTCACATACTTCTCTAACAAAAAATAGGTGGATTCCAATTCAAACGCTCTTGAGAAAACGATGTTTTCATGAACACCGTTAATTACAGAAATTTGATGTCTGAACATACGAATAGATTTATTAGTCCTTGAAACGAAATTAATTAAAAAATGTTTCCTGGTGATTGGTTCTTCGGTGTAGCTTTTAATATAACTTTCATCAATGTTTTGTAGATCCTGTAGTTTCTCCTTGGCCTCCTCTCACAAATATTCCACCCGGTTGATGAGTTCAGGCAATGGCAGGAAGTTATCCCCATTTTTAAACGCTGGCAAATTGTATCACTCAACCTCTTGAGCATCTATCATGAGTTCATCTATTTCTTGAGATATCCTTTTAATGTTGTCATTGGCCCTTTTTATGTTGTCTCTCAAATACTGAATGCTAGTCCCTAATTGGTCTATACCCTTTTGCTCCATGGTGTGCACATTCACAGGAATTGGCTTAAATTCGGATTGCCATGAAATGATGCTATCCAAGCACTGTTGTTTTTACGCCATATCTACAAGCCTCCACTCTAGCTGTTCAGAGAGGACTGAAACTTCTTCAGAAACATCTTTCAATTCGAAAACGCAGTTGAAGAAATTGATTTGGAGGTCCAAACCTTCTTCACAAAGCCTTCTCGCATAAGGAGTAAATTTGTTCACATTCTGCTCAGCTGCGACTTTGTAGCATGCAACTTACTTTTCCAACTCGGTTATATGTTCATCCTTTTGTTTGATCTCTTCCATCAAAGAGAGTGGCCTGTGTTGGGCCTATTCTCTTTCATTTATAACCATAACCTTGTTTTTGCAATACTTTCTTCCCCTTGTTGAAGGAAGAGAAAGTTTCTAAGGCCATGGCTGGATCGTCGTCAAATAGTTGGGGTTGTTGGGATTGTTCACTAAGGTATGGGTACATGGCTGTATCTTCATCAAATGGTTGGGGCTCTTGGGCCTCGTCACTGGTTAAAATTTGGTAAAATGTGTTTATTCCCATTCCCATCTGTGCACTATCCTTTGAGTCACTGCTAGTGCTGGAATTAGATTTCTTTTGTTGTTCCTCACTGACATTTTGCTCTGTCAAACCAGTATATTTGCCTTGCACTATTCTCTGTTCAATTCTGCCAGAAGTATCCCCAGTATTATCTCCTATTTTTCTCTCTCGGTTTTGTTCTCCTTTTCTGTTTTGTCAGTGTGGCTAAACTAGCTGCAAGATTGCGAGCCATGGAGTCCCTGCTGTTTACCATCACATTCCACCATAAACATATTCAAGTTCCAAAAATAGTAAACAAGTTTTATCATTGCATGGGCAATGGGATTTAAGATTTGTTTTTTTAATAATTCAGGGCCAGGCGTCAGTTGAGCTGTGGTCAAGCCATAAATCTGTTGGGGTTTTCATCACTGGTCCTGGTTTGATTGCATCTAAAACTACGAGTCCTCAAAGTGATATATCCCAGATTTGATTGCATCTAAAACTACAAGTCCTCAAAGTGACATATCTCGACATATTTTAGGACTGTATAAGTGCCAACTCCAACCCAAAAAAAAATCAAAACTAAGCACTCAATCTCAATTTCATTCAAATTCAAATACTCAAATATATACTCAGGGGAAGCATCAGGGGAAGCATCGAAATGCCCTTGATGCTTACTTCGAACAGAAGGAAAGGTTCGAAATTGTAATTCATATTCCCTTAAATCATTCGGACCAGCGACATTTTGAAAAGAATGTGGGGGCGAATTTTAATTGGACAAAGAGAGCGAGAGTTGACGGCTTTATTAACGCCTTTAAACAAAATTTTGGATTGGGTAGATTATACCTGTGAAATAAAAGCTATTGCACCTTTAGCTTCTACAATCTCCAACTTGTATGAATACCAACTTTGCACCTTTAGCTTCTGCAACTTCTCCAATTGGTATGAATACCGACTTGCATTCCCTGTCCAATGAGGCTTCTCCAGGCAGATTGTTAAGAAAACAAGTCGTTTCTAGGAATCAATTTGAAGGCTGCAAATTTCATATGTATATCCCACTGCTTTCATTTACCCATCTTTAATGCCATATTTTGGAATTGACAGTGCAATCTTACCAAGTGCAGTCCTTAAAAAATTAATCTTTACCAAGATTAATAAATAAATGTTTGGATCGTTTCTCTAATTGTTCATTTTTTGTAAGATTATTACATAAAGTTTTGGGATCGCTTCTCTAATTAATAATTTTTTCCAAGAATGAGCTAGTAATAACGTTTGTTTTTCAAGAATGGTCAGGAAATAGCTGTGCACAGAATTATAATGGATGTTAGTGAATATAATGATCGTGATATGCAGTTACCAAAAATATTATGGTTCTCTTCCCTTCCTTCCTGGATTCCAGTGAAGAATGTAAGGTATCTACACATTTCCGAGAGCGAATTAATCACATTATGGGAAACAAAAAACGAATATCAGGTAATATTGTTATCTTGGTAGGTTTAGTCGATGTTAATCACATCTTGATGCATACTCGCTATGCAGAAGGTGCACAACGATCTTGATGCATAGATCAATTGCATAGAGTGATGGAATTGACAATGCGAGCTAATTGATGTTATGAAGTGACTGCGATGAAGACCTGTAGGCTTATGGTTGTTTGCTAACAGTATTTAATTGCGCATTGCTGTGGCATGTGGGTTTAAGTCCTTATGAGGTTTGTTTTATTTCTTGATATAGAAGGAAATTGTTCAGGGGATTATGCATATACATGGTGTTTTGGTGACAATTTCTGAAAAAAAAATGAAGGATAGGAATATGGTTTCTAAAGTTAGGGGTGGAGGTTCAGAGTCCTCCAAAATTTTTGGTAGAAGACGAACAATTTTCCTCATTGTTGGGAGTTTCTGTGCTGGAATGCTCTTCACCAACAGGTCAGTAATTCAATTATTGTAAATATTTATGAGAAATTTGTTGTACTATTACCTCAGAGGGTTCAAACATAGTTCCATGTTTGTTAGGCATAACACTAGCTGCTTACAATTTTCTGTGAGTACAATCTATTCCTTTGCAATTTCACTACTGATTGACTTGGGGCTGTTTTTATATCATTATTCCCCAAAAAGATCCAACAAAGTTACAGTATAATATTAGTTTATTTTCGTGTGTTCTGAAGAGATGGAGATCCTACTCGTATGGGTGTCGACTACACTAGTACACACAGACATTGGAATTGACATTTTGCAATGCTAGATTTATAGTTTCTTTGAATTTATTTAGGATTGTTTGTATTCACCGGTTTACATTGGCCTTTTACTCATATTGAGATCATGCGAATCATGATCCAAGGAGAATTTATCTGATTGTCTACAATCGTCACCAACTGCTTGGATTTTCCAATTATCACAGTCTATTCATTACAGTTATAACACCCAATGACATAAGACACTCTTTAAAATTTTAAATGATCATTGCTAAAAGGATCCAACACTTGATAGAGGTGGGGGACGGGACAAGATTTAATGCTAAAGCCTATTAGCTTACCTATGTGTGTCGTGAGTAGAGGGCAAGCCCTGCTCTTATGGACTTCTGTTACACATAGACTGGAATTTGGAAATGACATTTTTTTCCAAATTTATAATTTCTTTCAGTTTCTTTGGGTTTGTCTGTTTTCACCGGTTCAGAATTTTGTGCTGTTCTGGCTTGAGCTTCTCAAGCCCTTGATTCCACGAGAATTGTTAGTTGTGTCAAAGGAAACAATTATCAATATTTTGTGTATTTTAACGTGCACGTGTGTATCCTTGGATCTATATCTTCTTTTTTCTTTTTCCCTATTTGGTTAGGAGAAAAAAGTTTATATTCAGATTTGGAAAAAAATTAGAAACATAATTACAACATTCTAAAAAAAAGGCTTATTACCCTTCCCAAAATTCTGCTATAGAAGAACTCTGCAAACTGCACATAATATCAGAAATTCATCTTCTATCACACCCCATCCTACCTGGCATGTTTGTTCTTCTATCAACATGTATTTTCTATTATAAGAATATAATGGAATTTGAAGAAGTACAAAACTACTTGATTAAATTATTAAGAATGAAATATATTTATACAATGGAAGAGGCCCAGTGTCAGCTAAGAACAACTATAACAGCTGGGCATATAGAGACTCCTACGTAAGCTTACAACTCATTCATTGGAACTCTATCACTGACTGTGTCTACTCTCATAAACGGAGAAAAGGAGAAAACCTCAAGGGAAAAACTCCCCAAAAGAGAGAAAAATCACACATGCTGAAAAGGCATGAACTGAAGATCCACAAATGATGCAATGGAAAGAACTTGAGATTTGTCTCGAGCCAAATTGCCGAGGCAACAAGAGATAAATGCACATCCTTCAAAGTAAATTAATCCTCTAGAACAAATGTCGACAATTGATAAGACATCATGTGCTGAGTGTCCTTATGGACGCCAATCCATCTCACCGAAATGCATGGGTAGCTAGCCGCTGCAACTGCCATGTCAAAACAGTAACTGGTGCTGTGTACAAGTATCACTCTGATGATGTTTGATCTCGATCGAAGATGGTGAATCAACAATCACGAAGGAAGCATTGCATACCACCCCCCACAATGTTGAACTGAGAGGAAAAGGTGACAACAATGCATGTCACAACTGATGGCGAAAGTATGGCGGTAAGCTAAAGGCGGCAAAGATGCAAAAAAACCTAAGCATGGAACACTCCAAAGTGGCAAGCTCCAAGATACTGCGAAACAAAGCCGTACCGGGAGACATATGCCTGGTTACCCTCCTAATACTATCTGCACGAGTGGCCCAGAATCCACTACGCAAAGGTGTAGGACGAGAGGTACCATAAAAAATCCATCATGGACAACAATTCTCGATATGGGTTCCGGCAAACAAATCCATTTTAGATACCCAATTACAATAGAGGAATCGACATTTGAGCTCATAGGAAGATGTGGTGTGCAACCACTCGATTGAAAGAGTGCAAAATTCTCTTCACAACGCCTAGAACAATATCGCAAAAAACAACTATACTAAAAAGTCTCTAAGAAGCAAACCCATAATCAACGCAAAAAATGCAAATTCTTGATTGTGGAAAAATGACAACCAGGGTCCTCGATCGCCACCAGCGATCCATTCACCATATTCTCCACTTGCGGGGACTCCGACATGAACGGCGGAATGAAGATGCAACTATCCCCACAAACGAGAATATCGCTAGTCTAAAATTGAGATAGATCAGGTACACACTCTAGCTGAGCCAAACCTCGAAAGCAAACTGCTATAGTGTAGAAAAACTCAAGTGTAACAAAACCACCCACAAAGCATGCTATTGGCACACACATCCACACATTGAGGTGATCTAATTAAGATCTACAGAAGATCAAGAAATTTGGCTCCATTCTGCAAGAGCCGCCCCCATTGTCTGCAATAGGTGCCACCAAACCCCACCTTCTTCTTGAAGAGAACGAACATTCAGCCCTACCATCAATCCCAACAATCTTGACTTACAGAGCCAAAAGAGAGGCGATGGCCTTCAATTTTTGGAGAAAATCATGGGGCAATGGCTCCGTGTAGGTACCATGGCCCCTTCTCGTAACAGACGCCATCCGACGGAAGGAAAAAAGAAGGCAATGTGGGGGCCAAGTAAAAATGAAACGCCGGGTAAAAAAAAGCTTTGTAGGTAATGCGATTTGGTAGAGAGACGATTGGTCCACTGGCTATGATTTATAAAGTCAGATTCAAATTTTGTTGTACAAGGAAATGCCCAGATCCCCGACTTCAGAGACAATGTAGCCCACAAACACGAGGAGATCGTAAAGTGCCCACGCAGATCTGGAAATGAAAAGAACTACCAAAGGAATGTGCCTGTTCTAGAATTACATTCCATAGATGAAAGTCTTTCAACCTGGCAATCTTCAACACAGATAACATCCGTCGATTAATAAAGGGGCAGATCGCCCGAACCCATGAGCTGATAAGGAGATCCAAGCTTAAACCCTTGCTGACAAGTGTTGCTTGTTTTTTCAACCAACCATGTGCTAAAGATGCACCTATTAACTTGTAATAGCAGTCTCAAATGAAAAACAAATAACAATAAACTAAATCTAATCTAACATTAACATGTATAAGAAAAGTAAAGAACTAGATTGATAACAATAAGCAAATAAGACAAGAAATTTAAAAGAATTTGTTTTTGTATTACCTCAAATGGTGAGGATGATGGGTGTTGAGCAACTCCAAGGTTGAGAAGCTCCAATATCCAATGGTCTCTTCTTCTCTAAAGCTTCAATGGGGATCTTCAAACTCGAAATGGGAGGCAATGTCTCTCAAAGGGAATTTGGCAGCATAAGGATAGGATGAAATGTGGATGGAAAGTGAGGAGTCCTTATCACCTTTTTATAGTTTTTGGTGATGGGGAATACCATTATGGTTTTGAGGAAACCAATGGTATTGACCAACATGGTTTAGGTACCTTTTCCCTCTTTTTCCTTTTTTGAATATTTTGAATATTTTTATTCCCTTTTAATATTTTTTGGGAATTCTGGACCCTTTTTGAGGGTTTTTTTTGTGTTTTTTAAAGAAAAAATACATATTTTGAGGGGAAAAAAAGGGATATTATGGTCTTTTTGGTGACCTTTTGATGGCTTTAGGGGCTCAAATGGTGGAAAAGTGGATAAATGGGTCATGTGAATAAGGGAATGGGCTAGTGAGCATTTTTTGGGTGTTAACAGATTGTCCCCTAATGTGTGAGGACAGGAGCTCATCGTATGGCTGATAGACATCATAGTTCTTTTGTCTTTTTCCTGGTGCTTGGAGAAGAGAAGAGACCGGTTGGAGACTGGAACAACGGCCCCTTGGAAGCTGCAAAAACAGAAAAAATACATGGCCTCAAAGTGAATGAGGACTTATCTTTGATTATGGACGAGGAGGGCATACCCATGCTCGTATCAAGACATATATAGAACAATTAGGCCCAAGAAGGAGGACCTGAATAATACATAAAAAAATGTTGTTACATCATAATGGTCCAGAGGGGACATAATGCTGGGACATACTCATGGTCATGACATGACTGATCTCAATAACTGATACATTGGAATAAAGCGACAACCGTTCTGAATAAGTTATCAGAAGGGTTGATGAACTGCTGAAACTGAAGGTGTCCCACATCTGTAGGGACTCAATAACTGTGAGTCAATTCTGAGGTGTATATGTAACTGTATACTCGAGGGAGTGTAAAAATGTGGTATATCTGAAAATTGTCGTCAAGCGTAACCCGGATATCCATAGGAAAATGAAACTGGTTGTTTCCTCAATTAGACTCTCCAATGTGGTAGAGTCAAGTTATATTCGGGGTCTTCAACAAAAAACTGAAATGACCGATACCCTGTACGAGTCTCAACGATGCGATCAAGGTGTTGGAGTCGAGCATGTGAGAAACAATCATTTGGAGAGGCACTGAGGACTCCTTTCGAAATGATCCATAGGCACTCATCACAAATGGTGATGAGTCCAAGGCACAGGGACCTCTGGGTCTATCCTCTGGAATATATTTGGTTGGCGTCGACAGAGGGAGACCAATAACTATCAAGGCAATGATGTTTCCTTGATAGGAGCGCGAGGTGTACAACTGAAGTGTGGTAGTACTGATGGTAGGACTGACATACTGTGAGGATGGGGAACAACTGGGGTCATAGGGTGGACTCAAACTTACTTTGTTCAGAGCATGATGACATGGTTGACCTGGCAGCATAGGAAACTGACTTTTAGGTGTGGGGATCATAGCTTAAAGGATCAGGGGTATGTGTTGCAGACTGGAGTGACTCTGGGGGTACAAGTTGATGGATTCTTTTGGGAGACTCTCAGGGTGACATACTGTAGAATGCTCTGAACAAAGGCGACCATACTGGGGAAGATGCCTTATGAGAAGACATGATCTGTTGTGGTGCCGAAAAGCACCATTGGGCCCTTCTTCGTGGTTTTAATGAGCTCCAAGAAGGGATAAAAGTGTGCTCTGAAATGGTACTATCCTGTGGATTTATGCGAGCCCAGGACTGTTTATGCTCGTGAGTGCTTTCATTTTTAAGGAGTCTGAAAACGATAAGAAGACTCTGAATTTGTGGATGAGTACCATCCTGTGGATTTGTATGAGCCTAAGACGGTGATTGCTCGTGGTTGCTTTCAATTTTAGGGAGTCTGAAAGTGGTGAGTAGACTCCATTGGTGTTCTTTTTCATATGTTAGTCTCCAAGGCCCGAAAAAGTATAAAATGATGCAAATGGAGAACTCTTCTAGCCAATGTGACTAGAGTATTCCTTTTTTGTAATTAGTCTACAAGGTCTGGAAAAGGGGTAAACTTATACCAGGTAGACACCCTTTCAGATACCTTTAGCAAGCATGAAAGGAAGCAAGATTGCTTGACGATCTTTTCATTGTTTTAGGAGTCAGAAAAGAGCTTAACAGAAACTCCTTAAGTGCCTTTTTCATAAAGGAATTGCTCAGCCCGAAAAAGGGAAAAAAATTATACCGAACAAAAGTAATGGAGAGGCAAGGAGGAAGTGTTCAATCAAAGGGAGAGTATGGGGATCAAGCACGGTGATAGGGGGGAACACTAATGGGGCCTCCTTGTGGTTTGATGAATGGTAGCAAAACAATGCCATAATTGGGGTATGGATGGAGTGGATGGCTCATGTATAAGTTGTGATGCACAAAATTGTAAAACTCGACAGCAGTCGATGTGGCCCGCAAATCGAGGTAACAAGGTGTAGGGACACAATGTCAAAAAGGGTTTCTGGTGAGAGTGAGAAATGATCTCAAGCATCATCACGAGCGCGGAAAATTGAATTTGGCAATATAAAGAACTTCAAAAATGGACAACGGCTGATGTGGCACACAAACCAAGGCGACGAGGGGTGGGTGAAAAAATGCCCGAAAAATATGGTGGTGAGAGAGAAATGATCTAAAGCATCATCACAAGTTCGGAAAATTGAATCCAATGGTATAAAAATCGCCAATAAACTGACAAAAACCGATGTGGCACGCAATTCGAGGTGGCGTGGGGCATGGAAAAAATGCCTGAAAGTGTTTAGTGAGAGCGAGAAATGATCTCAAGCATCATCACGGGCACGAAAATATGAATCCTGCGGTGCAAATGGTGCAAAAAATGGAGGTCATAAGGACTCCGGAATGGTCAAAGGAAATCACTAGGTTAAAAATGGCTACAAATAAAGGTGACCCCACCAAGCCAAGGATGTGGTGGTGGGGAGAAATGATGACCCGCGGGGGAAGAATACTAGGTGTATCAAATCAAATCAAATATACAAGTGATATGTGACCTCAAAAATGGTTGAGATCACGCATGTGAAAAAGTGAGCAGTGTTAATGACTTGCCCCCATGCCATGTGCATGGGGTTTATGATTGTGGATCGCATATGTGTTAGTTTGAACCATGGGATCATTGCAATATTGATATAGGTGTGACGGGGAAGGTTCAAAATGATTGATCATGCCCCCAATCCTAGGGTCGAGGTAATCTATTATGCCCCCTAAATCAGAGGTGTCAATGCGGTGCAGATGCTGTCTTAGAGAGGGATTAACAGGGCATTGACCAACTGCTGGCGGGGGGGTATACCATGAGGCGAGGGGTCGTGGTGGCGTATTGAAGTGATGATATGATGATGGGGGATTCCTCTTGTGGGGTGGATGCCCCCAGTATCTCCGACGAGAATTATGCTGATGATGAGTAGGCAAGGTTTTGGGCCTGCCCCCATGTTGTGGAAATGTGGTTTCCTCGTTGATTTGAAAGAGTTGAACATGTGTGTCAAAGGGATCAGTGGAAGGGGCTGACCGGACAGAGGGGTCTCCAGTGGAAACCGTGTAAATGGTGTTAATTTCTTCCAAGGAGGAATATTTTGGAGGATATATTTCCTCAATGAGAAGAGGGGATATCTCTAGGTCGACATTATTCAGTTTATATAGTGCTGCTCTATAATCTGGGAGATCAGGGCAGTGATGTGAATAATGGCCGTAGATGCCGCATATCGCATAAGGGTGGTTGGTACGCAAATATTTATCACGAGGCTGAGGGGGCAGCTCGAGTTTGACAACTGGAATGTTAGTGTCATCATCCAACATTTGCATATGCTCTTGAAGTGTCGGTAATTGTGGACATTGATGGGTAGCATGGCCTATATCGTCGCACAAAGAGCACTTGTGGGGAGCACGGATTGTTGGGGGATTCTTTGCCATCCTGGGAGTCGGTGGGGCGGTGCGGGTTGTGGGTCCAGTGGTATAGGTTTGTTGGCCTATGCCCCCATTGTAGTGGAGTTCAGGGGAGAATTACTAGATGTTGATGCAGTGGCCCCTGTTGGAGGTGGCCGGTTCTGGATGTTTGCTACACTAGGGGGTAGATGGTTAGAAGTATTGATGGGTTGCACCAGTTGTAAAATGGCGTTCGGTGTCGGGGGAGGGGTTGGGGCAGGTAGGTACCACACATGTAGTTCTAATGTTAATCCTGGGAGATTAAGTGTAGCCATGACTGGTGTGCTAATGGCCCCTGAAGGGGGAAATAAAAATGGGATAGTATGAATTGGTGTGGCTCCTATGTGAGTTGGCATTGAGGGTGGTTGCGGGAGTAAAGGGGGTTGTTGGTTTGGCACCTGTGTGTTATGCGAGAGGGTGCACAAATAAGATATCTTGGTTATCTTCAAAGGGGGTGGGATGGATTGGAATGTGGAAGTCATAGGTGATTCCGAGTATAATCTGGGTCTGACTGTGGAGACGAACGATGTAGGTGCATTCTGAACTGGTTCTTCAATCATAGGGAGAACATTTTTAGGTGCAGTGGGGGCGTATTGGTTTCGACGCGTTTGGAGATTCATGTCGGACGATGACATCATAAGGAGATGATGACTACTTGAATCCATCGGTTGGTTTGTGTGTGCAACATATTTGATTTGCTGTTGTGGTGCTGTGGTTCCTTGAGGAGGATCCAATGGACGAGTGTTCGCCACTCCTTGTGTGGGAAAAGGATTCTGCAGCACCATGTGTTGTGGTTGAGTAGGTGGCGTTGGTTGTGCTGCGTGCCCTTGGCGTTGGGCGTCATCATTCCACAGTTGGCACGCTCGCTCCAAATGGGGGCAAGTGTGTGTGTAATTGCCGTATACTCCACATATGGACCATGGGTGGTTTGTTCGTAAATTGGGGTTTTTACCCTGTTTCGGTGGTCGATCAGGGTTTTGGTTGGAGGGGGAAGCGTTGTTGTTGTTTGGTGGATAAGTCTGAGCGACTGGAGGTTGTGGTGCAGCAAGCGCTGCCTGTGGTGGGTAATAAGCCGCTGGGGCTTGTGAGTGAACATGAGCATGTGTAGCCTGTTGATGGTAATACATAGGGGGTGAAACTGAAGGTGGATAGGCTAAAGGTGCATGACCATAACACTATGGTGGACATGAGGGTCCATGAGTGTGGTGGGGGTGGGCCATGGGAGCATACGAAGTTGTAGCTCCGGAGTGAGATGTGGCCCGTGAAAGATCGGGGCCGGTATTATTGCACATAATGGAAAAGGGTTGGTTGTGGGATGCAACTTGTCCAATGATGCCGTCGGCGGCGTGGGATGACCCCAGTGCGTCAGTCTAGGAGGAATTTCCGCAGGGAGCGCCAGGTAGAACGGTATATAAGTAGCCACACTGGGTGTAAATTAGGTCAAACTGCTAGGATTTTAAGATAGCTTCTTCTTCTGACTGGGGTCGTTCAGAAGCTACATCCTTGGCTATGAGGGGGAGGAGTGATTTGAGGAACCAATCCAAAAATATACGGTTGTCAAGATTTATCTTGCAGAGGCTACGGCGCTTACGCCACTCATGGATATGATCAGTGATGTGTGTAGCGGTGTTCTGTCTACAAGACAAAATTACTTCCACTTCTGCATCATAGCGTACATGTAGTTGAAAGAACTGAAGGAACGTTGAGGCAAGGGATGTAAAAGTGGGGTGTGTCCCATGTGGCTGCTCAATGTACCACTTGGCTGCAGATCTGGTGAAATTTCTTTGTAAAAGTCTCAGTCTAATGGAATCATCTACTATGGAGTTAGAGAAACACCATAGGTGAAATGACATGATGTGGTTTTGGGGATCTTCCCCAGTTTTTCCTTCAAATTTTGGGATATCTGAGGGGAGCTTTGTGGGAATGGGGGGCCACGTAGGGTCGTGTCTAATAGGGTCATTGGTTAACCTTGCCAGGTCTGGTAAGTTTAGACTAGCCATGTATGGCAGACTGGCAGATGGGTGTGGCATAGTCATTGGGGGATAATTGCTAATGGTAGCATTGTGGATTGGTCTAGTGCCCCCTAAGGGTATGTTAGGTGTGAAAGGGATGTGTCCTCCAACTGATGTGGTGTGGGAGGGGCCTGTGCTCCCAAGTACAACATGGATTGCAAACGGATTATGAATGGTTCTAGTAAATACTGGGATCTGGGTAGTGGCGATGAGGGGGGGGTGAATCCCATGTTGGGCATACCTAATATAGGTGGTGGTCCTGTGTTGGGCATGCCTAGAGCGGGTGTGGCCCCCATGTTAGGCATGCCTAAGGGGGTTGTGGCTACCGTGGTTGTCACGGTAGTAGCGGGGTTTGTTGATGTAGCTCCAACAACACTAGTGAAAAGGGGGTCATATTGTGATCCAACCATGGGGTTGGTTGGTGATGTCTTAGTAGGGTGTTCGAATTCAGCCTCAAAATCAGATGTAAAATGAGGCGTGTCAGAATCGGATGACTCGGTTCTATGCCGATGACGTGTGGAGTCATGGGATAACGCTCTACGTCTATGATGTGTAGAGTCAAGTGTACCGAACTGAGGGGGTTCACCTTGAAAACGTCGGGATCGTCTTAAGTTCTCAATGGTGAGAGATGTCTAGAAATGCCAATGGATGGTGGTGAGATAAAAAAACTCAAGACCCTAATGCCACAATGTGTGCAGGAGGGGAGTGTGAAAAAACAATGTCTCTCAGGTCAACAACCAACCTCAAAAGCACTTACTATAACAGCTGTGCTATAATAAGTGGAAGAATCAAGAAAAGTGGTTAGAATACCAAAAATCAAGTGGCTCCTAGAAAAAAAGTGGTTTTTCACTAGACCAAGGGGGGGTAGCAGAGCATGCAAATGCCTAACTAAAATTGATTATGATTCAACAAAACATATCCTCTACAAGGTGATGAAATCCAAGTCAGACAATATGAGTAGTGGAATCAAAGGCTAGATATCCCCCTACCGGGAGGGACACTGGGTAGACAATCCTAAAAATTGGCCACTAAGATACCCCGTTCATGACACGTTTGGTTGGGTGAATTTGCAGTTTGGTTCTATCGCCGCTGTACTCCCATACGGGTGGTACACCGAGAACTGCGAAAGGTATCCTTCGGTTACTGAATGGATAGTGGTATTCCACTCAGGCTTCCGGAACCAGTCTGGCTACTTCAACCCTCCTAAGGGAGAGGCCTTCCCGATAAATTGGTGTATAATCGTGTCAACAAATAATAAGAGATTTTTGGGACCCTAAAAGTCAACCACTATGTCTCAGATGTAAATAATTGAGGGGTGTTATTGGAACACCTATCCCCCCAATCCTACCTAGCTACAAGATTCTTCAAGTGTTCCCCAACTGGGGTTAAAGTGTTTGTTGAATTTAGGTAGATTTTAAGGCTCGGTTAATTAAAAATGTGGTAGATTGGGTGCAAGTGTGATTTATTTAACTGAAAATGAATTTGCCTCGCTTGGGCGATTGATTACAAATTAAAAAACAAGACGATTTCAATTTGCAAAAAATAAAAGGCTTTTTTTTTTTTCTTAAATGTAAATGCTTTAACAAAAATAATTCAAAAATTCTGGATTTTTGAAATAATTTTTTAAAGAAAAACAAATATCGGAAAAATTGCAAGAAATAAATGGATTTCTAAGTGCTTGCTTGGACAAAACTATTGAGCAAATCGGATGGGTGCAAGTGTGATTTATTTAACTGAAAATGAATTTGCCTCGCTTGGGCGATTGATTACAAATTAAAAAACAAGACGATTTCAATTTGCAAAAAATAAAAGGCTTTTTTTTTTTTTTTTCTAAAATGTAAATGCTTTAACAAAAATAGTTCAAAAATTCTGGATTTTTGAAATAATTTTTTAAAGGAAAGCAAATATCGGAAAAATTGCAAGAAATAAATGGATTTCTAAGTGCTTGCTTGGGCAAAACTATTGAGCAAATCGGAAAGATGGTTCGAAATTTGCAAAGAAGTGAAATCTATGATCTAAACACAGTGCTAAAAAACTTTTCTTTCACTTGTTGAAATTTTTTAAAAGATTTTAATTGAGCATATGTAATAGAAAATTATTTACTATTGTTGCAATAATGCGGAAAAAGTAATGCTGGACAAAATAGGCTAAATGGGCAAAAATGCAGCAGAAATTTTCTAAAAATTGGGCCGAGCGAAAAAAAATGGCATTGCGGGTTTGATCGTACTCCCTCCCGCTGAATTGATCGTACTCCCTCCTGCTGAATTGATCGTACTCTGTCATGAGGTAGGATTTTCTCTGGAGTTCTTGGCTTAATGCTCTGTCATGAGGGTTTCCTCTGGAGTTCTCGGCTCAATGCTCTTTGTTTCTTCCTTCGCCTTGTTTTTCTAGTGGAGGAGAACATCACTCCAAACAAATACTCAATCTTGAAGTAAGCACAGCACAATCTTACTAAGTAAGAAATTTAGCCTTGTTTTTCTTGGCTCAATGTTCTTTGTTTCTTAGCCTTGTCTTTCGGGTGGAGGAAAACATAACTCCCAAGCAAATACTCAATCTTGAAGTAAGCACAGCACATGCCTACTAAGTTACAAATATCTTGATTGCAAAAGATTCTTGCATGGGAAAAAAGAGATTCAATGACATGATGAGAATGAAGAAACATGCTTATCATTCTAAGCATGGGTTGTCTAGCAGAATGAAAAAATACTTGAAGGCCCCGCTGATCATGAGCAGGGTCATTATTCGTAGGAGTATTCATATGAAAAATGGAGTGAATAACCCTGTGAGGCCTTTTGAGTATAAGCTTGCATTGAATGACAGGACAAGGCAACTTAAGAGACTGAATCCAGGTGGGGAATCAATGAATAGCTCTTGTTTACTAAGAGAAGCAACGAACTATATTGTTTCTCTGAGAACACAGGTATAAGTCATGCATTCTATTGCTTACTATTCTCTATCATAAATATATACTCTCTGTAAATCATATATATATGTAATTTATGTACAAAATAAAATTTTCAGTCTACAGTTCCAATTTCCAATAATGTTACCTATTTTTCTATTGTTTTCTTATTATTTTGTGCCAAAAGATTGGCCACAATAATATATATACCCTAATACTGTAAACTTTTGCAGTTGGTATTTTAATAATCTGCATCTTTGCTGTAAATCAGTAGATCTGCCTAGTGTAGATCTTATCACCACCAAAACAATATTTTGTATATGTTGCGTGTAATTTGTTTTCTAAATTCAAAAGTTGGGCACTGTATTTTCCTTTCAAATTAGCATAAATTCATGAATACTGAATAGAATCCTGTTATGTTGTTTTCTAGATGAAACTAAGGCTATTAGTATCACATAAGCCACACAGTTTTTCAACTTGTTTCTTTGTTTACAGCGTTATATGTTTACAATGTTATACATGCAGAATGGAAAGAGAGATTTAATATAATTGCAGGGTTATAGTCAAGAAGAAACAAGATGTCTCTTAGATTTCAGGATAAGATTAATTATTTTCAAAACTTTTCTGTTTATCTATTTCTTTTGTCTAAACTGGGAATTGCATATCCCTCTATCCTTTGATTTTCTAGAGTACCGTCCGAAAAGGAGGACTCTTCGGGTTGGCTCTTCACAGGTAATAGGGTTCAACAGTTAACAGTGAATAACCTTGCAAGATCCTCTCTCTTGTTTTATCGACTCACTTGTAGATCTTATTTTACAGGCAAAGAAGGATAGGCATCCTTAAGACGGTCTGGTCTGGTGTAGTTTTCACCAGATTTAAGATTTCATTTTCACCAGTGTAATTTTTCATTTTCACAGGTAGAAATATCTTGACAACAAAATATTCTCTCAAGGTTTATGAAGGACTCTTCTAGTTGGCTCTTCACAGGTAACAGGGTTCAACATTTAATAACAATTAAGATCCCACATGCAAAGAAAATGAAATGTACGGCAAAGTTAGGCAGTATAAAATAAAAATAATAGAGTAGAAATGGTAGAGACGGGGTCTGGGTGTTGAAGAAGACCACGGCCCGAGGAGGTCAGTCCCATTGCATTTGGGGAGTGGATTTCGTTAGCATCTCCCATTGGGAATGCACGTCATTGGGGAGCGGAGGTGGGGGAGGGAGGTGCGGGAGTGGAGGTGGGGGAGGTGGTAGGGTGGTGGAGGTGCGGGTGCGGAGGTGGGGGAGGGTGGTGCGAGAGCGGAGGTGGGGTAGGGTGGTGTGGGAGTGGAGGTGGGGTAGGGTGGTGGGGAAGGCGGTAGGGTAGCGGAGGTGGTGGAGGTAGGGGGGGGTACGGGGGTGGTATCAGGGGGAGGTGGTAGGGGAGCGGAGGGGGGGTGGTATCGGGTGATGTGGTAGGGGAGCGGAGGGGGGTAGGGGGTGGTATCAGGGAATGTGGTAGGGGAGCGGAGGGTGGTAGAGGGGGTGGTATCAGGGGTTATTTTGCAAAGGGGAGTAGCTGGAGTACAAAAGGCCAACTGGATGTATTTCCATATAAATCCAAATCTAGAAATGCAGCTATGGCATGGTTGTCGATGAGAGTCTATTAGATTTGTGGTGAGTGTAGTAATATATAAAGCTATTTTGGATGATACGATTAAGTGCAACGCAAATTTAATGGGAGTTAAATGCAGTAAAATCTTGACAACTTTCTCTGTTGCTGTGATCAGTCGTGACTCCCAAGAGCTCCTTAGAACTCCCCAATTTCATTACTATGTCCCTCGTTTCGCTATCTCTGCTAAATAGAACTTGGTTTGAGAACAAAAGTCCTATGCCTGCTACTAGATTCTTAAAGTAATTGTTATCAAATACGAAGGGTGTGTTTGTATCAATTGCTTGGAATTTGGAGGGATCGCCTACAACGGTGCAGCTGGCCTGCAGTGTTACCCCTGTAGTGTTGTCACGAAGCATGGTTCCATAGTTGGATCAGTTCTCGTCATCGGAGAAAAATTCTAGAGCCAATTAGTGAAATCTATGCATTGGGAGAAACCCACAGTATGTACACCTATTAGAGCCGATTAGTGAAGTCTTTCAGTAATATCAATCAACTATGTTGAATTGAAATGGAAAAATCTCTCAATAATATCAACTATGTTGAATTGAAATGGAAAAATCTCTCAATAATATCAACTATGTTGAATTGGAATGGAAATATCAGTTGTAAATTAGCTTACAATGTTATCCTACCTGATAAAATGACCATTTTCACCACAGAGAAACCCAAGGCAGCAAAGCTGTTGATAAGCTGGCCAACGTTCATGTTAGCCCTGGGAATCCTACCCACATTGGTGGCAGCTCGAGAGGTGAGTCCGTCTAATATTCATTTTGGGACTTGCCAATTTGGACCTACAATCAATGGATGTAGTTGCTATAATATCGGCACATGACACCACGAATAAGGTGATTCTATGTTAGCAAATATAGCAACGAATAAGGTGATTCTTTGTTACAACAGTTGGTTTGCACCCATCACTTGTTATGACTTGAAAATTCGTGTGCTCAGTAGGCTTAACTACTTGTTGTTTTGCCAATTCCAAAAGTTCAAGGCTAATCCCGGATCCTGACATAATTTCATGATTGATCCGTGATAGTCATGTTTGGATTTGTTCGCATTACTGTGTCTACTTTCTAGCTATGAGCCATTAGAGATTTCCCAACATCTACTCTCATATACTGATTTGATAACTTAGAGTATAGCTAGCACCTGGGTAGCTGCAAAGAAAGTGGTGATTAAATACTGTCTTGAATTTTCAGGAATGTATGTTCTGGTTTCCCTAGCTTACACAAGCATTCTTAACATCGATGCAAATTTGTGTTCAGGGGCACTTGTATTAGACTAGTGCTTGATGGATATGTAGAGAGTTTGAGAGATGCTGGTGGGATATTTTTTAATGTGTTGCTCTAGGCCACCCTCTGTATAAGTTCACTCCAAAGCTGCCTGTTATGATGAAATCGCTCTCAGTGTTCCCCTTGAGCCTCTATAAATAAACAACATTGTTAATACTTAATCTCATAGTAAGCCTGGCAAGAAGAAACAAATGTTCCCATCTCTTCTTTGCATAAGCATGGCCCACAAAATCAGATTTTTGGTATATGGTACTAAATTTTTAGCTTGAACGTGACACTACATACTTTTCACCTAACTTCACTTTGTTTCACACAAACTTTACACTTTGTGCTAAATCCTTTTGGTGCCTGGTGATTGTCCAATGACAATATCCTTGAGGTACTTCATCCCATGCTCACCTACTCTCTTGTTTTTTGTCCTTGTTTGGTGGAAACCTCCTTGAGGCTACTCTGCTTGTGCCTGTAGCCACACTGTTACGTAGACATGCACTGTAAAAGTGTTAGTTGCATTTATATAGTGAGGTGTTTTGAATTGTAAGAGACTTTGAATCCTGGTAATTGACAATGTATTTGAATTTGTAGGAAACTTCATGGAACTATTGGAACTTTATGGATTTAGTTCACTGTTGTATGAACTCAAATCGGTAAATATACAATGCACATATATCTGGTTCTAAAACTTTTCCAATGTAAACTATATCCTCAAGGCTCAATCCCATCCAAGGAGACAGAGCAACGATCTTTTAACATTATTACAGTGTTCAGGTCAACCATTTAGTCACACTAAAGGAACAAGATGTCAGATTTTGCCTTTAGTTCATATGCAATTCATCTTTCCATGTGTTGTGAAAAAGAGTGAATGGAGGTGTTGTTTATTATCCATGATCTGTTTACACAGGTTCAGGGCCAATCAAAAACAAATTGTGTATTAATGTGAGCACATGCAAAAATGCTGGAGGTGTAGAAAACCTTGGGTAATTCGCAAATTTCATTTGTATGATGCCTGTGATGTACTTGTGGTAACATGATGCGACAGACAAATCTCAACCATATCAGCAGATCCATTTTATAACTTGCAAGTCATTTTCCTTTATATTGCAAGTTTTCCATGGAACATTGCCTTTATATTGCAAGTTTTCCATGGAACATTGCAACTTTTGCCTATTTCTACACCAAGAGAAACAAGTTGTTCTACAAGTTGGGGGGGGGGGGAGATGCCCATTACTTGGTGTCTTCATGTGTGTGTGTGGTGCATCTAGCCACAAAAAAACACTAAATGTACACATGAAACAACATTGATTCATCTCAATCTTGAATCCATTAAATGTTGAAAGGTTTGCACCTTGAGTTTTTTGATCCCTTTGGATGCTTATTAGATAACTTTGCCTGCTCTTTTTGTTGAGCTTGGTTTCCCTTCATCATTGGGTGTCTTATTCTCATGGGCATGCATCCAAGTTTGGCCCATTCCATTCAATTAATTTCTCATGTCAACATAGGTAAAACTAAATACTAAATAGTCATCATAGATATTGTCAACACATTTTTTGTGGAAGTACCAATGCAATATTGCAGGGCTTCTAGAGTTTCAATGAAATTCTTTTCCAAAATGCTATAAAATTCAGACCTACTATTTTCCAAGTATGTCCTTACTATTGTAGTAATCACCTTATTAAGTGTACACAACATAGAATGTTACTTGGGAATATCTGGGCAACAGTGTATGGCCATGCAAATCTGGGCAGCATAGTGCACTTAGAAATTTGTTGTTTGGTCCATTTTCCGTTATATTACAAGTTTTGCACAGAACATTGCAACTTTTGCCTATTTCTGCACCAAGAGAAACAAGCTGCTCTACAACTTGGGTGGGGGGGAGATGCCCATTACTTTGTGTCTTCATGTGTGTGTGTGGTGCTTCTAGCCAAAAAAACACTAAATGTACACATGAAATAGCATAGATTCATATAAACCTTGAATCCATTAAATGTTGAAAGGTTTGCACCTTGAGTTTTTTACTTGGGAATATTTGGGCAATGGTGTATGGCCATGCAAATCTGGGCAGCATAGTGCACTTAGAAATTTGTTGTTTGGTACATTTTCCGTTATATTACAAGTTTTGCACGGAACATTACAACTTTTGCCTATTTCTGCACCAAGAGAAACAAGCTTCTCTACAACTTGGGTGGGGGGGAGATGCCCATTACTTTGTGTCTTCATTTGTGTGTGTGGTGCTTCTAGCAAAAAAAACACTAAATGTACACATGAAATAGCATAGATTCATCTTAACCTTGAATCCATTAAATGTTGAAAGGTTTGCACCTTGAGTTTTTTGATCCCTCTTGATGCTTTTTAGATTACTTTGCTTGCTCTTTTTGTTGAGCTTGGTTTCCCATCATCACTAGGTGTCTTATTCTCATTGGCATGCATACAAGTTGGGTCCATTCCCTTCAATGAATGTCTCATGTCAAAATAATTGAATCCTAAATAGGCATCATAGATATTGTCAACACATTTTTTGTGGAAGTACCACTTCAATATTGTAGGGCTTCCAGGGTTGCAACAAAATTCTTTTCCAAAATGATAACAAATTCCAAACCAACCATTTTCCAAGTAGGTCCTTACTATTGCAGTAATCGCCTTATTAAGTGTACATAACATGAAGTGTTACTTGGGAAAATCTGGGCAATAATGTATTCCCATGCAAATTTGAGGGAGATGCCCATTACTTCGTGTTTTCATGTGTGTGTGTGTGGTGCATCTAGCCACACAAAAACACTAAATGTACATATGCATAGCATAGATTCATCTAAACCCCGAATCCATTAAATGTTGAAAATTTTGCACCTTGAGTTTTTTATCCCTCTTGATGCTTATTAGATAAATTTGTCTGCTCTTTTTGTTGAGCTTGGTTTCCCATCATCACTAGGTGTCTTATTCTCATGGGAGTGCATACAAGTTGGGCCCATTCCATTCAATGAATTTCTAATGTCAACCTAGGTAACTAAATAGTAAATAGGCATATTGTCAACACATTGTTTGTGGAAGTACGAGTGCAATATTGCAGGGCTTCGAAAGTTTCAACAAAATTCTTTTCCAAATTGCTATAAAATTCTAGACCAACTATTTTCCAAGTTTGTCCTTACTATTGCAATGATCACGTTATTAAATGTACACAAAATAGAGTATTACCTAGGCAAATTTGGGCAACATTGTACGCCCATGCAAATCTGAGCAACAATGTTCATTGCTACCTGAGCTATGGACCTCTTCCAAGTTCTAATCTAATCACTTTTTAAGTTTTTATGGCTTTTTGCTGAAAGGAGACAACCCTTATGACACCATCCCCATTGGTAAAGTTCATATTATTTTTGAATTTGGAGTTTTTAGGGTAATCAAAACTTTTGGAAGGACAAGTGCTAACTTGATGTGCATGTCACTAGTTCAGGACGCTATCTAGACATGTAAAATGGTTGCAATATATACAATCAAAAGAATCAGAACACCATAGCCATGAGTGTGAGAAGAATACCTAGCTCCAATCTTATCTACCTTCGTGATGTAACAGACCTGCAACAATATTGACATCTTGTTGATTTGAATGTCCTTACATTCTATTGTATTTATCAGTCTCATCTCTTCCTCCCTAACTAAACCCTCAATTATAGCTGTGCATTTCAATCTAAATATAGCTTTATGTATCAATGAGTAGTATAACATCATCCCAGATTTTCGATGTAGGATTCATATCATTCTTTCTTACTAGATAGATCTTTATTTATGCACATAGTTTGTATCATTCCCTGATGCTAGTTTGAATAGTTTATCTTCCTTGCATAGTTATCATATATGAATATATGTATGGGTACGATAAGATAAGGTAAAAACACATTTGTAAAGGAAAAAGTTGCAGACATCACCCATAAAAGGATGGAACTTTCTTCTATAAATAATGTTACAAATTGTGTAGCAAAACTAGGCTAAGTCTTTATCTCTTCCACAAAAAACCCTACACAGATATGGTCATGAAATTAAAACCATTCATGATATCGATATCTACAATGGATATGAAACATATAATTTTTGAGATCAGATAGGGAAACTATATTTACCATTGTCAAGTCTGGTGGTTTCGAAGTTTGGATGTCATGAATATAATGAGTGAATACCATTTTCTTTTTAAAAAAGTATAATGACTACAAAGGTGTTATACTAGTTGATCATGCTTCCTCTGATAATCTCACTATGGAAGAGTGCGTGGAACTATGATTCAAATAATACTAATCTTGAAGTTATGTATCGAAGGAGATGCCATCCTTGTTTCTTGAATATCCAAACCATTTCTTTGTTATCTACTTTAAGAGTTAAAGATTACATCTTTAAAACTCTGCAACAGTAGGAAATTGCACACCTAATTGATCTCTTAACCAATCGAGAGATGGCTCTAGAAGTCCCACAAATTATATTGTTTAGTGATAGTCATAAGGCAATTATAGATATTCTTTCTTGCTCTCCTTGATCCTACATGCACACATGTTTCTTCTTGTACTCGAGAAGAAACGTCTTGGAAATTATAGCCAATTAGCATATGCATTCTCTAACCGAGAGACAATTTTGACATCAACTATGTGCTTGACAACCTACTGATTGGAAGAGTTTTGATGCATATATCATCTTGAGTTTTATGTAAATGGAAAGATTGGATCCAGTGATGATAGATCTAAAGGAATTGCTTCCTTTGGAAAATTGTGAAAGGTAGTTTGACAAATTATGCAATTCTGGAAATGATACTAAAGCCCAGTGTGTTGATTAGACATACCATGACTTTAGAAAAGGTAGTTCTCCTTTAGTTGCAGCCATGCAAACAACATAAATTATGGGAATATCTTACTGAAGTAGTGGTGATAGTGAGATCTGGGCATATTCTCAGCATGCCTGATAAATATACCATCCCTACAACACATGTTTTGGAGTGAAGGCACTGTGACAAGTGCATTTATTGCAGAATTTCAAAACAATGTCCACAGGGACAAACATCAATTAGAAGCCTATTGAAATGGAGGAGTCTAATTTTGTCTGTGCTTATTTTTTAATTGGATTTCATGATGTTTCAATGCATATAATGGTTTGAGGAAACGACGACCTGCTGGTTTGAGACTTCAGCTTTCACTGATTACAATGGACAGGGAATGAAGCATAACAACAATCTTTTTCCCTGAGAAAAGACCTCCAGAAAAGCAAAGAATAAAATCCTTGGTAAAGTTACTTTCCTAAACAAATTAGAAGTTCCCAGAAAAAGAAATTGTTGGGGTATTGCATGGAAAATTTCATGATGTAATAATGCTGAAATGGAGGTAGGTCCAGCCTCATATGGGATAGTGACAAACAGTGGTCACAAAAGAACCTTTGACAACAAAGAAAACCTCCTACAAACCAACAAAAAAAAGCCTTTATGTTTTAGTGTTTTCTTCATTTTCCATGAAGTCAAAATTACTCCCAAATTAGCATGTGTGATTAAAGTCCCAAACAAGCAAGTTAGTCAGGGAGTAGATAAGATGGAAAGGCAAATGTCACCACATCAATCCCCTTGACAACAACGGATTTGTTGATGTTTGTAGCTAAGTGAGGTATTCTCACTAGCTAAGGTCGGCCCAGATAAATTAAATAAAACCAAATTATATTGTTACTAAGACAAGTTAGCCGAGATAAATTAAATAAAACCAAATTATATTGTTCCTGAGAAAAGTCGGCCCAGGCAGAAAAAGTGAAGTCGGCCCCACTAAGAAAAGTCAGTTCAGAAACAAGTATAAATAAGGGTGACGCCATTCCTCATTTGAACCATCAAGCAATTCGTCCAAGTAAGCTAGAAAAATGCACATCACTCAAAGGAAGACAAATTTCGGGTTGTAGAAGACTATTTTTTTATCTCTCATCTTATTTTGTCATCTTTATCTGATCTTTGTACTTAATCTCAGAATAAGAAGGTTGTTGGGTTTTCTCCCTTGGTTTCCCAGGATAAAAATCTGTGTCTATTGTTTTTTGTGCATTGTTATTCTTTCAGTTATTCTTGGGATGCTTATAATATAATTTATACTACTATATTATAAAAATTAACATGGTATCAGAGCAGTGCTGAAAGAGACAAGTCCCAGAAACTAGGGCTTCCCGAATTTAGGGTTTCTAACCACATAATTGATCCAGAAAGACCTCTACTCAATTTGCCTTGGGAAGGTGCAGTTATATGTGGAGGAATATTTTCATTCAGAGAAATTTCAAATTTGACCCAATTTCTGTTGGGAACAAGAAACTAGGGTTTCAATTTTTTGAGTATCCTGTCCACAGAATCAGAAGAAAAGGAGGACTATTTAACTCACCCTAGGAAGGCGAATATATCTGTGGAAGCAGATCTTAGTTTCAAGAAGTTTCAGGGTTTCAATCTTCCAGACAAGATGGTTGTTGGACTCAGAATATAAGATAGATTAGATGAAAGTGGAAACAAAGGCATGAAAGGGATTAAGGGAGTTCAAAGTCCAAAGATCAAGAAAGACAAATCCAAACTCAGATGTTACTCTTGTGGAAAGATGGGCCATTTTGCTTTAGAATGCTGGAAGAATAGAAAAGGAAAGGGGAAGCATATACAATATGCTTCTACAGCCAAGGAGAGGCATACTGAAAAAGATCAACAAGAAGTCATTGGGAAAGAATACTTCCTTGCTACAACTCTCATAGGTACTATCTCTAACAATGATGAATGGTTAATAGATAGTGGTGCATCTGGACACATGATAGGTTCTCAAGATCCTCTTTCAATCTTGTCAAACAAGCATGCCTCTCTTCAGGTTGATCTCGGTGACAATTCCAAGTATGAAGTAAAAGGAGTTGGTTCAACATCCTTCTAGCTAGACTCAAGTGACTCCTTACACTTGGGAAAAGTGCTACTTGTACCAGGTCTAAAGAAGAACCTTGTATCCATTTTAGCTTTGGAAGATAAAGGTATGAGAGTTGCCTTTATAGATGGACAAGTACTCATGTGGCCTAAAGACTCAAGCATTGATTCAACTACCGTTATTGGTACTAGGTTTGGGGGTCTCTACAGATTGACAGGTCAACCAGCTCAAGCTCTTGTTCATGACTCTTACAGTTTGAGTGAGCATTAGCATCGTAGATTTGCTCACTTACACTATAGAGCTTTTCCATCCTTGAGACACATTGTCACAGGTATCCTAGATCTTCGAAATGAACATGAAGGTGTATGTAAAGGATGTGCACTTGGGAAGAATTCCAAGCATTCCTTTCCATCTAGTGACAAAAAATCCAAAGGGATCCTGGACCTGGTTCACTCAGACACTTGTGGACCTATGTCAGTACCATCCTTGGGAGGATACTTGTATATGGCTACTTTCATTGATGACTTCTCCTAGAAAACATGGATATACCTCTTGAAAAACGAAGATGAAGTTTTCTCCAAGTTCGAGGAATTCAAGGCTCAAGTAGAAAACTTGACAGGAAAGAAGATCAGGACCTTCAGATCAGACAATGGAGGAGAATACACCTCCAAGGACTTCAACAGTTTCTGTAAAAATGCAAGAATTAAGAGGGAGTTCTCAGTACCTTATAATCCACAACAGAATGGGATTGCTAAGAGGAAAAATAGTTCCATCATTGAATCTACCAATGCACTAATTCATGATCAAGGGGTTCCTATGTTTCTATGGGCTGAAGCAGCCAACACCAAAGTATACGTTTAGAACAGATGTCCTCATCAATCCCTGAAGGACAAGACCCTTGAAGAAGTTTTCATAGGGAAGTTTTCATAGGTGTGAAGCCAGAAGTTGGACATTTTAGAATCTTTGGTTGTCCAGCTTACATTCATGTGCCTAAGGAAAAGAGGACCAAGTTGGACCCTTTAGGACAAAAAGGTATCTTTGTTGGATATAGTGAGACCTCAAAAGCATATCGAGTATATATTCTGGGGTATCGTCATATTGATATCAGCATAGATGTAACCTTTGATGAGGAGGTGGCATTTAAGGGATCTCGTGAAACTCACTTGGGTGATGATATTGAGGAGCAGTAGGCTCCTATTGTTGAAGACCATGATCCAGATCATCAAGAGGTTTATTTAGAACCTATCCTAGATCCTGAGCCTCCTAAAAATATTAGTCGAAAGAGGCCAGGATGGCTTATTGATACCTTACAAGATGCAAAAGGACATACAATCTCCTCGAGGTACATTCAGAGAGAGCAAGAGACCACGGAAATATTCCAGATACTCAGCCTGGACATCAATTCTAGAAAGATGCCATGATGGTTGAGTATCAGTCCATCATGAAAAATGATGCTTGGGATATTGTTCCAAGGCCAGAAGAGAAGTAAATAGTAACTTCCAAATGGTGTTGATGTATATGTAACTTCGGAATGTATTTCATCTATGTATTTCATATATATTTATTGTACCCTTATTAGAGATGTGTCGTTCCTCTATAAGGAAGTGTCGTCATGTGGATTGACAAGTGTCGCAAGTGTGTGTACTTACTGATGGGTTATTAGACCACCATGTGTGGGGTCGGCCCTGAAATATATATATTATATTGTGGATGTACCTATCTAGACAAGTCGGCCCCATAAGGTCACTGGGAAAACAGGTTAGTGTAAATAGAGATCAGGAGATCTCTATTTAGATCATTCAAAAAGTCATATCTCTCTCACTCAGAAAGTGGCGCACTAGTCAGGAGGAGGATCATCTTCTCTAGGAGACTATCTCAAGTGTATTTTGGTTGTACTTTGGTTGAGCCATTGCTCTCTCTATCTTTGAGGAAGTTGTGGGGTTTTTCACCTTAGGGTTTCCCCACAGACACTCTGTATCTCTTGTCTCTCATGATTTTGATTCTTGTGATGCTTGTGATGCTTATTGTGATTGTTATGCATTGATATACTGTATATGTTATTCTCTTAGTGAAGATCCTAGAGTATTGTGAATTAATGCTCAAAATTTAGCATGGTATCAGAGCTAACTTGAGAAGAAGACATTTTGCAGTGATGGAAACTTGAGTTTCTTGTTTATTGGGTTTCTCTCCACAGGTTTTGGAAAAGAAGTATAGTAGATTGACTCTACTCATCAAGGAGAATCTATTTGTCCAATCAGAATTCAATTCTGAGCATTTTCAGATTTGGCCCTAAAAATTAGGGTTTCCACAAAAATAGGAATTTTTGAAATCTGAAGACATAGCTGGAAGATCCTTTCAAAAATCGAAGTTTAGAGATTTGGATCGAGATTTTTGGCTGGGTAGATCTCTGGGAAACTCAAACCCTAATTCAGGGCTCTCCCTAGTGAACCCAGGAGGACAAAAAAACAAATCTGAAGGGTAAAGCTTTGCTGATCTCAAATTCTGAACACACCAGGCTGATCAGCTCATCAAGGCGCATCTTTCTATCCTTTCAGAAAATTGAAATTCACATTTTGAATTTTTAGGGTTTTTCCGACAAACCCTAATCCGGGACCAGATCCAGTTTTCAGCATTTCAAGTGGTAAGACCTAAATCTTTTCTATTTCCATTTGAAGTACTCTTTAAGATGTCTCACCACACCAAGCTTGAGGATAAGCTTGAAGGAGCTGATAACTTCCGATCTTGGAAGTATAGGATTGGGTTAATCCTGGAAGAGAATGAGTTGGACTCATATGTAAAAGAAGACATCCCTATCCCAGAGGATGAAGAGGCTAAGGTATTGCATAAGAAAAACTTGGTCAAGGCAAAGAGAATCATTGTTGATTCTATCAAAGACCATCTCATACCCCATGTGTCTTCTCTAAAGACACCCAAGGAGATGTTTGACTCTTTGACCAAGCTATTTGAAGGGAAGAACATAAATCGGAAGATGACCCTGCGGAACTAATTGAAAGGAGTAAAGTTTCAGAAGGGAGAAACCATTCAATCTTATTTTTCAAAGGTCTCCCAGATGAAGGAACAACTAGAAGCAGTGGATGAAATGGTGGAGAATGGTGAAGTGGTGATGACCACTCTAAATGGCCTACCCAGGTCATGGGATTCCTTTATTCAAGGAATTTGTGCAAGGAAGAAGTTGATCTCCTTCAACAGATTGCAGGAAGAATGCTCTCAAGAAGAAGCTAGGCTTGTGGCCCGAGAAGAAAAGATGGGAAATGAACATCAAGCTCTCATAGCACATGCCAGGAAAGGCAAGTCCAAGAAGGAATCATCTCATAACAGGAGATTCTCACACCACCATTATCATAAAGATAAGAAAGATCTCAGATGCTTCAATTGCAATGAGAAGGGACACTTTGCTTCAGATTGTACCAAGAAGAAGAAAGACAACAACAACAACTTCAATAAGAAGAAGAAGAATAACAAAAGAAGATATCATGCTCATGCTGCCGAAGATGATGAACCCCGAAAGAAGAAGGCTAGGGCAGAAAGTGATAGTGATGATGACTCATCAAGTGAAGAAGAATATGTTCTAATTTCTGCTCTCACAGGTACTATCTCCCATGGTTGTAATGATTGGTTGATTGACAGTGGGGCTTCCAAACACATGACTGGGTTTAAGGAATCTTTTGTGAATCTATCTGAACATGAATCACCCCATAAGGTGAAACTTGGGGATGATTATCAATACCCAATCAAAGGAAGTGGTGAAGCCTCCTACAACCTAGATTTTGGAAAATCTTTGAAGATGAAAGAAGTCCTTTATGTACCTGGGCTCAAGAAGAACTTACCCTCCATCTCTGCATTGGATGCAAAAGGTATGAGGGTTGCATTTGTGGATGGCCAAGTCCTAATGTGGCCAAAGAGAAAGAACATAGATGATGCAGTAGTGATTGGAGAGCAAGAGGGAGGTTTGTATAAATTGAAGGGACAACCTGAACATGCCATGGTACATGAATCCATGGAGCCAAGTGAACTTTGGCATAGAATACTTGCTCATATGCACTATAGGGCACTTCCAATTGCAAGAAAGGTTGTAGAGGGTCTTCCTGAAATCAAGACCAAACATGAAGGTGTTTGCAAAGGATGTGCAAAAGGTAAGAACATTAAGAAGGCTTTCCCAAGCAGTGAAAGCAAGGCAAAAGACATCCTGGAAATCATCCACTCAGATGTATGTGGTCCTATGTCATCCAGTTCTCTGAGTGGGTATGTTTACTATGTCTCATTTATTGATGACTTCTCCAGGAAGACTTGGGTATACTTCTTGAAGAAAAAAGATGAGGTGTTTGATAAGTTCAAGGAATTCAAAACCTTGATGGAGAATCAAACTGACAAGAAGATCAAAATATTCAGATCCGACAATGGTGGAGAATTCACCTCAGGTGACTTCAAGAAGCTTTGTAGTGATTCAGGGATTAAGAGGGAGTTGACTGCTCCTTATAATCCTCAACAGAATGGAGTTGCAAAAAGGAAGAACAGAACAATCATGGAAGCAGCAAGGGAAATGCTGCATGACCAGGATCTACCTATGCATCTATGGGCAGAAGCAGCTAGAACGACTGTATATGTGCAGAACAGAACACCCCACAAGATATTGGACAACAAGACACCAGAAGAGGTCTTTTCTGGTAAGAAACCTGAAGTCAGCCATCTCAGAATATTTGGTTGTCCAGTATACACTCATGTCCCAAAGGAAAATAGGACTAAACTATATCCTTCAGGAAAGAAGGGCATCTTTGTGGGTTACAGTGAAAGCTCGAAGGCTTACAGAATATACTTTCCAGGGTTCAAGAAGATTGATGTCAGCAGGGATGTAACATTTGATGAAAACTCAACATTCATCAAATCAAGAAAGGCACCTATCAAAGTTTATGAAGAACCTAAGGAAACTAGATTTCAAGACACTACCATGACTGAAGCAGTTCCAGAAGTTGTTCGTGAGTTTGAAGATCCGCAAGAACCTGTAGATCCACCCCGTGAGGATAACTCTCACAAGAGGAAACTTGCATGAGCTAGAGAGCTCATTCAAGATGCAGAAAGATTTGGCATTCCAGAAGAAGAACACAGAGCAAAGAAGAGAACCAGATCACATACCAGCTATGTTTCTTTACTCTGTGATATTATGAACAAAGAGCCTTCCAGTTATGAAGAAACAGCGGAAAAGAAAGAATGGAAGGATGCCATGGTTGATGAATACCAATCAATAATGAAGAATGATGTTTGGGATGTTGTCCCAAGACCTAAAGAGAAGTTTGTTGTGACTTCCAAATGGATCTACAAAATCAAGCATGTTGCAGATTATGAAGAAACTTTTGCACCGGTAGCCAGGTATACTTCCATCAGAACAGTACTTGCCCTGGCTGCAGCGATGAAATGGAAAATACACCATATGGATGTCAAGACTGCTTTCTTGAATGGTGTAGTTGAAGAGGAAGTATATGTGGAGCATCCACTCGGTTTCGAAATACATGACAGGGAGACATATGTGTGCAGATTGAAGAAAGCCTTGTATGGCTTGAAACAAGCTCCCAGAACTTGGTATGGTAGGATGGACAGTTTCCTATCTAGTTTGGGCTTTACCAAGAGTAAATCGGATTCCAACCTTTATTACAAGGTTGAGGAAGGGAATCCTGTGATTTTACTCCTGTATGTGGATGACTTATTTGTAATAGGAGATGACAAATTGATTGCAGATACTAAGAGAAAGCTTGCTGCCGAGTTCGATATGAAATATTTGGGAATGATGCATTATTTCCTAGGTATGGAGGTGTGGCAGAGTGAAGGTGGGATCTTCCTTGGTCAAGGGAAGTACATAGTAGATATCCTGAAGAGATTCAAGATGATGGATTGCAAGGCCATGGCCAGACCTATGGCATCGAATCTGAAGCTTCTATGTGATGCTTCATCTGAGCTGGTTGATGTCTCTATGTATCATCAGATGATTGGGTCCTTGATGTAACTGACGAACACGAGACCAGATATTTGCTTTGCGGTGAACACATTGAGTCAGTTCCTGACAAATCTGAGGAGTGTTCATCTGGTTGCTGTAAAGCATGTTCTAAGGTACCTGAAGGGTACAGTGGATTATGGGCTCGAGTATGAGGCGAATCAAAAGTTTAACCTGCAGGGTTATGTTGATTCAGATTGGGCTGGCAGTGCTGCAGATAGGAAGAGCACATCTGGGTGCTGCTTCAGTATGGGATCGGGTGTGATCTCTTGGTTTAGCAGGAAGCAGTCCTGTGTAGCACTGAGTATAGCTGAGACAGAGTATGTTGCAGCCTGTTCAGCTAGTTGTGAGGCAATATGGCTACGGAAGCTACTGTCTGAATTATTTGATCTCCCGTTGGATGCTACTGGTATCTTCTGTGATAACCAGAGTTGTGTGAAGCTATCTGAGAACCCAGTGTTTCACGACAGGTCAAAAAACATAGAGATCAAATATCACTATATCAGGGATATGGTGCAGAGAGGAGCTGTGAAGCTCCTGTATGTTGCGACGGACGAGCAGATTGTAGATGTGCTGACGAAGCCACTAGCCAGGGTGAAGTTCGAGTACTTCAGAGAGAGGCTTGGTGTTCTTCGGATTGATGACACTTCGAGGAAGAAGTGATGGAAACATTTGCTGAAGCCATTCCAAGCATGCTGGAAGGAGGATCCTTCACATGGCTGTGGATGTAAGCGTTGGATGATGAGCATCAGGATGATGTTCTGGTATGATCAGTTGGATCATTTTTTTATATATATGTATGTACGCATCATGTTGGATGCTGGATATGATCAGTAGGATCATTTGTATGTATTTTGTATATGCATCATGTTGGATGCTTGGACCATGTATCTGTATATGTATCAGGTGGATACATTGTATGATCTGGTGGATCATGTATGATGATATACATCATGTATTTGTATTTGTATTAGGTGGATACACTGTATGATCAGGTGGATCCTGTATGATGATATGTATCAGGTAGATACTTGGTATGCATCAGGTAGATGCATTGTATGATCAGGATGATCATGGATGACAAGCTTCAGGATGTTTCTCCAGATGACATGCAGTAGGATGTTGCAGTGATGATGATCATGATGATCATGTGTACATCAGGATGATGTATGGTGAGTATCAGGTTGATACTCTGTGGCCGTGGAACAGGTTGTGCAGATAAGCATGTAATTTGTGCCCTGGGAGATTTGCAGATAGTCTTTCAAGGTTTTGCCTATGGCATGTAATTTGTACCCTGGGATATCTAGAAAATGCTCTTTCGAGGTTTTGCTTGGGAGGACATATAATTTGTGCCCTGGGAGATCTGCAGATAGTCTTTCGAGGTTATGCCTATGGCATGTAATTTGTGCCATGGGATATCTGGTAGATGCTCTTTCGAGGTTTTGTCCTATGGCATGTAATTTGTGCCCTGGGAGATCCGATAGGTTGAGCCGTGTGCTCGTAATCAGTCTTGGGATGCTCTTTCGAGGTTTTTCCATGACCACATGTAATTTGTGCCCTAGGAGATCCGATAGGTTGAGCCTTGTGTTCGTAATCAGTCCTGGGATGCTCTTTCGAGGTTTTGTGGTGACCACATGTAATTTGTGCCCTGGGAGATCCGATAGGTTGATCCTTGTACTCGTAATTAGTCCTGGGATTCTCTTTCGAGGTTTTGTGGTGGGGTCACATGTAATAAGTCCTGGAGATCTGGACAGGATGAAAAGTGCCTTAGATGCTCTTTAGGGTTCTTGCTAGTCAAGAGACTCTTTTAAGGTTTTGTGACGCACGTAATAAGTCCTGAGATTTCCACAGTATGGCCAATGATGATGAAGACCTGCAGGTGGTGGGCCTACATCCAGTATGAAAAAGGACTGGCTCTGTAGAACTTCCTATGAAGAGTAGAGTCAGATATTGGTTGAGATAGCAGCAGCAGTGACAATGATGATGACGATGATCCCGAGAAGAAGACTTGTCTAGCAGATCTGTGTCGAGAAATACCTTCCTAGTTAAGAGGGAGTGTTGATGTATATGTAACTTCGAAATGTATTTCATCTATGTATTTCATATATATTTATTGTACCTTTATTAGAGATGTGTCATTCCTCTATAAGGAAGTGTCGTCATGTGGATTGACAAGTGTCGCAAGTGTGTGTACTTGCTGATGGGTTATTAGACCACCATGTGTGGGGTCAGCCCTGAAATATATATATTATATTGTGGATGTACCTAGCTAGACAAATCGGCCCCATAAGGTCACTGGGCAAACAGGTTAGTATAAATAGAGATCAGGAGATCTCTATTTAGATCATTCGAAAAGTCATATCTCTCTCACTCAGAAAGTGGCGCACTAGTGAGGAGGAGGATCATTTGCTCTAGGAGACTATCTCAAGTGTATTTTGTTTGTACTTTGGTTGAGCCATTGCTCTCTCTATCTCTGAGGAAGTTGTGGGGTTTTTCACATTAGGGTTTTCCCCACGGAAACTTTGTGTCTCTTGTCTCTCATGCTTTTGATTCTTGTGATCCTTGTCATGCTTATTGTGATTGTTCTGCATTGATATACTGTATATGTTATTCTCTTAGTGAAGATCCTAGAGTATTGTGAATTAATGCTCAAAATTTAACAAATGGATCTTTAAGATCAAACATGCTGCAGATGGTAGCATTGAGAAACACAAAGGCAGATTCATAGCTCGTGGTTTCTCTCAGAAAGAGGGAATAGATTATGATGAAACATTTGCTCTTGTTGCTAGGCATGCTACTATCAGGTCCATTATTTCTCTTGCTTCTGTCATGGATTGGAAAATACACTAGATGGATGTAAACACTGCCTTCCTAAATGGTGGATGTAAAGACTGCCTTCCTAAATGGTGAAATTGAGGAAGAAGTATATGGAGCAGCCTGAGGGTTTTGTTATACATGAGAAGGACTCTCTTGTTTGCAAATTGAAGAAAGCTATTTATGGGATTAAGCAGGCACCTCGGGCCCGGTACTCCAGGATCGACAATTACCTGACAAAGCTAGGCTTCACCATAAGGGAAGCACATCAGAACCTTTATTATAAGGTTGATGATGGTCGTCCCTTGATATTGGTACTTTATGTTGATGACCTTTTTCTCAAAGGGGACGATAGTATGATTTCCAGGTGCAAGAGGGAGTTGAATCGTGAATTTGAAATGAAATACCTGGGGCTAATGCATTATTTCTTGGGATTAGAGGTGTGGTAGGGATCTGGTGAGATTTTCCTCGGACAAAGAAATTATACTATTGATATCCTACATAGATTTGGCATGATGGACTATAAGTCCATCGCTACGATGAGATGATCGGATGTGTTTCGATGTGATGATCAGACGTGCTCAAATGAGATGATCAGATGTGTTTCGATGTGATGATCAGATGTGCTCAAACGAGACGTACGAATGTGCTTCGATGGATGATCAGAGGTACTTAGATGAGATGATTGTACGTGATCTGACGTGATGATACCTCCCTGGCTAAGAGGGAGTGTTGATGTTTGTAGCTAAGTGAGGTATCATCACTAGCTAAAGTCGGCCCAAATAAATTAAATAAAACCAAATTATATTGTTCCTAAGACAAGTCGGCCCAGGAATAAAAAGTGAAGTCGGCCCCACTAAGAAAAGTTAGTACAAAAACAAGTATAAATAAGGGTGACACCCTTCCTCATTTGAACCATCGAGCAATTCGCCTAAGTCAGCTGGAAAAGTGTGCATCACTCAGAGGAAGACAAATTTTGGGTTGTAGAAGACTATTTTTTATCTGTCATCCTATTTTTGTGATCTTTATCTGATCTTTGTACTGAATCTCAGAATAAGAAGGTTGCTGGGTTTTCTCCCTTGTGGTTTCCCAGGATAAACATCTGTGTCTATTGCTTTTTTGTGCATTGTTATTCTTTCAGTTATTCTTGGGATGTTTATAATATAATTTATACTTCTATATTATAAAAATTATTAGGATTATGTCTCCAAGGGTTGCTATTAGCATAGTGTGAGGGGTTAAATTGGTCCTATTAACTTGGGCCTAGAGCCTATAATTTTTTGCTTTGCCTATAGTTTGGGCTATAGTTTGAAAATATTATATTAAATAAAATCATTAAAAGTGGATTTTTTTAAAATTCTAATTGGCTGTAGGACATTGACATCGTCCTTGTTTCAATGGAATGACATCACGTCCTGGGCAGAGGAGAGGTACCGCAAGCTACACTCTGCACTAAGAATTTCAGTTTTTTATGCTATGGTTTTGTTTAACTTACCTAAGGTTTTTTATTATTAATGGGGAGACGACTTCTGAGAGAGGCAATACCAATGATGCCATGGCACCCATAGTTTGTCTGTTTGTAAATTTGAGAGCATAAAATATGTAGCTTCGTCTCTTGAGATGTTCGTGGACGAGCTCGCAGACATGCCCAGACTCAAAGGTTATATCAGGGAAGATGGAGTATTGCAGTTTGACAAGCTTTGGATTGGGATGTTTGACACCAAATGGGTACAACATCTATGATAACAGTAATTAGTGCAGGGATGTGTCTACACGAGTTTAACTATTTTATTAAGAATTGGTGAAATTCTATGTCAGAAATGAAAAGATTATCACAAGTTTACAAAGATTTATATTCATTCATCAAAATTCATTAAGATCTAAATCCATTTAAGAATTAAATCCATGCATGATAAGAAAAATTCAAACTCATAGATGGTAGAAACTTGAATCCATTCATAGTAGAACAATGGAGAAATACATCCTTACCATGGCATTAGATGTGAATCCTTCCTCCATTGCCATAAGCTTCCCTTCTTTCACCCTTGCTTTTGAAGAATTTGAGCTCTTTCTCCTCCTTCAGAATCTCTCCAGCATGCCTTTGCTCTTGCTTGGTGTCTCTTTACTATGTCCCAAAGCCTTTCTTATATAGCATTGGGAAATGGGCCTTAGGTTTCTCTTTTGAGTGTGGGATAATCCATTTTCCTCATTTTAGATTATTTTACCCTGAAAACCCACTTTTCAATAGTTTTTAGGCTTTTTGCATCACTTAGAATGATTTTAAGCACAATTAATGCATTTCTCAAAGAGGATTTATCTCTGAATGAACTTGTGTCATGTCTTCTTGTTGCAGGTGCATGGTAAACATATGCCTCTTCTGTCACAGGACTAGGAGTGTTAATTTGATTTTTAACACCTCCTACCACTCATAGTTGCACACACACTTAATAGCTATGTGATGTTCTGCCACCTACTACCAGTATGTTTGCTAGCTTCCCAACATAGCCGCTTTAACTCTCTAGAGTCAAGCTAATGATTTTTTCAGGGAAATAATTCATAAACTCAATGGTGTTGTTTAATTGGGAGGAAATTCCTAGCATGGTGGTTGTAACTCGTCCTTTCTCATCAGATGCAGGACCAACCCCTTTAGGTAATACCTTGAGATATTTTTTGTTTTAAATATATAAACTGTTATGATAATCTAGGTACAACTCGATTTTGAAAATGGTCTATCATTCTTTTTTTCACACCGGAAAAAAAAAACTTTTATATTAAGAAAAAGTTGTGTCATGCAATACAACCAAAACTATAGAGAAGCTAGATCTTCTCCATGTTGATATTTTAACATAACTTTAGGTCTATCATGAACGATACACACGTCTTCTCAGAGTGAAACACATATATTTTTTACACATAGCCTAAATGTTTGACGATTTTGTTCGTTTCCTTTCCGGCATGAGTCTAATAAAAAAATTTGATATTTTAAATAATAGTGTTTAATTTTGTTTAAGTTGGGTTTCCTAGGGATATTTGAGGACACCAAATCTATTTATACATCAAAATCCTAATTTAAAAAAACAAATTGTAGAATTACAATAAAAAACTTTCTAAACAACGAAATCGTCAAATATTTAGACTCATTCTATTTGTTTATAACAAAAAATAATAATTAAATAAACAATTAAAAAAATATAACGCTAACTAACTACTTCACCAAATACACCTTAAATATTTTTTAATGACTCCATCCTCATTTCTTAAAGATGCGGCAAGGTAATAAAGAAAGCATGACGTGTTTATTTTATGGAATTTCAGAGCAATTATTACTAGTTTTATTTCTCGTCTGGATTTCTATAACTACAGCAGAGAAATCACAGTTTTTTTATGTATGGAAACAACTACTTTGCTTAAAAGATTTCATTTACATAAGATCCATTTTTTACATTTATTATCATAGCCCAGTATGTACTGAGTTGTCACTAGACTCTAGACTCAACAATTAATTGGTGTGCAATATCGTCCATTTTTTTACATTTATTATCATAGCCTAGTACGTACTGAGTTGTCACTAGAATCAATAATTAATTGGTGTGCAATATCGTTGTTTGAAGAAGTCTGAACATTCCAAGATTTTTCCTTAGAATTTTTTATCTGAATTTGGTAAATGTTTAAAAAAAATCAAAATGTGTTGTTCAAGTCATGTTTCATAAATGGATTCAATACTCTCAAATACTCTAAAGTACTCAGATTAAGCAAGTTTAAACACAATGTAAAAACTTAATTTTTTTTACCAGATTCCATCCAAATCTTTCCAAAACTATACTACTTAAGGGGCTATTGAAGGACATGATCGAGGACATTCTCCTTGCGTAAGACTTTTGCAACACAACAATGCTTTAAAGAAAATGTTCACAAAAATATAGTTCAATAGATAATAATATAAATGTATATATTAACAGAATTAAGACTTTTGAAACACAACAAATGCTTTAATAAAATGCATTTAAAAGACTTGGTGTGTCTTGCCTCATATGGGATACAACACCATCACAAAAATACATTGCAAATATAATTTAATTTAATTTTTTCTTTGTTTTTTTTTTAACATAAATTGGAAATAGTTATTATATTAAAAAATGTTGTGCACAACCATCCATATACAAAAGAGCCACAGTCTGATTGATAAAACTTCCTGAGACAGCATCCCTATTACATATGCTTCTACAAACTTGCAAAATTTTACAATAGACTTCCCATCCTTGTCCAAAAAGATGGTGGTGTATATCCGGACAAATTGGTTACACAAAAATTTATAGAAAAACATGCAAATCAGACTAAACAAGGAGAGACATTCTTCTATTTCGGCTTACTGGAGTGGCCATATTTTGGATGAATGACTGAAACTTCCTCCATTCGGAGGATTTCTTCATAGGGGGACTCTTGACAGTGACTGCACTGGTTCATCTTAGCCATCCTTTTCAGCTCCTCTTTGATTTCTTCCACTGATGCTAAGAGATCTCTCGTATTCCATTCCAAACCTTCTACATGGGAGTCCAAACATGAAAGCTGCAATGAAATGTATTTGACTTCCTTGGAAACGAAAACGATTTCCTGTAGGCCTTTGTTCGCAGTTTTAAAAACCCTTCTTAGATTTTTCTTAGAGTCTTCCATGCTTCCCCTGATGGAAGCAAACATCTCAACCCAACTCGCCATCGTTTCCACTAAAGGCTTTGAAAGATTGCTTGTCTCCTGCTCCTGAGACTCACAAATTACACCAACAGCAAAGGAATTCCAAAGGACAGGGGCTGGTGTTTTACCTCAAAGTACCACTTTGAACCTTCGTATCATATCTTCATGTCGTGACATCATGCGACACTTTACGAAACTACCTCCTAACAAGTGTTGAACCTTGTTGGTCCCCTCCTTAGCCTCATCTGGAGTCTTTGGAGACAAATCCAACTTGCATTTTCTAGATGACAACTTATTGAACCACTTGCCTGCTAGTATTGCAGAATGCGAAAATTCCTTATTTTTCGCGTCTTGCATACCTGCAGGGGTGCGGAAATCCCCATATTTTAGCGTTATGCTCAGTTCAGAGGGCGCGAAAATTACCCTAACTACCTTTTGGCCTGGAATGTGGATCTAATCCTCCGGGATATTTTCTTGGGATTGAAGCTTCTTTCGATCTTAACTTATCTTCCTCGTTTAATTTGGCTCAACCTCCTGATCCACTAATCACTCATCTAGATCCACCTTCCTCTCCAAGTGGTTGGCCTCCCAAATCCTCTAAGGAGGACATCCATGAGCCCAAGGGAGGACGACTGAGGTGCAGAGATAGTTTGAGGAGGAGCTTGGAAGAAGGAGTTATTGCTTGGACATCAAGGATAACTGTATCTTGATCTTCTTGAGTTCTTATCAATATAACTTAGCCTATTCTCCTATGTGTGTCTTTCATATATTTGAATGCATGCTATGCTTAATGTAAAGTAGATCTTAACTTTGACATCTAGTAGTTGGAAGTATTGTTTCTTGTCATACTCAAACAGGTTCAAGTCTTGGAAATCAAGCTAAATCTAGAGCAAGGACAACCAACATGTTAGAGGTGAGTCTTGTTATTCTCTCTATTTATAATGTTCATAAGTTGATGGTAGTGTGTTAGATCTAAGAGAATAGATAACTATTTGTTTTGATTCTGTCCTAGATTGAACTTATAGGTATTTGTTTTGATTCTGTCCTAGATTGAACTTAGAGGTATTTGTTTGGTCTTTGAGTAAGTCTAACTATCTGTAGGACAAATTTACTTCTACAGCTGGAAGGGTTGGCTTAACTCAAACCGCCATTACATTCCAAATTCCTCCACCATCAATCAATTGAACTGGCCCAAATCCACCCCCAATGTATTCCTCCTCGCGTCCATCTGAATCCCAATTAATTCAAGTGTGTGAACCTGCATAATTAATGAGGAAGAGACCTCTGTTTTATGAGGCTTAATTCTCGAACTGTACGATTTTGTCCTTTCGGATAGGAGGAAGTCTGCTTCTTCATGCATGAATCCAAGTGTCCCGCACTTAGGGAGGGACAAGAAGGGGGATAGAGATGGGATGGCGCACACCCCCTTAATCCAAAATTTAATCCAGTATGCCATATTAATGCTATATGGAGACTTGTTCTTCATGTTTAGGGAATACATTTATTAACCATTGAGTTGTTGGAATAAACAACTATACCCTGTTTATTTCTAGCGCCTTTGTTGGCTAGCTTATTAGATATCCCGTTGTTTTCTCTTTTCACATGATAAAAACTTATCAATGGTGGCTTGATGAGATGCGATATTTTCTCATAAATCCTTTTGCAATTTGAAGTACATGCTGAGTACCCCTACCGCATCTTTTGAATCACTTGCATAGAGTCCCCAATGACCATTAGAATATTTCCAGGCCATGAAGGAGGGCCAACCATTCTACTTCATTATTGGTTTTATTTCTGAGTCCATAAGCAAAGAGTTCATTTTTTTTCCTCCTAGATCAAATATGATCCCTCCCACACCTGCCAACCTTGGGTTTCCTTTTAAGGCCCCATCAAAGAAGAGAGAATATATGTTTTGATTGCCCCACCAGTCAGTGAATTCCTGATTGCTTTTCCTAATTTCCCAATCTAATGTATTTTTGGGTTATCGCAAATAAGGTTTGGAATGAAGAGAGCTCATATGAAAAATTTCTTTAACCCAAATGGCATCTCTTAATATGAGGGGATCTAGATTTGATAGGGATAATCCAACAAAGAACAAGATTTCTACCAATAAATTTTTGGCTTTGTACGTTGCCCTGCCAAAGTCAACAGACTTGCCTTCAAAAATCACTTTGTTTTTGGCTAGCCAAACTTGCCAACATATATTTTTTGGAAAGGTGTTCCAAATTCATTGAAGGGTTGGATTCTTCTGCAAAGACCCGGGATAGAATCTTTTCCACTCCCCAATAAGCTCCTGAACTTTCCTAGGCAGGGAAAAGTTTCCACACATATTTCCTATCACTTTCCCCCAAACCTTTTAAGTGAAATCGTAGTTTAGAAATAGGTGACTGGCATCTTCATCGGATGCCATAAAAAGGGCACACCTATAAGGGCCTTCTATTCCTCTTTTCCTTAAATTATCTATTGTAAGAAACTTGTTATGTGCTAACAGCCAAGAAAAAACATTAATTTTCAGGAGACTATCAACATTCCACACCTTGTCCCGGATTTTGGCAATAGGCATCTGAGTAAGGTTTTCCAAAATTTTCCTGAATCCTTCTTTTATAGAGTAATATCCCTTAGCACCCAAACCTTTGCGATCTTTATCCCTTTTGTGAATAGGATCCTTTCCATGCAAGGAGGATAGAAAGGAGACAAGCCCTTGGTGAAGATGAGCATGCATAGAAATATTTTTCCAACTTATCCAAGCTCCATTGCTTTCCCATTTAGAGATGTCATAAAGGCAGTTGTAACCATTTTTAGAAAGCCAATTTTGAATATTTGTGTGTTCTAGTATTGAACCTAGGGGAGGTTGACCAAAAATACTATCTGTCCATAGATTTATTCTTTTCCCATTCCCTGAGATCCAATATAGGGAGTCTCTTATCAGACCTGTTGACATTTTGCAGAGGTCCCATATTGTAGACACCGTGCCCATCAAACCTCTGTCTAGACTTCTCAACCTTGGATTCTTTATATATTTCTTCCTTAAATCTTCCTTCCACCATTATTTTTTCCCAGCCTCCAAAGCAATCTTGCTCCCATTGATATGTTCATTTGCCTTGGTTCTCGCACGCCAAGCCCCCCCTCCTCCTTTGAATTTTTAATAGTGTTCCACTTCACCAAGTGCAGTTTTTTAGTGGAGGTCTTCCCCCGTTGCCAGAGGAATTTCCTAATATCTTGACTTATGTTATTCATCACACCAATAGGAGCCAACAACAAGGAAATGGAGTAGATAGGATAGTATGAAAGAACAGACTTGATGAGGGTAATTTTTCCTACTAAATTCAATTACCTCATTCCCCAAGAATGGATCTTGTCTTTTAAATTTTAAACTATGGGCTACCAATTTGTTGAATGAATTATTTTTAAGTAGATAAGGACTGGCAGATATTTAAATGACAACCATTCCATTTGAACTTTGAAACCAAGAATGCGGGAGATGTCATTTAGAACCCTGTGATTGCAATTCCATCCATAGAGGCAGCTTTTAGCAGAGTTTGCAAGGCCCCCTGAAGCCTTCAAGAAGAGGTCAAGTGTTTTCTTAAATATTCTGGTGATTGGATTGAGGCACTACCCAACAATATTGTGTCGTCTGCAAAATGCACATGATTCATCGGTTGAACTCCTCTAGCAATGATGATACCAAGAATGTTACCCTTCAATAAAATCCTGTTGATATTTCTGATCATCGAATCTGCTACCAAAATATAGAGGAAAGGGGATAGAGGACACCCCTGCTTAAATCCATGAGAAATACTGAAAAAATATATGGGGCGGGCATTTACAAGAGGAGTTATCCAAGGCTGACCAATACAGGATTTGACCCAATTAATAAAGGAAGGAGAGAATCCAAACTTACCTAAAACTAGATAAATAAATTCATTGTGAACTATGTCGAAGGCATTGGCTAGGTCAAGCTTTCTGTCCATTCCCACTTCCTTTCTATTTTGACTTGAATGGATTTCCTCTTGAACCATTAAAATGTTATAAAAAATATGTCAGCTTGCAATAAAATCTCCCTGATTAGTAGATATGATCTTAGGAATTATTATTTTTATCCTATGTGACATGATTTAATTCGTTATGATTTTGTAGGAGGATTTGCAAAGAGAAATGGGCCTAAATCTATTTATGGAAGAAGGATTTTGTTCTTTGGAAACTAGAGCAATGAAAGATGAATTGGTGGCACCTCCAATTTTATCCTTGTATTTTGTCCAAATGAACATTCTAACAAGGCCCCTTTTAATAATGCTCTAACAACTTCTATAAAATTTGATAGGAAAGCCATCCGGCCCCGGTGCTTTATCAGGGTGGAGTGACCAAACTGCTATGTATGATTCCTCTTCAAAAATTGGCAGACACAAGATATTGTTATCTTCCTTGGAAATGAGAGAGGGGATTTCCTCACATATTTTCTCCATCTCTTTGAAGTCGACCTCTTCCTCATTATAAAGATTCTCAAAGAAAGTTTTTACTTCCTCCTTTATTTCTTGTTGATCCGTTATTGTTTGTCCATTTTTTTGCATAATTCCAAAATTGTGTTTTTCCTCTAACTCTCCTTGCATTGATTGTGGAAGAAATTGGTGTTCCTATCCCCTCCTTTTAACCATAGACTTCTTGAGTGTAAATGCCACTCCTCTTCCTCCTTCCTTGTTGTTAGTAATTAGGTCTGCACTCAAGATTGCCTACATTTTGACCTTAAAACCTTCAAATTTAATCCTTCTTCTTCCAAAATTATTTCAAGGTATGATTCACTCGAAGCAATCTTTTTCCATTTGTATGTTATTTTATGATGTTGTGCTGCTCATGCTCTTTATTCAAATTCAGATTATTAGTCTGTAAGGTGATGACTTGATGAGGTGGCACAAATTGTATCTTTTTGTTGTATTCTAAATTTTTGCAGTATGAATGTTTATTAAGTGACCTAACTTTGGTTAAGTTGAGCATTATCATGGGATAAGGTTAAGAAGTTCATTGCGCTACAAAAATGCCAAAGGGCTACACTACCAAAGTGGGGCCGCTACTAAATTTCCCACTCGCGCTATGGAACTGACATAGGCTGTCAGGGTAATTATTAAAGCAACCTCTCATGTCATGTTGATCTTTGAAAACCTGCAATTATGATGAACGAAACCAAATGGTGAATTATGGATTCAAGTGCATGCATAGTTCCCCGGTTTCTGTGAACCGATTTGAGTTGTTCTTCTCATAATTTCCATAATTGTCAGTGTGACCGACAAAAGAAGTTGTTAGCAGATCCCTCTCAAGTATTGTTAGCTACTTTTAAAGACTGAAATTCCCTGCACGGAAGTTTAACCTAGCTCTTCGTAGCAGTTGAACAAAGCTACCATGTCTGCAAATAAGAGTGGTCATGTTGTGAGATACGAGCCGATTGCGGCTGAAATTCTTGAAGCTCATCTGTAATTTGGCGTGACATAAGAAATAAGTGTCAAGTTCAATGAAGATCCATCGCAATATCTATAGCCAGTTGAAGATCAAGGAATAACTTATTTACCTATTCCATTTTCTCCTAATGATGTTTTTTCAGATGATCCACATTCAGATTCCAAATAAGAGGACCAAAGTGAATTGGATCTACATATTGAGTATGAAGATCAAGCAGATCTAGATCCAGATCCAACACCTACTTCCAATCCAAATCCTAAATGGGCTCAAAAGCTTCTTGAAGCTGCTGGGAATATTGTTGGAGATCCATCCGACTATAGAAGAACCAGATCTCAGTACCAAGATGCAAATCTTGCACTATGTCATACTAATCCACTTCTCCTTGAGAGGTGCTACATGATGGTGGGGTCTGATCCACAGTCTTCTAGAGAGGCTTTCCATGATTCGAGATGGTAGGAAACCATGCATGAAGAATATGAGTCACTTCATAACAATGAGACATGGTATCTTGTCTCTCTTTCCCCAGGGACAAAGCATTTAATGACTGTACCAACACCTCAAAATTCGTGCTCAATAGTACCCTGAAATTCATCCCATGTAGCACCTCGAAATCTATGCCACCATATGACTGTATGGACTGTGCATATTTTTTTTCTTGAACTATGTGCCAACCCTCGAAATATGTGCCCAACAATTTCTCGAAAAATGTGCCAGTTGAGAAGTACGGACCAACTGTTTGTCCCAACAAAAACTTGTAGCAGAGTTGCCTTGGGATTCAAGCCACCTTCTATTTGGGATGAATCCCTCTCCTACGGAGTCAAGCCACCTTCTATTTGGGATGAATCCCTCTCCTACGGAGTCAAGCCACCCAAAAGAACTCTAGCTTTCACTCTAAAAAAAACTTACAAATGCCCAAAATGCTCACTCTTGGAAAAATTGTGTCTTTGAACATTGCCCTAGGCTTGCTCTTATAACATGAAAGTTAATTTTCACCTTCCCAATCCCTAAATCCAACGGTCAAGATCTAATCTTGTCTTGACAAGATCAAGGGATGAAATTCATTCCCTCCAAAATAATCCACTTATAATTTTTTTAATAAAGTATTTTCACTTTATGAAATATGTGCACTTTTACTTCATAAAGTCACTTTATAAAAAAAACACTTTATAATGGACTAGGAACATTACATAAAAGTCACTTTATAAAAAGGAGCCACTTTATTACAACTTAGAAAAAGTCAAGTTCCTAGGTAATGTAAATGCAAGGTCACTTCCGCATACAAGAAAAAATTATGTGGAGTGCCTTTCGAGCTAAAAAGCTAACGATCCCTCTTAGCGAGGAAGGTACTCACTGCCATCACTATCCGCTGGTTTGGTCCTCAGGTCCATCGCATTGTTCACAGTAGGAGCTCCCTCTTAACCTGGAGCCAATGCCACCACCTGTATTGAACTCGAATTTGAAGACACCCTCCCGGAAGCAACCTTGAACCTTGAACTCCTAGGAGAATCCATCCTCCAATCCTGAGCATTGGTCCTCTCATACTAGATGAGCCTCCTGCCGGTACTCTGAAGAGAATCCCTCTGCTCCATCGGAAATCAAGATTGAAACCTTGGCGCCACTGCATCCTCAGGAGCCTCCTGCTCCTCTTCCAATTCGGAATCATACATCATGGGTTGTCCAACAAACTTGTACAACTCATCAAACCGATCGCCAATCAACTGTGGCTGGATCAATTCCGCTCCCTATGAGTATATAAGAACATTTTCCCGAACATCCATTTCAGGAAAAATGTACACATGTCCCCTTTGGAACAATGTTGAATACCCAACATCCTCCAAGGCTGACACAGAGAGCAAGTTCACACTCAACCCTGAAACAAACAGAACTCCATCCTGCTCAAGGATTTCATCCTGTCGGATTTGGAATCTGACTCTCCCAAATCCCCGCATGAAACGTGTCGTTCCCCCTTCACTCTCAACCATCCGGTCTGGATCTGTCTCAGTAATGTTGTGGAATATATGATACATTCTGGTCAGGTGACGAGAGGCTCCACTGTTAATGAGCCAATTCCTGGTCATCGCATATCCATTGTTGTCGGCATTATATACAAGAGAGAACATTGAGAATTATTTCTCAAACCTATCCCCAAAATCATCTATCTCAGCAGTTGCAGCAACAACCTCTTCCTTCTTCTTCTTCTTCTTCTTCTCAGGACACTAAGATGCAAAATGACCATACTGGTTGCAAGCAAAGCATCTGACTTTGCTCAAGTCCTTATTGGACTTCTTCTTTCCCTTTGCCGAAAGAGCAACATTTCCTTCAATAGCACCTTCCATCTGTCCACTACTTTGAGATCCTTCTCAGATCTCCTCCTGAGTGAAATCATCCCACAACCTACTCCAATCTGGTAGATGTTCACGACCAACAACACACTTCACTAAGACTTCCTAGTCTTTGGTGAAGCCTCTCAAGGCTGTCCTCACCAAATCAGAATCAGAGATGACCTCCCCAACTGCAGCTAACTCATCTTTTACTTGTGCCACCTAGGTAAGATAGGATACCACACCTTCACCCTTGGCCATCTTGGTCCCATGTAGTTTATCTTTGAGTGCCATCTTCCGATTATCATTCTTCGCCTCATATAAGTTTTTCAATGTATCCCACATCTCATAAGATGATTTTTTTCAGTCAAGTGTGGAATGAGATGGTCCTTGACACCATCCAGTATAATCCTCTGTGCTTTAGCATCTCTTACTTCATGTATGTCAAGAGCAGTAGGATAAGTGGGAGGGGTTATTATAGTGCTAGCATTTACCAACAATATTTTTTCTTTAAGCACAACAGTCATCCCAACTTTCCATTGCAAATAGTTAGAAATGCCGTCCAACCGGTCCTGAAATCTGATGCAACCAGCCATCTTTCCCTGCCATCAAAACAAAACAAAGACAATCTGCCCCAACACCTGCAAAACACTTGCAGATGGATTTTTCCAATACACAAGTTGTCAAAAAACAACAATACTCTTGCCCAACAACTCAATACACTGTTGCAACAATAAAATACTGTTATCTTCAGAGTCCCAGCTCTGATACCATGTTAAAAAATCAAGCTTTTGAAGGCTAACCAACCACTCAACAAAATATAGATTTCAGACTTAGGTTCTCATAGTTAAATGACAATTTACAAACATTTAAATAGTGAATCAACAAGCTGAAATACACATGCTGAGATAAAAAAACAGCGGAAGACAAATAGATCAACAGACTATAAATTGTATGCATAGTGAATTTTGGTCAAACTAGACCTTGGAAAAACCCACAAGGGGAAAACCAGTCCAAGAGAAAGTTTTATTTAGCATTTTTCAGGCATAAAAACATATTTACAACATCAATAAATTCATCATTTAATGACTGTACCAACACCTCAAAATTCATTCTCAACACTACCTAAAAATTCATCCCACGCAGCACCTCGAAATCTGTGCCACCGTACGACTGTGCAGATTTTTTTTCTCAGACTATGTGCCAACCCTCAAAATTTGTGCCCAGCAATTTCTCGAAAAATGTGCCAGTTGAGAAGTACGGACCAACTGTTTGTCCCAACAAAAACTTGCATCAGAGATGCCTTGGGATTCGAGCCACCTTCTATTTGGGATGAATCCCTCTCCTAGGGAATTGAGCCACCCAAAAGAACTCTAGTTCTCACTCTAAAAAAAACTCACAAATTCCTAAAATGCTCACTCTTGGAAAAACTGTCTTTGCACATTGCCCTAGGCTTGCTCTTATAACATGAAAGTGACTTTTCACCTTCCCAATCCTTAAATCCAACAGTGAAGATCTAATCTTGTCTTGACAAGATCAAGGGATGAAATTCATTCCCTCCAAAATAATTCACTTATAATTTTTTTAATAAAGTATTTTCACTTTATGAAATATGTGCACTTTTCCTTCATAAAGTCACTTTATAAAAAAAAACACTTTATAATGGACTAGGAACATGACATAAAAGTCACTTTATAAAAAGGAGACACTTTATTACAACTTAGAAAAAGTTAAGTGCCTAGGTAATGTAAATGCAAGGTCACTTCCGCATACAAGACAAAATTATGCGGAGTGCCTTCCGAGCTAAAAAGCTAACAGTTTGGATTAAGGGGGGTGTTAGGATAATTAATACTCCATCCTTGTCCTACTTAGCATTATTTTACTTTTCCTAGTAGTTGATGATGTCATTTTCCCCCTAGTGGTGTGCAGATGTCATCTAGGACCCATTAGCCACCTAATTCTCCCTGCATGCATAATTTTAGGACCACCAGAGTCAGTTCCCTACATTTTAGGAGCCAACTCAGTGATTGGTTCAGTCCACCTGAGTTTGCCAACTCTTGTGGGGGGTTTGTGCTCTGATTGCCACTGTTTGTGATATAATGCACCATTTTTTGAGTGATTTGCATGAAAAACTCACTAATGTTCCCTTCTTGGTCAGTTAATTGACAGTAGCTTCAGTTAATTGAGTTTTGGTTGAGTTGAGTTGAGTTTGGGTCTTCCAGAGAACTCTGGTGATGACAATTCCTATGCTAGACAGACTGAGACTCGAATTCTCCTAGTATATTTGAATTCTCTCTATTGTAGCATATTTTTGGACTATACTGATTAATGTATAATGTTACACATTTATGTTTCCATCTGAGTTCCAATGCATGATTAATTTTAATGCTCTTTTTCACTGTAATTCACCTTTTCTGCTCATTCTTTCACTGTGAGGTATTCTCATCTCTATGATCTACTGTGATTTAGAATTTCGCATTGACAAGCACCGATGCATATATTTTTATAAAGCATGGGGAATTTTAAGCTTTTGGTGGTGCCCGATGCATGTTGTTATTTAAAGGACCTAGTGCGAGTGTTTGTGCACACCAGCGTGCTTTAATCATTGAAGCACACCGATGAAAAAACCTCCACTAAAGCCTCCAGCCGTTGAGATTTATTAGTTATAATAAATTTCCGTAAAAATATTTCACTTAGCTACAAACTTTAACCAACCCTTTGTACCGTTGGGAACCCCAACTGTCATAACTTCTTCCTCGGTTATACCTAGCTATGAAACTGGTTCTTCTAGCAATATATCATTCATAATGCCTTCCCCGGACCTTCCTTCAGCCCAAGATATCATGGCATCCATACAAGCGGAAATGGTCATTCTAGCTAACGAACAAGTGGCATCGGAACGATTTAGATGTGAAGCCACACAGATACTGGATTCAACCTTGCAATACCCACCTACGTCCGCTTTTCAAGCAGTAGACTCTCATGAGTTTCGAACGCCCTGACCTTCATCTCATGATACCACCTATCACAAATCATTCATAGATCGTCCAGGACCCACAGACTGGAACCAACCAGAATGCTTCCCTGATACCTCAAGAACAACAAACATCTTCGATCTAGCCTCCTCATTATGGAACACAACTCTGGGCCAAGCCCGCGACGATTTTCACACTTTTTCAGCACCCATGCAATTGGTGCCCGAAATTCCTCTCCAACCTTCCCCACATGTATTACCAACTGACATTTTTGGCACGTCTTCAGTGAACATTCCTATTATGGGGACAAACCCTACTTTCTCATCAGTTCCCTTATCATCTGGAGCTAGTGCAAGATCATCTTCACAAGTCAGCACCACTAGTGCAGCTAGCTAACCTGCACAACCAAACTCTTCTAATGTTTTCGTTGGAAGAAAACCTATTCCTACTATTCGAACACCTATTGTGACTGGAGGTCAATCTTCAGCCACAATTTACACTATTTCCAGAGGACAACCATTTATTGGAGCCCCAAGCGAACCCAATAACCAACCTCCTCCATCCGAAACATCTACCATGTGGGGACCACACACCTCACTTTTTGGGGGACAACCATCCATTGGTGCCCCAAGTGGGACCAATCAACAACCTCCTCCATCAGCATCATCTGCTCCGTGGGGACCACACAATCAACCTGGTGGTGGACAACCTTTTGTTAGTACCCCAAGTGAAACCAACATCCTATTCCCTTCATCAGACCCTATTCCTTCTTGGGGGCCACAAGTCCCACCTACTTGGGAGAATTCTATATTTGGAAACCAGAATCCAGCCAGGGGACAAGCTAATCAACATCAATCCTTTGTTCCCCTAACCTGAATTCTGGAGTACCCTATTCTGGTGCCTCGAACAATCAATGGAACCCACCCCCTCAAACCTCGTCTCTTAATCGGAGCGGAACAAATAATCCATGGGCCCCATTCTTTCATACACCCCCCCCCCTACTCAAGGCATGGGAAATCCACCCAACCAAGGATTTGGAAACTTTCCCTGGACTCAACAACCCTAGGTCTCTACACCATTCATTCCCACCCAACAATATGTTCAACAACTGGTCTCCAACTCGATTCCGAATCAATTTATCAATCCTATGATTCCTGATCAACCATCGGTTAACCAGATGGTCCCTAATGCACAAAAATTCCAACAGTACCCAACGGGTAATATGTTCGGGTATAACATGCAACAATATGCAGTGTAGGGCCCCATAGGAATCCTAGCACCCCATTAATACTACTCATTCCCACAAGCCAATAGAAAACTTCCATTTCTAGAAACATTAGACCTACCTGACTTGTCTAGACTCATAAACGATCCCATTTGGCACGAACCTCATTGTCCAGCCATCCCTACCAAACTACCATCGAAAATCCCAAATTTCGATGCCAAACCCGGGGAAGATCCCAAAAATCATGTTATGACATTCCATATTTGGTGCTCTTCGAACTCATTGATGGATGATTATATCCAATTAAGGCTCTTCCAACATACACTTACCGGTACGATAGCAAAATGGTATATCGAGTTGCCTCAACACTCTTTCAGAGACTTCAGCACCCTCGCTATACAGTTTTTGACACATTTCCATCTTCCCATCCGATATGAGACTGGAACAGACCCTTTAACTTGGTTGCGCCAAACTAATGCCACCCACATCTCTAATCACATTCATCAGTGGTGGATACGCCGAAGATTAATCAAGGCACCCATTTTGGACCAATTACTGGCTGATTGGTTCATGAAGTCATTATTGCCACTTATCGCTAGGGATGTTGTTATGAGCGGACCCATCACAGAAGAACAAGCAATCTCATGTGCGCAATATATGGATTTGGTTTATTCCCAATCCAAAACACTATACGAACTTATTCCTCACGCTCCCTGCCCCACTAATGATCCATCAAAGCCCGCTACCGAACCTCCTATCGATGGAGTAGTTGGTTCTGTGAAGGCCCAGCCTACAACCAAATCGAGTGGACAACAAAACACTGTTGTTCCACCTCAAACTCAGGCTGCACCCAAAACTTCTCCCTCTCCTGCTCCAACCTCCTAGGTGAACGCAGTCCAATCTACGTCACAAAAATCCAGAGGGAAAAAGAAGAACAACAAAGGAAAATCCAAGAAATATTCTACTCAATAGGAAAATCCTAGACCCCAGCAAACCAATACCGATAATAAACCTAAACGAAAAGCAAAGTTTCCCTGCCTCATTTTTCAGAAGGACCATTACACGAAAGACTTTCCTTACAAAGAGTAAGTCAAAAAATTTATAACAGGATCTTCCCGCCCAACAGTTTTAACCGACCCTTTCCCACATCAACAACAACAAATGGTCATGCACAAACCCCCACAAGGGGGAAACCAAAGCAATTATTCTATAGCAGAGACGTCCTCAAATCACGAAGTTCTTATGATGAGTAATGAAACTATCCATATATCAACTCGTTCAAAGACGTATGATTTTGTTCCAAGTTCAAACAAGAATGAGACTTCAAAAGGAAAATCTCCCATGGAAGATCCTCCTTCTACGCCTCCTTCCAATGGTCATCTTCATATTGAGAGACATGTCACTGATACTGTGTTGCGCCTACGCAAGGCCACCATTTGAAAGGCGATATTTAATCCAAGTGCATGAGCAACCCAAAATTACAACATTGTTGAGGACTTAGCTCAAGAACCTTGTGCCATGTCTACTCTCAAAGTTCTACAACATTTCTCTACTCAACGTAGAACCTTATTATCAACACTTGGAGCCTTTGACCCAGATTCTTCCAATACGATTTTGCTTAACTTGGACTACTTTAAGACAAGGCTTTCTCATTAGTTAACCTTCCAGATTCATACTAGGATTTTTGGAAACAAAATCCATCGTACCATCCTGGATGAAGCTGCCTCCACTTCCATTATGTCTTTGACCTGCTGGAGAGCCTATGGCTCTCTAGAGGTAACCCGGTCTCCTACCACCCTAAAAGCATTTGATGGACGCGGTTTCCAACCATATGGACTCATCCCCTCACTCGCCGTATAACTAGGGGGAAAGACTGTATCTATTCACGTAGACATTGTAGATGCTCCGTTAGATTATAACATCTTACTCGGTCATAATTGGTTTTACGCCATGGCCGCCATAACATCCTCTGTCTTTCTTTTAGTGCAATTTCCTCACCAAGTAAATATTGTCACTATAGATCAATTAGACTCTTGTACTTCGGATATCCATCAGAACTCCACCAACAATGTCATGCTGCTGGCGCAATCCCAACATCATTTTGAGGATACTGGCGTTGGTCTTTTGAAAGATTCTTCCATTATTGAGGTATTTCCGGAACTTCCATCCCCAATTTTCTCAATCAACATGATTTCGTCGAGTATTCTACAATCCGACGAACCCAACGATTCGTGGGTAGTATCGAGTCCCTCTGAGATTGAAACCTTCGGCACTTGCATGCCTCTGAACCGGAACCTAGCAACTTACCATGCGATTCAATCAGCTTCTGATTGGATCAACCCAGTTACCCACCATACGGTGACACATCCTCCTCCTCAAACCCATTCATCTTTTCCCTACACTGACTCCCTTGCACATAATTTTCAGTCCGACGAGTCTATCATGGAAATCATGAGCATCGATGGACCACCCTGGGAAGATCACCATCATCGGTCTTCTTTCCCTACAATCCAAGCGGTAGACCTTGATTCAAAATCCATTGTTTCATCGAATGTTGTCCACACTAAGATTCCTGTTTCTACACATGATGTGTTTTCTAAAGGAAACTTAGCGAACATTATGGAAACCATTCCAATTGACATCTCCATGAAACCTGGTGTTGTGGAACAAATTCATTTAGGCAAAACCTGCACACCCACCGAGGTAGAATTTTATACTGCCTTATTCAACGAGTTCTGCGACATTTTTGCTTGGAGTTATGAAGAAATGCTAGGGATAGACCCCTCGATTGTGGTTCATGAAATTAAAGTCTATCCTGGTGCTCGACCAGTCCAACAGAAACTCTGACCCGTACATCCTCACAAAACGGCTGTCATTAAAGTGGAAGTTGAAAAAATTCTTTGTGCTGGTTTTATTTACCCTGTCCCATTGACATATTGGGTGTCCAACATCATTCCCATTGCAAAGAAACATGGTACGATTAGGGTCTGTGTCGATTATAGAGACTTGAAGAAAGCTTGTCCGAAGGAAAACTATACAATGCCCTTCATCGACCATATTATCGACAACTATTCCACGAGTGTCATCTTTTAATTCATGGATGGCTTCTCTGGCTATAATCAGATCGAGATACTCCCATCTGATCAGCACAAAACCACTTTTATTTGCCCATGGGGGACTTTTTTATATCGAAAATTACCCTTTGGTCTCAAGAACGTTGGGGCCACTTTTCAATGGGCCATTTCGTACACATTTCACGACATCAAACATGTTGTAGAGCTTTATCTGGACGACCCGCTCATTCTGATACGCGAGAGGACCATCTAGATCATTTGAGTGCCATCTTCTCACGATGTCTCCATTACAACATTCGTTTGAATCCACACAAATGTGTCTTTTGTGTCTAAGCCGGTGGATTGTTAGGATTTATAATCTCCAAGGACAGCATACGCCTTGATCCATCGAAGGTAGAAGCTATTCTAGACTTTCCCCCCACCAACATTCCAGAACTCCAAAGTTTGCAAGGGCATGCGAACTTTTTGCGCCGCTTTGTCTGTAATTTCGCTGAGATTACTAAGGGCTACATGAGGCTTCTAAAAAAATACATTCCTTTCATTTGGGATGACAAAGCCCAAATATCATTTGATAACCTGAAAAAATCCCTTACCAACGCTCCCGTGATCCAACCCCCCAACTACACACGGGACTACATTTTATATCTCACTGCCTCTACTACCACCATTGGCATGGTGCTAGTACAGGAGGACAATGACGGTCAAGAACATGTGATTTATTACCTCAGCAAGAGTCTCATCGACTCTGAGACACGTTACTCATATGTAGAGAAACTGGCTCTGGCAATAGTTTTTGTTGTCCATAGATTTCAACATTACATATTACTCTGAAATACCACCGTCATTGCGAACTTCAACCCAATGTACTATATCCTAACACATCAAGTGCTAAGGGGAAAATACTCCCGTTGGGTTGTAGTTCTCCAGGAATTCAATTTGGAGTTTTCTAAAGCGAAATCCAAAAAGTCCTTGGTCTTTGTAGAGCTTATGTGTGCACTGCCCCGTGTTGATGACCATTCTGAGCCCATTGATTCTCTCCCGGATGAATCTGTATTCCTCATCAGCACGACTGATCCGTGGTATGGATATATTATCCTATATCTCCAAACCGAATGTTTTCGGCCTGAACTCAACCGTGATGAACATCACCGTATACTACACCATGCTAAGTATTATCTTATCATTAGTGATACCCTATACCATCGTGGTATTGATTCTATCTTACGACGTTGTCTAACACTGGATGAAGCCGAACATGTTCTAAATGACTACCATTCCGGAGCATGTGGTGGTCATCTTTCTGGGATGGCTACAGCCCATAAAATCTTGCGCGTGGGATACTTCTGGCCCTTGATCTTCAAATATTGCATTGAAGCGGTTAAGAAGTGCCCTCCATTTCAATTTTTTCACGCCAAGAAATGTTCACACCTCGCTCCACTCCATCCTGTCATTGTCATCGGGCCCTTTGAAAAATGGGGTATCGATTTTATGCATTGTAAGCCCACTTCATCCGGGGGGCATAGCTATGTTATTGTAGTTGTTGACTATTTTACTAAATGGGCTGAAGCAATTCCTACATACACAGAAGACGACAAGACAGCCACACAATTCATATGCAATCATGTTATATCTAGGTTTGGCGTCCCGTGGGCCATTGTGACTAATCATGGTTCCCACTTTAGGAACCACATGATAGATGAACTGAGTTCCAAACTGGGTTTTTGTCAATGAAAACTCAACCCCATACTACCCACATGAGAACGGTCAAGTAGAATCACTTAACAAAGTCTTGAAATGTATGATCCAACGCACCGTGGGCACCCAAAAATCCAATTGGCACTTAGCCCTATTTTCAGCTCTTTGGGCCTACAGGACATCAGTAAAAAATGCAACCGGGTTCACACCATTTCAACTAGTTTACGACTTGGAAGCTATCCTACCAATTGAGTGTGAAATACCATCCCTTAAGTTAGTTGTAGAACTCTTACCCAACACAACCTCCGAAGAAGAACGGTTTCTATACCTAGCCAAGCTAGATGAAACCCGCCGAGATGCTGCACTGGCCAATGAAGCTCATAAGAAGCGCATTAAAGATCAATATGATAAATCCATTCAACCTCGGGTTTTCAATGAAGGGGACCTAGTCTTGAAATACGATCAAATGCATGATAAACTAGGGAAAGGAAAGTTAGAATCCATGTGGTACGGTCCTTATGTAGTAAAACGTGTGTTGGAGAAGGGAGATTACGAGCTCGTAGATTGTGACGGTATACCTTTGGGGGATCCCCACAATGGGCTTTACCTAAAGCAATTCTATGCTGAGGTCTATCCTGCGTAAACACATCTTGTATATAATGTATTTAGTATGATTCTAGTTCATTTTTTGCATGTGAGGATTCTATCTCATATACCATTATTTATCTCGACTTGTGCTTCTATGCGCAGATGTTAGCATATTATGGATTCGCAGATGGTGCGAGTCGACATACCCAGAACCTTACTTTCGCAACATGGGTATTGTATTCCCCTACCGGCGAGTTGATATCCTCGGGTGGCACCTGCTTAGGCCCCACAACAAATAACATTGTGGAGTATCATGCAGTTATTTGAATCCTAACTGAAGTTGCTTCTCTTGAGATCCACACTTTTTTAGTTTACTTGGACTCTCAACTCATGGTGTCTCATTTAAATCGCGTTTACACCATCTGTGATCCTAAGCTACTTCGTTTATTCAGAAGGGTACGCCTCTTGGAACGATCATTTGACTACATTCTATATCAACATGTACCAAGGGAATTCAATACGGTGATTGATTCGTTAGCTAACTATATATTGGATTGGCATCTATCCCACACATGAACAATATATCATAACAACGCATGCAAAAAATGTAAATACACAAGTCACCGTAAATAAACAAGCCATAGAGATAGGTCCATGTATATATATATCATGTAAAAAGTGTTTTCCAAAGTACAATAGTATTATGCGTCAAAAGACAAAATTGGGATCATGTCCCATACAAAAATTGGCTCTTTGGCCTACATATCATGTACATGCCGCTAGTAACATTACTGCCTAAACACTAATCATGAGGCTCATGGTGCTCGTGGTAACACACTACTGCTCTGGCCACACGGCGGAGCAATCTACCAATGTGCTCTAGCATGCCTACGATGTGCCTCTGGAGATGGTAAGGTACCTCGGGCATCCTTGTAGGAGGGACACCCATCGTCAATCCCTGGAGGTTTCATTCAACATCACGGAGTCCTCCTGCCTCCTCCTCCTCCTCATCTTCAGCCTGATGCTGAACCACTCGTCGATGCAATGGTGAGTATCCCACTGGCCTCCTCAGTTTGCGATCTACAGTAGTACACGTACATATGTTAGATCTTTTCATGCATTAAAAAACACAAAAAAAATATATATAATCCAAAAATACCAAAAACACATTCTTGAAGGTCACGTACCTGATTCATCCCAATCATCATCTTCAGGAAATGCTAGATCAATGTCTCCACGGAATTCTACCCCGTCATAAGAATAGTCTTCGATCATGACAATCTGCTCCTCAAGCCATGAGAAAAATTCCTCGCCAAAAGCTAAGACCTGTAGCCCACTGAGCCGTCCGACATAATCACTCCATATCCCCATCTGAGGCTCGGATGCGGGACAGAGCGGCCTCTCTATCTGAGGATGCAGTAACGATACCCTCTCCAAAAAGAACGTGACTAGGATACTTCTGTATCCGAACTGATGGATGTCCCCATTTATGCATTTAGTAACTTGATCCTTGAGATTTACCAAGACCCTCTCACACTAATTGAACAGATTGGGCTCCATGCATTCCACAACATAAGTCATTTGTGCTTTGGTTGCATGGTGAGCTCCCACACTCCCCTCCATGCGTGCAATGGTATACAAGACCGTCCTCAAAGGAAGATCCAACACATCTACAATGAGCACTCTCCCACTCTTCTTATGGGATCCTTGTCTACAGTATCAGGCAATATATGTGTATGTGGTCTCTTCTATGGTTCGGTGCCTGGCCAAATTGACCTGTGCCCCTCTCTTGGAGAGACCGGTCAAGAAGTAGATGTCCTCGAGCTCTATCTCGAGTGTATGCTCTCCAATACGGAAAGCTTGAATGTCGGCATCCCACATCTGGATAATGTAGTTCAACAGCTTCCCATGCTTGTGGATACCTCTCGTCTTGAAGAAATTCAATAGACCACATTCTCGTAATGCAGCTAGTGTGGCATTATCATTTAAAGTTTCCCTATCATCCCCTTCATGCTCTCTTTCTTTCCAGTCCACCATTTTCACGCTAGTAGCTCAGAATCTCCTGCAAAACATCAAAGGATATCTCAGTCAGAAGATGGAAAGTTATCTTCATGATAAGAGGGAGAGGCAAGTGTTTGTTTTCCCAACTCTGTGGATTTTTCGTGCCTTGGGCAGTGTCGGGCACGCGAAAACTGCTAATTTCTGCACCCCTACCAAAGCCTAGAACGCGAAAATTCTTGGATTTTCGCGTTTCCCGATATGGGAGACCCGCGAAAATATCAGGGCACAAAATTGGTTCCCTAGGGCCCTTGCCAAACCCAAAAAATTGCATGAAATGAAAAACCAAAAGGATTAAAAGAAAGAGGAGGTTGAAAGGATTTACCTACTAAAAACGGTGGCCAAAATGACGCCCTAGATCTCCTGATATCCTTAGCTGAAGTTTTTCTCTCCATAAGATAAAAATCTCCTTTGGGTAAACATGACTAAGCCACAATGGGTAATTTCTCTATTTACCCTCTTTTATATATATCATGTGGATATTTTTGCCCATTTTCTATATTTAAAAACCTTTTTGAGTTAATTCTTCACATATTCTTATGACCTAATGCCTATTTCTAGGGTTTTTTATCACAATTGGCAGGTTCATGTACGTTGTTCACGTCGGTGGTGTTGTATATTTGACCTTTGCTTGAGCTTACTTTCTATTTTTTGTGCTTTGGACCCAAACATGAAAAATATTCCAAGTGCTTTTTCACACCTGAGTCGTACTTGTCAAAACCAAGTAAAACAGTGTCGAGCTTAGTTTACTTTATTCGTGCTCGAAAAACGATGAGTAAAGTATTGTCTTGGTATTATTTTATCCCTTTTTTGGACTAAGACGATTAATTCAAGAAAACAGACCTTTGGATTTCTCTTTAAGCTCTTTTCAGACTCCCTCATTACGAAAAGATTGCCAAGTGCGCTTGTCTCTTTCACACTTGTAAAAGTATTTGAAAGGTCGTCTATTCGGTGGTAGGTTATCCCTTTTTCAGACCGTTTAGACTATTTACAAGAAAGGTATACCTCAGTCAATCTTTGACTGGGAGAGTTCCTCCGGATATTATTTTACACTTTTTCGGGTTTGGGGACTAACTTTTACGAAAAAGTCAATCCTGGAGTCTTCTTTAAGTTATTTCAGACTCTCTAAACATGAAAAATTGTCGATTTTTCCTTCTTTGGACTCATAAAATCAAACATTGAGGGATCCTTATGGAGCCGAACCTCTCCTTCCTTGGGTTCATAAAATGTACAAGGATGGACTCACTTAAACATGAGCTATACTGAGCATATGTTATCCTCTTCGTTAAACAACAAAGAGGCACTCGTCAGTTATTATGGGGAGAAATTGGGGAATAAGCTGAGTTTGCCTTTTTTGGCATCTTGTGAGTCGTCACCTTTGAACATGGCCTGCATCTACACCTTGTCTTCTTTGGGTATTCAGTCTCTTTGTTGAGTCATAACTACAGTCATGAGTCGTCTTCTTCGCTTTGAGTCTACTCGCCTTGTGGTTGTTTCTGCTAATTAATCCTTGTTTCCAAGCTCTGTCTCATGCCGTTACATGTTCAAAGGATGAGTGTCACTTTGAGTCAACCTTTTATCATTATGTCAACCCTCCAGTTTTGTGTCAGTATGTACTTCTTTGATATGTTTCTCCACATCTATTTCCTATATCAGTTTCGTATCGATGATGTAGGATTCATCGTGGCCCTCCTTCGACAAGTTTGTTCCTGTCGACGTCAACTCATTATCCAGGAATTATACTTAGGAGCCAACAGTAGTACCTTGGTACCTACATGCCTCAATGGCAGGTTTCCTCGTATTCGACAATAGGTTTCCATCATTGGCCTCTGATTGAATAATCCCTTGAATGTTCGACTTCAAGACTCTTTATTCACATTTGTTGGGTTGTACTAGAGATACCTTGGGGATCATTGTCATTATTGGTGATCATCCTCGTACTTGTTAATGGCTTACATCGTTGGCTGGTAATCAAGTAGTCTTTTCCATGTTCGACTTCAACACCTTGTAATCACATGGTCAAATTCGTATCATTCTGGGATTGGGTAGAAGACCCTGGACGGTCATGATGTTTCTATGACGTCCAAGTTGCGATGGAGATTATTGATAGGTCCCCACATCGACATCACGTTGGTTACATCATTGATGTACTATCACACAAATCCACTATTGTATTGGTCGTGGCTGTGTCATTGTCATCTCATGGATCTACGATTGTTTATAGTGTTAAATTTTGAGCATTAATTCACAATACTCTAGGATCTTTACTGAGAGAATAACATGTACATTATATCAATGCATATCAATCATAACAAGCATGTCAATCATCATAAGAAGCAAAAGCATGAGAGACAATAGACACACAGAGTTTCCGTGGGGAAAACCCTAAGGTGAAAAACCCCACAACTTCCTCAGAGATAGATAGAGCAATAGCACAACCAAAGTACAAGAGATAGACTCCTCTTAGCAGCTGATCCTCCTCCTCACATGTGCGCCACTTTCTGAGTGAAGGAAGTGTGAGTTCTGAAGTGATCCAAATAGAGATCTCCCGATCTCTATTTATACTTGTCCTGTTTTTCCAATAACCTTATGGGGCCGACTTGTCTAGCTAGGTACAATAACTTCATATTACATTATATCAGGCTGACCCCTTACAAGGTGGTCTAATAACCCACCGGCAAGTTAACATACTTGCGACACTTGTCAATAGAAATGACGACACTTCCATATAGAGGAATAATACATCTCTATAGGAGTACAATAAATATATAAATGAAATACATTCTGAAGTTACATATACATCAACACTCCATCTTAACTAGGAAGATATTTCTCGACAAAGATCATCTAGCACAAGTCTTCTTCTCTGGATCATCATCAGCGAATCATCATCCTCGAATCATCGTCATCGTCACTACTGCTGCTATGTCGATCAATCTATGAATCTACTCGTCATAGGAAGTTCTACAGAGCCAATCCTTTTTCATACTGGATGTAGGCCCACCACCTGTAGGTCTTCATCATCAGTGGCCATACTGTGGAACCTAGGACTGATTACGTGCGTCAACAAAACCTGACATAGACTATAGGTTCTTTTACATGTTGAACTTCACAAAACCTACTCAGAGCATCCCAGGATGTTACGAGCAAACCACTCTACCTGTCTGGATCTCGATAGAGCATCCCAGGCTGTTACGAGCACACCACTCTACCTATCCGTATTTTAAAGGATCTTTTCTATGTGAACTTTTGCAAAACCTACTCAGAGCATCCTAGGATGTTACGAGCACACCGCTCTACCTGTTTGGATCTCGATAGAGCATCCCAGGATGTTACGAGCACACCGCTCTACCTGTCCGGATTTTAAAGGATCTTTTCTATGCGAAACTGTAGCAAAACCTACTCAGAGCATCCCAGGATGTTACGAGCACACCGCTCTACCTGTCTGGATCTCGATAGAGCAACCCAGGATGTTACGAGCACACCGCTCTACCTGTCCAGTTTTTAAAGGGTCTTTTCTATGCTACCTGCACAACCTGTCCACGGCCATAAAGTATCAAACCAATACTCACCATACATCATCCTGATGTACATCATCACATGATCAGCCTGATCATCATCATACCATCAACCTGATGCATATCATCTGGAGCAACATCTTGAAGCTCGTCATCTGTGATCATCCTGATCATCATCATAGCATCAACCTGATGCATATCATTTGGAGCAACATCCTAAAGCTCGTCATCTGTGATCATCCTGATCAAACAGTATATCCATCTGATGGATACAAAGTATCTACCTGATACGTATCATCATACATGATGTCCTTGATCATACAAATGCATCCATCTGATATACATAATGCATCCACCTGATACACATAATGCATCCACATGATACATACATAAGTACATGATCTACCTGATCATACAAGTATCCACCTGATACATATACAAATACATGATCTACCTGATCATACAAGTATCCACCTGATAAATATACAAATACATGATCTACCTGATCATACAAGTATCCACCTGATACATATACAAATACATGATCTACCTGATCATATACAGCATCCAACATGCATACATACATACATATAAATGATCCAACTGATCATATCCAGCATCCAACATGATGTGTACATACATACATATAAATGATCCAATTGATCATATAGAGAAGAAACTAGAACATCATCCTAATGCTCATCATCCAGCGCTTACATCCATAGCCATGTGAAGGGTCCTCCTTCCACCATGCTTGGAATGGATTCAGCAAATGTGTCCATCACTTCTTCGTCAAAGTGTCGTCGATCTAAAGAACGCCAAGCCTCTCTCTGAAGTACTCGAACTTCACTCTGGCTAGTGGCTTCGTTAGCACATCTGCAATCTGCTCATCCGTCACAACGTACAGAAGCTTCACTACTCCTCTCTACACCATATCCCTGATATAGTGATATTTGATCTCAATGTGCTTCGACCTGTCGTGGAACACCGGGTTCTCAGACAGCTTCACACAACTCTAGTTATCACAAAAGATACCAGTAGTCTCCAGCGAGAGATCAAATAACTCTGACAGTAGCTTCCGAAGCCATACTACCTCACAACTAGCCGAACAGGCTGCAACATACTCTGCCTCGGCTGTACTCAGTGCTGCACAGGACTGCTTCCTGCTAAACCAAGAGATCACACCTGATCCCATACTGAAACAACACCCAGATGTGCTCTTCCTATCTGCAGCACTGCCTGCCCAATCTGAATCAACATAAACCTGTAGGTTAAACTTTTGACTTGCTTCATACTTGAGCCCATAATCAACTATACCCTTCAGGTACCTCAGAATATGCTTTACAACAACCAGGTGAACACTCCTTGGATCCGTCAGGAACTTGCTCAATGTGTTCACCGCAAAGCAAATATTTGGTCTCGTGTTCATCAGGTACATCAAGGATCCAATCATCTGACGATACATAGAGACATCAATCGGCTCAGATGAAGCATCACATAGAAGCTTCAGGTTTGATGCCATAGGTGTGGCCATGGCCTTGCAATCCATCATCCTGAACCTCTTTAGGATATCTATTGTATACTTCCCTTGTCCAAGGAAGATCCCATCTGCACTCTGCCACACCTCCATACCTAGAAAATAGTGCATCATCCCCAAGTCCTTCATATCGAACTCGGTAGCAAGCTTCCTCTTTGTATCGGCAATCAATCTGTCATCTCTTGTTACAAATAGGTCATCCACATACAGGAGTAGAACCACAAGATTTCCTTCCTCAACCTTTTAGTAAAGGTTGGAATCTGCTTTACTCTTGGTAAAGCCCAAACTAGATAGAAAACTGTCCATCCTACCATACCAAGTTCTACGAGCTTGCTTTAAGCCATACAAGGCTTTCTTCAATCTGCACACATATGACTCCCTGTCATGTGTTTCAAAACCGAGTGGCTTCTCCACATACACTTCCTCTTCAAGTACACCATTCAAGAAAGCAGTCTTGACATCCATCTGTTGTATCTTCCATTTCATCGTTGCAGCCAGAGAAAGTACTGTTCTGATGGAAGTGTACCTGGCTACAAAAGCAAAAGTTTCTTCATAATATATTCCCTCTTTTGGAGAGAAGTCACGAGCTAGGAACCTTGCCTTGTATGTCTCTATGCTACCATCTGCAGCATGCTTGATCTTGTAGATCCATTTAGAAGTCACAACAGACTTCCCTTCAGGTCTTGGAACAACATCCCAAACATCATTCTTCATTATTGATTGGTATTCTTCGATCATGGCATCCTTCCATTCTTTCTTTTCCACTGCTTGTTCATAATTGGAAGGTTCTTTGTTCATGATATCACAGAGTAAAGCAACATAGCTGGTATGTGATCTGGTTCTCTTCTTTGCTCTGTGTTCTTCTTCTGGAATGCCATATATTTCTGTATCTTGAATGATCTCTCTAGCCCATGCAGGTTTTCTCTTGTGAGAGTTATTCTCACAGGGTGGATCTACTGGTTGTTGTGGATCTTCAATTTCATGATCAACATCTGGAATTGCTTCAGTCATGGTAGTGTCTTGAAATCTAGTTTCCTTAGGTTCTTCATAAACTTCAACAGGTGTCTTCCTTGATTTGACGAATGCTGAGTTTTCATCAAATGTTACATCCTTGCTGACATCAATCTTCTTGAACCCTGGAAAGTATATTCTGTAAGCCTTCGAGCTTTCACTGTAACCCACAAAGATACCCTTCTTTCCTGAAGGATCTAGCTTGGTCCTCTTTTCTTTTGGGACATGAGTGTATACTGGACAACCAAATATTCTGAGATGGCTGACATCAGGTTTCTTACCAAAGAAGACCTCTTCTGGTGTCTTGTTGTCCAATATCTTGTGGGCTGTTCTGTTCTACACATATACAGCTGTCCTAGCTGCTTTTCCCCATAGATTCTTAGGTAGATCCTGGTCATGCAGGATTTCCCTTGCTGCCTCCATGATTGTTTGATTCTTTCTTTTTGCAACTCCATTCTGTTGTGGATTGTAAGGAGCAGTCAACTCCCTCTTAATCCCTGAATCACTGCATAGCTTCTTGAAGTCACCTGAGGTGAATTCTCCACCATTGTCGGATCTGAATGTTTTGATATTCTTATCAGTATGGTTCTCCATCAAGATTTTGAATTCCTTGAACTTATCCAACACTTCATCTTTGTTCTTCAAGAAGTAAACCCAAGTCTTCCTGGAGAAGTCATCAATGAAAGAGACATAGTAAACATACCCACTCAGAGAGCTGGATGACATCGAGCCGCATACATCGGAGTGGATAAGTTCCAAGATACTTTTTGCCTTGATTTCACTGCTTGGAAATGCCTTCTTTATGTTCTTTCCTTTTGCACATCCTTTGCAAACACCTTCATGCTTGGTCTTAATTTCGGGAAGACCTTCTACATCCTTACTTGCAATTGGTAATGCTCTGCAGTGCATATGTGCAAGTCTTCTATGCCAAAGTTCACTTGGCTCCATGGAATCATGCACCATGGCATGTTCAGGTTGTCCCTTTAATTTATACAATCCTCCCTCTTGCTCTCCAATCACCATTGCATCATCAATAGTTTTACCCTTTGACCACATTAGGACTTGGCCATCTACAAATGAAACCCTCATACCTTTTGCATCTAATGCAGAGATGGAGAGTAGATTCTTCTTAAGACTAGGTACAAACAGCACATCTTTCATCTTTAAGGACTTTCCAGATTCTAGGTTGTAGGAGGCTTCCCCACTTTCTTTGATAGGGTGTTGATAATTATCCCCAAGTTTCACCTTATGGGGTGATTCATGTTCAGATAGTTTTACAAAATATTCTTTAAAACCAATCATGTGTTTGGAAGCCCCACTGTCAATTAACCAATCATTACAAGCATGACAGATCGTACCTATGAGAGCAGATATTAGAACATACTCTTCTTCGCTTGATGAGTCATCATCATCATTTTCTTCTCTAGATTTCTTTCTGGGAGGTTCATCATCCTCAGCAGCATGAGCATGATATCTTCTTTTGTTATTCTTCTTCTTCTTGTTGAATTTGTTGTCTTTCTTCTTCTTGGGACAATTTGAAGCAAAGTGTCCCATTTCATTACATTCGAAACATCGAACATGAGATAGATCTTTCTTCTTGTGATAAGGGTGAGAATGTTTCTTGTTATGAGATTCTCCCTCTTAACCTTGCTTCCCTTGGTGTGAGCTGTGAGAGCTTGATCTTCATTCCCCATCTTTTCTTCTCGTGCCACAAGCCTAGCTTCTTCTTGAGAGCATTCCTCCCACAGTCTACTGAAAGAGATCAATTTCTTTCTTACACAGATTCCTTGAATAAAGGAGTCCCATGACCTAGGTAGGCCATTCAGAGTGGTCATAACAACTTCACCATTGTCCACTACTTCATCCACAGCTTCAAGTTGTTCCTTGATCTGAGAGACCTTGGAGAAGTAAGATTGAATGGTCTCCCCATTCAACATCTTGACTCCTTTCAATTGATTCCGCAGAGTCATCTTCCGATTTATGTTCTTCCCTTCAAATAACTTGGTCAGGGAGTCAAACATCTCCTTGGGTGTCTTTAGAGATGACACATGTGGTATGAGATGGCCTTTGATAGAATCAGCAATGATTCTCTTTGCCTTGACCAAGTTCTTCTTATGCAATATCTTAGCCTCTTCATCCTCTAGGATAGGGACCTCAGAGCTGATGTAGGAGTCCAATTCATTTTCTTTCAGGACTAACCCAATCCTATACTTCCAGGCTCGGAAGTTATCAGCCCCTTCAATCTTATCCTCAAGCTTAGTGTGGTGAGACATTTTAAAGAGTACTTCAAATGGAAATAGAAGAGATTTAGGTCTTACCACTTTTTTTGCTGAAAACTGGATCTAGTCCCGGATTAGGGTTTGTCGAAAAAACCCTAAAAATTCAAAATGTGAATTTCAACTTTCTGAAAGAATAGAAAGATGCACCTTGATGAGATGATCAGCCCGGTGAATTCAGAATTTGAGATCTGCAAAGTTTCACTCTTCAAAAATGCCTTTTAGTCTTCCCGGATTCACTGGGGAGGACCCTGAATTAGGGTTTGAGTTTCTCGGAGATTTACCCAGCCAAAAATCTCAATCCAAAGCTCTAAACTTCGATTTTTCCAAGGAGCTTCCAGCTATGTCTTCAGATTTAATAAATTCCTATTTTTGTGGAAACCCTAATTTTTAGGGCCAAATCTGAAAATGCTCAGAATTGAATTCTGATTGGACAAATAGATTCTCCTTGATGAGTAGAGTCAATATACTATACTGCTTTTCCAAAATCTGTGAAGAGAAATCCAATAAGCAAGAAACCCTAGTTTTCATCACTGCACAATGTCTTCTTCTCAGGTTAGCTCTAATACCATGTTAAATTTTGAGCATTAATTCACAATACTCTAGGATCTTTACTGAGAGAATAACATGTACATTATATCAATGCATATCAATCATAACAAGCATGTCAATCATCACAAGCAGCAAAAGCAGCATGAGAGACAATAGACACACAGAGTTTCCGTGGGGAAAACCCTAAGGTGAAAAACCCCACAACTTCCTCAGAGATAGATAGAGCAATAGCACAACCAAAGTACAAGAGATAGACTCCTCTTAGCAGCTGATCCTCCTCCTCACATGTGCGCCACTTTCCGAGTGAAGGAAGTGTGATTTCTGAAGTGATCCAAATAGAGATCTCCCGATCTCTATTTATACTTGTCCTGTTTTCCCAATAACCTTATGGGGCCAACTTGTCTAGCTAGGTACAATAACTTCATATTACATTATATCAGGCCAACCCCTTACAAGGTGGTCTAATAACCCATCGACAAGTTAACATACTTGCGACACTTGTCAATAGAAATGACAACACTTCCATATAGAGGAATAATACATCTCTATAGGAGTACAATAAATATATAAATGAAATACATTCCGAAGTTACATATACATCAACACATAGTAGCCATGATTTGTCTCCAGTCTATATCATATCAATTTTTTCATGGATCTGCAATGTATTGGTCGGAAGCCATGCTTTGAGTCAGTTGTTCCAAGCATGGTTATGCCCACCTCTGTGGTATTCGACATCTTGTTCCTTGCAGCTCCTCTCCGACCTCCTTAACACTATTCTGGGAATCTTATTGGTAAAGTGTTTCGGCCATCAGTTTCTTCTGAACTCACACTTTAGGGGGCATTTGTTATACCTCAAAGTACCACTTTGAACCTTCGTATCATATCTTCATATCGTAACATCATGCAACACTTTACAACACTACCTCCTAACGAGTGTCGAACCTTGTTGGTCCCCTCCTTAGCCTCATCTGGAGTCTTTGGAGACAAATCCAACTTGCATTGCCGGATGACAACTTATTGAACCACTTGCCACCTCATCCAACCATCTTTTTCCATGATTTTCGCAGCCTGCTAGTATTGCGGAACGCGAAAATTCCTTATTTTTTTGTTTTGCATATCTGCAGGGGTGTGAAAATCCCCATATTTTCGCATTATGCTCAGTTCAGAGGGCCTAAAAATTACCCTAACTACCTTTTGGCTTGAAATGTGGATCTAACCCTCAGGGAGATTTTCTTAGGATTGAAGCTTCTTTCGATATTAACTTATCTTCCTCATTTATCCTGGCTCAACCTCTTGATCCACTAATGATTCATCTAGATCCACCTTCGTCTCCAAATGGTTGGCCTCTGAAATCCTATAAGAAGGAGGCCATCCATGAGCCAAATGGAGGACGATTGAGGCATCAAACTTATGATCCTAGAGGATTTGCAGAGATAGTTTGAGGAGGAGCTTGGAAGGAGTTATTGCTTGGACATCAAGGGTAACTGTATCTTGATCTTCTTGAGCTCTTATCAATATAACTTAGCCTATTCTCCTATGTGTGTCTTTCATATATTTGAATGCATGATGTGCTTTATGTAAAGTAGATCTTAACTTTGACATCTAGTATTTGGAAGTAATGTTTCTTGTCATACTCAAATAGGTTCAAATCTTGGAAATCAAGTTGAAGCTGGAGAAAGGACAATCAACAGGTTCGAGGTGAGTCTTGTTATTCTCTCTATTTCTAATGCTCAGAAGTTGATGGTAATGTTTTAGATCTAAGAGAATAGATAACTATTTGTTTTGATTATGTCCTAGATTGAACTTATAGGTGTTTGTTTGGTCTTCGAGAAATTCTAACTATCTGTAGGACGGATTTATTTCTACAGCTGGAAGGGTTGGCTTAACTCAAACCGCCCTTGCATTCCAGATTCCTCCACCGTCAATCAATTGAACTGGTCCAAATCCACCCCCGATGTATTTCTCCTTGCGTCCATCTGCATACCAATTAATTCAAGTGTGTGAACCTGCATAATTAATGAGGAAGGGGCCTCTGTTTTATGAGGCTTAATTATCGAACTTCACAATTTTGTCCTTTCGCACAGGAGGAAGTATGCTTCTTCATGCATGAATCCAAGTGTCCTGCACTTAGGGAGGGACGAGGAGGGGGTTAGATATGGGATGGAGCACACCCCCTTAATCCAAAATTTAATCCAGTATGCCATATTAATGCTATATGGACACATGTTCTTCATGTTTAGGGAACACATTTATTAACCACTGAGTTGGAATAAACAACTATACCTTGTTTATTTCTAGCGCCCTTTTTGCTAGCATATCAACTATCCCGTTGTTTTCTCTTTTCACATGATAAAAACTTATCAATGGTGGCTTGATGAGATGTGATATTTTCTCATAAATCCTTTTTCAATTTGAAGTACCTGTTGAGTACCCCTGTCGCATCTTTTGAATCACTTGCATAGAATCCCCAATCACCATTAGACTATTTCCAGGCCATGAAGGAGGGCCAACCATTCTACTTCATTATTGGTTTTATTTCCGAGTAACCAAGCAAAAGAGTTTATTGCTTTTCCTGATAGATCAAATATGATCCCTCCCACACCTTCCAACCCTGGGTTTCCTTTTGAGGCCCCATTAAAGAAGAGAGAATATATGTTTTGATTGCCCCACCAGTCAATGAATTCCTGATTGCTTTTCCTAATTTCCCAATCTAATGGATTTTTGGGTTGTCGCAAACAAGGTTTGGACTGAAGAGAGCTCATATGCAAAATTTATTTAACCCAAATGGCATCTCTTAATATGAGGGGATCTAGATTTGATAGGGATAATCCAACAGAGAACAAGATTTCTACCAATAAATTTGTGGCTTTGTAAGTTGCCCTACCAAAGTGAAAGGACTTGCCTTCAAAAATCACTTTGTTTTTTGCTAGCCAAACTTGCTAGCATATATTTTTGGAAAGGCGTTCCAAATTCTTTGAAGGTTTGGATTCTTCTGCAAAAACCCAGGATAGAATCTTTTCCACTCCCCAATAAGTTCCTGAACTTGCCTAGCTAGGGAAAATTTTCCACACATATTTCCTATCACTTTCCCCCAAACCTTTTAAGTGAAATTTTAGTTTAGAAATAGGTGACTAGCATCCTCATCGGATGCCATACAAAGGGCACACCTAGAAGGGCCTTCTATTCCACTTTTATTTAAATTATTTGTCGTAAGAAGCTTGTTATGTGCTAATAGCCAAGCAAAAACATTAATTTTCAGGAGGCTATCAACATTCCACACCTTGACCCAAGTTTTGGCAGTAGGCATCTGAGTAAGATTTTCCAAAATTTTCCCAAATCCGTCTTTTATAGAGTAATCTCCCTTAGCACCCCAACCTCTGTGATCTTTCTCCCTTTTGTGAACAGGAGCCTTTCCATGCAAGGAGAATAGAAAGGAGACAATCCCTTAGTGAAGATGAGCAGGCGTAGAAATATTTTTCCAACCGATCCAAGCTCCATTGCTTGCCCATTCAGAGATGTCATAAAGGCAGTTGTAACCATTTTTAGAAATCCAATTTTGAATATTTGTGTGTTATATTATTGAACCTAGGGGAGGCTGACCAAAAATACTATATGTCCATAGATTTATTCTTTTCCCATTCCCTAGGATCCAATATAGGGAGTCTCTTATCAAACCTGCTGACATTTTGCAGAGGTCCCATATTGTAGACACTGTGCCCATCAAACCTCTATCTAGACTTCTCAACCTTGGCTTCTTTATATATTTCTTCCTTAAAGATTCCTTCCACCATTATTTTTTCCCATAGATCATCCTCCAAAGCAATCTTGCTCCCATTGCTATGTTCATTTGCCTTGGTTCTCGCATGCCAAGCCCCCCCTTCTCCTTTGAAGTTTTAATAGTGTTCCACTTCACCAAGTGAAGTTTTTTAGTGGAGGTCTTCCCCCCTTGCCAGAGGAATTTCCTAATCTCTTGACTTATGTTATTCATCACACCAATAGGAGCCAACAACAAGGAACTAGAGTAGATAGGATAGTATGAAAGAACATACTTGATTAGGGTATTTTTCCTGCTAAATTCAATTACCTCATTCCCCAAGAATGGATCTTGTCTTTTAACTTTTGAACTATGGGCTACCAATTTGTTGAATTAATTATTTTTAAGGAGATAGGGACTCCCATATATTTAAACGAAAACCATTCCATTTGAACTTTGAAACCAAGAACGCGGGAGATGTCATTTAGACCCCTAGGATTGCAATTCCATCCATAGAGGCAGGTTTTAGTAGAGTTTGCAAGGCCCCCTGAAGCCTTCAAGAAGAGGTTAAGTGTTTTCTTAAATATTTTGGTGATTTGGACTGAGGCACTACCCAATAGTATCGTGTCGTCTACAAACTGCACATGATTCACCGGTTGAACTCCTCTAGCAATGATGATACCAGGAATGTTACCCTCCAATAAAATCCTGTTGAGATTTCTAATCAGCGAATCTGCTACAAAAATATAGAGGAAATGGGATAGAGGACACCCCTGCTTAAAGCCATGAGAAATATTGAAAGAATCTATGGGGCGGGCGTTTACAAGAGGAGTTATCCAAGGATGACCAATACAGGATTTTACCCAATTAATAAAGGAAGGAGAGAATCCAAACTTACGTAAAACCAGATAAATAAATTCATGGTGAACTATGTCGAAGGCATTGGCTAGGTCAAGCTTTCTGGCCATTCCCACTTCCTTTCTTTTTTGACTTGAATGGATTGCCTCTTGAACCATTAAAATATTATAAAAAATATGTCTGCTTGCAATAAAATATCCCTGATTAGTAGATATGATCTTAGGAATTATTATTTTTATCCTGTGTGACATGATTTAATTCGTTATGATTTTGTAGGGGGAGTTGCAAAGAGAAATGGGCCTAAATCTATTTATGGAAGAAGGATTTCATTCTTTGGGAACTAGAGCAATGAAAGATGAATTATTGGCACCTCCAATTTTATCCTTGGAGTTTGTCCAAATGAGCATTCTAATAAGGTCCCTTTTGATAATGCTCTAACATCTTCTATAAAATTTGATAGGAAATCAATCCGGCCCCTGTGCTTTATCAGGGTGGAGTGACCAAACTGCTATGTATGATTCCTCTTCAAAAATTGGCAGACACAAGATATTGTTATATTCCTTGGAAATGAGAGAGGGGATTTCCTCACACATTTGATACATCTCTCTGAAGTCGACCTCTTCCTCATTATAAAGATTCTCAAAGAAAGTTTTTCCCAGTAGTTGATTATGTCATTTACCCCCTAGTGGTGTGTAGATGTCATAGAGGACCCATTATCCACCTAATTCTCCCTGCATGCATAATTTTAGGACCATTAGAGTCAGTTCCCTACATTTTAGGAGCCAACTCAATGATCTGGTTCAGTCCAGCTGAGTTCGCTGACTCTTGTGGGGGGTTTGTGCTCCGATTGCCACTATTTGTGATCTAATGCACCCTTTTCTAAGTGATTTGCATGAAAAACTCACTAATGCGCCCTTCTTGGTTAGTTAACTGACAGTAGCTTCAATTAATTGAGTTTTGGTTGAGTTGAGTTGAGTTTGGGTCTTCCGGAGCACTCCAGTGGTGACAATTCCTATGCTAGACAGACCGAGACTCGAATTCTCCAAGGATATTCGACTTCTCTCTATTGTAACATATTTTTGGCCTATATTGATTAATGGATAATGTTACACATTTATGCTTCCATATGAGTTCCAATGCATGATTAATTTTACTGCTCTTTTCACATCAATTTTCACCGTAATTCACCTTTTATGCTCATTCTTTCACTGTGAGGTATTCTCATCTCTATGATCTGTTGTGATTTAGAATTTTGCATTGAAAAGCACCGATGCATATATTGTTATAAATCATAGGGACTTTTAAGCTTTTTGTGGTGCCAGATGCATGTTGTTATTTAAAGGACCCAGTGCGTTGAGTGTTTGCACCAGTGTGCTTTAATCATTGAAGCACACCGATTAAAAAACCTTCACTAAAGCCTCCAACCGCTGAGATTTATTAGTTATGATAAATTTCCATAAAAATATCCGCTAAAATATTCGGTAACATTGGCAGAGGTTGTAGCGGAGTTTTTTTTAATTTTCACCAATCTTGTAACATTAAAAACCTTTGCTATAACCTTCGCTACAGGGCCTTTTCCTTAGTGTTTCTCCAGTTATATCCAAACTTCTAAGATCCAACACTCTTATTTCACCTCACATAAAAGTAATTAAACAACAAAATTCTTTATCATTTGTGGAATATACCGTCTATATGGTGTTTTTTCTTCTACAATAAAATGAATTGTAATCATTAAACTAGAATGTTCTATGAAACGTTTGTATATAAATTATAATTGGTGCTAACCACATTGTTGTAAAAGAAACGAATTGTACTAGTTAAACTAGAATGTTTGATGAAAAGTTTATATATAAAGTAACTAATACTAACCACATTAGTGTAAAAGAAACATGATAGATTTTATTATAGGAAACAATTAAAGACATGCTTCCTCGATGGAAAAAATATGGAAATGTTGTGGCATAGGTTACTAGGATCTTCATTCTTTCTTTGAAGCATTTGTGTGGTTGGTGTAGCTACCACACAGAATTTGTTCCATTTTGGCAACTTTGACTTTCCACCTTGCAATGTATCTATGTATGGTATAAGATGATCCTTGGAAAGTAGAAGTTGGAACTACTTGGAAACAATATCAGCTTCTAGATATTTTCTAACCTCTAGTATACCTTTACCTTCATTGTTTAAATAGACCCCCTCAAGGTATTTTTGAGCGAGAGCTTCTTTTATCGCAATCCAAATGTAATAGACAACTCTCTTCCAATTTGGTGAATTTCTCTTCCTACATTTTAATCTTATCTTGCAAGTATTGTACCGGGTTTCCATAATCCATGTTCAAAATCATGTTCTATCCAATCTTTTCATGACTTCATCTCTCTCTTTGATATCCTTTTTGAAGTGAGAAATCACTAGCGAGTCGATTAGGCTTAGCTTCCTAGATAATACATAGATGTATACATTTATGAAGGGAAATGTGGCATACAACATCATTACCAAATATATTTTCTAGAGATAAAGTAGCAAATGAATGGAATGAAAGTGTTGACCATCCTTAGTGGGGGGCCTATGTTTATGGGTAAGAAACATATGTGGCAAAGCATTCATGATGGTAAAGTATCCCTAGCAATAGGTTAGTGCAACATCAAACAAAACAGTGTCAAAAAATTAGTGTTAATTGCAAAGGTGGTGATTACAATGTTGGGTTACAAACAAGGACTAAGCACCCTCATTCATCCACTCAAGATGGTATGGATGAGGTTGGAAAGTTACAACCAAACCCAAGGAATTGACAAGGGTTGTAGAGAATAAGATTTTATTGGATACCATTTTCCATGATGAGCTTAGCGAGATGATCTTTAATATGACAATTTTGAGTAAAGAGAATGGGATGGGTGGGAGAGGTTATACATGTCATTAGAACGAGGTTTGGATTAGATGTAGTACGGTTACAACATTTGGAGGGGCAAGTTGGGTGTTAGCATCGAAAAATAATCTCTTGGTGGAGCATGGATGTTGTAAAGCATGACAATGTTGTGCCATGAGAGGATAACTTATGGAGTGTGCAATATTGAATGGTGAGGGGAGGGGGTGTAGAAACCATAGGAGAAGGCCTACCCATGGGAGATCTCTGTTGTGAAAGGGGGAACTGAGATGAAGAACAAAAGGGAATTTGTTGTTTTTCTAGTTTCTTTTCAACATCCAGAGCATGTTGAAAAGCTAATGAAAGATCAGATCTATGCACCAAAGCAACTTCATGATGCAGGGCAGAAGTAAACCATAATTTAATGTAATTATTAGCACATGTTCTAGATTTGAAATGGAGATCTACATTCAGAGTTTGTAAAATATTTCAATGTATGTTGAATTTTCTGAGTGGAAAGTTGATAGAGGTGAAGCAACAGTGGCTAGATGCTCTCACTATAGCCTGTTGGATAGAAACGCTCTCGAACTGCAATGTAGAATTGGTCCCAAGTATTGATGGCACTAGAGAGTTGACTAAGCCTGTCATTGACCTCTATGCAAAGGGATTCTTCAGTGGTACTCATATGTTTCACTTGATCCCACCATTGGGTATCTAATCCTTGTAGATGGAAGGATACCAAGGTGACTTTGTCTCTTTCTAGTAGTGTGGTCTAATGCTAGATATATGAATATAATGCTCCTATCAAAGCCTTGACGTGGTCACCATGAAAAGCAACAAAAAACTGTGGCAAGGTCAATTTAGGGTCACAACACAATCCAGAGGTTGGCTGAGACATGATCTTATTAAGCTTCATATATTGTATTTCTATAGCCAAATCATGTATCACTTGGGTGCGCTCTTGAAGAAGTTGATTCAGGTGTTGAATAATTTGTTGTTGCTGTTGGAAAATTTGCAACTATGCTTCTACAAGAGATACATCCTTGTGATTGGAGTTCTCAGTGGGAGGGCACACGAAAAATTACCAAATCTAAACTACTATTGTAGGAAATAGTTGTTCTTAAATATTGGGGGAGAGGATCCCTATTAGACTAGGGAGGCTTGTAGAAAAAGGGAATGGATCCCTGCCAAGTGCTTCAGGTCTAATGAAGAAGGGAGAGGATCACTTTATGCAGCTACAAAATCCGGCTATAATTCCAAGTTTATATATAAATAGAATAAAGAGTGAAAAATTGAAACTTCTATCAAATTTGAAGCCTCCCTCTTTAAATAGTAAGATCCTTCATTATATAGTTCAATCCAAAATGGGGACAATTAACTTTGATCATGTCAATGATTTTATTTAATATTAAAATCTAACTAGTAATTAAATATTCGTGGTAATTGTAATCTTCCACTTCTCCAATGTCTTTGTCTTGGGATCTATACCATCCTCGTCCATAGCTTTTCCTCGACCAAGTTTTTCTTGGAGTTCATTTCTCCCTCAACCCTCTACTTCAACTGCTTCTATTGCAACCATCCTCGGGAACTCTTTCCCACCAATTTTTAAGTTTAAATTGAATATCCTCTACTCCATTAGTATACATTCTAAATGACTTTTGTCCTTGTCATCAAGTGCAACCATTTGTGTGTGGACTTGGAGATATTGAAGCTCTTTATGAAGAGCTTCCATTTTGGACATGTCATTCCCTAAGATGACATATGGAGATTACATTTTTTGTACCCTATCATTTCTTTTTATCCATCTTTGATGTTAGTCTCATGTTTTTTATGTTTTTAGGAGCTCAACTAAGACAATTACTTATTATGATTGACTCTATTGTACGTTAATATAATAGTTGTGAATTCTTGGTGGCATCTAATACTTCATTGTTTTCTGGCTCTAGTTTTTCAGGCCAAATGTTGTTTATTCTTTTCTATTTCAAGATAAGTCATTTTGTGTTGCTTGATGATGCACAAAAGCATGACCATTTGTTTGTTTAATCTCTCTTTCTCTAGTTTAATTTTATCACCTAACCCACTTATGCCACAACAACACAACACAATTGCTTTGCATTGTAGATGGTTGCATGGGTTTCTTCTTCTAAAGAGGCCAACAATGAATGTCGTTATTTTTGGTTATTACTAATGATCATCCATCCATATGCATGTGGAGCCAATAAGAGAAGAGGATCAAGAAACCTGAGAATCCATTCAAGGTACGACAACAATGAGCTTGAGTATTCATTAAGGTACATGAGCAAGGAGCCTAAACATTCAACATATTGAATAATAATGCATTACCAAATCTCATAATGCTACGTTCTAGTTAACAAATTAATTATTTTCAAGATTTACATCTTCAACCTTTTCTTGCCACTAATAATACTAATTATATTGCTTATCTCACTCTCTCATATTCCTTGCCATAATATTATGTAACTTTATTGTTTATTCTACTTTTCTCTCTAATAGCATAATTATGCTCTAATACCCCTAGATGTTGAATTTTCCATTCCTCCCATATTTTATTAAATTGCGAGGAAGGTTTTTCTTCTTCAAAGGCCTTGAATGAACACCATGTTAATCACTATCACACTTGCATTACAATGAACTTGAAATATATTGTCGAAATCAAGTAATCCCAATACAAGTTCCAATGTAATTTTCTCTTTTATCGACTCAAAACTTCGTTGCACCAGTACGTTCTATTGGAATGCATGCATTTAAATACATTATATCATCGGTGTGCATATCTCATTGAATCTTATGATGAACTTTATGTAAAAATTTGCTATACCATAAATATTTCCCACCTACATGACACTCCAAGAAATGGACCAATCTTGTAATGGTTCACTTTCTTTGAATCCATCCACAATCCATCCTTAGAAAGCATAAACTCAAGGTATATCAACTCTTCCTTGAAGAAACACACTTCTTCAAGTTGATGCACAATTGGTCCTTTCTTAGTGGTTTAAGCACCATACATTGATGATCTAGGCACTCCTTTTTTCTCTTGATAAAATTAGAATGTAATCAAACAAGCTACTACAAACATACAAGTGTAGGGTTGATATAAATCTATCAACAATGTCATGTTGGACACATTGGTCAATACAAATGACATAACTAACCGCTCATACAAACAATCTATGATCTTGAATGTAGTCTTCAACTCATTTCCATCTCCTATCTTGATTTGGTGATATTTGTTCTTCAAATCTATCTTGGTGCAGTCTCTTGCACCATTCAAACTATCCATCAAATCATTCATTCCCTACAATGGGACCTTGTACATGATCATGATCTTGTTTGACACTTTGGATTTTATACACATCATTTACTATCCATCCTTCTTTGGCGTTATCAATGCAGGTGTTGTGCATGAGCTCACTCTGCTAATCAAACCCTTTAACAATAACTCCCATACTTATTAATTCAACTCTATGCTTTTCATTGCCTTCATCTATGCATTACTTGATTTGGTAATGTCATGCTTGATACCAAGTCTCCCATGAGTGATCTTCCTCTTCATGGTAATCCATTTGGCAAATTATTGCATGTTATGTTGTTGTATTCATAACAAGTTATACAACTTAATGAGAACTGTATACTCAAAACAAGAACTCTAGCCATAAAAACTCATATTTTTGCATAAAAGACACCAAAAAACAACCCTGAATAAAAAAAGTAGTGCTACCGATAGCACCGCTTTTTTTGTGGTTAAAAATATAGACATGAACCAAAACAATCCTTATTGTTCTTTACAAAAACCTTAAAATCAAACCCTGAATTGAAGACTAATGCTATCGTAGCACACTTTTTCAAAAAAATGGCATTATTATATCATTTTATCATAATTTAAAATTGTCATTATTAAATCTCTTAGTAACACTATATAAAACTTCACTTAGTTAAGCACAAATTATTCAAAAAATTATTTCACCATTCTTTCCATGTAAAATAAAAGTATTTCTAATAATATTCATAATAAAATAAATGAAATTAAAACAAAAATATTCAAAAAAATAATTTGTTTAAAATTTTATAAAACCTTTTAAAAAGAATCACTTTTAAAAAAATTCAAATAATTATAATTTTTTTTTAAATTATTAAAACTTAAAAAAAAAACCTACTCTAACCCCCGCACCCTCTCCCTCCTCCCCCATCCTCCTCCCTCTCCACCTCCCCTACCTCCCCTCCCTATCTCCCTGCTCCCCTCCCTCTCCCTCTCCCTCCCCATACCCCTCCCCCTTCAAGCTCTCCCCCTACCACTCCCCCTTTGCTAGCCCATGAGCAACCCTTTGGGTGCACAAGGGAGTGGTGCCACTGCCCCTGAATCGTTCCACCCCCTTGGGAGGCCTTTTGGGTGCACCAGGGAGCGGTGCAATCGGCCCTCATGCAATGGGAGCGAAAGGGGAGGGGAAGGAGAGAGGGAGGAAGACAGGGGACTGGAGGGAGGTAATGGGGGAGCGGAGGAGAGTAAGGGAATCGAAGAGGGCGGAGAATGGCGCAGCGAGGAGAGGGGAGAGGGGGTGGGGATTTTTTGGAATATATATATATATCTATATATATATAATTTTGTTTAGTTTTTGTTAAATATTTTTGTTTTGTAATTGTTTTTTATAAATTTTTATATTTTTTTTTACTTTTCAGAAAAAGAAAAAAAAATTAATCTGTTTTCTAATTTTATTTTTTTTCAATTTTTAATTTTTTACTTTCATGTGCCACATCCCTTTAGGCCGTGGGGAGGAGGAGCTTTGCTCCTCCCCTGGGCCCCCTTTGGGTATCAAAAGCACCACCCCAACGGGTAGCGCGATTATGAGGAAAATGTCAAACTTGACAAATTTTTGATAAGATATTTTTGTAATGTTTTTACTTTAAGATTTTATTTTTAGAATAAATATTATGCTTTTAATATGTTATTTAGAAATATACAGTATAATTTTTGTTCAGTTTATGTGAATCATCACTTTATGGAAAATAATGTTAAATAGTATCATTTTTATACATAAAATATCTGAAAATATGTTAAAATGATTTGAAATGTCTTTATTCTTTTTTTTTACGAATCTGCCCAAAAATTTATTTATTTAAGAAAAAATTTTAAAGAAAAAACTTCCAAAATGTATATATTTCTCATTCTAACTAGCTTCTAAATGTTAAAAAAATTCAAAAAATGTATATATATTTTCATTATAACTAGTTACTAAATGTAAAAGTTTGAGTAAAATTTGAAAAAACGCATTCAGCAAATAAACGTTATAGTTTTTTATGACCAGCAAGTTTCAAAATTGCAAAAAAATGGCTTGAAATGAAAAATGGTGCTACTAGTATACACACTTTTTGAAACGGAAGTAAAAACAACTACTAAAATTAACCCCCATAAAAACGAGAACAATGTCGGGTTCTCGTCAAGTTGTATAACTTGTTTCATATATGCATTGGTTGTCATGATTGGAATCAAATCTATCTTGTGAGCAATCTTCTTCTTCGATGGTGTTCAATTTGTCAAACAGTTTCATGCTATGTCATGTATTCATCTAAAATGTTCTTTTTTTCTACAATGATCTTCTCATCCTTGCTACAATCGATAGTCTCATCACATGCTCCAGCTTTCTTTGGTACAATAGCATAACATTGATTTATTTGTTTCATCATGCTAAAGAATTTAATTGCTAACAACAATACCTCTTTGGGATCTTTTTTGTTCGTGCTATTGGGCTCCAAGGTATGAGTACAAACCTAACAAAGTGAACGATCAATTTGAACTTGAACAATGAAAGGAATCACCTATTCAGAACTCAATACGAAAAAATTATGTTAGAGGCAAGCTAGCCTGCTAATAAGGCTTGTAGACACCACGGTACTCAACTTTTAAATCAAGCCCTAGAACAAGATGTATTTTAGTTGATGGGTGGAATCCGCTAGGAGGAAAGTGTTGAAAAACCCTTCCAACCAGCATTAAGAACATGCATATAGGACACACATAAGGTAACAAATATTGTAGAACTCCAAAGTACAAACATTCAAACTTGACTCAACTCTTTTGATTCAAACTTGTAAACATGTTTGACAAAACATAGGGATCCAAGATAAATACTAGGCTCCCAAACATAGCTACTCCAAGGTCAAATAACTCAAAGGAAACATATTAGAGTAGGACTCGAGACATTCTTGTGACGACTTTATTTTCTAACTCAACATAAAGCAAAGACATGACTCAATAACTTGGAAGTACCACCATCCATAAATAGAAAACCCTAATAACCTGAAAGCACATCCCAAACCTTAAACTTGACAAAATATGAAAGTCAACATTGAGAAATTAACCAAAAAGGTTCATAAGCAAATTTGAACTTTGAGCTAATGGAAAGGAAACCACAAAAACATGAATCAACCTTCCTAGTAGCTCAAAAAGGGAACAATTAAACTTGTTAACCTAGTAAAAAACTTTAAGTCACCAACACCATAGAAACAAGCAACCAAGCCTCCTGTCAATCCAAGTCCTCCACTTTAACTTGTCGCGTTTCTTCTTCTTTCTTCCCTACTACTCTTTCAATGGAATTCGACATAAATATAACATCTTCACTAAGCTCAATAATTCCATTAAAATCTTCTAGATTTGAATCACATATACTATTTGAAGAAAGAAGCATATCTTCCTTTGACTCAAGGTCCTCAACAATGTTGTCAACTATGTCTTTTGTTTCCTAATTACACTTGCTAAACAAAGGAGTGGAAGAAGGCATACTAGAAACATCATCACATACCATTTCTTCTACAAGATCAAAAGACAAGGTTGCTCTTTCATCATGCTCTTTCTCTAAATGGATCTCCTCAACATCAAAAACTTCATCACGCGGTTCCTATTCTATGCACTAAGAATCCCATGTATTTGCATAACATCTTCACAAAAACCATCAACTTGAACATGATTATCATTACAATAAATTTCTAAGCTCTCAACAAAACCATAAGTGTTTTCTAAACTTTCCTTACGCAATGTCACAGGGAATGTCTTGCATACTTTTCTCAAAAGGAAACCAAAACCATAATCAAAAGCATTAAAATACAAATCTAAAGCATAAACCTCTTCTTCTCTGAATAAGGCACCAGTACTTGCATATGCTTTAGCAAACCTATTATTAAATTCAAACGGTCTCGGATTAAGTTTTTAAGAATGTTAATGAAATCTTCCATCAAAGAACTATATTCTTCATCGCCCCATTTGGATCTAAAAACATGCACAAAGGTAGTTAAAGAAGATATACTCATAGTGGGTTGATCTCTAAACCATTCCCATGCATCCCCCTACAAGCTTTGGACAAACAATTTCATGATAACATCTTCATCCTCAACCTCAAAATATTCAAGTAAAATAGAAAAATTTAAGTACTTTTGAACAGTAATTGTCCAATCCCCTTCAAAGTGTGGAATAAACTTGTTGAACTTCTCAAGAAGGGAATTTTGCTGCCCTAGAATAGAAGTGAAACAGAAAGGCGCATATGCCATGGAAAAATTAGGAAAGACATCAACAAAATAATTTTAACAAAAAAAATTGTGAAAAGAAAACTAAAGACATAACATGAATTGTAATTTAAAAAATAGAAGAAAAGTTTCCTTACCGAAATCTCTATCTTAATACATGCAATTAGTTCCTACCTAATGGAGTTGCATGTATGATATAATAATGAAAATATCAACTACTCACCTAATATGTTTAGCTATACTACATATCAAAAAGTCCAAAAAGTCTGGCTAGCTCCTCGACAACATAGCCAAAATGGTATCACCCAAAAATTTATGCCTTGCAAAAGTTGAAGGGAGTTTGAAAACACTAGGAAATAAGCACAGACACCTAACTTACTTCCTTGCACTTTGAAGTTAGTACTTTTTAACTTCAAGGATGGTGTCCCTAAATGGTACTACCTGCAAATTCAAGAGTTTGTAGTAACACTTAAATCAAAGCAAATGCTTACTATTTTAAAATAAATGTAAAATTAATTATAAAAAACAAGCTATATCTGTCCTAAACATTGGAATTTTACAAAGAAAATGATGCAAAAAACTAGTCTAAATGATCAACATGAATTCCAATGCACATTTGTATGCAGAAAAATGATAAACTGAAGTGCAGAAATAGAAATTACAACAAGGTCATATAATTGTTTCGAGGCTACCTACACTAAATTAAATCATTGTTTTTTTAATCTTTTTTAGATTTTTTCAATGCATGGAAATCAAGAAAAATGTAAGGCTTCTCTCTATCTCTGTGATGAGGATGAAATTACATCAAGTTTACTATAATTCAACATAAAATTGAATATATATATGTGTGTGTGTGTGTGTGTGTGTGTGACCTAAGATGCACTATATGCCTAGAATGCCTAAGATGCACAATTTTTTAGATAAATAAGTGGCTTTGTTTTTATGTGAATAATTAAATAACTAGAACAAACAGACCAATGCCTTGTCGAGTCAAGAAGATGAAAAGAAGAAAGCAAGTAGGGAGGATGTAATTATTTGATTCCATGGGATACAATCCTTGGTTTTGAAAGAGAATATATCCTAGAGAGACTTGATGTCTATGCCATAAAAAACACAAAGTTGAAAACCAAAGATTTTCTAAAGGGGGGCTTGGACTCATCTAGAATGGCATACAACTTCCATGGGGACTATCAATTCACAAGGATACCAAATCCAAGTCTTTTCCCCTTACAGTGAAGAAAATGTTTCCTTTGCCATTAAAAAAAACATGTAGAACTAAAAACCAAAGATTTTCTTAAAATGGTTTGGCCTCATCAAGCATGACAGATAACTTCCATAGGGAATACCCATTCATCAAGATACCAAATTTGAAGTCCCCCACCTTACAATGAAAAACGGGCCCAGGAATCTTCCAAAATTTCCAAGTGCTTTTGGGAACAAAGGAGTCATCAATTTTGAACAATGTGGGGCTATGCAGGGTGTGAAAGTTTAGGTGCTCCACCTTGAACTGTTATTAGCTTTCACATGCAAGTTATTACATCGAGAGAAGCAATTTGCATTCCATATACCAATAATGAAGAGATTCTAGCATCCATCGTGTCTACAACATCAACATCATCGTATGCCAATGCAATATAATATTTTATACAAAACTAAAAATAAAGTAATAAAAAATTTAGTGTCGAGTATATGATATAGAAATCAAATCAAATCAACAATTCAAACAAGAGTAATTTGCTAGGCACCTTTTTAATATGTTTTTTATCAACCCACAATATCAACGGTGAGTTGTGTGATGCAAGCTTGGTGCACCCTTACAACACAAAAACCAATTAAAATTAGTGCACTGCCAAAAAATAATGCATTGTCAAATCCCATCATCTTCATGTTATTTCTTTTCAGAGTTTATAATTTCATCCTCTTCTTTCCTTTCCATGATAATAACAAAACTAATTATTGCTTATTCCGCTCTGTTATATTTCCTTTCCATCATACTCGCATTAATTTTATTGTTTATCCTAATTTGCTTATACTATAACAACCCTGTATATTAAGTGTATCTTGTTCTGCTAATGCTCTAATAACCCTAGATACTGAATTCCAATTGCTCGTTTCTGATACATTTCATTTGAGTGTGTCTCTTTGTCAACTTGATTAATTCAATATTTCCATTCTCTTATTTACAATCTAAACCATTTTTTAAAGGAATACATTTCATTTGAGCATGCCTCTCTGGCAACTTGATTAATTCAATATTCCCATTCTCTTATTTACAATCTAAACCATTTTTTGAAGGAAAATTTTTATGGGAAACCTTCAAATAACTTGTCTTAATCCATGGATGGAACTCGTGACATGTGATGTCCCAATGATAATCAAACCCATGATGTCCCAACTCCGAGAGGATCCATGGCTTGCTCCAAAACCACTAGTGCTAACCCACCCATGAGGCTATAATTCCATTGTCGAAAATCCCAGGTTTCTTGCGTGTCAGAGCTAAGTTTCCTAACCAAATTCCATGATCTAAACCTATATGTTCAAGGTGTACTCTACAGCCTGATGGAAGCTATGTTGTCACATCTAGTGCTAATATACTAAAATGGAAGATGTCTACTATGGAAAAAAATGGCTAACCAAAAATTACTAGCAAAAGGTCACACGTGGTTTCTTCCTTGATCATTTTGGTTATTTAACAAAGTCGGCATTAAGATGAATTTATCCATCTCTTCCCTCTAATTTACCCATATCTATAATCCCATGTTAAAGAAAATTGTTGATTTTGGAAATGGTTTCTCATGCATTCATTTTGTAAATGAAATATGTTTACTATAGTTCATTTTTTACTTCTTTTCTTGTATGATGAGTGGAATTGGGATAATATTTTAGGGCTTGTTCATATGGGATTTTGTTTGTATTTCATTGGAGAGCCATTCAACTTTAATCACCTAACCAGTCACTAAATACTGCAATAAACAGAGTTGGTTGCTTTTGAAACAATTGAGCACCACCCGGCCACATGAATTCATTCATGATAAGGGTGATTGTCGATCTATCTAACAAAAGAATTAATATCATTTGGCACATAGGAGTCACCTACTGTTGTGATAAAGAAAGAAGAATGATAATAAATTTGGAATGCTTTAACTAACTCACATTTTCCTTGAAAATACATTTAACTCTGAATTAGACTCATTATCTAGAATGTTGCAATGAAAAGTTTCTATATAAAGTAACTAGTAATCACAATTGTCAAAGAAACATGATAGGTTTTACTATAGAGAACAATTACAGAGATGATGCCTTAGATGGGAAAACATAGAGGTGATATTGCAAAGATTACCAATATTTTCATTCTTTCCTTGCAGCATTTTTGTAGTTGGCTTAGCTACCACATAGAGTTTGTTCCATTTTGGAAACTTCACTTATCACCTTGCTCTCTATATGTGCATGATATAATATGAACCTTGGCAAATGGATGTTGGAGCTCCTCAGCTTAAATATCAGTTTCTAGGAGATCTATGTCTTATGGTAGATTTTTATCTTCCTTGTTTGAACAACCCACCTCAAGGTCTTTTGAACAAGAGCTTATGTCATTGTCGTCCAAATGTAATAGAATATTGTCTTCCAATTTGGTTAATTTCTCATTATAATTTCTAATCATAACTTTCTAGGATTGTACATAGTTTCATACTTCTTCTGCAAACTAGTGTGGCCAATATTTTCATGATTTCATCTTTCTCTTTGATATCCTCAAAGTGGGAAATTTGCGGTGAAAGACTATATGATACTGGTTGTTGCTTTATTCTCAATAGAATGATTTCAAGTTTTGTTTTAGTTGATTCAAGATATGTGTAGGCCTAACTCATCTCAACTTTAATTCGTATTTGGTTGGATACAAAGCATGTGAAAGCAGTTGTTTTATGTTTAGCAATTTCATATGCCATGTTGGGTTTTTGGTTGAGAGGTAAAGTGATTTTCATAGCTTATTAAATCTGAAAATTTGAAGGTGTTGTTAGAATTTTGATACATCCAAGATGGTTATGTTAGATCTTCAAACAATTTATATATATTATCACAATAACCATATGCAATAGGATCACTAAAGTTACATTCTTCAACACTGCCTCTTAACAAGGAAGGTATTCTTACATCACGGTCATCACCACTAGACACGATCATCATCATAGTGGTCATCATCACTGGACATAATTATCATCATTGCTGCTGTAACTCTAACCATTGACTTGTGGCATCTCTCAAATCTATACATCAGAAGAAGTTCTATGGAGCGAGGCATTTTTCATGCTAGATGTAACCGTCTTTGCAATGCCAACCCTTTTTCATGCCGAATGCAAACCTCTACAATGCTAGTCCTTTTTCATGTTGGATGTAGCCATCTTTGCATTGCCAGACCGAGCAAGCCATCCGGTGGGTCCAACCCAAGAGCGTACATTACGTTGCATATCGCAACCACCTGCGTTACCTCACCACGTGTCCAGATCATCTCATGAGTGTAGCCTCCAAGACTTAATTACGTCGCATAACTCGTGACTACCTGCTACCACGTCACATATCAACATCGGGACAACACAACCTTGTGAGTGTATCCTAGGAGACTTCATTACATCACATAACCCGTGACTACCCGCTACCACATCACCCCATGTGGAGAACAGCCCAGGTCTGAAACCTGCGTCTTCGCACATGTGTGTTGTCCAACATAGCACTACAAATAGGAGACTCAATTACGTCCCACACAATGACTACCTACTACAACCTCTGAGGTGTATTCCGGGAGACTCAATTACGTCACATAACCCATCACTACCCGCTACAACCCCGTGAGTGTAGTCCAAGAGACTCAATTACATCACATAACCCGTGACTATCCGATACAACCTCACATCTCAAGTGGAGACATGCCCAGGAGACTCAATTTAGTCACATAACCCATGAATACCTGCGTCTCACGCGTACTATGTTACTCATACCTCCCTCTTTCGAAGAACCTTGATCTGGACCACTCCAAGCTTGTCCCTGAAGTACTTTTCTTGGTGTGAAAGTTGTTTGAGCTCCCGAATGTTCTATTTTTTAGGGGGGGCTTTCCCATGAGGTTTTCCCCATTTCCTTGTTTCATGGACAATTATGCTTTTTATCATTTATTTGATTGTATGGGTGACCTTTAGTCTCAATTTGTAGGGCCCAAGATGTCCAAGTTTGGATTAAGGGGGGATGTTAGGATAATTAATACTCCATCCTTGTCCTACTTAGCATTATTTTCTTTTTCCCAGTAGTTGATGATGTCATTTTTCCCCTAGTGGTGTGCAAATTTCATCTAGGACCCATTAGCCACCTAATGCTACCTGCATGCATAATTTTAGGACCACCAGAGTCAGTTCCCTACATTTTAGGAGTCAAGTCAATGATCTGGTTCAGTTCACCTGAGTTCATTGACTCTTGTGGGGGGTTTGTGCTCTGATTGCCACTGTTTGTGATCTAATGCACCCTTTTCTGAGTGATTTTCATGAAAAAATCACTAATGTTCCCTTCTTTGTCAGTTAACTGACAGTAGCTTCAGTTCATTGAGTTTTGGTTGAGTTGAGTTGAATTTGGGTCTTCTGGAGCACTCCAGTGCTGACAATTCCTATGCTAGACGAACTGAGACTCGAATTCTCCTAGTATATTTGAATTATCTCTATTGTAACATATTTGTGGACTATACTAATTAATGGATAATGTTACACATTTATGCTTCCATCTGAGTTCCAATGCATGATTAATTTTACTGCTCTTTTTCACTACAATTTTCACTGTAATTCACCTTTTCTGCTCATTCTTTCACTGTGAGGTATTCTCATCTCTATGATCTGTTGTGATTTAGAATTTCGCATTGACAAGCACCGATGCATATATTGTTATAAAGCACAAGGACTTTTAAGCTTTTGGTGGTGCTCAATGCATGTTGTTATTTAAAGGACCCCAATGTGCTTTAATCATTGAAGCGCACCGATGAAAAAACCTCCACTAAAGCCTCCAACCGCTCAGATTTCTTAGTTATAATAAATTTTCATAAAAATATCCGCTAAAACATTCGGTAACATTGGTGAATGTTGTAGCAGTTTTTTTTTTAATTTTGACCAATCTTGTAACATTAAAAACCTTTGTTATAACTTTCACTACAGGGCCTTTTCCTTATAGTGTTTCTCCATTTATATCTAAAATTCTAAGATCCAACACTCTTATTTCACTTCACATAAAAAATAAACAACAAAAGCCTTAATCAATTGTGGAACATTTATCTGGGTTGGCAGGTGCGGGAAGAGTCCTTCTTGACTCCGATGGAAACAAAAAGAAAGACTATGCCTGGGGAATTGGAAGGAGGACTAACAATGATGTGGAATGGCTCTCTTTGATCAAAGGAATGGAAATTGCCAGGAATGACGATGTCAGGGACCTAGTGGCCTTCAGAGACTCCATGCTAGTTATCAGGGAGGCCAGATCTTTGGCTATCAATCGCAGAAAACCAGTCTCCAAACTTCAACACCTCTTCACCTATGTGGCCAAAGAATTTAACTCCATTTCCTTTCTCCACATCTTGAGAATCAACAACAAGGAAGCAAACAGCATGGCAAACATTGGTGCTGGTCTGGATTGTGGTCTGGTGACCATTAATGGTCTCAAAATTATCATTAACTGGTTCCCTTAGTCCCCTCTCTAGTTTTCCCATGTTTCTTAAGACCCCTCTCATGGATTGGAACCACATTTCTCACCCCTCAAACTATAGAGTTGTTCAAATTTGCATTCGAAGTAATGGCAAGATTGCCTTGGGATCTCCTTCCCCGCATCGGTCTTCTCCCGCGTACTCCTAGAACACTTGGCACCCCCACCGATCTCATCCCACCTATCTCGCATGCATGCATTTATTATCACCACCCTCCGCCATGCCTTATATCACGCCACAAGGTGGTAAACTCGGCACTCTGCAATTTCAAATTGCTGAGAATTGGGTTCTTCGAGAGCGATACGTAGTTATTTGGGTTTGAAATTTGGGTCCTCACTGGTTAGGTATGGAGGATAAGGGTCTGAACCTTTCTTCTCTTCAGTGTCGCCACTGCGGGAAGAATATTCAAGACAATGCAGGGGGGGTTGGAATGAAGCGACACCTGTCATATTTCGACGTGGTTCAGGGGAAGGGAATGGGAAAGCTTGTGGTGGTTCGACACAGAATTTCCTTCGTGGTCTCACCAAGGTTGATGATCCTGGCAATGGTATAAATTGGGTTCCTCTTGAGCTAGGCTCCGGACAGAGAAATGGTGGTGTATTGCAGCCAACTGCTCGTGGACTCTTCAACGATCCTGGAAATGGAAAGAGTTGGACCCCTCTTGAATTGGGCACTAGCCAAAACCTGGGAGGGGTAGTGCAACACTCTGCTCGTGGGCACTCCAGCGAGCCTGGCAACAACAAGAATTGGGCCTCCCCCAAGGTTTGGATAGTGGGTTTATCAATTTCGAGTCTCCACATAGTTAGGATAGACCATCTTCAGAAGTCTTATATCACTTACTGGAGTTGGAGAGTCAAGTTCGATGGCTCATGGGAGAAAAATCCGAGCAGAAAAAATCTCTTTCTCACCTGGCCACCTTCGTACAGATCTCAACTTCTGAAATTCATAATGGCTGCAGCAAAATGAAGGAGTACTTTGATGTGCTTGTTGGAAAAATGGATAATGGCTGCCCTTGCTCAAGGGATATCAGCACTCAGATTAGCTCTCTACACAATAGTCTGAAAGTGGTCGAAGCAAAGCTCGACAGCATGAGGTTTGAATCTAGAGACAATCCTTCAGTCTTCCAAGGTAACAATGAGGAGAACGTCAAAACTATGAATGGCAGCAAGGAGAAAATCGGCCATCAGTGTTATGTCTGATATTCCATGGCTTTTCCAGAACTGTTTGGTTAAAGTCCTTTTGTAATGGCTCTAAGAAGCTAGTTAATTGTCTATCTACTCGATATGTATTTCTTTTGCTGTCTTCTGTTAGGGAAGTTTGTAAGGATCTATAGATGTAGTAGAATTAAGTGTGTGTATGAACTGCAAAGACGAGAAATGGATGAGCCTGCTATGACAGCTCTCCAATTTTGGGAACAGCCTTCCAGACTATATTTTGTAACTCTGCTTCTTCTCTTTTAATACAAAAGCTCGTCACTCGTTCTTGTAAAAAAAAAATTGTGGAACATTTATGTTGTGCAGGATGTAACTTTCTCCAATTTTGTCCAAACTTCTAAGATCCAACACTCTTATTTCACTTCACACAAAAGTAATTAAACAACAAAAGTCTTTATCATTTGTGGAATATACAGTCTATATCGTGCTTTTTCTTCTACAATAAAATGAATTCCAATAATTAAACTAGAATGTTCGATGAAAAGTTTGTATATAAGTATAATTGGTGCTAACCACATTATTGTAAAAGAAACGAATTGTACTAGTTAAACTAGAATGTTTGATGAAAAGTTTATATATAAAGTAACTAATACTAACCACATTAATGTAAAATAAACATGATAGATTTTATTATAGGGAACAATTAAAGACATGCTGCCTCAATGGAAAAAATATGGAAATGTTGTGGCATAGGTTACTAGGATCTTCATTCTTTCTTTGACACATTTTTGTGGTTGGTGTAGCTACCACACAGAATTTGTTCCATTTTGGAAACTTTGACTTGTCACATTGCAATGTATCTATGTATGGTGTAAGATGATCCTTGGCAAGTAGAAGTTGGAATTGCTTGGAAACAATATCAACTTCTAAAGATTTGCTAACCTCTAGTATACCTTTACCTTCACTGTTTGAACAGACCCCCTCAAGGTATTTTGAGCGAGAGCTTATTTTATCGCAATCCAAATGTAATAGACATATCTCTTCCAATTTGGTGAATTTCTCTTCCTACATTTTAATCTTATCTTGCAAGTATTATACCGGGTTTCCATAATCCATGTTCAAACTCTTGTTTTGTCAAATCTTTTGATGACTTCATCTCTCTCTTTGATATCCTTTTTGAAGTGAGCAATCACTAGCGAGTTGATTAGGATTAGCTTCCTAGATAATACATAGATGTAAACATTTATGAAGGGAAATGTGGCATACAACATCATTACCAAATATATTTTCTAGAGAGAAAGTAGAAAATGAGTGGAACGAAAGTGTTGACCATCCTTAGTGTGGGCCCTATGTTTTGGGGCAAGAAACATATGTGGAAAATAATTCATGATGGTAAAGAATCCCTAGCAATAAGTTAGTGCAACATCAAACAACATAGTGTCAAAATATGAGTGCTAATTGCAAAGGTGATGATTATAATGTTGGGTCACAAACAAGGACTAAGCACCCTCATTCATCCACTCAAGATGGTGTGGATGAGGGTGGAAAGTTACTATCAAACCCAAGTAATTGACAAGGGTTATAAAATAAGATTTTATTGGCTACCATTGTCCATGATGAGCTTAGCCATATGATATTTAATATGACAGTTTTGAGTAAAGAGAATGGGTTGGGTGGGAGAGGCTAAACATGTCATTAGAACGAGGTTTGGATCAGATGTAGTAGGGTTACAACATTTGGAGGGGAAAGTTGGGTGTTAGCATCGGAAAAAAAAAAATATCTTGGTAGAGCATGGATGTTGTAAATCATGACAATGTTGTGCCATGAGAGGATGACTTATGGAGTGTGCAATATTGAATGGTGATGGGAGTGGGTGCAAAAACCATAGGAGAAGGCCTACCCATGGGAGATATTTGTAGTGAAAGGGGGAACTGAGATGAAGAACAATAGGGAATTTGTTGTTTTTCTAGTTTCTTTTCAATATCCAGAGCATGTTGAAAATCCAATGAGAGATAAGATATATGCACCAAAGCAACTTCATGATGCAGGGCGAGAAGTAAACCATAATTTAATTTAATTATTAGCACATGTTCTAGATTTGAATTGGAGATCTACATTTGGAGTTTGCAAAATATGCCAATGTATTTTGAATTGTCTGAGTGGAAATTTGATAGAGGTGGAGCCAACGTGGCTAGATGCTCTCGATATAGCTTTTTGGATAGAAACACTCTCGAACTGCAATGCAAAATTGGTCCCAAGTATTGATGGCACTAGAGAGTTGACTAAGCCTCTCATTGACTTCTATGCAACGGGATTCTTCAGTGGTACTCATATGTTTCGCTTGATCCCCCCATTGGGTAGATAATCCTTGTAGATGGAAGGATACCAAGGTAACTTTGTCTCTTTCTAGTAGTGTGGTCTAATGCTAGATATATGAATATAATGCTCCTATCAAAGCCTTGAAGCCTTGACGTGGTCACCATGAAAAGCAACAAAAAACGATGGCAAGGTCAATTTAGGGCCACAACACAGTCTGGAGGTTGGCTAAGACATGGTCTTATTGAGCTTAATATATTGTATTTCTATATCCAAATCATGTATCACTTGGCTGCGCTCTTGAAGAAGTTGATTCAGGTGTTGAATAATTTGTTGTTGCCTTTGGAAAATTTGTAACTATGCTTCTACAAGGGAGACATCCTTGTGATTGGAGTTCTCGGTGGGAGGGCACACTCTAAATTACCAAATATAAACTACTATTGTAGGAAATAGTTGTTCTTAAATAGAGGGGGAGATGATCCCTATTAGACTAGGGAGGCTTGTAGAAAAAGGGAATGGGTCCTTGCCAAGCACTTGAGGTCTAATGAATAAGTGAGAGGATCACTTTATGCAGCTACAAAATCCAACTCTAATGCCAAGTGTATATATAAATAGAATAAAGAGTGAAAAAATGAAAGTTCTATCAAATCTGAAGCCTCCCTCTTTAAATAGTAAGAGCCTTCCTTATATAGGTCAATCCAAAATGGGGACGATTAAATTTGATCATGTCAATGATTTTATTTAATATTAAAAGCTAACTAGTAATTCAATATTCGTGGTAATTGTAATCTTCCACTTCTCCAATGTCTATGTCTTGGGATCTATACCATCCTCAGCCATAGCTTTTGCTCGACCAATTTTTTCTTGGAGTTCATTTCTCCCTCAACCCTCTACTTCAACTGCTTCTATTGCAACCATCCTCGGGAACTCTTTCCCACCAATTTTTAAGTTTAAATTGAATATCCTTTGCTCCTTTGGTAGACATTCTAAATTACTTTTGTCCTTGTCATCAAGTGCAACCATTTGTGTGTGGACTTGGATAGATTGAATCTCTTTATGAAGAGCTTCCATTTTGGACATGTCATGCCCTAAGATGAAATGTGGAGATTACATTTTTTGTACCCCATCATTTCATTTTCTCCATCTTTGATGTTAGTCTCATGTTTTTATGTTTTTCGGAGCTCAACTAAGACAACTCCTTATTATGATTGACTTTGTTGTACATTAATATAATAGTTGTGATTTATTGGTGGCATCTGATACTTCAATGTTTTTTGGCTCTAGTTTTTTAGGCCAATTGTTTTTTATTCTTTTCTATTTCAAGATAAGTCATTTTGTGTTGCTTGATGATGCACAAAAGCATGACCATTTGTTTGTTTAATCTCTCTCTCTCTCTCTCGTTTTATTTTCTCACCTAACCCACTTATGCCACAACAACACAACACAATTGCTTTGAATTGTAGATGGTTACATGGGTTTCTTCTTCTAAAGAGGCCAATAATGAATGGCATTGTTGTTGGTTATTAATAATGATCATCCATCCATATGCATGCGGATCCAATAAGAGAAGAGTATCAAGAAAAATGAGAATTCATTCAAGGTGCAACAACAAGGAGCTTGAGTATTCATTAAGGTACATGAGCAAGGAGCCTAAACATTCAACATACTGAATAATAATGCATTACCAAATCTCATAATGTTACGTTCTAGTTAACAAATTAATTATTTTCAAGGTTTACATATTCAACCTTTTCTTTCCACTAATAATAATAATTATATTGCTTATCTCGCTCTCTCATATTCCTTGCCATACTATTATGTAACTTTATTGTTTATTCTACTTTGCTCTCTAATAACGTAATTATGCTCTAATAACCCTAGATGTTGAATTTTCCATTCCTCCCATATTTTATTAAATTACGAGGAAGGTTTTTCTTCTTCAAAGGCCTTGAATGAACACCATGCTAATCACTATCACACTTGCATTACAATGAACTTGAAATATATTGTCGGAATCAAGTAACCCCAATACAAGTTCCAATGTAATTTTCTCTTTTAGCGACTCAATCCTTCGTTCCACCAGCACTTTCTATTGTAATCCATGCATTTAAATACATTATATCATCGGTGTGCATATCTCATTGAATCCTATGATGAAATTTATGTAAAAATTTGTTATACCATATTTCCTATCTTGATTTGGTGATATTTGTTCTTCAAATCTATCTTGGTGCAGCCTCTTGTGCCAATCAAACTATCCATCAAATCATTCATTCCCTACAATGGGAACTTGTACATGATCATGATCTTGTTTGACACTTTGGATCTTATACACATAATTTACTATTCATCCTTATTTGGCGTTATCAATGCAAGTGTTGTGCATGAGCTCACTCCGCTAATCAAACCCTTTAACAATAACTCGCATACTTATTAATTCAACTTTATGCTTTTCATGGGCTTCATCTATGCATTACTTGATTTGGTAATGTCATGCTTGATACCAAATCTCCCATGAGTGATCTTCCTCTTCATGGTAATCCATTTGGAAAATTCTTGCATACTATGTTGTTGTATTCATAACAAGTTATACAAATTGACAAGAACTTTATACTCAAAACGAAAACGCTAGCCATACAAACTCATATTTTTGCATAAAAGACACCAAAAAACAACCTCGAATCAAAAAGTGGTGCTACCGATAGCACCGCTTTTTTTGTGGTTAAAAATATAGATATGAACCAAAACAATCCTTATTGTTCTTTACAAAAACCTTAAAATCAAGCCCTAAATTGAAAAATAATGCTACCGTAGCACACTTTTTCAAAAAAATGGCATTATTATATCATTTTATCATAATTTAAAATTGTAATTATTAAATCTCTTAGTAACATTATATAAAACTTCACTTAGTTAAGCACAAATTATTCAAGAAATTATTTCACCATTCTTTCCATGTAAAATAAAAGTATTTCTAATAATATTCATAATCAAATAAATGAAATTAAAAAAAAAAACTATTCAAAAAAAATAATTTGTTTAAAATTTTATAAAACCTTTTTAAAAAAAATCACTTTTAAAAAAATTCAAATATTTAAAAAAAATTATAAAAACTTTTTTAAAAAATAATTATAAAAACTTTAAAAAAATATATTTTAAAAATAAATATAAAATTTAAAAAGAATTAAAAAAATAAAAACAAAAAACCTACTCTAACCCCCCGAACCTCACCCCCTCTCCCTCCTCCCCCATCCTCCACTCTCTCCACTTCCCCTACCTCCCCTCCCTGTCTCCCCCCTACCCTCCCCCTCCCCATGCCCCTCCCCCTTCGAGCTCTCCCTTTACCCCTCCCTCTCCGCTATCCCATTAGCAACCCTTTGGGCATACAAGGGAGCGACGCCACCGCCCCTGAATCGTGCCACCCCCTTGGGAGGCCTTTTGGGAACACGAGGGAGCGGCTCAAATGCCCCTCATGCGCCCAAAGGACCACCCATGGGATGGCAAAGGGGGACGAGTAGAGGGAGAGATCGGAGAGAGACAGGGACAGGGAGGTGGAGTGGGAGAGGAGGGGGAGGGGAAGGGGAGAGGGAGGAGGACGAGGGAGTGGAGGGAGGTGATGGGGGAGAGGGGGAGAGTAGGGAAATCGAAGAGGGCGGAGGATGGCAGAGAGGGGAGAGGAGAGGGGGGAGAGGGGGCGTGGATTTTTTTTGGTTTTTTTTTAATAATTTTTTTTTTTTAATTGTATTTTTTTCAGTTTTTAAATTTTGTTCTTTTGTTTTCTATAATTTTGTTTAACACTTGCATTTTTTAATAATAAAAAAATATTATTTTTTGTATAAATTTGAAATGTTAAATTTTGTTTAGTTTTTGTTACATATTTTTGTTTTGTAATTGTTTTTTATAAATTTTTATATTTGTTTTTACTTTTCAAAGAAAAAAAAAATTAATCTCTTTTCTCATTTTGTTTTTTTTTCAATTTTTAATTTTGTACTTTGATGTGCCACACCCCTTTGGGTCGTGGGGAGGAGGAGCTCTGCTCCTCCCCAGGGCCCCCTTTGGGTATCAAAAGCACCACCCCAACAGATGACACGATTCTGAGGAAAATGTCAAACTTGACAAATTTTTGATAAGATATTTTTGTAATGTTTTTACTTTAAGATTTTATTTTTAAAATAACTATTATGCTTTTAATATGTTATTTACAAATATACAGTATAATTTTGGTTCAATTTATGCGAATCATCACTTTATGGAAAATAATGTTAAATAGTATAATTTTTATACATAAAATATCTGAAAATATGTTAAAAATGATTTGAAATGTCTATTCTCTTTCTTTTTTTACAAATTTGCCCAAAAAATTACTTTTTTAAGAAAAAAGTTAAAAGAAAAAACTTCCAAAATGTATATATTTCTCATTCTAACTAGCTTCTAAATGTTAAAAAAAATAAAAAAATGTATATATTTTTTCATTATAACTAGTTACTAAATGTAAATCTTTTAGTAAAATTTGAAAAAACGCATTGGTAAATAAAAGTTATAGTTTTTTTATGACCAACAAGTTTCAAAATTGCAAAAAAAATGGCTCGAAATGAAAAATGGTGCTACTAGTATACACACTTTTTGAAACAGAAGTAAAAACATCTACTAAAATTAACCCCCATAAAAACAAGAACAATGTCGGGTTCTCGTCAAGTTGTATAACTTGTTTCATCTATGCATTGGTTTTCATGCTTGGAATCAAATCTATCCTGTGAGCAATATTATTCTTTGATGGTGTTCAATTTGTCAAACAGTTTCATTCTATGCCATGTATCCATCTAAAATGTTCTTTATTTCTAAAATGATCTTCTCATCCTTGCTACAATCGATAGTCTCATCACATGCTCCAACTTTCTTTGGTACAATAGCATAACATTGCTTTATTTGTTTCATCATGCTAAAGAATTTATCTGCTAACAACAATGCATCTTTGGGATCTTTTTTGTTCATGCTATTGGGCTCCAAGGTATGAGTACAAACCTAACAAAGCGAATGATCAATTTGAAGTTGAACAATGAAAGGAATCACCTATTCAGAACTCAATAAGAAAAAGCTATGTTAGAGGCGAGCTATCCAGCCAATAAGGCTTGCGGACACCACGGTACTCAACTTTTAAATCAACCCCTAGAACAAGATGTATTTTAGTTGATGGGTGGAATCCGCTAGGAGGAAAGTGTTGAAAAACCCTTCCAACCAGCATTAAGAAGGACAAATATAAGGTAAAAAATATTATAGAACTCCAAAGTACAAACATCCAAACTTGACTCAACTCTTTTGACTCAAACTTGTAAACATGACCGAAAAAACATAGGGATCCAAGATAAACACTAGGATCCCAAACATAGCTACTCCAAGGTCAAATAACTCAAAGGAAATATATTAGAATAGGACTCAAGACTTTCTTGTGACGACTTTATTTTTTGACTCAACATAAAGCAAAGACATGACTCAATAACTTGGAAGTACCACCATCCATAAATAGAAAACCCTAATAACCTGAAAGCACATCCCAAACCTTAAACTTGACAAAATATGAAAGTCGACATTGAGAAATTAACCAAAAAGGTTCATAAGCAAATTTGAACTTTGACCTAATGGAAAGGAAACCACAAAAACATGACTCAACCTTCCTAGTAGCTCAAAAAGGGAACAATTAAACTTGTTAACCTAGTCAAAAACTTAAGTCGCCAACACCATAGAAACAAGCAATCAAGCCTCCTATCAATCCAAGTCCTCCACTTTAACTTGTCGCATTTCTTCTTCTTTCTTCCCTACTACTATTTCAATGGAATTCAACATAAATATAACATCTTTACTAAGCTCAATAATTCCATTAAAATCTTCTAGATTTGAATCACATATACTATTTGAAGAAAGAAGCATATCTTCCATTGACTCAAGGTCCTCAACAACGTTGTAAACTATGTCTTTTGTTTCCTCATTACACTTGCTAAACAAAGGAGTGGAAGAAGGCATATTAGAAACATCATCACATACCATTTCTTCTACAAGATCAAAAGACAAGGTTGCTCTATCATCATGTTCTTTCTCTAAATGGTTCTCCTCAACATCAAAAACTTCATCACATGGTTCCTATTCTATGCACTAAGAATCCCATGTATTTGCATAACATCTTCACCAAAACCATCAACTTGAACATGATTATCATTACAATAAATTTCTAAGCTCTCAGCAAAACCAGAAGTGTTTTCTAAACTTTCCTTGTGCAATGTCATGGGGAATGTCTTGCATACTTTTCTCAAAAGGAAACCAAAAGCATTAAAATACAAATCTAAAGCATAAACCTCTTCTTCTCTAAATAAGGCACTAGTTCTTGCATATGCTTTAGCAAACCTATTATTAAACTCAAACGGTCTCTTATTAAGTTTTTAACAATGTTAATGAAATATTCCATCAAAGAATTATATTCTTCATCGCCCCATTTGGATCTAAAAACATGCACAAAGGTAGTGAAAGAAGATATACTCATAGTGGGTTGATCTCTAAACCATTCCCATGCATCCCCCTACAAGCTTTGGACAAACAATTTCATGATAACATCTCCATGCTCAACCTCAAAATATTCAAGGAAAATAGAAAACTTTAAGTACTCTCTAATAGTAATTGTCCCATCCCCTTCAAAGTGTGGAATAAACTTGCTAAACTTCTCAAGAAGGGCATTTTGATGCCCTATAATAGAAGTGAAAACGAGAGGTGCATATGCCATGGAAAAATTAGGAAAGACATCAACAAAATAAGTTTAACAAAAAAAATTGTGAAAAGAAAACTAAAGACAACATGAATTGTAATTTAAAAAATAGAAGAAAAGTTTCCTTACCGAAATCTCTATCTTAATACATGCAATTAGTTCCTACCTAATGGAGTTGCATGTTTGATATAATAATGCAAATATCAACTACTCACCTTAATATGTTTAGCTATACTACATATCAAAAAGTTTGGCTAGCTCCTTGACAACATATCCAAAATGGTATCACCTAAAAATCTATGCCTTGCAAAAGTTGAAGGGAGTTTGAAAACACTAGGAAATAAGCACAGTCGCCTAACTTACTTCCTTGCACTTTGAAGTTGGTGCTTGTTAACTTCAAGGAGGGCGTCCCTAAATGGTCCTACCTGCAAATTCAAGAGTTTGTAGTAACACTTAAAATCAAAGCAAATGCTTACTATTTTAAAATAAATGTAAAATTAATTATAAAAAACAAGCTATATCCGTCCTAAACATTGGAACTTTACAAAGAAAATGATGCAAAAAACTAGTCTAAATGATCAAAATGAATTCCAATGCACATTTGTATGCATAAAAATGATAAACTAAAGTGCGGAAATAGAAATTACAACAAGGTCATATAATTGTTTTGAGGCTATCTACACTAAATTAAATTTTTGTTTTTTTAATATTTTTTAGACTTTTTCAATGCATGGAAATCAAGAAAAATGTAAGGTTTCTCTCTATCTATGTGATGAGGATGAAATTACATCAAGTTTACTATAATTTAACAGAAAATTGAATATATATATGTGTGTGTGTGTGTGTGTGTGACCTAAGATGCACTATATGCCTAGAATGCCTAAGATGCACAATTTTTTAGGTAAATAAGTGGTTTTGTTTTTATATGAATAATTAAATAACTAGAACAAACAGACCAATGCCTCGTCAAGTCAAGAAGATGAAAAGAAGAAATCAAGTAGGGAGGATGTAATTATTTGAGTCCATGGGATCCAATCCTTGGTTTTGAAAGAGAATATATCCTAGAGAGACTTGATGTCTATGCCATAAAAACACATAGTTGAAAACAAAATATTTCATAAAGGGGGGCTTGGCCTCATCTAGAATGGCATACAACTTCCATGGGGACTATCAATTCACATGGATACCAAATCCAAATCTTTTCCCCTTACAGTGAAGAAAATGTTTCCTTTGCCATTAAAAAAAATATGTAGAACTAAAAACCAAAGATTTTCTTAAAATGGTTTGGCCTCATCAAGCATGAAAGATAACTTCCATACGTAATATCCATTCATCAATATACCAAATTTGAATTCCCCCACCTTACAATGAAGAACGGTCTCAGGAATCTTCCAAACTTTCCAACTGCTTTTAGGAACAAAGGAGTAATCAATTTTGAACAATGTGGAGCTATGCAGGGTTTGAAAGCTTAGGTGCTCCACCTTGAACTATTATTAGCTTTCACAGGCAAGTTATTACATCAAGAGAAGCAATTTGAATTCCATAGACCAATAATGAAGAGATTCTAACATCCATCATGTCTGCAACATCAACATCATCATATGCCAATGCAATATAATATTTTATACAAAACTAAAAATAAAGTAATAAAAAATTTAGTGTCGAGTATATGATATATAAATCAAATCAAATCAACAATTCAAAAAAGAGGAATTTGTTAGCCACCTTTTTAAGATGTTTTTTATCAACCCACAATATCAATGGTGAGTTGTGTGATACAAGCTTGCGTCACGCTTACAACACAAAAACAAAATAAAATTAATGCACTGCCAAAAAATAATGCATTGCCAAATCTCATCCTCTTCATTTTATTTATTTTCAGAGTTTATAATTTCATCCTCTTCTTTCCTTTCCATGATAATAACAAAACTAATTATTGCTTATTCCGCTCTATTATATTTCCTTGCCATCATAGTAGCACTAATTTTATTGTTTATCCTACTTTGCTAATACTATAACAACCCTGTATATTAAATGTATCTTGTTCTACTAATGCTCTAATAACCCTAGATACTGAATTCCAATTGCCCATTTCTGATACATTTCATTTTAGTCTGTCTCTTTGGAAACTTGATTAATTCAATATTTCCATTCTCTTATTTACAATCTAAACCATTTTTTAAAGGAATACATTTCATTTGAATACAATCTAAACCATTTTTTGAAGGAAAACGTTTATGGAAAACCTTCAAAGAACTCGTCGTAATCCATGGATGGAACCCGTGACCTGTGATGTGCCAATGATAATCAAATCCATGATGTCCCAACTCCGAGACTATCCATGGCTTGCTCCAAAACCACTAGTGCTAACCCACCCACGAGGCTATAATTCCATTGTCGAAAATCCCAGGTTTCTTGTGTGTCAGAGCTAATTTTCCTAACCAAATTCCACGATCTAAACCTATATGTTCAAGGTGTACTCTACAGCCCTAATGGAAGCTATGTTGTCACATCTAGTGCTAATATACTAAAATGGAATATGTCTACTATGGAAAAAAATGGCTAACCAAAAATTACTAGCAAAAGGTCACACGTGGTTTCTTCCTTGATCGTTTGGGGTATTTAACAAAGTCGGAATTAAGATGAATCTATACATCTCTTCCCTCTAAGTTACCCATATCTATAATCCCATGTTAAAGCAAATTGTTGATTTTGGCAATGGTTTCTTGTGCATTCATTTTGTAAATGAAATCTGTTTACCATAGTTCATGTTTTATTTATTTTCTTGTATGATGAATGGAATTGGGATAATATTTTAGGGCTTGTTCAGATGGGCTTTTGTTTGTATTTCATTGGAGATCCATTCAACTTTAATCACCTAACCAATCACTAAATACTGCAATAAACAGAGTTGCTTGCTTTTGAAACAATTGAGCACCACCTGGCCACACGAATTCAATCATGATAAGGGTGATTTTCGATCTATCTAACAAAAGACTTCATATCGTTTGGCACATAGGAGTCACCTACTGCTCTGATAAATAAATAAGATTGATAATAAATTTGGAATGCTTTAACTAACTCACATTTGCCTTAAAAATACATTTAACTATGAATTAGACTCATTATCTAGAATGTTGCAGTAAAAAGTTTATATATAAAGTAACTAGTAATCACAATTGTCAAAGAAACATGATAGGTTTTAGAATAGATAACAATTACAGAGATGACGCCTTAGATGGGAAAACATAGAGGTGATATTGCAAAGATTACCGAGATTTTCATTCTTTCCTTGCAGCATTTTTGTGGTTGGCTTAGCTACCACATAGAGTTTGTTCCATTTTGGAAACTTCACTTGTCACCTTGCGCTCTATATGTGCATGATATAAGATGAACCTTGGAAAATGGATGTTGGAGCTCCGCAGGTTAAATATCAGTTTCTAGAAGATCTATGTCTTACAGTAGAATTTTATCTTTGTTGTTTGAACAACCCACCTCAAGGTCTTTTGAACAATAGCTTCTTTCATTGTCGTCCAAATGTAATAGAATATTGTCTTCCAATTTGGTTAATTTCTCATTATAATTTCTAATAATAATTTGCTAGGATTGTACCTAGTTTCATACTTCTTCTGCAAACTAGTGTGGCCAATATTTTCATGATTTCATCTTTCTCTTTGATATCCTCGAAGTGGGAAATTTGCGGTGAAAGACTATATGATACTAGTTGTTGCTTTATTCTCAATAGAATGATTTCAAGTTTTGTTTTAGTTGATTCAATATCTATGTATGCCTAAATCATCTCAACTTTAATTTGTCTTTGGTTGGATACAAAGCATCTGAAACCAGTTCTTTTATGTTTAGCAATTTCCTATGCCATGTTGGGTTTTTGGTTGAGGGGTAAAGTGATTTTCATAGCTTATTAAATCTGAAAATTTGAAGGTGTTGTTAGAATTTTGATACTTACAGGATGGTTATGTTAGATCTTCAAACAATTTATACATATTATCACAATAACCATATGCAATAGGATCACTAAAAGATAGACAAGCACAACATACAAAAGAAACACAAATATTTACTCTGGGAAATCCCACTCACGGGAAAAACCCAGCAAAACTTCTTCAGTATAGATTCGTCACAAGTACAATGTAAAACTAGTACAATGAAGAGCTAAATCTCTTCCACAACTATCTCGAGAATATAAGATAGAAAAACCAAAGATAAGATGTCTTCACAATGCATCTACTCTTCTTCTCAACAAACTTGTCTTTCTCTCTCTTGTCATGCGAAATTGGTTGAGTGGCTTACCAAATGAGCTAGGCGCCACTCTATTTATACTAATCACAAACTGGCCTTTTACCTTACTGGTCCGACCTGACTTTCCCTAACTGGGCTGACTTGATCGGGGTAGTTTACCCACTTGGTCAACTTGTCTATTTTATATGATTTCTTTTATGGTTTTTACATAATCAAATACGATATGAATATTTCCCTAAGGAAGTACAATAAAAATACAATAAGAATATCTTCTAAAGTTAAATTCTTCAACACTCCCTCTTAACAAGGAAGGCATTCTTACAACACGGTCATCACCACTAGACACGATCATCATCATAGTGGTCATCATCACTGTTGCTGCAACTCTAACCTTTGACTTGTGACATCTCTCGAATCTATACATCAAAAGAAGTTCTACATAGCCGGGCCTTTTTTATGCTAGATGTAATTGTATTTGCAGTGCCAACCCTTTTTCATGATGGAATCAAACCTCTACAGTTTCAGTCCTTTTTCAAGCTGGATGTAGCCATCTATGCAGTACCATCCCGAGCAAGCCATCCGGTGGGTCCAACCCAGGAGCATACATTACGTTGCATATCGCAACCACCTGTGTTACCTCACCACGTGTCCAGATCATCTCGTGAGTGTAGCCTACGAGACTTAATTACGTCACATAACCTGTGGCTACCTGCTACCATGTCACATATCAACATCAAGACAACACAAACTTGTGAGTGTATCCTAGGAGACTTCGTTGCGTCAGATAACCCATGACTACCCACTACCATGTCACCCCATGTGGAGAACAACCCAGGTCTGAAACTTGTGACTTCGCACATGTGTGTTTTCCAACATAGCACTGCAGACAGGAGACTCAATTGCGTCCCACACAATGACTACCTACTACAAACGCTGAGGTGTAGTCTAGGAGACTCAATTACATCACATAACCCGTCACTACCCGCTACAACCCCGTGAGTGTAGTCCAGGAAAGTCAATTACATCACATAACCTGTGACTACCCGCTAAAACCTCACATCTCAAGTGGAGACATGCCCAGGAGACTCAATTTCGTCACATAACCCATGACTACATGCGTCTCACATGTACTGTGTTACTCATACCTCCCTCTTTCGAAGAACTTTGATCTGGACCACTCCAAGCTTGTCCCCGGAGTACTTAAAATTCACTCTTGACAAAGGCTTGGTTAACACATTAGCTATCTACTCCTTTGTCACTATATATTGGAGCCTCACTGCTCCTCTCTACACCATATCCCTAATATAGTGATACTTAATCTCAATATGCTTCGACTTGTCATGAAACATCGGGGTCTCGGAAAACTTCACATAACTCTGGTTGTCACAGAGAATACAAGTCGCCTCTAACTAGAAGATCGAACAAACCTGCAAGCAGCTTCTGAAGCCACACTGCATCACAGCTTGCCAAACAAGCTGCCATATACTATGCTTTAGCTGTACTGAGTGCCACACTCATATGATTCCTACTGAACCATGAGATCATACCAGATCCCAAATTGAAGCAACACCCTGATGTGCTCTTTCTATCTGGGACACCATTGGCCCAATCCGCATCAACATAACCCTACAAGTTAATCTTCTAATCTGACGCATATCTGAGGCCATAATCAACAGTACCCATCAGGTACCTCAACACATGTTTTTTCGCAATCAGGTAAACACGTCTTGGCTCTACCATGTACTGACTTAGTGTTTTCACCACAAAGCATAAATCCGGCCTCATGTTCGTTAGATACATCAACGAACCAATCATCTGCTTGTATACTGTGGCATCCACCATCTTTGAAGAAGTATCACATTTCAACTTCATATTTGATGCCACTGGTGTGGCCATGGCCTTACAATCCATCATCCTAGATCTCTTCAAGATCTCTACCGCATTTTTTCCTTTACTCAAGAAAAGTTCTTCTGGATTCTGCCACACCACTTCCTGGGTGCATGTTTCAAACTATACAAGGCCTTCTTTAATTTGCATAGATGAGTTTGCATGTCATGTGTCTTAAATCCTAGTGGTTTCTCCACATATACTTCTTCTTCTACCGCACCATTCAGGAAAACAATCTTCACGCCCATCTGGTGTACCTTTCACATCATCACTACAACTATCGCAAGTATAGCTCTAATTGAAGTGTATCTTGCTACAGGAGCACACGTCTCGTCACAAACGACTCCCTCTTTCTGAAAGAAACCATGAACCTTACCTTGTACTTCTGTAGTATGCTTGATTTTTTAAATTTGCTTGAACCTTCATCACTTGTTCTCTGGAACAAGTCTCATCATCCTTCTCTTGTAGGTCATAGCACACGATCTTTCCTACAAGTCAAATTTAGTCATATGATTAGTACCATTCCATGTAATGGAAACTTCTTATGCATAATGCACACAATCATGTAACTAATGCATCTTAGCCAACGCTTCAGCACAACACTTGAATCCATATCCCATATACACACAACAACTATGTAGATGTCTTCCATCTCTACCAGAACATACTATTAAGAGCGCGCACTTCTCTTAACATGTTAGCAAAGAGGTTTCATCCTAGACTAGCTCCATCAAGGGATCATGGGATACTGTGCAGCACTATAGACCACTTACCCATAACATGCACTACATGATCCTACTGCTAGTCAATCTTAATCATATAGGTGCATAAAAAAAAATTGTATCACAGATCTACATGTAACTATTATGAGCAATATCCTTCAAAATAATCAGGAATTCAAATGACAATAAAAACTTATCTTTCATGTGTTTTGTAGTCTCCCTCTTGATTTATGCCTCCTTGCAGAAGTTGTTGGAGTTTCTAGAAGCGTACTCTACTCCATCATATAATCCTGAAGACCTCCATATTCTTCTTCGTTCAGTTTGGAACTTTTTGAAGTCTTCATCCTTGGTCCTCATGTACTATATTCAAGATCTCATTTTGCTTGGAAACAGATTCTTCACATTCTTGACATACACCACCATGTTTTGTCTGGATCTTGGGTAGGCAATTTTCCTTACGATCGATTAAGCCTTGTATATATATGCAAACCTTTTGTGCCATAGTTCACTTGGTTCCGTAGTGTCATGAACCAATGCTTGATCTGGTTGGCATTTTCATTTGTACAAGCCTCCCTCTTGCTCTCCAACTACTACTGTATCATCAAGTTCAAGACATATTCTTCATCACTTGAATAATTTTCCCTTGCTTTCGCCTTAACTGGTTCATCATCTTCTACAGCATGAGCATGATGCCTCTTCTTATTTCCTTTCTTATTGTTGCCTTTTTTCTTTGGGCAATTTCTTGCAACGTGTCCCATTTCATCGCAATTGTAACATTTGAAGTTTGAGTAGTCTCTGGGAGGTCTTTGATTCTTGTGGTATCTTCTAGATTTGAGAGAGTGATCTTCTTTCTTTCTCCCCTTTGCATGAGTTTCCAAGGCTTGGTTATCATCTTCTCCTATCTTTTATTCTCTGGAAACAATTTTGGTTTCTACCTGAGCACAAGTTTCCCAAAGCATACTAAAATTGATGAGCTTCCTTCTTGAACATATTCCTTGAATGAATTCTTCCCATGATCTTGGGAGACCATTCAATGTAGTCATCACCAATTATGCACTTTCAACATGATCTATAATAGCTTCCAGTTGTTTTTTTATTTAGGAGACTCTTGTGAAATAAGATTGAATACTTTCTGAGCTCTGCATCTTCACACCCTTGAATTGAGTTCTCCAGGTCATCTTCCTGTTAATGTTCTTCCCTTCGAATAATCTCTTCAATGCATCGAACATATCTTTAGGAGTATTCAAAGATGAGATATGGGATATCAAGTGATCCTTGATGGAGTCAACAATGATCCTCTTGGTCTTAACCAAGTTCTTCTTGTGTTTGGCTTTGTCTTCATCTCCCTCTGGCTCTGCAACTTCCTCTTTGACATAGTTTTCCAGTGCATTCTCTTCTAGAATGAGCATCACTCTATACTTTCAGGCATGGAAATTATCTGCTCCTTCAAGCTTATCCTCAAGCTTGGTATTTTTTGTCACCTTGATAAAATGAGAACCTCAAATGGAAATAAATATAATAGTACTTACCAATCAAGATGTTCCAACCAAGTGCTTGTTAAATATACAGCATTATGAGACATTATCCAAACCAATCTTGTGTAGCCAAGATTGATCCTCCTGTATAGAGGTGAGCACTTTGATTGCCTTTTGTGTAAAGGTTATTCCTCCCGTATAGGGGTACTTCATCAAAGTAATGATGTTGTAAAGTCTTGTTGGACAAGACTCTGGACTTGTGTGTCAAGTCATGATTATCATGTGAACCTTTTGTATAAAGGTATACATGAGATGGACCTCCCATACAGAGGTGGACCTTCCGTATAAAGGTCATGCTTTACTTGTTAAAATCATTTAATGTTGTGTGATGTATTATTAACCATGATCATCGGTTGCTATTAAGTCTCCTTTAGAGATTGATCACCTCTAAAGTGAATTACTTTAGCATATGATCATTTGGTCTGGAATAATATAATATGATCATAGCATCCGAAAATTCTTCTTAGTATAATGTAATGTGATGGATAATTAAAGTTAGCACATATTGACCATGCAGTAAGAGATAAAGAAATAAAAGATAAAGCATAAAGATCAAGAGAATTCGAAATTGCCCATGCAGACACTTCAGTTAAGTATCAATGTATGCCTCAATCAATGCTTCAGTTAAAGCATCAGTTAAAAATATGCCTCAGTTAACTAAAGAACTCATAGTGGTCACTTCAATCAAATCAATCTGCATGATTTCAGTTAACTAAGTGTTAAATAAGGACTAGTTAACTAAAGTGTTTTCACTTTAGTTAAACTAAAAGATGACACTTTAGTTAAAGAGAGTTAACTAAGTGACAACAAAGAATATCTAGTTAACTAAGTGTGATTGCATGAAAACACTTATGTTAAACTAAAAGATGACATGTGAGTTGCGACACTTAAGTTAGCCACCTAACTAAGTGGGCAAGCTTTCAGTTAAGAGGCAATTTCATCCTAAGTGACAACTCAATGAGATAAAGCACTGCATGAGAAGTGGGGCGCACTTTTGCATGCAAGATTGATACATCCAGTTTGAGGGCAAGTTCATCCTGAAGTTAGAAGATAAAAATAGAAGAGAAGAATGTATAAATATGTTATACAGGATTGATGAATCCAATGTGAAGCGAATTCTCTTCTCCATTGAAGGCAAGGCGCTTCTCTTTGTGGAGGGTATTGTTTGTGCTTGTTATTGTTGCACTGGGCACACATCCGATTGATCTCTCTTCTATATTACTTATGTATCTTCATCAAGAGTGTTTGGTGATCTCTTATCTTCCGAAAGCAATTTGCTATGTTGTAAAAGAAAGCATTTTCTGCTATCCATTATATTATACTGAGAAGAATTGTTGAGGTTTTTGTTCTCATAATTTTGAGGATTTTCCCCAAGGTATATCTTGTGTTATGGTTATATAAATTTCATGGATTGAATTGTCTCATTGCTTCAAGTCTCTACGTCTAAAAGAATTAAAATCAAAGCTCAACCAAATTTCAACATGGTATCAGAGCTTAAGGCGTAAAGGAGCTCAATTTTGCATCCTAGCTATAGCCTATGTTGATTCTGAGAAGTTGAGCACAAGATTTGAAGACTATGGCATCAATATCTATACAACCGGAAGATCGTCTTGAGGGAACTTCAAACTTTAACACTTGGAAGGCTAGGATTCTCAACATTCTAGAGGAACATGACTTAGATGGCTATGTATCCACTGTGGTGGAGGATCCTACATCTAATGCAGGGCGCATCACTTCAAGAAGAATCAAGCTAAGGCCAAATGGATCATCTATGATTCAATGAAAAATAACTTGATGCCCTTGATCACATCGCTAAAGACCGCGAAATAATGTTACGATACATTGACTAATCTATATGAGAAGAAGGCCTCGAGTCAAAAGAGAGAATCGAAGAATAAGCTTTGAATCTCAAAGATGGAGTCTCATTGGCCTCCTTCTTCTCCAAGATCTCTCGGATAAAAGATCAGTTGTTAGTATTAGAGTAATGGTGGATGAAGATGATCTTCTCCAAACCGCTATTGATGGTCTCTCGTCATCATGCAAGACTTTATTAGCTGCGGTAAATGGACGAGAGGTACAACCTAAATTCCAAAGTTTGTGGCATGACTACCTCCAAAAGAAGAGGCGAATCCAGAACAAGTCTATGTGCATCAAAGAAGAAAATCTTGCCCTCACGGCAAGAATGAAGAACGGAAAGAAACCCTTCTTCCAAAATTTCTCTCATCCAAAGAAGGAGGAGTTCAACAGAGACTTTGACAAGTCAAAAGCTAGATGCTTCAATTGCAACAAGAAAGGCCATTTCTCAAGAGACTGTAGAGCATCTGAAGAAAAGGATACAAGAAGGGAGTATTATCTCGTCTCATCCCTTTCGAGATCTGTCATCAAAAATGTAGACACGTGGTTGATTGATAGTGGTGCATCCAAACATAAGACTGGTTACAAGAGTGGAGGACATTCTACATTCTATATGTTCCAGTGATATTCTACATATGGAGGATATTCTATATGTTCCAGGCTTGAAAAAAACCTCCTCTCAATTTCGGTTCTTGAAGACAAAGGCTTCTGAGTTATCTTCATGGATAACAAAGCACTTTTATGGCCGAAGAACAAAAGCCTAGAATCTGTTGTTGTGATTGGAGTGCAAGAGGGAGGACTCTACAAGGTACCCGAGAAGTATATTCAACTATGATTCACCACAGTATCAGTCCATGCGAGCTATAGCATCGAAGGCTTGGACATCTACACTACAAAGCACTACCAAGACTTCAAAAGATGGTAAAAGGTATGCCCGTATTTGATTTTGAGCATGATAGTGTATGTCAAGGTTGGGAAGAATGTTAAGAAAAAAAATTCTAGCAGTACTTATAGATCTAAATGTATTTTAGATTTAATACATTCTGATGTATGCGGTCCCATATCATCCTCCTCCCTGAGTGGCTTATTATATTATGTACTGTTCATAGATGATTTTTCTAGGAAGTCATGGATTTATTTCATTAAGGCTAAAAGTGAAATTGTTAGCAAATTTAAAGAGTTTAAAGCCTTAGTTGAAAATCAGAAACAAAAACACATCCGTGCACTAAGGTATGATAATGGAGGTGAATTTGATTCACATGCATTTAATGAGCTATGTAGTTATACAGGAATATGTAGAGAGTTAACAGTACCTTACAACCCTAGAGAGTTAATAGTACCTTACAACCCTGAGCAAAATGGGGTTGTCGAAAGGAAGAATAGAACCATATGTGAGGATGCAAAAGCCATAATGCATGATCAAGACCTGTCTACCTCATTATGGGCATAGGCCACCAATACAATAGTATATATCAAGAATAGAGTCCTCATGCCATTTTGGATGAGAAGACACCTCAAGAAGTGTTCACTAGTGAAAAACCAGATATTGCACACATGAAGATCTTTGGGAGTCATGTATACATTCATGTGTCGAAAGAAAGGAGGACAAAGATGGACATAAGCCACCTGTACAACTGTGTACATCTAGAATCGAAACTCGCATGCCATTCAAGAAGAGAAGACACCAGAAAAGTGTTTACCGGTGAGAAGCCAGACATCTCACACTTGAGGATCTTAGGGAGCCCAGTATACATTCATGTACCGAAAAAAAAGAGAACAAAGATGGAGTCTTCTGGAAAGAAAGGCACCTTTGTGGGTTATAGCAAGTCATCCAAAGCATACCGAATATATGTACCTAGTGAGAGACACAAAGATGGAGTCTTCTGGAAAGAAAGGCACCTTTGTGGGTTATAGCAAGTCATCCAAAGCATACCGAATATATGTACCTAGTGAGAGACACGTTGAAGTCAGCCAATATGTTACCTTCCATGAGGAAGTTGCTTTCAAAATATCGAAAGAGATTCAATGTGATTCAAAGATGGAGGATCCTGAGTCTGATTCTCCCCCTTTAGAGTTTGAGAGGGAGAAACCAGAAGATGCTTCAGATTCACTAGCTCCTGAAGAACTAGTAGAACTGGTTGAGAGGTTACATGGTGTACCTCCCGCTAAAAGAAGATATGCTTGGTGCCGAGACATCTCACAAAATGCAGAGAAACATGGAGCACCAACAGGCTCATCTAGAAAGCACAAGAAACCTTACAGGTATTCAGGGTATGTTGCACTGATGAGCCACATCAATGATTTAGAACCATCCTCATATGAAGAAGTTGCGAAGCGGCAAGTTTGGAAAAATGCAATCACAGAAGATTACAACTCTATAATGAAGAATAATGTTTGGGAGGTTGTTCCCAAACCTAATGGGAATTCCATTGGGAATTCTAGATGGCTTTACAAGATAAAGCATGCAGCGGATGGTAGCATTGAGAAGTATAAAGCTAGATTTGTTGCCAGAGGTTTCTCTCAAAAAGAAGGCATCGATTATAATGACACATTTTCCCTTGTTGCAAGGTACACCACAATCTGAGCAATGATTGCACTTGCATCTGTTCTAGCATGGAAACTTCACCAGATGGATGTGGAGACAGCCTTCCTCAATAGTGAGATTGAGGAAAGGTTTATATTTAGCAGCCTAAAGGATTTGTGGTGCATGGGAAGGAGTCTCATGTTTGCAAGCTAAAGAAAGCTCTATATAGGATTAAGCAAGCCCCCAAGGCTTGGTACTCCAGAATTGATAGCTACCTTCAGAAACTGGGTTTCAGTAAGAGTGAAGTTGATCCAAATTTGTACTTCAAAGTAGTAAAGAACCAACCGTTAATATTGGTTCTATATGTTGATGATTTGTTTCTCACTTAAGAGAAACATCTGATTGGTTGGAGCAAGAGGGTGCTCACCTCAGAGTTCGAGATGAAATACTTAGGTCTAATGCACTACTTTTTGTGTTGAATCAATTAGCAAATGCTCTTTTATTATATAAGACATAGTTTCTCCTTATTCAATTTGTTATTATGATCTCTTTCTGAATTTATTTAATGTTTATGAATTAAAAATTTCCAACAACGATCTATTAATTATTAGTCAAAGATAAACAATATACACAATGGAACACAAAGCTCTTAGTTTTTGTATTTTTGCTTCCCATTGCTCCTTTTTGAAACAATTACTAATTTTTTCAATACACTATTAACCTTGTGATTGTTGTCTTACAATATGTAGAGTGAAATTTGAACAAGTATGAAATGGTACCTTTATCATTTATAAAGTGAGACCACATTTTATTTTATGGTTCATCATTTCCTTCTACTTGTAGTGGAGATTTTATGCTTGGGGGGCAGTTTATACACTTTGTTGGATAGACTCTTTCCTATTGCAACAATGTAGTTATTTAAGGTTTTATTATTTGTGTTCTAAATAAAATCATAATTTTTGAACCTTCGTATAAATTATCATGAAGATGTATTAAAGGCTTTCTCGTAGAGCTTTCTCATTTCCCTATCGTAGATGTTAAAAATAAGATGATAGTGTAATCCTAGCTTCTCATTTTCTTTTCTTTTTAGGGTTGATTATAAGATTTTATTGCAAGAACAACGTGTTTTTAGTTGAGTCACAATTGTAATATTTTGTTTCCTCTCATTGCATTTGTGTATTTTATGGTGTTATTCTTTAAAAAAAGACAAATGTGTATTTCCATCAAATGTGAGGTTATTGTGAGAATTTCCAAATGCAATTTGATCAATGTTATTGGCAACCTTTGTGATTCTTAGTTTGAAAGTTTGTTTACAACCATGGTCTGGTGTCTTAAAATTGGAGGTGAAATGTTGCATGAGAGACATAAAAAAGTAAAATATTGTCTTCAACACTGAAGAATTGAGTTTAGATTTATATTCTTTAATTATATAGATAGTTTGCTTTGGATTTTAATTTTCAAACTTCAAGCTATTTGCCTACTTAACTACTTTAGCTATTAAGGATGACTTTGTGGAAAAGTTTGAAGGGCATGATTTTACGAGAACAAAAAAATATATGTAAGTTATGGCATAGAAAATGTTTTGTGATTTATTTGGTTAATATGAAATCTTGATTTATCTATTAAGGATGACTTCGTGGAAAATTTTGAAGGATATGATTTTACGAGAACAAAAAATAATATGTAAGTTATGGCATAGAAAATGTTTTGTGACCTTCATGATTTTGCGAGAACAAAAAATAATATGTAAGTTATGGCATAGAAAATGTTTTGTGATTTATTTGGTTAATATGAAATCTTGATTGGGCATGATTTTACGAGAACGAAAAATAATATGTAAGTTTTGGCATAGAAAATGTTTCATGATTTATTTGGTTAATATGAAATTTTGATTGGCTCAATAGAAGGGTGATGTGCACGACTCTTGTGCATTATCTTAAAAATTCCTTATTATTCCTATTTGTTTGTTGAAAATCGATGCCTCAATACTCCTGACTCTCTTCTATTTGGTTAATCAAGCATTATTTTCCCACTACTCCATCCACAAGAACAATTATAGAGAGATTCACCCCCTACTCCAAAAGACTGTCCCCCACATAAGTGATTGTGTTGCTTAGTGACATATTTTGAGTATTGGCAATGTCTTTTTTTCGACAAGAACAATTAGAGAGATATATTCACCCATTACTCCAAAAACCTGCGTCCCACTTAAGTGATTGTGTTGCTTAGAGGCATATTCCTGAGTATTGGCAATGTCTTTATTTTTTCTCAAAATCAATATCATAACTAGACTTCTAAGAAACAACAAAAATTTATCCAGCCATGGATTGCATTGTCTAAAATGAGAGAGAGATAAAATGACAATATGATAACTAGAGTTCTAAGAAACAACAAAACTTTATCCAACCATGAATTGCGGTGTCTATGCTTATTGCCTATTTTGTTCAAAAAAAACTATAACTATAAATCCTAATAAACTATCCACATATCAAAATACAATGTCACTACATGTGACCTATTAACCTGTAGTAAAAACATGTATGTGGTGGGATTTCTCCACTGTAATGTCTTCAAGCCCTAGACTTTCTATTCCTTGCTCCACGTGATAATTTCTCCAGTTCCTTGTCAAGTTGTTATACCATAATATCTTCGACCAAAATCTCCTTTACTTAGCTCATGAATACAGATGGATGCCCCACTAGTGATTGTAATCTATGGGAGGAGCCCCAAAATGATGTTATATTTCATATCCATGTCACATGTTGGCTTATGAATTCTCTATTTTCACTCACTGATTTCTGCTGAAGCGATCGTCCTACTTCTTTAATGGACTCTTCATCTAAGTACTTAGATAAGAAATTGCCTTAAAAAATAGAATAAAAAAAATTCTTAAGCTAAAGGAAATTAAAAAAAATAAAAACTTAAACTAAAGGAAAGTAGTGAACCCATCCTCCACAACCCTAAACCACCACTTGTTATGCCCTTTCCTCAACTCATCAACCCTAAAACATACTTAATTTTCATATTTTTATTTGCAACATGGAGGGAGAAACAACCCAGCAATGAAGAAAAAGATTTGGGCTTTTGGTGTCTTTTTTCTTACAGAAAATTTCATGTACAGTGTATCCATTTGGATCGAATGTGATTGTATTGAACAAGGATGTGATATGTTTGTTAACTTTTGGGGTTACTCCAAAAGGTTTCTCACCTTTGCTAGGAGAACGCTATGTCTCCAAGCCCCTTAATGATGCTTTCATGGACATATCGATGGCCAAAAGTTTAGGAATATGTTGAAAGGTGTCTACATACCAAGATGAGCACTATGCACTTAGCCCTTGGAGCTTGGGACAAGGTGATATATAGCTTGTAGGTTGGACACTTGACTTCAAGACAATTGAAGAAAACATGCCAACTTGGACAAGGAGCCACCCCAAAAGTGCTTTCACCTTGTTAAGAGTCTACTATGTCTACTAGCCCCTTAATGATGCTTCTTGGACATATGTATGGCCAAGTCTAAGAATATGCTTAACCTTGGTTAGTGTGTTGGTATGGCGCTCTTACCTAGGAGGTTGATACCCTAGTCGATTTGTTGAGTAACTCATTGGGTTCACACAATGGGGGCATCTTGCTCCACTAGGAGAGGTGTCTACATACCAAGATGAGCACTAAGCACTTAGCCCTTGGACCTTGGGACAAGGTGATAAATACCTTGTAGGTTGTAAACTTGACTCGAGGACAATAGGAGGAAACATGTTGACTTGGACCAGGAGCCCCCTTGAGAGGGTATTCTTTAAGGTTATTCGATGTATTGAGTGGACCATGTTATTTATGGTTATTTGATGTATTGAGTGGAACATGTAGTGTTAATTTAGTATTGCTTGTTGGAAGATGTCTACCCTTCCTTATTTTAAGCATTTTAGTGGATTTTTGGAATGTAAAGTAAGTTAACCTCTCCCTATAAAAAGAGAAGTATTTCCACATTTCATTTAGAGAACATGTTAAGAATTGTCGACCTTATCTCAAAATTTGAAGGGAAAGATTAGGAAACGAGGGGGAGAGAGAAACAGGGGACTCTAGAGAAACAAGATGAAGCTAGGGTAAGACGAGTTGATGCAATGGAACCAGGATAAGACAGGACAACAAGTGGGATCTTGTGCTCATCACTATGGTCTAGGAGCGATGCGATGTTGGGAGGGCCAAAGGAGCAACAGCGAGTAACTTGGAAGGGAGGAGACAATGATATCTAATTTTTGTCCCTTCATCTTACTTAAAAATGAGAATTATTTTTCCTCACTATTTTTAAATTTTTTTATACACATCATTTTTCATGGTCAATGTATCCAATACAAATCCTATATCGTCATGAATCCTAGTTGTATCCAAGTTGCAAGTCCCATGTAGACACATTCTATTTGCATCCACGCTGCATCCATAACAAATATAAGTCCAAATGGATTCATAGGACTAAAGGGTTGGATATGATGTCACAGATTAGAAAATATGACAACAATTGGTGCTAACGTGAATGACTTGGATGAAGGAAAATAAGTCCAGAAAATGTGTAATGTCTATGAATGGCTTGTTGGCTGGCTGGTTTTGTTGCTTGCTGGCTGGCAGGCAAGATTTCCAGACTTGTTGGTTGGCTAATTAGTTGGCTTGGTTGCCTTCACAGGCCTGTTGGCTGGCTTTGTTGGATTTCCTACTTTCTGGCATGCTTGCTTATTTGCTTGCTTTCCTGCTTCCTGGCTCGTTGATTTCTTGCTTGCTTACTCAAATGATGAATTGCTTCATCAGTTACAAAAGGGTATGAGAAATAAAGTTAAGGTTAAGAGGTTGTCATTAAGAAGTCGTGAATAATTTGGTTGGGAAGTTGCTCCCCCAACCGTCATGTACATACTTGGTATGTATAAAAGGGCCCCCTGTTTCCAAAGGGAGATGTCATCGCAAGTTGAGGCGTCATTGTTTATTACTGTGCTTCATACGTCCATATGTAGACCATTGTGTTAAATAATGAAGATAATGTTTGTAATTGTAATCTCCTAAATGTCGTTATTTTTGTTGTTCTATCTATCTATGTTATGCACACACAATTGCTCTCTGGTTACTTTGTTTCATTGTCACTCTTCTGGATTCCTAACCTCAGGGAATCAAAATGTAACACTCAAAATCCTAAAACTACCATACAATAAATAAATCAGATTACTCACTGGAGAAGCAGAAAGAGCTTTCTGTTAATCTTATTTATGTATTTACTAGGTTTTCGCTGCCACCTCTTACCAGAACAAACATGCCTGAGTGGCTATTAGACAAGTATGAAGAAAGATAATAATTGGTCTGTGTCTTTTCTTTTGTAGAGATGTGAAGAATAGAAGAGGATGCAAGAAAGAGCTTTATGTTAATCTTATTTATGTATTTACTTGGTTTTTGTTGTCACCTCTTACCAGAACAAACATGCCTGAGTGGCTATTAGACAAGTATGAAGAAAGATAATAATTGTTCTATGTCTTTTCTTTTGTAGAGATGTGAAGAATAGAAGAGGATGCAAGATAATCTGCTCCCCTATCAAACTCTTTACAGTGACTTGCCCAGAGAAAATCATATTAACTAATCAAAGTCAAAATGACTTCAAACTCAGTAAGACAGGTGTTTTGATATTGGCATGTACCATTTTTCCTCCGACAATTGATAACTGCAAAAAGGAAATCAACACAATATGAAGCATAAATGGCAAAAGGAACAGCTTGAGATTTTTCTGTCTAACTAGGAGGTCTTAAAAAGTTCTTTAGCTCTAGATCCAAATTCTAAAAACGTCTCGCATCTTTTTCCCAATTTTTGTTTAGTTCATCAACCTCCACTTCCTTGCTATGAATATAATAAGAAGATCAAAGCATCAGTTGTTGCAACAAATTCTACAATCATCATAATAACACCTGGAACAAAATATCAAAAAACATGAAAACTCCACATCAAATAGCATAGGAACATCACTTGAAGTGGGACAAAGATTTGTCTTTCAATTCTTATCACTCAAAAATCGTCATACTTTCAGAAACTCTTAAATTGCAAAAAGAGATGTCTGGAATGCAAGCAATTTGAATTTGTAAGGGCTACTGAATAACTTAGTATCTCATAATGAGCTGAAACCCATGGGTACCAACAAAAACAAGAGATCGAGAGGAAACAATAACCTTCATGAAAACTTGTCTGATATCTTCTTGTCATCACAAATTGACCTCCATGAGTAAAAACAGTCACAAATGGGATATAAGTGGAGTCATGCTAAGCTCAAAAGATAAAGTATACCGTATATGTGTTATAGACTTTGCGACATGCAGAATTGTCGAATTCAGGGGGAAAAGCACGGAAACAAAAGAATACCTCTTGACTATTAATATCTAAGTTTAAATCACAATTCACGAGCGAAAAAAAAGGGGCAGCAAAAGTGGAAGGGTATTACAAAATCAGGCAAAAGCAGTGTCCAACAGTAGAATATGCAAACTACGAAGCTTGAAGGTACAAAAGCCACATTGGAAGCTATTGAGATATTTATACTTAAGATCAGATTTAGCTCAGAATCTTCAATTGCAATTTCATGCATCTTTGTCAGAGTTCAACACAAATACAATAGCAGATAATAAATGTAGAAAAGAGAGATACATTGTACTTGTAACTTGGATGAATTTATTCAAAGTTGTAATGTCATAATACGGGTGAAATGGAAACATACATTATGTAAGTTACATAATGTCCAATTCATAACTTTTATTTAATGACATAACTCAAGCTAAAGCAAGAGTTACAGCCTTTATCATTAATTTATTACATAAAATGATATTATGACAAAAATACACAAACCACATGACTAAACTCTTAATTTATGACCATTATAAATATTTACTTTCACAGCAGCCGCAGCCACAATGGAAATGGGCATTACCCTTTTCTGCAGCCTTTTCCATTCTAGCTATGGCATCATAGAGGCATTTTTTGATATCAAGCAAAGTTATGACCTCTCCATTTTCCACAGTAGGTAGGTGTCTGATGGACAACAGCCCTTTTGATAAGGTTTAATAATTGAGGGGTAATGATTAGAACAATTCTGGAATTTGTTACTAAACCACTGAAATTTCCAGATTTTTGTCACATAAAACAACAGCTAAAAATCTGATTTTAAAGAGTATTGCAGGGTGCCAATCAAATATGCTATGATACACAATTTATCCTTGGCAATTTCCAGATGTGAGACACAAACTTCAGCCAAAATAGGTAACTTTTACACACTTTAGGATCCAGGCTGAATACTATTAAGATCTGCAATTTTAGATCTGCTTTTGTTTATTTCATATCTGAAAATAAAGGGGGATTTAGATAGAAATATATGTGGTTGAAGGGTAGATTAGTTTCTAAGATATTGAGAATATGGGGTCTCTTCTAAAACAAATTTTTCCACAACTGAATCTTGGACAAAGAGAGGGTGATTTGGCTCTTGTACAACAATCACAAATCCCTCTGGTTGATGCTACAGGTGGATGTGCAAAAGCTGTAAATTAATCATATCATTACCTATAGCAAAACCAATTTGAAGTGGATAAAAAAACTAGACATTAAGTTCTTCATTCTTCTTTGTAGATGACCAATTTAACCCCTCAGACTATGCTATTAGCAACCCTTGGAGACATAATCCTATTAATTTTTATAATATAGCAGTATAAATTATATTATAAGCATCCCAAGAATAATTGAAAGAATAACAATGCACAAAAAAACAATAGACACAGATGTTTATCCTGGGAAACCACAAGGGAGAAAACCCAGCAACCTTCTTATTCTGAAATTCAATACAAAGTTCAATAAAGATCACAAAAATAAGATGACAGATAAAAAATAGTCTTCTACAACCTGAAATTTGTCTTCCTCTGAGTGATGCACACTTTTCTAGCTGACTTGGACGAATTGCTTGATGGTTCAAATGAGGAAGGGCATCACCCTTATTTATACTTGTTTCTGTATTGACGTTTCTTAATGGGGCCGACTTCACTTTTTCTCCCTGGGCCGACATGTCTTAGGAACAATATAATTTGGTTTTATTTAATTTATTTGGGCCAACTTTAGCTAGTGAGGATACCTCACTTAGCTACAAACATCAACACTACCTCTTAGCTAGGGAGGTATCATCACGCTGGAGCTCATCTGGTCATCACGTCAGATCACATACAATCATCTCATCTAAGTACATCCGATCATCACAACGGAGCACATCCGTACGTCTCGTCTGAGCACCTCTGATCATCATATCGGAACACATCTGGACATCTCATCTGAGCACGTTTGATCATCACATCGGAACACATCCGATCATCTCATCTGAGCATGTCTGATCATCACATCAAAACACATCCGATCATCTCATCTGAGCACATCTGATCATCACATCGGAACACATCTGATCATCTCATCTGAGCACGTCTGATCATCACATTGGAACACATCCAATCATCTCATCTTAGCACATTTGATCATCACATCTGTTTTGTACATCTCATCATCATAGGAAGGTCCATTCCCACATAGGGATACACTCCACAAAGGAGAATGTTCCACAAATGAACCATCCCACAAAGGGACCATATCATATTTTCAAAGAAGATATCTAATCTACCTGATCAGCTTGGTCATTCTACACCACAAAGGATTACTTCCTCATGCACTCTATCGATCTCAAATCGAAAGGAGGCTACACTCCCCAGGAAGACACTTCTTCCAATTTACCAATCATTAAAACTGGAAGGCGGTGATAACTACAGCTAGTTCACCCCTCTGGGCCCACACTCCACACAGGAGAACATTCCACAAAGGAACCATCCCACAAAGGGACACACTCCACAAAGGAACCATCCCACAAAGGGACACACTCCACAAAGGAACCATCCCACATAGGGACACACTCCACAAAGGAGTCCGTTCCACAAAGGAACCATCCCACACAGGGACACACTCCATAAAGGATTCAGGCACAAGTCTCGGCTTGCGCCTCATCAACAACCACACTGGTCATCAATCTCCCTTCTTGAGGAAGGGTATCTCCATCACTCCAAGCTTTTCACGGAAGCATGCAAACTTCACTTTAGACAAAGGCTTGGTAAGGATATCAGCAATTTGCTCATCTATGGAGATATACTGGAGCTTCATTGCTCACTTCTGGACTATGTCTCTGAGGTAGTGATATTTGATCTCAATGTGTTTGGACTTATCATGGAACACGAAGTTCTCTTAAAGCTTTACGCAACTTTGGTTATCACAAAATATCATTGCCACATCAAGCTCATGACCATACAAATCTGCAAGCAGCTTCCGATGCCATACTACTTCCTTACAAGTTGCACTGGCTGCAATGTATTCTACCTCGGTTGTGTTGAGTGCTACAAAAGTATGTTTCTTGCTGAACCAAGAAACCATAGTTGATCCCAAGCTAAAATAGCACCCAGAAGTACTCTTTATGTCAACTACACTTCCATCCCAATATGAATCAAAGAAACCCACTAGCTTCACTCCATTATCTGAGGCATATTTCAAACCACAATCACTTGTACTGCAAAGATATCTCAGCACATGCTTAGATGCTACCCAATGTACTTGTCTCGACTCGACCATGTGTTAACTCAATGCGTTCACTACATAGCAAATATTTGGCCTGGTATTAACCAGGTACAACAAAGAGCCAATTAACTGATGATACATGGTGGAATCTACTCAATCTGAAGATATGGCAGTGTTATGTAACTTCTTCAGATTTGCTTCCATAGCTGTAGCCATGGACTTACAGTCCATCATGCCAAATCTACGTAGGATCTCAATAGTATAATTTCCTTGTCCAAGGAAAATCTCGCCAGATCCTTGCCACACCTCTAAGCCCAATAAATAATGCATTAGCCCCAGGTCTTTCACTTCAAATTCACGAGTCAACTCCCTCTTGCACCTGGCAATCATACTATCGTCCCCTGTGAGAAATAGGTCATCAACATAAAGTACCAATATCAAGGGAAGACAATCATCAACCTTATAATAAAAGTTATGATATGCTTCACTTATGGTGAAGCCTAGCTTTGTCAGGTAACTGTCGATCCTGGAGTACCAAGCTCGGGGTGCCTGCTTAAGCCCATAAGGAGATTTCTTCAATTTGCAAACATGACTCCTTCTCATGTATAAAAAAACCCTCGGATTTCTCCATATATACGTCTTCCTCAATTTCACCATTTAGGAAGGCGGTCTTTACATCCATCTGGTGTATTTTCCAACCCATGACAAAAGTAAGAGAAATAATGGACCTGATAGTAGCACATGCCTGGCAACTGGAGCAAATGTCTCATCATAATTTATTCCCTATGTCTGAGAGAAACCACGAGCTATGAATCTAGCTTTGTGTTTCTCAATGCTACCATCTACAGCATGTTTGATCTTAAAGATCCATTTGCAAGTCACTATTGACTTCTCTTTTGGCCATAGAACAATATCCCAAACGTCATTTTTCATGATGGACTGATACTCATCCATCCTGGCCTCTTTAGGCTAATATTTTTAGGAGGCTCGGGATCTAGGATAGGTTCTAAAGAAACCTCCTGATGATCTGGATCATGGTCTTCAACAATAGGAGCCTCCTGCTCCTTAGTATCATCACCCAAGTCAGTGTCACAAGATCTCTTAAATGCCACCTCCTCATCAAAGGTTTACATCTCTGTTGATATCAATATGACGATGACTCGTTATGTTTTTGAGGTCTCACTATATCCAACAAAGATACCTTTTTGTCCTAAAGGCTCTAACTTGGTCCTCTTTTCCTTAGGCACATGAATGTAAGCTAGAAACCCAAAGATTCTCAAATGTCCAACTTCTGGCCTCACACCTGTGGTCTTGTCCTTTAGGGTTTGATGAGGACATTTGTTCTGAACATATACTGTAGTGTTGGCTGCTTCAGCCCATAGAAACATAGGAACCCCTTGATCATGAATTAGTGCCTTGGTCGATTCAATGATGGATCTATTTTTCCTCTTAGCAATCACATTCCGATACGGTCTATAAGGTACTGAGAACTCCCTCTTAACTCCTGCATTTTTACAGAAATTGTTGAAGTCCTTGGAGGTGTACTCTCCTCCATTGTATGATCTGAAGGTCTTGATCTTCTTTCCTGGTTCAGTTTTCTACTTGAGCCTTGAATTCCTGGAACTTGGAGAAAACTTCATCTTTGTTTTTCAAGAGGTATATCCATGTTTTTCGGGAGAAGTCATCAATGAAAGTAGCCATATACAAGTATCCTCCCAAGGATGGTACTAACATAGGTCCACAAATGTCTGAGTGAACCAGGGCTAGGATCCCTTTGGATTTTATGTCACTAGATGCAAATGAATGCGGAAATGAATGCTTGGAATTCTTCCCAAGTGCACATCCTTTACACACACCTTCATGTTCATTTGGAAAATCTGGGATACTTGTGACCATGTGTCTCAAGGCTAGAAAAGCTCTATAGCATAAGCAAGCAAATCTATGATGCCATAGCTCACTCAAACTGTAAGAGTCATGAACAAGAGCTTGAGCTAATTGACTTGTCAATCTATAAAGACCCCCAAATCTAGTACCAATAACGTTAGTTGAATCAATGCTTGAGTCTTTAGGCCACATGAGTACTTGTCCATCTATAAAGGAACTCTTATACCTTTATCTTCCAAAGTTGAAATGGATACAAGGTTCTTCTTTAGACCTGGTACAATTAGCATTATTCCCAAGTGTAAAGAGTCACGTGAGTCTCGCTAGAAGGATGCTGAACCAACTCCTTTTACTTCATACTTGGAATCATCACCGAGTTCAACCTGATGAGAGGTGTGCTTGTTTGACAAGCTTGAAAGAGGATCTTAAGAACCTGTCATGTGTCCAGATGCACCACTATCTATTAACCATTCATCATTGTTAGAGATAGTACCTATGAGAGTTGTAGCAAGGAAGTATTCTTTCTCAATAACCTCTTGTTGATCTTTTTCAGTATGCTTCTCCTTGGATGTAGAAGCATATTATGCTTTCCCTTTCCTTTTCCATTCTTCCAGCATTCTAAAGCAAAATGGCCCAACTTGCCACAAGAGTAACATCGTTTGGATTTGTCTTTCTTGATCTTTGGACTTTGAACTCCCTTAATCCCTTTCTTTTCTTTGTTTCCACTTTCCTCTAATCTGTCTTCTATTTTGAGTCCAACAACCATCTTGTCCGGAAGATTGAAACCCTGAAATCTTACTTGGAAACCCTAGCATGAGCGAGGTCAAAAAACAAGCTTCTTGAAATTGATGTCTGCTTCCACAGAGAGATTTGCCTTCCTAGGGTGAGTTAATTAGTCCTTCTTTTCTTCTGATTCTGTGGATATGATACTCAAAAAACTGAAACCCTAGTTTCGTGTTCCCAGCATAAATTAGGTCAAATTTTAAAGTTCTCTAAATGCAAATCTTCCTCCACAGATAACTGCACCTTCCCAAGGCAAATTGAGTAGAGGTCTTTCCGGATCAATTATGTGGTTGGAAACCCTAAATTCGGTAAGCCCTAGTTTATGGCACTTGTCTCTTTCAGCATTGCTCTAATACCATGTTAATTTTTATAATATAGCAATATAAATTATATTATAAGCATCCCAAGAATAACTGAAAGAATAACAATGCACAAAAAACAATAGACACGTATGTTTATCCTGGGAAACCACAAGGGAGAAAACCCAACAACCTTCTTATTCTGGGATTCAGTACAAAGATCAGATAAAGATGACAAAATAAGATGAGAGATAAAAATAGTCTTCTACAACCCGAAATTTGTCTTCCTCCGAGTGATGCACACTTTTCCAGCTGACTTGGACGAATTACTTGATGGTTCAAATGAAGAAGGACGTCACCCTTATTTATACTTGTTTCTGAACTGACTTTTCTTAGTGGGGCCGACTTCACTTTTTCTGCTTGGGCAGACTTGTCTTAGGAACAATATAATTTGGTTTTATTTAATTTATCTAGGCCAACTTGTCTTAAGAACAATATAATTTGGTTTTATTTAATTTATCTGAGCAGACTTTAGCTAGTGAGCATGCCTCACTTAGCTACAAACATCAACAAATCCCCTGTTTGTGAAGGGGATTTGTTTGTGAAGGGGATTGATGTGGTGACATTTGCCTTTTCATCTTATCCTCTCCTTGACTAACTTGCTTGCTTGGGACTTTAATCACACATGCTAATCTGGGAGTAATGCTGACTTTATGGAAATTGAAGAAAAAAACTAAAACATAAAGGTTTGTTTTTTGTTGTTTTGTAGGTGGTTTTCTTTGTTGTCAAAGGTGCTTTTGTGACAACTGTTTGTCACTATCCCATATGAGGCTGGACCTGCCTCTATTTTATTCACTAATTGAATACCAATAGTATGGTTTTTTTCGCTGGAAAAAAAACCATTCATAAATCGCGTGACTACATTCATAATTAACACCATTTAATTAAATTCATAAACTCTATTAATGTTTATTTAATTTGTTATACCATTCGCATATCTTTCATATCAACCAATAAGTTGTTATATCCATTCGCATATCATTCATATTAACCAATAAGCAACAACATTAGTATTCGCATATCATACATACTAATGAATTATAACGAAGTACCATGTAGTTCTTTATAAAGCAATGGATTTCCTCTTGTTGGTAGTTATGAGAGTCTTTAGATCATCCACAAAATTTGTAGGAAATTAGTGATCTATTAAAGCAACAACAAAAATACTCAGAAAGTCAAAATTGACCAATAATAAGCATAAAAAACCGATGCATTTAGTGGGCGCTTCTAATTTGTTTAGGAAAGTAGCTTTACCAAGGATTTTATTCTCTGCTTTTCTGGAGGTCTTTTCTCAGGGAAAAAGATTGTTGTTATGCTTCATTCCCTGTCCATTGTGATCAACGAAAGCTTAAGTCTCAAACCAGCAGGTCATCGTTTCCTCAAACCATTATATGCATTGAAACATCATGAAATCCAATTAAAAAATAAGCACAGACAAAATTAGACTCCTCCATTTCAATAGGCTTCTAATTGATGTTTGTCCCTGTGGACATTGTTTTGAAAGTCTGCAATAAATGCACTTGTCACAGTGCCTTCACTCCAAAACATGTGCTATAGGGATGGTAGACTTATCAGGCATTCTGGGAATATGCCCAGATCTCACTATCGCCACTACTTCAATAAGATATGCCCATAATTTCTGTTGTTTTCATGGCTGCAATTAAAGTAGAACTGCCTTTTCTAAAGTCATGGTATGTCTAATCAGCAAACGAGGCTTTAGTATCATTTCCAGAATTGCATAATTTGTCAAACTGCCTTTCACAGTCTCACAAAGGAAGCAATTCCTTTAGATCTATCATCATTGGATCCTATCTTTCCATTTACAATAAAACTCAAGATGATATATGTATCAAAACTCTTCCAATCAGCAGGTTGTCAAGCACATAGTTGATGTCAAAATTGTCTCTTTGCTGAGGGTAAGGCCTGCTGTCCAAGCCTCTGATTTCCTGTAAGATGCATGCAAGCCAAATCAAAACAAATAGAATTGCCAAACAGTCATCTTTAGTGTTGGTTTTAATCACCTTTCATTTAAAGGAAATATAACTGCATTAAAGGGAAACTTTCTAAAGCTTTCCTTCTCAAAAAATCGCTGCTTATCACCTGTAATGTTTGAAAGATTGATGGGATTCCAATTACCAGCGCCTATCCCATGTGGTTACTACTGTTTGCATGGCTGTAATAAAGGATAGATTGAGAAATTCTTATTAAAGCGCTTTAACATCTCAATCCAACTTCTCAATTCATTGATAAGGGCTCACACAACTAGCCCTTCCCATGCATCTCTTTGATTCCTGATGGTACTTTAAAATCTGCCTGCAAGGAAATAGACATTGGAAGCCTTTGTTATGATCAAACACACTATTAACCTAATGACAAAGTATTTATATGCTTTCAAGACATTGGTGACTGCTGAAAATTCGTTCACATCATTCACAGCGAAATCAATGATTTGAGATAAGATATAGAACACACCAAGTATTGACAGCACCTTGAATTAGGTTTTACAGCAGCCAATTATGTCCACCACAAATAATAGGTCTGATTAGGTCTTTGAGAATAATAAACATGTTTTCTAGAGTAATGCATTTTGCTAGGCAACATTAGCAGAGTAATGCATTTTGCTAGGCAACATTAGCATACTCGCAAACCTAAGGAAGAGTGGTCTCCAAGCTAGGGACGTCCCCCAATGTGTACTAGAAAATCCACTCATAAGGGGACAGCTCCTCCAGAAATGGTTTTCAAACTCTAAAAAAAGGTGGTACTCTTCTAGGGTGTAAATTGACAAGAATTTGTGTGGGAATGCCAATTTTGGAAAATCAACTTCTTTTGAAAATATTTGTTCTAACTGTAGGTGATTTGTACTTTGATCCATACTCAAGCTCTTGGTTAGAGAATGCATATGCTAATTGGCTATAATTTCCAAGATGTTTCTTCTCGAGTACAAGAAACTTGAAGAAGTAGTTCCTTGTATTTTAGTGTATAGGTTTCATCCAGGCATCCCATCAAGCATCTTCCCCTCTGGTGTAGATATCTGTGCCCTATTTATGAATTCCAATAGTTTACATAATCAAAATGCATGTAGGATCAATGAAGGCATCCCATCAAGCATCTTCCCCTCTGGTGTAGATATCTGTGCCCTATTTATGAATTCCAATAGTTTACATAATCAAAATGCATGTAGGATCAATGAAAGCAAGAAAGCATATCTATAAGAGCCTTATGACTATCACTAACAAATATAATTTTTGGGACTTCTAGAGCCATCTCTCAATTGGTTAAGAGATCAATTAGGTGTGCAATTTCCTACTGTTGCAGAGTTTTAAAGCTATAATCTTTAACTCTTAAAGTAGATAAGAGGGAAATGGTTTGGATATTCAAGAAACAAGGATGGCATCTCCTTCGATAAAGAACTTCAAGATTAGTATTATTTGAATCATAGTTCCACACACTTTTCCATGGTGATATTGTCAGAGGATGCATGATCAACTAGTATAACACCTCTGTAGTCATTATACCTTTTTAAAAAGAAAATGGTATTCACTCACTATATTCATGACATCCAAACTCCGAAACCACCAGCCTTGCCAATGGTAAATATAGTTTCCCTATCCGATCTCAAAAATTATATGTTTCGTATCCATTGTAGACATCGATATCATGAATGATTTTAATTTCATGGCCATATCTGTGTAGGGTTTTTCGTGGAAGGCTAAGAGATAAAGACTTAGCCTAGTTTTGCTACACAATTTGTAACATTATTTATAGAAAAAAGTTCAGCCATCCTTTTATGGGTGATGTCTGCAACTTTTTCCTTTACAAATGTATTTTTGCCTTATCTTATCGTACCCATACATATATTCATATATGAAAACTATGCAAGGAAGATAAACTATTCAAACTAGCATACAGACTCTGTGCATAAATAAAGATCTATCTAACAAGAAAGAATGCTATGAATCCTACATCGAATATCTGGGATGATGTTATACTACTCATTGATACATAGAGCTATATTTAGATTGAAATGCACAACTATAATTGAGGGTTTAGTTAGGGAGGAAGAGATGAGACTGGTAAATACAATAGAATGTAAGGACATTCAAATCAACAAGATATCAAGATTGTTGCAGGTCTGTTACATCACGAAGGTATATAAGGTTGGAGCTAGGTATTCTTCTCACACTCATGGCTATGGTGTTCTGATTCTTTTGATTGTATATATTGCAGCCATTTTACATGTCTAGATAGCGTCCTGAACTAATGACATGCACATCAAGGTAGCACTTGTCCTTCCAAAAGTTTTGATTACCCTAAAAACTCCAAATTCAAAAATAATATGAACTTTACCAATGGGGATGGTGTCATAAGGGTTGTCTCCTTTCAGGAAAAAGCCATAAAAACTTAAAAAGTGATTAGATTAGAACTTGGAAGAGGTCCATAGCTCAGGTAGCAGTGAACACCGCTGCCCAGATTTGCATGGGCATACAATGTTGCCCAGAATTGCCCAGGTAAATACTCTATATTGTGTACATTTAATAAGGTGATCACTGCAATAGTAAGGACAAACTTGGAAAATAGTTGGTCTGGAGTTTTATAGCATTTTGGAAAAGAATTTTGTTGAAACTCTGGAAGCCCTGCGATATTGCAATGGTACTTCCACAAACAATGTGTTGACAATATCTATGATGCCTATTTACTATTTAGTTACCTAGGTTGACATTAGAAATTCATTGAATGGAATGGGCCCAACTTGTATGCATGCCCATGAGAATAAGACACCCGGTGATGATGGGAAACGAAGCTCAACAAAAAGAGCAGACAAAGTTATCTAAAAAGCATCAAGAGGGATAAAAAAACTCAAGGTGCAAACCTTTCAACATGTAATGGATTGGGGGTTCAGGGTTTAGATGAATCTATGCTATTGCATGTGTACATTTAGTGTTTTTGTGTGGCTAGATGCACCACACACACATACACATGAAAACACGAAGTAATGGGCATCTCCCCCAAATTTGCATGGGCATACATTGTTGCCCAGATTTTCCCAGGTAACACTCCATGTTATGTACACTTAATAAGGCGATTACTGCAATAGAAAGGACCTACTTGAAAAATAGTTGGTCTGGAATTTTATATCATTTTGGAAAAGAAAATAGTTGGTCTGGAATTTTATATCATTTTGGAAAAGAATTTTGTTGAAACCCTGGAAGGCCTGCAATATTGCACTGGTACTTCCACAAAAAATGTGTTGACAATATCTATGATGCCTATTTAGTATTCAATTATTTTGACATGAGACATTCATTGAAGGGAATGGACCCAACTTGTATGCATGCCCATGAGAATAAGACACCTAGTGGTGATGGGAAACCGAGCTCAATAAAAAGAGCAGGCAAAGTAATCTAAAAAGCATCAAGAGGGATAAAAAAACTCAAGGTGCAAACCTTTCAACATTTAATGGATTCGAGGTTAAGATGAATCTATGTTTCATGTGTACATTTAGTGTTTTTTTTTGCTAGAAGCACCACACACACACACATGAAGACACAAATTAATGGGCATCTCCCCCCACCCAAGTTGTAGAGCAGCTTGTTTCTCTTGGTGCAGAAATAGGAAAAAGTTGCAATGTTCTGTGCAAAACTTCCAATATAACGGAAAATGGACCAAACAACAAATTTCTAAGTGCACTATGCTGCCCAGATTTGCATGGTCGTACCCTATTGCCTAGATCTTCCCAGGTAACACTCTAAGTTGTGTACACTTAATAAGGTGATTACTGCAATAGTAAGGACATACTTAGAAAATAGTTGGTCTGAATTTTATAGCATTTTGGAAAAGAATTTCATTGAAACTCTAGAAGCCCTACAATATTGCATTGGTACTTCCACAATCTTCCCAGGTAACACTCTAAGTTGTGTACACTTAATAAGGTGATTACTGCAATAGTAAGGACATACTTGGAAAATAGTTGGTCTGAATTTTATGGCATTTTGGAAAAGAATTTCATTGAAACTCTAGAAGCCCTGCAATATTGCATTGGTACTTCCACAAAAAATGTCTTGACCCTATCTCTGATGCCTATTTAGTATTTAGTTTTACCTATGTTGACATGAGAAATTCATTGAATGGAATGGGCCAAACTTGGATGGATGCCCATGAGAATAAGACACCCGGTGATGAAGGGAAACCAAGCTCAACAAAAAGAGCAGGCAAAGTTATATAAGAAGCATCCAGAGGGATAAAAATACTCAAGGTGCAAACCTTTCAACATTTAATGGTTTCAAGGTGAAGATGAATCTATGCTGGATTCATTTTTTGTGGCTAGATGCACCACACACACACATGAAGACACAAAGTAATGGGCATCTCCCTCCACCACAAGTTGTAGAACAACTTGTTTCTCTTGGTGCAGAAATAGGAAAAAGTTGCAATGTTCCATGGAAAACTTGCAATATAAAGGCTGGAAAACTTGCAATATAAAGGCAATGTTCCATGGAAAACTTGCAATATAAAGGAAAATTACTTGCAAGTTATAAAATGGATCTGCTGATATGGTTGAGATTTGTTTGTCGTATCATGTTACCACAGGTACATCACAGGCATCATACAAATTAAATTTGCGAATTACCCAAGGTTTTCTGCACCTCAAGCATTTTTGCATGTGCTCACATTAATACACAAATTGTTTTTGATTGGCCCAGAACCATGTTCTGAAAGATCATGGATAATAAACAACACGCCCATTCTCTCTTTTTCACAACACATGGAAAGATGAATTGCATATGAACTAAAGGCAAAATCTGACATCTTGTTCCTTTAGTGTGACTAACTGGTTGACCTGAACACTGTAATAATGTTAAAAGATCTTTGCTCTGTCTCTTTGGATGGGACTGAGCATTGGGGATATCGTTTACATTGGCAAAGTTTTGGAAGCAGATATATGTGCATTGTATATTTTCTGATTTGAGTTCATAAAACAATGAACTAAATCCATAAAGTTCCAATAGTTCCATGAAGTTTCCTACAAATTGAAATACATTGTCAATTACCAGGATTCAAAGTCTCTTACAATTCAAAACACCTCAGTGCTCACTGTATAAATGCAACTAACACTTTTACAGTCCATGTATACAAAACAGTGTGTGGCTACAGGCACAAGCAAAGTAGCCTCAAGGAGGTTTACACCAAACAAGGACAAAACACAAGAGAGTGGGTGAGCATGGGCTGAAGTACCTCAACGATATTGTCATTGGACAATCACCAGGCACCAAAAGGATTTGATTTGATCACTTAGAGTATAACTTATACAGAGGTTATACAGAGGGTGGCCTAGAACAACACATCAAAAAATTTCCCACCAGCATCTCTCAAACTCTCTATGTATCATCCATCAAGCACTAGTCTAATACTAGTGCCCCTGAACAAAAATTTGCATCGTTGTTAAGAATGCTTGTGTAAGCTAGGGAAACCAGAACATAAACATTCTTGAAAATTCAAGACAATATTTAATCACCAATTTCTTTGCAGCTACCCAGGTGCTAGCTATACTCTAAGTTATCAAATCACTCTATGAGAGTAGATGTTGGGCAATCTCTAATGGCTCATAGATAGAAAGTAGACACAGTAATGCAAACAAAGCCAAACATGACTATCATGGATCAGTCATGAAATTATGTCAGATACGGGATTAGCCTTGAACTTTTGGAATTGGGCAAAACTACAAGTAGTTAAGCCTAATGAGCACACGAATTTTGAAGTCATAACAAGTGATGGGTGTAAGTTGTAACAAAGAATCACCTTATTCGTTGCTATATTTGCTAACATAGAATCACCTCATTCGTGGTGTCATGTGCCAATATTATATCAACTGCATCCATTGCTTGGAGGTCCAAATTGGCAAGTCCCAAAAGGAAGATTAGACGGACTCACCTCTCAGGCTGCCACGACTGTGGGTAGGATTCCCAGGGCTAACATGAACTAACATGAACGCTGGCCAGCTTATCAACAGCTTCGCTTCCTTGGGCTTCTCTGTGGTGAAAATGGTCAGCTTATCAACAGCTTTGCTTCCTTGGGCTTCTCTGTGGTGAAAATGGTCATTTTATCAGGTAGGATAAACATTGTAAGCTCATTTACAACTAATATTTCCATTCCAATTCAACAAAGTTGATATTACTGAGAGATTTTTCCATTTCAATTCAACATAGTTGATTGATATTACAGAAAGACTTTGGTATATCTGATCAGGTGCACTTACTGTGGCTTTCTCCCAGTGTCGAGATTTCACTAATCGGCTCTACAATTTTTCTTCAGTGGCAAGAACTGATCCAACTATGGAACCACGCTTCGTGACAACACTGCAGACCAGCTGCACCGTTGTAGGCGATCCCTCCAAATTCCAGGCAATTGATATAAACACGCCCTTCGTATTTGATAACAATTACTTTAAGAATCTAGTAGCAGGCATAGGACTTTTGTTCTCAGACCAAGTTCTGTTTAGCGGAGATAGCGAAACGAGGGACATAGTAAGATTTTGGGATCTCTTGGGAGTCACAACTGATCACAACGATCAACGGAGAAAGTTGCCAAGATTGTACTGCATTTAACTCCCATTAAATTTGCATTGCAATTAATCGTATCATCCAAAATAGCTGTATATATTACTGCACTTACCATTCACCACGACTCTAATAGACTCTCATTGACAACCATGCCATAGCTGCATTTCTAGAATTGGATTTACATGGAAATACACAGTTCGCCTTTTGTACTCCAACTACTCCTACTCCCATCTGCAAACTAACCCCCGATACCACCCCCCTACCCCCCTCCGCTCCCCTACCAGATTCCCCGATACCACCCCCCTACCCCCCTCCGCTCCCCTACCAGATTCCCCGAAACCACCCCCCTTCGCTCCCCTACCACTTCCCCTAATACCACCCCCTCCGCTCCCCTACCACACATCCCTCCCTTCCACCCCACCTCCCCCATCTCCGTTACCCTACCGCACCACCCTCCCACACCTCCGCCCCCGCACCACCATCCCCCACCTTCACCTTCGCTCCCGCGCCACCCTCCCCCACCTCCGCTCCCGCACCACATTCCCCCACCTCCACTCCCTCCACTACCCTACCACCTCCCCCACCTCCGCTCCCGCACCACATTCCCCCACCTCCGCTGCCCAATGACGTGCATCCCCAATGGGAAATGCTAAGGAAATCCACTCCCCAAATGCAATGGGACTGACCTCCTCAGGCCGTGGTGTTCTTCAACACCCAGACCCCGTCTACGCCGTTTCTACTCTATTCTTCTTATTTTATACTGCCTAACTTGGCCGTACATTTCATTTTCTTTGCATGTGGGATCTTAATTGTTACTAACTGTTGAACCCTATTACCTGTTATACATTTCATTTTCTTTTCATGTGGGATCTTAATTCTTACTAACTGTTGAACCCTGTTACCTGTTAAGATCCAACAGCCAACAGCCAACAGGGAGAGTCCTTCATAAACCTTGAGAGAATCTTTTACTGTCAAGATATTTCTACCTGTGTGAAAATGAAAAGTTACACTGGTGAAAATGAAATCTTAAATCTGGTGAAAACTACAACAGGCCAGACCATCTCAAGGATGCATATGAAAATTCATTTACAGCAAAGATGCAGATTGTTAAAATACCAACTGCAAAAGTTTACAGTTAACAATATTGTGGCCAGTCTTTTGGCATAAAATAATAAGCAAACAATAGAAAAACAGGTAACATTATTGAAAATTGGTACTATAAACTGAAAATTTACAGAGAGTATATATTTGCGATAGGGCTTGCGTAGAACAGTAGGCAATAGAATGCATGACTTATACCTGTGTTCTCAGAGAAACAAGAGTTGTTCATTGATTCCCCACCTGGAATCAGTCTCTCGAGTTGCCTTGTCCTGTCATTCAATGCAAGCTTATACTCAAAAGGCCTCACAGGGTTATTCACTCCATTATCATTCAATGCAAGCTTATACTCAAAGGCCTCACAGGGTTATTCACTCCATTTTTCATATGAATACTCCTACGAATAATGACCCTGCTCATGATCGGCCCTTGCTCATGATCGGCGAGGCCTTCAACTATTTTTTCCATTCTGCCAGACAACCCATGCTTAGAATGATAAGCATGTTTCTTCATTTTCATCATGTGATTGAATCTCTTTTTTCCCATGCGAGAATCTTTTGCAGTCAAGATATTTGTAACTTCGTAAGACTGTTTTGTGCTTACTTCAAGATTGAGTATTTGCTTGGGAGTGATGTTCTCCTCCACCAGAAAAACAGAAAAACAAGGCGAAGGAAGAAACAAAAAGCATTGAACCGAGAACTCCAGAGGAAACCCTCATGACAGAGCTAGGGGGTGCAGCAAGTCCAGCGAGGTCATGCTCCACGTACTCAAATACAAGGTATAGACTACAAGATACCTCTGAAGTAACCATTCCTTCCAATTTGATAACTTTTGGATGAGTTTGCGTAAAACCAGTATCTCTCGTGCCATAAACCGCACACCTCCAGGTTCCAAATTGTCAAAACGTACCTTCTTCAGGGGAAAAAAAAAAATTTCATTGTATCTCTCGTGTTTTATAGTTTATACAAATTGCTGTAAGTCCCTTGTCCAATCGAAGTGGATATCGGCTCTTCTTCTCCACAGAGGTCGGCTTAAAAGATCGTATTCTCCACAGAATCGTCTTGATCTCATTCCCTCATGACAAAGCTAGGGCTCCCGAAGAATGAATGAATGGAAGAACTAGAAGGGGAAAATCGAGCCTGCCCGAGGAGTAGTGGTACAATTCAGCGGGGGGAGTACGATACCAATGTGCAGGTGTCACTTGATAGAATGACACAAAACACATTTACTCCATGACAGATCGACACAATTATGGAGGATGATAAGTGTTACAATTTTTTATTTTTTGTGGCCAATTCTTTTGACCCTAAATACATTTGCAAAATTTTATGACGTTTTGTAATGTTTTACATATAACATATATTAAATTAGGTCCTCCTCTCACATGCACTGGTTGGGAAAAAGGGTAATGGGTGCCCCTCAAACTGGCCCTCCCTGACCTGCCTGAATGGCACTACCTAGCCCCTCTTCCCTAAGGTATGTTCTAGTATTGAAGGTGTTGTTGGACTTGGCGGACTGGGCATACGTGTACTTGGTGGAGGTGTACTTGGCTTGGCTGGTATTGAAGGCTCAAGGTGAAAGGTGAAAGGCAAAAGGCTTCTGGCAAAAGGTGATAGGTGAGAGGTGAAAGACAAAAAGGCAAAAGTTGAAGTCCCTTGGTTACAGATTAAAGTGAAAACGCTGGCTTCATTATCTTAACTTAGAGAATTCACGGGCGTTTATAGAAAATAAAAAATTGTTTTCCAAATTTTGTTAATGTTTGTTTTCTTTTTTTTGGAAAATAAAAAATTGTTTAATGAGTGTTTTCTAATTATTTTTATTGATTACAAAGTTACAAATTTTATATTGTTCAATGTATTGATATATATATATAATTTCAAAACTCCATTGTATTTTAATTTTGTCATTAATGTAGTACTATGTCATTTATCAATATACTATTATGCATTGATTGTGAGGCTTTTTCCCTCCATTTTCAAGGAAAACAACTTATCATGCCTATTGTTTAGGTTGGCCACATAAACTTATCATGTCGAACCATAAGGGCATTCTAAGTTGGCAAGCTTACATCTCCAACTGCAAGCAGCCTTGCTAACTTCATTGGGCCTGAGCCACGTGAAATTTAGCTCCAGTTCATACCTTCACCCTATAATGTAACCTTAACTTATAAAAAGCACCCAAAGGTCAATTAATGAGCTTGTTCGACTTTATGGTTTATACTTGTGTTGTAACTTGTAGCTCAAGCTACATATACATATTAGTTTGAGTTTGGGTTACAAGTATCCTTCGCATATGATTTATGCCTGACCTATGAGTAAACATCCTAGCCTGGCAATACACGTAATGTACAAATAAATGAGAATGAAAGGTGGATAACCCTCTAGTCATTGATTTTGAAAATAATTTCATAAGGAAGCTATATAAGTACTATGAGTTCTAATCTCAAGACTTAAGGCGTTATTTTCGGCCATACCGAGAGAACATTCTTCGGAAAACTTGGATGGTGAGAATATTATGGATCCTTGTCTCGACTCTAAATAGAGAGCTTGTAGAAGTTACAGCCGACAGATGTGTCTGGTGTTTGGCTTATAATGTAGAGTATCATAGTTTACTCCAGATAGAGTATCATAGTTTACTCTAAGAGTTTACTAGTTAGTAAAGAAAAACAAATTCGGTAATAAGTTTATATTTTCCTCTTGTTTCACTACCTAGCAAATGTACCATTTCATTTCAATGTTTCCTCATTTTATTGTTAAAGATAAACATTGTATAAAAAAAACGAATTAACAAATAATTACTCATTCATTCAATACTATTGAAGGATAAATATAAAGATAATTATTTAAACAATTTACTCCGAACATTGTTTTTCTTTCATATATTCCGATTATTGTATGTTACCAAACAAGAAACTTTAAAAAAACCTCTTGGAAAGAGTAAAGATCATAATATATTTTTATACATTCCATTAAGAAATATTTTATAATATGATTGAGATTTTGTGTTTCAATGGAATCACTAAGCTTAGTGAAGATGTTCTTTTTTATTTTGGATTTCATTGAAAGAGTAGAAGGGGAGAAAGAAGAGGAGATGCAACAAGTTAAATTGGAGGACTTGGATCGAAAATAGAATTGTTCAGTTTTTTTAGTAGGTTAGCAAGTTCAATTGATCCCGTTTCGAGCTAATAGGAACGCTAAGTCATGTTTTTGTGCTTTCCTTTCCATTAAGTCAAAGTTCAATTTTGCTTATGAACTTTTATGGATAATTTCTCAATGTCTACTTTCATATCTTGGGGAGGTGATTTTAGGCTATTGGGGTTTGATATTTTTGGATGGTGGTACTTTTAAGTTATTGATTCATGTCTTTGCTTTATGTTGAGTCAAAATAAAATCGTTGCAAGAAATTCTTGAGACTTGTTTTGATATATTTTCTTTGAGTTATTTGACCTCAAAGTATCTAGGTTTGGAATCCTAGAGTTTATCTTGGATCCCTGTGTTTTGCCGGTCATGTTTACAAGTTTGAGTCAAAAGAGTTGAGTCAAGTATGAGTGTATGTACTTCAGAGTTCTAAAATATATCTTACCTTATCTCTATCCTACATGCATCTACTTCATGCTGGTTGGAAGGGTTTTTTATGACTTTCCTCCTAGGGGATTTCCCCTATCAACTAAAGTACATCTTGTTCTGGCAGTTGATTTAGAAGCTAAGCACATGGTGTCCACAAGCCTTATTGGTATGCTACCTTGCTTTTGATAGAGATTTTCCTTATTGAGTTCTAACTAGGTTAATCCTTTCATTGTTTGACTTCAAATTAAGCATTCACTTTGTTAGCTTTGTACTCATACCTCTGAGCCCATTGGCATGAACAAAGAAGAGCCCAGAGAGGCATAATTGTTAGCAAATAAATTCGTTAGCACAATGAAACAAATAAAGCAATGTTATGTTATTGTACCAAATAAATTTGCAACATGTGATGAGACAATAGAGTGCACCAAGAATGAGAAGATCATTGTAGAAATAAAGAACATTTTAGATGAATACAATGATATAGCATGCAACAGTTTGATAAATGGATTACCATCAAAGAAGAAGATTGCTCATGAGATAGACTTGAATCCAAGCATGACAACCAATGCATACATGAATACAGTGACATAGCATGCAATGATTTGTGATATGGATTACCATGGAAGAGGAGGATCACTCATGAGAGACTTGATATCAAGCATGATATTACCAAATCAAGTAATGCATAGATGAACCCAATGAAAAGCACATAGTTAAATTAACAAGTATGTGGGTTATTGTTAAAGGGCGTGATCAAAGGGAGTGAGCTCATGCACAACACCTGCATTGATAGCGCCAAAGAAGGATGGATGGTAAAGGATGTGTACAAGATCCATAGTGTCAAACAGGATCATGATCATGTACAAGTTCCCATTGCAGGAAATGGATAATTTGATGGATAGTTCAAATGGCACAAGACTTCACCAAGATAGATTTGAAGGGAAAACATCACCAAATCAAGGTTACAAATCTAGAAATGAGTTGAAGACTACATTCAAGGTCAAGTATAGTTTGTATGAGTGATTAGTTATGCCATTTGGATTGACCAATGCGCCAAACATGAGATTAATGATAGATTTATTGAAACCCGACACTTGTATGTTTGTAGTAGCTTGTTTGATTGTATTTTGATTTTAGCAAGAGCAAAAAGGAGTGCCTCGATCATCTAAGTATGGTGTTTAAAGCACTAAGAAAGGACCAAATGCACATCAACTTGTAGAAGTGTGTGTTCTTCAAGGAAAATTTGATATACCTTGAATTCATGTTTTCTAAGAATTGATCATGCATGGATTCAAAGAAATTGAACCATCACAAGATTATCCAATGCCTTGCAGTGTCACATAGGTAGGAAATATTTATGGTATAGAAAATTTCTAAAAGAAGTTCATCATATTATTCAACGTGACATGCACACTAGTGATAGAGTGTATTTAAATGTGTATTTCTATACAACGTGAAACTGCAATGAACCTTTGAGCTGTTGAAAGAGAAGATTAAATTGGAACTTGTATTGGGGTAATTGATTTCGACAATATATTTCAAATTCATAGTAGTGTAAGCGTGATAGTGATTAGCATGGTGTTGAGTTAGGAAGGAAGGTCAATAAAGTTCTTCAACAATAAGTTAAATGAAGTGTGGCACTTCACTTCAAATTGTGCAGCGCATTATAATTATTATTTAATTGAAGGCATTTGTCGCAATAAATCCTTCATCCAGAGAGAGGTGAACATACAACCTTATTTTGTGCCATTGTCCATTGGTGTATGTTCTAGCTACCTAACTTCACTTCCAATTGGGATCTCATAATTATTTTAATTTAATTTGAATTTGAGATGGGAATGGGATTTTACAATGCATTATTATTCAATACCTTGAATGAATGGTTAGACTCCTTACTACTCTTTTCTTCTCGATCACTATAAGGAAATGGATGGATGATTGCCAATAATAACCAACAACAACAACACACATTCAAGGGCTCCAAAGAATAAAAACCTTCCTCATAATGCAATATAATATGAGAGCAATAGAAAATTCAATATCTAGGATTATTAGAGAATAATTATTTTATTAGAGAGCAAATCAAAATAAACCAGTCAAGTTATATAATAGTATGGCAAGGGATATGAGAGAGAGGGATAAACAATATAATTAGTATTATTAGTATGACAATAAAAGGTTAATGATAACTCAATGGGCTAGTTCAAGTGATTGAGTGTTGTGAGTTGCAATTAGGAGGTCACAGGGTCAAGTCCCTAAGCTGGCTATCTCTGTGAATGTTAATGGCCTCACTTGATGTCCCCGCTGGGATAGGTTTCCAAAAACTATAATCAAGCAATTTACCCTCTGTGCCATCCTCGAAATGAAGGGAACTGCTTAGAGGGTTTCCGGTGATGTGTATTCCACTGGATTTTTTTTCTTTTGAAGATGTAAACCTTGAAAATAATTAATTTATTCACTAGAACATAACATTGGGAGTGGGAATGAGATTTGGAAATGCATTATTATTCAGTACGTTGAATTCCTAGGCTCCTTGCTCATGTACCTTGAATGAATACTCATGCTCTGTGCTCATGCATTTGGATGGACGATGATCAATAGAGTGTGTGTGTGTGTGTGTGTGTGTGTGTGTGAGAGAGAGAGAGAGAGAGATTAAACAATTTACCTTAGGTGCCATCCTCAAAACAAGGAGAATTGTTTAGAGGGTTTTCGGTGATGTGTATTCCATTGGAATTTTTTTTCCTTTGGAAATGTAAACCTTGAAAATGATTAATTTATTCACTAGAACATAACATTGGAAGTGGGGACGAGATTTTGAAATGCATTATTATTCAGTATGTTGGGTTAGTGTATAGTTAAGAGATGAGGGTTGAAAATATTAATGAAAGGTTTAGATTATTGTGCACACACAATAAATGATATAGTGGTAAAAAAATAAAATTTATATTATCATTTTTTAAATTTATTTTATAAATGTACCACTACTTATTTTTATATATTTAATAAAATCTTAAACTAAATTTATAATGAAAAAAAATAATTACCATAATACTAAAATTAAACCGAGTTGTCTAAAACTGCTACGATTTTTCCCGAAGAAAATCGTTTTTTGAGACACGAATTTGCCGGAATCCGAGATAGAACTTTTAGAATCTCAAATAACAATATTAATCCAGCATAATTTAGATGCCTGGGGGGTTTTCCCAGGGTGCTGAATTCATCTGGATGTTCGTAAAAACGATTTAATCAACACAAATCGCCGGATTTTTAGATTTCATATCACCGGATTCCGACCAAGTTTTGACCGGACAGACGAAATCGTCACACTTTTATATTATAATTTTTTTAATTTATTTTATAAATGTACCACTACTTATTTTTATATATTTAATAAAATCTAAAACTAAAATTATAATGAAAAAATATAATTACCATAATACTAAAAATAAATAATCACTATAATTATTTAATATAATTTTTATATTATAAATTAAGTGTTTCAATATATGCCCATGGGGGGTAGAGAAATTGGTAACGAGTAATTGAGTTGAGAAGTTGTAGAGAGAGAGAGAGAGAGAGAGAGATTCATTGTCCATTGGATGTATCTCGGGTGGTCAGGAGTATTGATTGATAACCTCTCCACTCGGGTTCAATTCCTTGTAAGTGACATATGACGCTCTTGTGTTGAGCCCCTAATATTCCAACTATGTTCAGGCTCCCCACATTCCTGACGGTATAACAGGGAAAGTACTATGGATGTAGCGGCCTCTTGAAAGATAAAGACATGAACCCCCCCACACACATATAAAGATTCTTAATGAATATATAAAATATATTAAACTACATAAATAAAAATAATAATCAATATCTATTATTATATACTATATAACTTTTGATAATATAATATTGTGTTTTTACAAGTTATATATATAAAAGGAATATTAATAAGAAATTATCCAACACTAATATGTATCCTAAATAAGGAAAGAGGAGAGAGAAAAAAGAATATTCCGGTATTGTTGTGATAACTTTCGCCCTGGAACTCAGAAGTGGGCGCCCTTGGTACCATGGAAAGGTCTTGGTGAGAGTTACAATTTTCATATTTTGAGTTTTCCTAGTACCAATTTTCTGGGGCTAGTATTTTTGGGAGAAAAGTATCTAAAATTAATTAAATACTATTTATTTGTCTTTCTAAAAATATTCAAATGGAGTTAAAATTAATTTCTCCCATTTAAAATTAAATATTATTTATTTTTCTTTTTAAAAGATTAATTATATTATACAAATGTTCTTAGTATTTCAAAATTACTCCACTATCATTTTAATTAATGTAAAATTTATATTTTAAAAACCTTGGAAGTAGTGATAATATAAAATACTTTGTATTAATTATTTCAATTATATTTATCGTATTTTGCGATGAATTTTTCATGATCTTAACCAGGGTGAAGTTTTAATGGAGTTAGCTATTATCAAATAAAATATGACACATAGGCATCATTTGTCCAAATCAACCATAATGGTTGACCAAAGCTATTTAATTTCTATTGGTTTGAGAAATCCAACTCATCCATGGAACATTTTTTTATAAGGCTCATTTTATACCCCAAATTTTCTCTAATACGAGAGAGAGAGAGAGAGATGCAACCGTGTTGTGTTGTTGTGGTATAAGTGGGTGAGAAAAAAAACCAGAGAGAGAGAGAGAGAGAGAGAGAGAGAGAGAGAGAAAGAGAGAGAGAGAGAGAGAATTCAATTAAACAAACAAACTATCGTGCTTTTGCACATCATCAAGCAACATAAAACGACCTATCTTGAAATAGAAAAAAATATGCAACTTTTGGCATGAGTGACTAGAGCGAAATGTCAAATCCCACTTATCGTCGTTGGTTTCAATAGGCCTCATTCTACGAACCCCACAACGTAGTTGAGAGGAGATGCTTAAAAAAATCCATCCATGTTAAGGCAGTGTGCATATTGATTTCAATAGTGTATGGCTCTTATACTAGCTTGAAACCCAAGAAATACACAGATAGAAATGCATAGGTGCACTCTCCTTAGTTGGAACCCCCACATCTAGTCAAATGACTATATCTCGAGCATTCAAAAACCTTTTTTGGTGAAATAAAAAGTGTTTCTCATTGGAAATGATGCTCTGGATGCAATGAACTAGGTCTCATGGTCCAAAGATTCTCATAAGTACCTAAACCATAAGGTTGATCTCGACCCACCAACATCAGTTCTCATGAAAGAGCTACTCCAACCGCACAACAAGAACCCAAACACAATGAATCTGAAAAAGTGAGTTGAGAATATGATTTGCAACTCTCAAATGGTGTGCTCTATCCAACTCTTAAAACAATAACAACTAACACAGAATGAGAGCAAGTGCGCCCTCTACACTGAGAACACTGGAAAACCAACACATTATGTAATAACCCCTATATATGAATATAGAATATTCAATATAATATGATATAATTAATATAATAATAAAATGAGATTAAAAAAAAAAGAGTAGTAATGGAAAGTGAAATTTCATTACAAAAAAGAAGAGAAATTTAAACAAGAAATTAAGAAAAGGGGGAGAAGGGGGAAATAAAAGGAGGGGGAGAAGAAGAGAAAGGGGCTTTTGCATTTGCTTGGGATATGAGAGAGAGAGAGAGAGAGAGCAGAAGGAGGCTATCAACAAGAGGCATGAAAGGAATCAAGCACTAACATAGGGTTAATTGTTGGGGGCTCGGGGGCCTCGGCCATTGGATGGGGATTGGTTGGGTGGAGAGTCGGCCCCCCAACTTCAGTGTAGACCAAAGAGCTACCAGGAATCCATGTAAGTAGAGTTCCTCTCTGTGATCCCCAATTATTGTTTTATATATTTTTTACAAAATTTGTTTTGCGGGTTTTCTTTCAGATTTGTTTGATTTGCTATTCTTCTGGTTTTTGGGTGCTACATTTATATGATAATAATAATAATTATTACTATTGAGGAGGTCACTCTGGGGTGGCAAGTATTTCAGCTGCCACCACCCATTTAGAATCCCCTCGTGGTAGGGGGAAGATTCGACCCACGGAAAAGGCAAGGCAGCAACCGAGGCAGAGGTCAAGGTGGTCGGGGAAGCTCAAAATACGTAGCTCCGGTAGGCATTAAATGTTTTGAATGTCAGGGTCCCCATTACAAACGAGATTTCCCAAAAATACTGGAAAGGGAAGGACAAAACAGGGCAGGAACTCAAGGAGGTCAGTCGCAGGGTCGACACCGAATTCATGCTACGGTCAACCATCACCAAGCAGAGCACCAAGCTACAGTGATGGAGTCTCCATGTATGATAAAAAACATTCCATTGACTATTATCATAGACCCAGGGGATACTGATAGCTTCATTTCTCCTTCCGCACTACAAAAATGTGGGTTGGCATCCCGAGCTCAAATTGATTTTGACCGGGTAGAGATGGCTTCAGGACAAAAACAGTCAGTAGGACTTTTGGTAAAGAATTATACAGTTAAAATAGGGAATGTCTATACTAAGATGAGTTTGTATAGCACTACCCTAGGGGCTTATGACATAATAGTCAGAATGGATTGGCTGGAATCTCACCAAGCTTTGGTGGATTGCTATGAGAAGAAGGTCTTTTGCATCGATGACCTCGACAAACCAGTAGTGATTGAAGGGCGATGTTTCCTTACGTTTCATCGCATCAACCAAGGTAAAGAAGTTTATAAGGAAAGGATGCAGAATCTATACTGTAGAAGCTGTTGACACCAGCCCTAACCCAAAATTGGAAACTCACCCAATCCTCTATGAATTGGCAGATGTGTTCCCTCTTGAAGTACTCGTATTACCCCCTATTTGAGAATTTGACTTCACCATTTTCTTAAAACCCAGTACCAAACCCCTATCCAAGACACCCTATCAGATGACTGTGTCGGAACTCAATGAATTGAGTATTCAACTCAAGGAACTCATCGACCAGGGAATGATTTGGCCTAGTGTTTCACCTTGGGGGGCACCAATCATTTTATTCAAGAAGAAGGATGGCACCCTTCTTTGTGCATTGATTATCAGGATTTGAATAAAGCCACCATCAACAATCATTATCCCATGCCTCACATCGATGACTTGTTTGACCAGCTGAGAGGTGCATCCGTATTCTCCAAGATCAGCCTTCGATCAAGATATCATCAATTAAGGATCATGGAAGAAGACATTCCAAAAACAACTTTTCATACTAGGTTCGGCCACTATGAATTTGTGGTTGTACCCTTTGGATTATCGAGTGCACCAGCAATGTTCATGAATTTAATGAACAGTGTGTTCTGGAAATATCTGGATGGCTTTGTACAAGTGTTCCTTGATGACATTTTGATCTACTCCCGCAATGAACGAGAGCACCAAGAGCACTTAAGACTCGTGCTTCAATGCCTTAAAGAACATAAACTATTCGGGATATTTTCCAAATGCTCCTTCTTCCAGAAAGAGATCCAGTATCTAGGGCACATAATCAGTGGCGAAAGAACCTTGGTAGACCCAGGGAAGATTGAAACTATATTAAGTTGGCCAACCCCTAGAAATACCAAGGAATTTCGTAGCCTTATGGGATTGGTAGGCTATTACAAGAGGTTTGTGGAAGGGTTCTCTAAAATCGCAGGACCTATCACCACCTTACAAAAAAAGGTGGTCAAATTTGAATGGACAAGTAAATGCGAAGAAGCCTTTAATGAGCTGAAGAAATATCTAATCAGTGCCCCAATACTCAAGGTTTCAGACATGGATAAGGATTTTGTGGCTTGCACGGATGCATCAGGAGAAGGTTAAGGTGCAGTCTTAATGCAAGAAGAGGGAGTCATCGCCTTTGCTTCTCGCAGACTCGAAATCCATGAGATCAATTATGCCACACACGATCTAGAATTGACTACGGTGGTGACGGTTCTCAAGTTGTGGAGGCATTACTTAGTGGGATGCCAGTTTGAGCTAAAAACAGATCATGGAAGCCTTGAATACATATTCACCCAAAAGGATCTTAATGCACGCCAAAGATGTTGGAGTGAACTGTTTAGTGAGTATGACTTTAGAATCTCCTTTATAGAGGGGAAGGAGAACAAGGTAACGGATGCGCTAAGTAGAAGACATCGTATGCATGCTTTGGTATCAACCATAACAGATCTTAAGGATAAGATTAAAGTCCATCTAGTAAATGACCCTTGGTACCATCAAATTCTAGCTGCACAATCAATCTCCCCAAGGTTTGAAGGGTACTCATTGGAAGGGGATGGACTCCTTAGATTCAGAGAAAAAGTGTATGTACCAACCACTGATGAAGTTCGAAGGCTAGTAATGGATGAAGCACATCGAGCACTGTACTCAGCTCACCTAGGAGTTAAAAAGATGTATGAAGGTCTAAAAAGGGAATTCTTTTGGCCAGGAATGAAAAGGGATATATCACATTATTTGGGACATTGTTTAGAATACCAACAAGTTAAGGCCGAACACCATCACCCAGCAGGACTTCTTCAACCTCATGAGATACCAAAAACTAAGTGGGAAGTGATATCTATGGACTTCGTGACTGGGCTACCAACCACTCCACAAAGGCATGATTTCATTATGGTTGTGGTGGACAAACTGACTAAGAGTGCTCATTTTATTCCAGTAAAAAGCACTTTTGATGCACCTACTATTGCTCAGGTTTTTCTCCAAGAAATAGTTCATCTACATGGAATCCCTCGTAAAATTATTTCTGATAAAGATTCTCGATTCACCTCTAGGTTTTGGAAAAGCCTCCAAGAGTCCCTGGGTACTAAATTAAATTTTAGCATTGCATATCATCCAGAAACTGATGGTCAGACAAAGAGAGTTAACCAAGTAATGGAAGATATATTAAGAATGTCTGTCATGGACCAACAGAGTTAATGGGAGAGGTATCTCCCACTGGTGGAGTTTGCTTACAATAATAGTTACCACAGCTCCCCTAGTGCTTCCCCATATGAAGTTTTGTATGGTAGGCCTTGTGGAACCCCTCTTAGTTGGGATAGTCTAGAGGATCGGGATATGTTAGGGCTTGACCTACTTCGAGTGATGGAGGAGAAAATGGTCACCATTAATTAAACAAAGGCTTAAGGAAGCTCGTGATCGTCAAAAAAGTTACTCTGATTCTAAACGTATTGATAGAAGCTACGAGGAGGGGATCATGGTGTTTGTCTGAGTGAGACCCATGAAGAATCCCTTTAAATTTGGAAAACGGGCCAAACTCGCCCCAAGATTTGTAGGACCATTTAAGATCCTAGAACAAATCGGTCTTGTTGCTTAAAGACTTGAGCTACCACCCCACTTGCGGAGAATGCATAATGTATTTCATATTTTTTTGCTTACACATTACATTCCTGACCCCTCTCACATTTCAACTTGGATGGATTGCATCTTTCCAAGGAAAGGGTCATCTAGGTCGAACCATATCGTGTACAGGGCCACAGAAGTCGACAGCTACGCAATCGCATCCTTGACCAAGTTAAAGTCCAATGGGATGAGTATAGTCCAGAGTCAACCACTTGGAAGGACATAGACACTATGCGTCACAAGTTTCCTTATCTTTTTTAGTAGACTTGAGCTTGTGACACATGGATGGGTTCTATTAAACCATGTTAATATTCAGTCGGTATTTTACAGTTCTAGAGTTAGAAGACATATGATACATATTTCATGTTGATACCGAGTTAGTATTTTATAGTTTATTATGGTCTCTGAAGTTAGAGGACATATGTTGCATATTTCATGATGATACTCAGTTTTTTTCTTAATGATGCTACTCAGTTTCCATGATGCATATTTCATGTTGATACTCAGTTTATTATGGTTTCTAGATATATAGGACATGAGGTACATGATACGCTGAATGGTGATACTCAATTGGTAATTTATAGTTTTATTTGTGGCATCTTGAAATGTAAGTTATGTGGTACATGATATGGTGTTATTACATGTTGTTTCTTAGAATGATGCCTTATAGACATGTGATTCATGGTCATGCAGTATTCATGTGAAATTTGATGTTGTTATTTCTAGCCATGAGATTTATAGCCATGGGTTGTGCATGTGATACTTCTTAATGTTATTTCATGACGTTGTGGTGCTTTATAAGATAGATGACGTGTGGAACATAAAATGATATTATTTCGTGATGATATTAATTTAGCATTTTAATAGCTTTATCATGGCATCTAGAGATAAATGACATTTGGCACATAAATGGTATGAAATCATGCTGTAGTTTATTATGGTATTTTATAGCTCTGTCATGTATTAGTGAGGAATAAGAGATTATATCAGACATTTGGTATATGACATGTTATCATTTCATGCTAATCCTTATTGCTCCCCATAGAATGCATATTTGATATGATGATGGATTATGTAAGTTGTTACTCCATGTTGATATTACTAATGTTGAATTAAGGCAGCTTGTCATGACATATTAATAAGATGCTTAGCGAATTTATGAGAGTATCATGACCATTTATTTTATAATGATAGCACGAAGCCTCTAAATGTATTAGGTGTTTGACGTGGCATGTCTTATCATGATAAGGGCTCATGATGTAATGAAATGCAGTATGAACAGGTGACAAGAAATTCTTGTTAGCACATGATTCAAGGTTGATTTCATGATATCTTATTATCTAGAGAAATGAATACTAATCATTATTCATTGTGGTAAGTGCAAGTTGTTCCAGGTAAGTGACTCAAATAAGAAAGAAGAAGAGAATTTTAAACAAGAAATTAAGAAAAGGGGGACAAGGGGGAAATAAAAGGAGGGGGAGAAGAAGAGAAAGGGGCTTTTGCATTTGCTTGAGAGAGAGAGAGAGAGCAGAAGGAGGTTATCAACAAGAGGCAAGAAAGGAATCAAGCACTGACATAGGGTTAATTGTTGGTGGCTCAAGGGCCTCGGCAATTGGCTAGGGATTGGTTGGGTGGAGAGTCTTCCCCCACCTTCAGTTGCAGTCTGAAGAGATACTGGGCATCTAGGTAAGTAGGGTTCCTCTCTGTGATCCCTAGTTATTGTTTTATATATTTTTTACAAAATTTGTTTTGCAGGTTTTATTTTAGATTTGTTTGATTTGTTATTCTTCTATTTTTTTGGGTGCTACACATTAGAATACTAAAACATTGATTAATATTTAGTTATGCAATGAAACTCACAACATACCCTGGTCAATGAAGCTTAGTAGAAATATCTGGATGATCTCTCTCAACACCTGTAGTGAAGCCCCGAATGAAGAGATATAGATGATCTCTCCTCTCACATTAGCTAGGGTGGAATCTTTCACCACCGAAACCAATCACAAATGAAAGGGGCACGTCTCCCAAGCTTGAAATTCGTAAGAGCCTGGTTGGTCTTCATCTCTTGCCTTTATTGCTAGGTTTTTTCCAAAGGTGCTCGTGGATCTTTTGAAATAGGTAAGCTGTCGATATACTTCCATCTGGTCATTCTCATCAGGGATCATGAGCTCTATGCAATCATACAAACCATCTTTCACCTCCCCTGTTATATCATCTCCTATCTGAGCTCTATAATGATACTTTGGGTTCAAGAAAAACCCAGCTGCATGTATAGGGCGATGGAGTTGATTGTTCCATCTGTTATCAATGATCTCCTAAATAGGCCCATACTTGGATACTCTATCTTTGTATGTTGCCTTTATCTACTCCTTTTCCTGATCCATAGCCTCATAAATGTAACCCATTGCCAATATTTCCCCATCCACAACCGCAACACCTTAACAAGGGGCTCAACAATTTTCACAACCTCTGCTGCTTTTTTCCAAAATGCACTATCATTAACTTATTTTTTGGTTTCTTTTGCATCTTCCCTACGGGCCCACTTATATGAATTCCATTCATCACATGAAAACATATTTTGCAAGTTTTGTTCTTGAAAAATGAGAGATTGCAATGTGAGGAAGTGTGTTGCAAATCTCGTGATGGCAAGCCTAACAAGTTCCCTGTTCCTAGTCTTTTTCCTCATTAAGTTCAAGACCCGTGAGTAGTTTTAGATGTATTTTGTAATGCTCTTGGCATGCTCTACAACATTCTTGACCCAATCCAGTTTGCCTATATCCTCAAGCATGAGTTCTATGCAATGTGTAGCACATGGGGTCCAAAATATGGTTTTGTGTTTGTTCTCTAACATCTTACTGGCAAGAACATAATTAGAGGCATTATTTGTGATGATTTGAACAAAATTTTCCACCCCCACCTCATAACAACTTCATCCAAGAGATGAAATAATAGGTTTTCATCTTTCACCCTATCAGATGCATCAAATGATTTCAAAAGCATGGTTCCTTGTGGGAAAGAGACAAGGAAATTGATGATAGTATGGTTCCTTATATCAGTCCATCCATCTGACATGATGGTACATCCCGTAGTGGCCCATGACTCTTTAAAACCCTGCAAGTATTCATGTATGGACATAAATTCCTTATGCAAAAGTGATCCCCTCAACTCATGCATATTAGGGCCTTTGAAGCCCTTACCAGCTACAATAACAGAATCCCACATGGGTTGATAATAAGTTGAGCGAGAAGCATTGAAGGGAATATTTGAATCATACCACCATCTAGCTATGTACTTATGAGCAACTTCTTTGCATTGCTTCTTCCAATTCTCATCTAAGGTGGGATGAATGTGGGTTGGTTGAATTTGAGAAGCATTGGCACTTGGAAAGGAGGGGGAAGGTGAAGAAAAATAGTGTTGAAGGGTCTTCTTCTTTTTAGGTTGATTTTCTCTAATGTTTTGAGTCTTTTGACGAGAGGGAGGAACATAATGGAAGGGGTCCCTAACAAGAGTAGAAGGGGCAGAGGAAGAGCCTTCAAAATATTGTAATCCAGATGCCATCATGGCAACATTTGCAAGTTCCCTCTTCCTCCCAATTTCAGCTTCAACCTCTTTATGCCTAGCCTTATCTTCTTGAAATTTTTTAAACTGATTTAACAAATCAGGTCTAATCTCCCCAATCACTTCATCTAGTGCATCACATGGGAGAACTTGGCCTCTTACTCCAGCCAAGTGTTGCTTCACCCTATGAATGCCCCCCCCCCACCCATGTGTTTGTGGCAATATTTCAAAAAAATTCCCCCCTCAACACACTCAACATGGACCCATGCAACATCTTTCACTCTAGGAGCCATTGGGAAAATGCAATTTGCAAATGGATTATGCAAGTGCAAAATGAAAAAAAAATGAAAATGTGCAACTGCATTTAAAACAACAAATTTAAAAGGAAAACATATTTAAAATTTAAAACAAACAATTTCTGAATTTGCATTTGCTTAAAATTAAAAAAAAACAGTGGCATAAAAAACTTCTAACAGTCAGCAAATTTTTAATTTTGTGAATTGCAACAAGAAACAAGAATGAAGTTGAACTGTGAAGAGCATTTAGGCTTTCACTTTCAGGCCAGCATACCTTGAAATTTGCAGCAGACTTGAAGGATTGAAGAGGATTGAGGTTCAGAGGCGAGCCTTGAACTTGAAGACCCTTGAGGCTTGACTCCTTGCCACTTTGGAGTCTTGGACAGTGGCCTCCTCCACCATGAGCTAGCTTCACTCCTTGCTAAAACGTGAACACACTCAAACTTTCAAAGTCTAAACAGAAGGAGAAAATGACACTCTTAGCGATAGTAATGAGACAAATGGGCACTTGCATGTGAGTGAATTAGAATGTGGGGGTTGGGTAACATATTTATCATTGTTTGGAGGGCGAATTAGGTTTAGTTTTGGTGTTTTTTTAATAAAAAAATCAATTAAAAAATTATTATACCCTGTCTGGGCCTGCGAAAGTGAATCTAGCAGCTGGCCGGCCAGTTTATTACGGACTCAGCTGGTTGGCTCCAGTTTGGTAACGAACCGACTGGTTCATGCATCGGGCCGGCCAGTTCGTTACCAAACTAGACCCCGGTCCGAGTTAAGCACCGGTTTGGATATCCATTTCCATTGGCCGGTCAAACCGGCCGGTTCCAGTTCCAACTCGGCCTGTTTTCAAAATGTTGCTTGGATCATGATTCTCATGATCTCAATATGAGTAAAAGGCCAATGTAAACCGGTGAATACAAACAATCCTAAATAAATTCAAAGAAACTATAAATCTAGCATAGCAAAATGTCAGTTCCAATGTCTGTGTGTACTAGCGTAGTCGATACCCATACAAGTAGGATATCCATCTCTTTAGAACACACAAAAATAAACTAATATTATTTACGATTAAACCTCCCCTCTTCCCCACCCGCCTCCTTACTGTAACTTTGTTGGATCTTTTTTGGGAATAATGATATAAAAACAACCGCAAGTCAATCAACAGTGAAATTGCAAAGGAGTAGATTGTACTCACAAAAAATTGTAAGCAACTAGTGTTATGCCTAACAAGCATGGAACTATGTTTGAACCGTTTAAGGTAATAATACAACAACTTTCTCATAAATATTTACAATAATTGAATTACTGACCTGTTGGTGAAGAGCATTCCAGCATAGAAACTCCCAACGACGAGGAATATTGTCCATCTTCTACCAAAAATTTTGGCGGACTCTGAGCCTCCACCCCTAAGTTTAGAAACCATATTCCTATCCTTCATTTTTTTTCCAGAAATTGTCACCAAAACACCATGTATATGCATAATCCCTTGAAAAATTGCCTTCTATATCAAGAAATAAAACAAACCTCATAAGGACTTAAACCCACATGCCACAACAATGTGCAATTAAATACTGCTAGCAAACAACCATAAGCCTACAGGTCTTCATCGCAGTCACTTCATAACATTAATTAGCTCTCACTGTCAATTCCATCACTCTATGCAATTACTCTATGCATCAAGATCACTATGCACCTTCTGCATAGCGAGTATGAAATATACTCTCAGTCATACTCTAGAGCAATTGACCTAGAGAATATTACCCCTGAATGATTTTATTGTTGAAGTTTTGTTGATCTTGGTCATACTCTAGAGCGATTTGAAGACAAATTTTATGCATCTTGATGTGATTAACATCGACTAAACCTACCAAGATAACAATATTACCTGCGATTCGTTTTTTGTTTCCCATAATGTGATTAATTCGCTCTCGGAATTGTGTATATACCTTACATTTTTCACTGGAATCCAGGAAGACATGGAAGAGAACAATAATATTTTTTGTAACTGCATATCACGATCATTATATTCACTAACATCCATTATAATTATGTGCATAGCTATTTCCTGACCATTCTTGAAAAACAAACGTTATTACTAGCTCATTCTTGGAAAAAAACATTAATTAGAGAAGCGATCCCAAAACTTTATTTAATAATCTTACAAAAAATGAACAATTAGAGAAATGATCCAAACATTTATTTAATAATCTTGGTAAAGATTAATTTTCTAAGGACTGCACTTGGTAAGATCGCACTGTCAATTCCAAAATATGGCATTAAAGACGGGTAAATGAAAGCAGCAAGATATACATATGAAATTTGCAGCCTTCAAATTGATTCCTAGAAATGACTTGTTTTCTTAACGATCAGCCTGGAGAAGCCTCGTTGGACAGGGAATGCAAGTCGATATTCATACAAATTGAAGAAGTTGCAGAAGCTAAAGGTACAAAGTTGGTATTCATACAAGTTGGAGATTGTATAAGCTAAAGGTGCAATAGCTTTCATTTCATAGGTAAAATCTACCCAATCCAAAAAAAAATTTTAAGGTGTTAATAAAGCCGTCAACTCTCGCTCTGTTTGTCCAATTAAAATTCGCCCCCACATTCTTTTCAAAATGTCGCTGGTCCGAATGATTTAAAGGGAATCTGAATTACGATTTCGAACCTTTCCTTCTGTTCGAAGTAAGCATCAAGGGCATTTCGATGCTTCCCCTGTGTATATATTTGAGTATTTGAATTTGAATGAAATCGAGATTGAGTGCTTAGTTTTGATTTTTTGGGGGTTGTATTTGGCACTTATATATTTATCAGTCCTAAGATATGTTGAGATATGTCACTTTGAGGACTTGTAGTTTAGATGCAATCAAATCTGAGATATATCACTTTGAGGACTCGTAGTTTTAGATGCAATCAAACCTGGACCAGTGATGAAAACCCCAACAGATTTATGGCTTGACCATAGCTCAACTGACGCCTGGCCCTGAATTATTAAAAAAACAAATCTTAAATCCCATTTCCCATGCAATGATTAACTTGTTTACTATTTTTGGATCTTGAATATGTTTATGGTGGAATGTTATGGTAAACAACAAGGACTCCATGGCTCACAATCTTGCAGCTAGTTTAGCCACAATGACAAAACAGAAAAGGAGAACAAAAGCGAGAGAGAAACATAGGAGATAATACTGGGGATACTTCTGGAAACATTGAATAGAGAACAGTGCAAGGCAAATATACTGACAGAGCAAAATGTCAGTGAGGAACAACAAAAGAAATCTAATTCCAACACTAGCAGTGACTCAAAGGATAGTGCAGAGATGGGAATGGGGCTAAACACATTTTACCAAATTTTAACCAGTGAAGAGGCCTAAGAGCCCCAACCATTTGATGATGATACAACCATGTACCCATACCTTAGTGAACAATCCCAACAACCCCAACTATTTGACGACGATCCAGTCATGGCCTTAGAAACTTTCTCTTCTTCCAACGAGTGGAAGAAAGTATTGCAAAAATAGGGTTATAAACGAAAGAGAATAGGCCCAGCACAGGCCACTCGATTAAAAAACATGATGGAAGAGATCAAACAAAAGGATGAACATATAACCGAGTCGGAAAATCAATTTGCATGCTACAAAGTCGCAACTGAGCAGAATGTGAACAAATTTACTTCTTATGCAAGATGGCTTTGTGAAGAAGGTTTGGACCTCCAAATCAATTTCTTCAAATGCGTTTTCGAATTGAAAGATGTTTCTGAAGAAGTGTCAGTCCTCTCTGAACAGCTAGAGTGGAGGCTTGTAGATATCGCGAAAAAACAACAGTGCTTGGATAACATCATTTCATGGCAATCTGAATTTAAGCCAATTCCTGCGAATGTGCACACCATGGAGCAAAAGGGTATAGACCAATTAGAGACTAGCATTCAGTATGTGAGAAACAACATAAAAAGGGCCAATGACAACATTAAAAGGATATCTCAAGAAATAGATGTACTCATGATAGATGCTCAAGAGGTTGAGAGATACAATTTGCAAGCGTTTAAAAATGGGGATAACTTTGTGCCATTCCCTAAACTCATCAATCGGTTGGAATATTTGTGAGAGGAGGCCAAGGAGAAACTACAGGATCTACAAAGCACTGATGAAAGTTATATTAAAATCTACACCGAAGAACATGTTTCCTCCTAGTTTCACACCTGGTAAAACGCGGCAGAAGTCTTCAAGCTGCTGGTGTGGCCTTGGGGGCAAGCCAGAGTCAAGTGTTGTCACCCGAAACTCGACTCCTCCATCTAGGCTTACTCCTAGCGAAGCCAAGGGGGGTGGACCCTAAAAAAAATAAAACTAAGGTGTCTAATCTATGAAAGGCAAAACAACTAATCTAGGAGTTAGAGATTTTTTGTAAACAGAAGAGCAACGCAACATATATAAAGAAATATCATTCATTGTTCATCATCATTGTCATTCAAAAATATAAAACATCCATCATCATGAAAATGTAAATAAGTAGACCAGTGCTGAATAATGGAGTCAGAAATAAAGTGCTTGAAACTGAAATGACAATGTTGTGCAATTGTTCTTGGTTTATTTTATTATTAATGTGGTAATGATATTTTTATTAAGGCTGGGGGATTCCCGATATACCAAAAGGTACAGAGAATATGTCCGGAATTCAACTATGTGGTTTCTCACTCAAACATGTGGGCTGGATCGGAGTCTCAAGGAGATGTTCAACACTCTACCAAACGAGGGTATAGTCTAACGGTTTTTAGGAGGTCGCTACCCAGGGGTTCCCGCGTCCTTTGAGAAATTTGCCCACCACAAAAGAATAATCGATTGTGCCGGATTTTCACAAATAGGTGGTTTATTTGGGGTATGATAGAACCTATTACTAGTCACTTATCCCTTTCTAATGTGTGTTAGCATGTTCAGACTATGTTGTAGTGACCACAGAGCATACGGGGAAAAGCCTTGGAAATTTTAAGTCTTTTTTAGAACCAATATTTTTCTTTTTTAAGCCCCAAGAGTCTCTTTTCGAACCAGTATTTGAGAAAGCCCTTGTCCTGAAACCTTACTTCGGGAAAGCAAGGGGGTGTTTTGGATTGTAAAGAAAAATTAAAATTGTAAAAAATGGAAAAAGCTAGGGCCTGAGTGAACTCGTGGCCCGCCAATGGAACGGACCAACGAGGTTAATTTTAAGTCGTAGTTACTTTTAATTAATTGTTGAAAAGAAAACTAAACTAAAAAAAAGTCACGCCACGAAAATGAGTCGACGCAGTTTCCTCCCCTGGGGGGATGCGGTGTGGGCACTGGTTATCCCACTTGCTCTCGTTTAATTTTTTGTTACAATGCAATAGAAGTGCCCCAGTCCTTTTTTTCATGACTCGGTGGCTTACAAATCAGAGGAAAAGAGGAACCGATTTTGAAAAATAAGGTTCTAGGTGGTCCAGATGGCCTGAATCTTCAATTTTTGGCCATCATCTCCTCCTACATGTTCATCAAATGCTGCAAACCAGCAATCAAACATTAGTAAAAGATGCCCAAAAACACTTTAAGAGTGTACTTGGGACACCTACTAAAAACCCAAAAAAAATATAAGTAAAAATGCAAAAAGGAACTAAGTGAGACAAGATGTGAGGCTTGTCTCCTTAGGGTCTTTGCAAACTCAATGAGCTGCAAATTCTAAGCTCTTATGACAGCCAAATAAACTTTTAAAATCAGATCTAAACACTACTTTCAAACTTTTTAAAATTTAACAATTTTTTTATAGGTTAAGAAAAGTAAAATGCTTGGAAAATGAAGAGATCTAATCTAGTTATAATAAACTTTGTAAATGACACAGATCAGATTTCTTAGAACTATTTCAGATCTACTTATGATATTGCAAAAGGAGAGAGAGATCTAAGATATGCAAACCAAAGTAACCAAGAGAAGTTTTGATTTTTGTATGAGCTAGAGAAAGGAAGCAGAATGGCCTTTGAAATTCGAAAACTTTGAAGGCTTGGAAGTGGGACACCGAGGGTAAGATCCACCAAAGCATGCACAGATTAAGAAAATGAGAGAAAGCAAGCTATCTTCTTCTTCAAACCTATCAACCTATAGCTAACAAAAACACTCACAAAGAAACCATCAAACTAGAAATACACATGGTTAGATATCAAAATAATATGAGCATAAACAAATGAACATATAAATTTTAAATCTCTAATCAAGATGACAAATAAAAGAACTAATTAAAACAAACAAGATTAATTAGTCTTTCCTACAAAATCATTTCCAATCCTTCAAGTAGACTAGTAGATGGCTGAAAATTACTTGCACAGAAATTGCCTTAGCTACAAATCACCTTATGCCATGAGATCCATCAACCACTCACAAAGCATCACACATATGGACCTCCAAAGTCTTCTTTATTCAATAGCAAAGATAAAACAAGTTATTTAAGCATGGCTACCCACTCCATTTTTCTCTAGTTGGAGTTGGAGCATACCTACTTTGTAACTTGTTTTATCTTTGTATCCTTCGTTAGGGATGTCCTCTTTCCCCTTTGCTCTTCCTTCTGGTTGTCGAAGGTCTTAGTAGAGCTCTTTTAGACGCAAAACGACAAGGCTCTTTCAAGGGTTTCTGCATCTCAAATTCGCTCAGCATCACGCATCTCCTCTTTGTGGATGATATCCTACTATTCTGTGATGGCACCACCAGGGACGCGGAAGTTTTGGACAACATCCTGAATCTCTTTCAAAGAGCGACAGGTATGGTCATCAATAATCACAAGTCCACTATCTCTTTTTACATGTTGAATGATGAGGCGAGACAAAGGTATGAAACCCTCTTCCCCTTTGAAATATTACATCTGGATGCAGGTCTCAAATATCTAGGTTTCCTCCTAAATCCAAATGGCTATAAAAAATGTGATTGGCTCTGGCTCATTTCAAAATTGGAAAAAGGATCAAGATTTGGAGCCATCGGTGGTTATCCGGGGCCGACAGACTGATCCTTATCAAAACTGTTTTGGAAGCCATACCGATCTACTGGATGTCACTGGCTTGGATCCCCAAAGGCACTCTGGAAAAAGCTAGGAAACTCTGCTTCCGCTTCCTTTGGTCCGTCTCTTCAGAATCCGTTGTTTCTCATTGGGTAAACTGGGAAAGATTGGCCCATCCAAAATCCATGGGGGGCTGGGGCCTAAAACATGTCCATCTCTTCGCCAAGTCTCTTGCTGCCAAGGCGGGTTGGTGTCTCATTACTTCAGAGAATATTTGGACAGATGCAATAAAACACAAATATATTGCTCTGGAATCCTTGCTACAATGGATCAGAAATCCATCTAAGACTAAGCTGAATATCTCCATCTGCTGGAAGGTTGTCCTATCGTCTTTTTCTCTGATTGAACAAGGTCTTGCCTGGAAGGTTGGCGATGGATCTCAATTCCACATTGGAATTGATCTTGGTTGGATTGCAAAAATAAACATGTCCTTCATTTATCGCTCATTCATTCTCTTCATCAACAGGGGTTTTTTCACCTCTCACAGGTCGGGGATCCTCTATCCACCAACTTTTGGCAGCAAGGCTGGTTGGATTCCATTGCTCTCGGACTATGAGAGGATCGTCACAACAACTAAAATGATTATCTCTTATCTCTCAGAACCTCTCATGTCAGATTGAAAGATTCCCCAGATGAGCTCATATGGTCAACTGCCCCAAATGGAAGATACACGCCCAAGCTGGGGTATTGTTGTAAGTACAATAGATCCCATGTTTTAAAGAAAACATGGGAGCCCCAAATTTTGATATGCAGAGGTAATGATTAAATTCCTTGATCATTTTGCGATTTTTCATCATGCTTTCATTACTTTGCTTTGATTTGATTAAGTTAGTAATTTTTCCTTTCGAAAATTTCCTTGATTTTGTGTGTTTTTGTGAGTTGCGGAAGGCTTTGGTTTTCCCAAAAATTAACTCGTCCCGCAACCCACAATCCGCAATGCGGATTGCGGAAGCTTAGTTTTTATTTTATTTTTGAAACAAGTTGATTCCGCAACCCGCATTTGTAGATTGCGGAAAGTCTTTAAATAATGAGTTCGCATTTTGCGTTTCTACAACCCGCAACGACGGATTACGGATTGCAGAAACCTTTCGTTTGTTAATGTTTAGAGTTGTGATCCCGCAACCCGCAATTGTGGATTGCAGATTGCGGGAAGGATGTATATATTTTCAAAATAAACTCCCGCAACTCGTCTCCCGCATCCCACAAAATTAGATCTTAGCCGTCAATCTGACTTGATCCTATGGCCCAGATTTTACCGACGGAATTAATAAATATGCAAGTTTTTCTATTTTCCTTTATCATTTTTCAATTTTGAAAATTACCTACTGCGTGGATTTTTACTGTGAATTATTACCAGGGGTTATTTTCTGCCATTTCTCAGTTAATACAGGTTGGTTGTTGGCAGGCGGTTTGGTAAGGTAGCATCGCAGCATCGCGGATGTTGTGACAAACCAAAAGATATCGCGGAAGACAGAAAGATGGGTGGAAGGAAGAATATTCTATGTATGTTTGAGTCAGTTAGATTGCGGTATGTATGATTTTGGGTCATTTTGGACCATTTCAGTTAATTTTGGGTCATTTGGACCGTGTCAGTTAGATTTTGGGTCATTTGCTTAAAGCGTCGGTTAGGAAGTTGTTAGAAAGTGGACAAGCATTGTAAAGGCGGGAGAATATATAAAGTCATAGAGTCATGTGTTGAGTAACGAAGGACACCGAAGAATGTGAATGAGATTTGATCTTGCTATGCATCTGAGTTATCTGCGAGATCTGTGTTTTGCGGAGATATTGTATCTGGGTTTTGCTGAGTTAATATGACACGACATAGTTGTTTTGTGAAATCCCTGTGCATCTTTTGTTTACTTATGGTAATGCATGTTGCGGATTATGGATAATGATATGTTTTCTTGGTGCAATTAATGCTCTACTGTTATACTTGTTGCGATGAATGTTTCTGTTAAATGACGCTATAAATACAATGATGTTGAAGTTAAACGCATAGATCTATTTCTGAATGTCGCAATAAGTTTACGTGATTGTTTCCGCAACATCCTCCTTCATTCAGGGGAAACATGGTTCCATCGACTCTCCCTTGAACATCTCGGGTGAGACCTCATCTGATCCCCAGGTATTGCTGGACAGGGTAAAACCTATTCGGGTCGGTGCTCAGGGAGATCGCGATGGATCGAATGTCGACAGTGATGGGAACCCCTGTCGACCGGGTTTGTGTCAACAAATGGTTCCGTTGTCGGGATCGTGTGCGAAGTGAAAGGAGGATATGTTGTGGCATTCGACGCAACCAGAGATACAAAGCTGGTTTGATCAGAAGTTGCAGGAATTCCCTGAAGAAGAAAGCTGGAACACTCGACTGACAGTAGATCAGTGGGTGGACAGATATATTCACGACAGTCCGCGCGAATGGTTTTTCTGTGAATTCCCGGTCCTTTTGTGCGAGTGGTTGGAAAAGTTGACCTTTCAGAAGAGGAACCACCAAGGTGGTAAGCCGACGACCTGGACCCCGGAGTTGATCCAAGAACTGCAAGAAGTTGACAACAAAGCGTCACGGGCTATTGAAGTGTGGCTTGATAGCATCTTGGAAGGGTATATCACTGAATTTACGGTTGATATGCAAAAGTCTTATACAGAAGTTGAAAGATATTTTTTCCACAAACCCCGGGGAAGGTTTATGCTGTCGCTCCAACTATCTATTAAGATGCTTATTTGCAAGAAGGGTATATTGAAGATGCATCTGGATCAGTAAACAGCCTGGTGGGAGGAGGCCGTGGGTATCGCGACAGTAGGGGGGCGATACATGGAATGATAAGGGGTAGATGGGTGCAGGTCATGACGAGACTATGAGTGAAGCCGAGGAAGAGAGTGGTCTTATAAGGGGAGGAGCGAGGCTTCGACAGGAGAAGAGGTATAGGACAGTAGAAGGTCCTACTGCGATTGAACCGCAAGGTCGTGAAGGAATACCACACAGGACGAAGCAACCTCATAGTCCGGACAAGGACAACTAGGCTATGCCCGGGATAGAGGCAGGACCAAAACCCAACAGCAATGTACCCACACCTCCGCTCACTATCTGTCAACCAGTGAGAAACACAACTTCGACTCCACCAAGTCAACAAAACTTGATTGCTAGTAGTTTAGTAACTGCAGGAAGGAAGCCCAGGATGGCGGGTGAGGATGCTAAGTTTCCATTGTTCCATGGAAATGGGACAGATAATCCTAAACAGTACTGGTTTTTATGTGAAGTGGTATGGATCGTAAAACAGATCACTGATGATAATGCTAAGAAAGGACAGCTAGCAAAAACTTTGCGAGGTCGCACATTAGATTGGTTTATGAAGTTTGTTATAGTCCCTACAGGAGCTCCAGAGAAGACACTAGATGATATCAGGGACGGTTTGATTGCAAAATTTAGAAAACCCAAGTCTGAAGCACAATATATTACAGAATTGAAAGAAATTAAGCAATATCCCAACAAGACAGTTTGGGATTTTGACCAGCGGTTTAAGACGCTGATGGCGAGGGTTAGTTTTGATATGAGCGCGGTCCAACATAAAGAATGGTTCATCGTGGCACTACTTCTGCACATTCGACTACCGTTGATGCAACAGAACATTACGATGCCCATTGAAGCCCTGGAGATCGCAATGCGGTTGGAAGCATCACCGATTGGTGAGAATGCAGCTGGGATGTCGCAGATACAGACACAGCTGGCTAATTTGACCATACAGCTACAAGATATGAAGAAGGGCAAGGAGCAACGCGAAGAAGTATGGTGGTGGCACTATTGGTTTTAGGGGCACCAAACCCATTGAGTGGTGGTGGCATGACGTGGTGTCATGTTTGTCAGGTCTATGGGCACCGCCATGAGGAATGTCCATACATGCAGAAGATGGTCACCAAACCGATGAATTTGTATTACACATTCTATAAATTTGTGGGACATGACGGCAAAGATTGACGGGCATATGGGTTGCTTCATGAGAGAACGTACGATGCATTCTATGTAAAGGATGACCAGCGTGCCATACAAAAATCACAACCGCAGCCACAGGTAGCACAACTACTACCTCAACCGTAGGTACAGTTTGTACCGTAATAGCAACCACAGTAGTTTATGCCATAATATGCTCCGATGTGTAGCAACCGCAGTATGCGCAGCAAGGGCAGGGCATGCAACCAGCTCCTATGTAGCAACAGTACAACCAACCATAGTACCAACAGCAGGGCAGATTCCGGGGTGGACGCAATGGAGGATTTGGTCGTGGTGGAGGAAGAGGAGGTCGTGGACCTGTTCAGTGCTATCACTGTGCAATATGGGGACACTATTAGCGCGATTGCCCACTATTGCAGACACAGTGTACATTTTGCTTTGTTACAGATCATACAGTGGAGAATTGCCCGCAGTTGATTGCGCGATGGCAGGCAAGAAACGTTCCACAGTTGCAAAATTAGAACCAGGTGCAGGAACCGGTACAAAATCAAGTACAGCAACCAGCGCAGAATCAGAACCAATGCCCAAATAAAAATGTTAATGTGAATCAACTGAGGAATCCACCACTGAACCAGAATCAGGGTACAAGTGTTGCAACAATTTCTGTGGAGCCACGGCCACAGGATGCGGCTATCGCAGTCATCATGCGTGGAGGTGCAGTGACCGAAGGGGATAGATCACAACCGCTCATTCGATTAGCAGGGTAGAAGAAGGTCTCATTTGAAATCGAATCTGAACATGATGCGTTCTTTCAATCGTGTCGTGCGATGGACCAGGATCGCAGTAAAGCTATTATTTGCGACATGCCCCCTATTTTTGATGCTACGTTAGAGGCCGGTCCATCGGTGTCATCTGGAACCTTGCAGAAATTTCTAGAGAGTTGTTTATTGTTGGAAAGGGATCCATTGCTCTTGCTGAGATCGAGGGGTTGTTGCAGCGACCGACCAGGGGACGGCATGAGTCTGCGGTAAACTCCTTACAGCGACGAAAGACCGGTAAGGAGATGCACATGAACATACAAATTCGGGACTATGATGTTGATTCGGTTATTCTAGATCTTGGTTCAGATGTCAACATCTTAACCAAGCAGGCATGGCAGAAAATGGGGAGCCCCCCATTGAGATGTTCTCCTGTACAGCTCCGGTTAGCTAATCACGCTAAAGTGACACCGATTGGGAGAGTCCCATGTCTGGTGGTGGACATTGAGGGCATGAAGACCTATGCTAACTTCGATGTCATCGAAGTGGTTGAAGGAGGAAGTTCGTATCCCACATTGCTGGGGATTGGATGGGCTAATGACAGTGGAGCGGTAATCAACTCGGATGATGACTTTTGAAAACCGCCATCTCAGAGTTATAGCCCTGTTGGATCCGGCTGAAGGACGCAGATACATTGAACCAGTGAAGGACGAAGATCCCAGTGGATGGGACCATACATTCAACATTTCCGAAGACTATATTCATCCGACTGCCAATGGTGAGATGGGATGACGCAGTGACAGCTCTACGTCTTCCGACTCTTATGACACGTTAGAACACTGGCAGAACCGCTTGCATGAGGTGTCACTCTGCAAGTACGGGTTAGTCATGCAGTCGTTATGTCGTGTTGTGACTGAAATAGTTACATTGCCAGTATACGAAGGGCTACCTGGTTTGTCTGACTTTTTGGTGGAGTTCGAAGAAAGAGTTTCAGAACCACAGTGACTGCTGGCATTGGACGAAGCACTGAAGACTACTCCGGCACGCTGGTGGGCGACACACAAGAAATCAATTGACGGGTGGTTGAAATGCAGGAGATTGATGACTGTTCGATTCAGGGATGCTGAGGTCTACCACACAAGGAAATATGATGGTCGGAATGACCCTGGAAGCCATTTGATGGAGTTTCAGACATTATGGGCTTCACAACCAAGGGATGAGTGGTTCCATGCATTTATCCATACTTTGGACGAAATGCCACGGTCATGGTATACTGCGGCTGAATTATGGGGATAAATCACTACTTGGTTGGAGTTGACAATTTGCTTTACTAATACATTCAGCTTCGCGGATGCCAACCCTGACGTCAACAACGCTTTGCAGCTCATCCACGATGTGGTTCTGAAGTTTATCCTAGTGGCATATCCCACGGATACGCATACGCACTGTCAGATGCAATCTATGATGGGATGTTATAATATCACTGGTGGGCCCGAAGATGGTGATGATCCACAGAACGTCAATATTCCAGAGTCTGAAGGAAGTCGCGATGTGGTGCCACCTGATGCACCAAGTGATCCGATTAGCCAGCCCTTGAAGCTTAGGAATATCAATATTGGGACAGAGGCCACCCCCAAGTTTGCGAATGTTGGATATTATTGGGATGATGAGATGATGGGAAAGGTGACTGACTTGTTGCATGAATTCCAAGACCTATTTCCTACGAATTTTTCTGAGATGAAAGGTATTTTGGGCGATTTAGGGGAGATGAAGATCTCGTTGAAACCGGACACTAAACCGATCAGGCAGCGACCCTACAGGATGAATCCGCAACATAAGGAGAGGGTCAAGATAGAACTTGATCACATGTTGGATGCTGGTATCATTGAACCAACTGAAGAGTCAGAATGGATCATTCCTATGGTGGTACAGGACAAGAAGACAGGCAAAGTGCGCATTTGTGTCGATTTGCGGAAGTTGAATGATGCCTGCTTGCATGATCCTTTTCTAACCCCGTTTATTGATGAAGTACTCGAAGGTGTGGGCGGCCAGGAGATGTATTCTTTCACGGATGGGTTCTCGGGCTATCATAGATCCACATTGCAAAGGAAGACCGCCACAAGATGACATTTGTGACAGAATGGGGTTGTTTTCAGTACACTGTGATGCCGTTTGGGTTGAAGAACGCACCTGCGATATTCTCGCGGGTCGTTCTTGCCACGTTCAAGGATTTTATTCAGAATTTTTTGCAGGTATACATGGATGATTGGACAGTCTATGGTTTGATCCGTGATCATCTGGCCAATCTGCGGTTGATGCTGGAGCGTTGCCGACAGCATCAGATATCGCTGAATTTGAAGAAGTGCATCTTTGTGCACCATTTGGGATATTGCTGGGTCACATTGTATGCAAACAAGGGTAGTTAGTCGATCCAGCAAATATTGCGCTAATTTTGAGCTTAACACTGCCAACTAATGTTAAGCATTTGAGGGCGACGTTGGGGCATACCGCGTATTATCGCAAGTTCATCGGGGGTTATGCAGCGATCACCGTCCCTATGGAGAAGCTATTGAAGAAAGATGCAGTATTTCATGCAGCCCTGAATGTCAGGAAAGGCTAATATGGCTTTGGCACCGATATTAGTATTTCCAGATTGGAGTAAGGAATTCCACGTCCATGTTGATACATCGTCGATTGCACTAGGTGTGGTGCTAGCGCAACCCGGAGAGGGGGATCTCGATCACCCTATTGCTTTTGCAAGTTGAAAGCTGTCATCCGCAGAAAGGAACTACACCACTACTGAGAGGGAAGGCCTGGCGATGGTCTACGCACTGCAGAATTTTTGACACTACTTATTGGGTGGACATTTTAAGATGTTCACAGACTACTCCGCATTGAAATACCTGGTCAATAAGCCTTTGCTAGGGGGGAAGATATGTCGATGGCTACTTCTTTTTCAGGAGTTCGATTTTGAAGTGATTGTGAAGCCAAGGCGGTTGAATGTTATCCCTGATCATCTATCGTGGATTGAAACAGGAGAGAAGCCAATTAACATCGAAGACGGGTTTCCTGATGTGCAACTCTTTAAGGTTGAAGTCGTTGATGGCTACTTTGAAGACATCATTCAGTTTCTGGCAACAGGTACTGCACCAGAAGATTTCACCACTAGTAAGAAGAAGCAGTTGGTAGTCAAGGCTGTAGACTTCCAGCTAATCGCAGGAGATTTATACAAGATGGGTGCAGATGAGATATTGCGAAGGTGTGTCTTGCCACATGAGCAAGCGCAGATCTTAGCAGAAGCACATGCAGGAGTGGTTGGAGGACACTACGGCAGTCGGGCGACTGCCAGGAAGGTGCTTCATGCGGGGCTTTGGTGGCCCACGCCGCATAATGACGCGACAGACTATGCACGGTCCTGCGATGTTTGTCAGAGAACCGGAAAGCCATCTAGGAGGGATGAGATGCCACTAATGCCTCAGCTTACATTGCAGCCATTCGACAAATGGGCAGTAGATTTTGTGGGACCAATCACTCCATTGGGGAAGCGCACTGGTGCACGATACATCATCACGGCGACAGATTATTTGACACGATGGGCGAAGGATTCCCCAGTCGTTGACTGTTCCACGGCCACAGCTACGCGGTTTTTTATTGACAACATTGTCACTCGCTTCAGCTGCCCCAAGATATTGTTGAGTGATCAAGGAAGCCACTTTCTCAATCGTACCATCAGCGCATTGATGGAGGAATTGCAGATACAGCATAAGAAGAGTACACCATATCATCCGCAATCAAATGGAACAGTGGAAGATTTCAACAAGATATTGGAGCATGCGCTGACAAAGGTGTGCAATGCGAACCGTGATGACTGGGATCTGAAAATCCTAGCAGTGTTGTGGGCGTATTGCACCATGTGTAAAAGGTTGGCAGGACAGACACCATTCAAGTTGGTGTATGGCCAAGAAACAATTATGCCAATGGAGTACATCGTTCCGAGCCTGTGTATAACAGAAGCGATAGGTATGGATGCTGCAGTGGCATTAGAAGAACGCCTAGCGCAGTTAGTAGAGCTGGAGGAAGTTTGCTTTATTGCAGGATTCCACCAGGGTGTGGAGAAGGATCGCCAAAAGGCTTGGCATGATTGCCACATAAAAAACAAACCGTTTCAATAGGGTGACTTGGTGCTGTTGTATGATAGTAAGTTTATGAAACGTCCAGGAAAACTATAGATGCATTGGCTTGGTCCATATCGCATCAGTCACCTCCAGAGGCGCGGTATAGTTGCAGCAGTTGGACGGAGCGATGCTCCCAAAGTTGATTAATGGTAGCAGGTTGAAGCCGTATAGGTCGGGCTTGGAACAGTGCGATGCCTAAGTCGCATTGGGAAAAAAAAAAGATGTAGGGTGATCGGTGGCAGGATGGCGCACCGACAGAGACAAGGATGCACAAGCAGGGAGGCTTGTGCCGCAAGTTAGGAGCAGTCCGCGACAGTGGTAGGGTCGCGACCGGGTCAAATTAGTAATAAATGCCAAAGGTGTAGACAGTAAATTAATGGCGCTCGTTCAAAGGATGGGCATTAATGGCAGATCCGGTCGATTGGCTAACAGGATCAACGATGGATTTGGGTCATTAATACAGAATTTCAGCTAAATTAATGCGGGATTTAGTGATGATTACGAGGGATTCGGTTGGGTGCTATAAGAACGGGTCGAAGCTGGTCGGAAGGCACCAAGGGAATTCAGTTGCCTAGTGAGTGCAGAGTGTCGTTGCTGACTGGTAAGTGCAGTTATGAATTGGGTAAGGTTTAGTTGAACTTGTGGCGTACGGGTGTTCTGCGCCGAGTTAAGATTGTGAGTGGCGTTGCGCCATCCTCTGGAGTTCGATGAGTTGAGTTAGGTATGCCAGGAGAGCTGGAGACAGTCGAAATATCCAGTGAAGTAGAGTCTCCCTTCCATCCTGTTACTGTCGAGGAAGAGGAAGTAATTCTCGAAGAGGAAGTTGCCAACATGCCGGTGGGAGCATCAGTTATTGCCAAGAAGTTTCGGGGAGGTCAGCATTCTGAGTCCCTGCGGAGCAAGCGCCAGCTCAAGTCATCCACTGCGGTGGCGAGAGAATTTCAAGTGCGGGAAGGACAGTCTAGTCGGAGAATTGATGAGTCCGCTGCATGGGAGGGATTATCGGCTGCCAAAATCCCTAGGTATGTCCCTCCTAGTCGGCCGGGTGCACCACCGCGTAAGGTGAACAAAAATCAGAAGTATCCATTGAGGCTGCCCGCGCTCCCTACTGGAATGGAGTGCTCTACTGATATTGTGTCAGAGTTGATGTGCCTGAAGTATGATGATCACGATATGGTGGCCTATCTAGAAATTACGTTGGACCCCTATGTGCCAAGATTGAAGCTCACTAGGACATCAATTCCGCAACATTAGGCACGGGGGCTGAACCAGGCAGGCTTGTTGGGCCTTATCAACATGCCGCATTTTGAACGACTGGCAGAGGTTAACGCTTGTGTGAAGCAGCTGCTGGCCTGCTTCCACGGCAGTTCATTGTGGCTGGACACAGAGATTCCGGTCACTGTCGACCTGATTGCGACCATTACCAGGTTGCCCAAGGATGGGGTAGACCCGTCGCAATACTTCCGAGGAAAGGAGAACGACAAAAAGAGGGCGAAGCAGCTGGTTGACCTCTATGAGATGGAATGAGATGGCTGTGGTTATCGCACCAGCAGTATCAATGATAAGGTGGTTCCCACGAGCACCAAGATATTGTCCTGCAAGGTGGTCTAGGGTGGTCGGCCTAATCAGTGCAATTCGGGGATTGTGCCATGCACGGAAGGGGTCCAGATGAATTGGTCCTTGTTCCTGCTGAACCAGTTGGCGGAGGATGTCGCCACCGTCCAAGCCAAGAAGGGCTCCTTCACATATAGCTAGCTGTTAATTTTGATTGCATTTGTTGCCTAGAAGGAGCCCAGCACTTATCAAGGTATGGAGGTTGAGGCAATGAAAGAGCGCCGGGGTGCCCGATATCAAAACTTGTGGTGGGTACGTGAGCAAGAGCGACTCCGGTAGTGCACATTGCAGTTCTGGTTTTATTGGGAGATGCTCCATGATGCAACAGTACAAGTGTCGCGGCTATCTGAGGAAACCGCAGCAAAGTTTAAGCCGATTATGGTGTTCTTGATTCGGCCACACACCATTTATGTGCAAGCCAGATGGGACCCAGGTAAGCAATGGTTGTTGACCCCTTACAAGGTGACGATAGAAGCGTTGGATGCCATTGTGAATGATTTGCCACCGGAATGGCACTAACCCATGGGTTTGGCAGAGATTGAGGCTGGAGAACTGGCGAAAGGCGCAAATGATCACCTATCGACGCAGGACTAGCAGAGTCATCATGACTCAGATCAAGAATCAACAAAGACACTGACGGCTAATGAAAGTGACCAGAACCTTGAGGAACATAGAACAAAAAGGCACCAGGACCATGCGATGATCAGTGGGCTGCCCCTGTCATCGGAAGCGCAGTTGGGTCGACTAATATAAGCAATCGCTGATGCATCCGCCGCAGCGGCTCACAAGATGACAATAAAGACAGATGAAGGTTTCCATGCACTCACTTCTCGTATGGACTCCTTATGCGATATGGTTTTGAGGAAGGCACCTGAGGAAGCATCGGCACAGCTAGTTGGCACAATCAGCACTGAGCCGTAGGTCGGAAATGTGAAGATTCCCCCGAATGCGATTGTGATGAACGATAAGGCTTTGAAAGCCTTACTCCAGTAGTTCAAGAACGTGACCATAAACATCAACACATTGCCAGCACAAGGGTTGACAACTATACAGACGGTTGCTAGCCGGGAAATGGCGGATAGAATGCATGAGATTAGCGGTAAGTATCTGCGGTTACAGGGGAGCGAGGCAGCTGCGAAGGAAGCAATCGGAGAGTTGTCAGGAAGGGTTGCTTCAACGCAGAAGGCTGTGGACAAGCTAGAAGAGGACATCGGGAAAGAACAAGCTGAGAAGGCTTGAGAGATCGAAGAACTAAAGAAAGAACAGGATCACCTCATTGCAGAGAAGTCCCATATGTGGGATGAAAGTGTGCGGGTAGAGACGATCGTTTCTGAGGCTTATCACCATGTACTAGAGCCCATTACAGATTTGGATGTGCTTCAACATGTGCAGCGATTGGGGGCTTCCATTTTCTAGTTGTGGCAAGACAATCAGGAGTTGAAAGCACTGGTGAATCCTGGTACACCTCAAGTAGAAGTGGATGACTACAAACGGGCCATTGAGGAGATAGCAACACAGATGACAGAGCTGGAAACAATAGCCATGAAGCTCACCGCTGAAATTGTGTAGTTTTGGGGCCGAATTGTTCAGGACGAGCAGGTTGAACAATTGATCAAATTTCGGCAGGAAACGGAAGGGCAGTTGGCGACACTAAAGGCAGCGATGCGCACAATGCCACCCATGGAGCAGGTTTCCAAGTCCGCGGACTTAAAAGAGTTGCAGCAGCGCGTCGCCAAGGACGATGAGCGACAAAAGAAGCGCATTGTGCAGCTGGAGGAGTTCTAGGAAGTTGGCGGTCAGTTCATGACAAAGGTTGGTGAAGTCCTCCAGGCAGTGCAGGAATGTCGTCAACAGGTGCCAGCGATGCTCACCCATCTGCCCAAGATCTCATCGACAGTCAGGAGGTGGCCACGGCATCAAAGGAGCAGATGACGACAATTGAGCAGCAGTGCGAGGATTTCAGAGTCAAAACCACAGAGTACCCTATGTCTTATTGATGTGGCTCGAGGGCGAACCACAAGATTGTGTTGGGGGTCTGTTGGTAGGCAGTTTGGTAAGGTAGCATCGCAGCATCGCGGATGCTACAACAAGTGTAGCTAGGGTTTTCACCCTAGTTGGTGCAAATGAGCACCTACTAAGGAGAAGGGACTCCTTAGTAGCAGTTCAATAAACAGAAAATTAAAATGCTAAAACAATATAAATTCTAAACTAGCATGAACATTAAGAAACATAACAAAACATGGAATATAAATGGTTTTTCTTTTGTATTAAAATTTTACCTCAAGTGTAGAGGTTGGTGAAGTTCTTGCAATGATCCAAGAGGGTTGCTCCAAACTCCAACTTTGCTCCTTCTCTTTCTCCAATGGTGGAAATGGGCCAAAAGGGACACTCAATGGTGAAAGTAACTCAAGGATGAGCTAGGGTTTCAAGAGTGATTTTGGCAGAGTAAGGGTGTACTTGATTGTGGATATGAAATGAGGGGTCTCCATCACCTATTTATAGGTTTTTAGTGGTGGAGTGCTGGCCCATGGTTTTGGGAACCACATGGTTTAGGTCAGCTGTATAGGGTTTTTTCTTCCTTTTTCCTCTTTTTCCTCCTTTTTTTATATTTTTTATTCCCTTTTTAGAGGGTTTTTGCTATTTTGGAGGAATTTTGGGGAAAAAATGGGTTTTTTAGCCTTTTTGAGGCTTTTTTGATGGTTTTGTGGCCTTTTGGAGGCTTTTTAGGCCTTTTGGTGGCTTTTTTAGTGGGATTTTAGGGTTCTGAAGGTAAAAATGGTAGGAAATATGGACAAATGAGTCATGTAATGGGTAGATGAGGTAGTATGCACTTTTTGGGTGTTAATAGATTGCCCCCTGATGTGTGAGGGCAGGAGCTCATCGTATGGCCGATAGACATCATAAGTCCTGGATGGTTTTCCCAGGGTGTGGAGAAGAGAAGAAACAAACTGGAGCCCGGAACAACGGTCCCGAACACACTGCAAAAACTAAAAGTACATAACCTCAATAATGGATGAGGAATAATCTGATCATATGGACGAGGCAGGCATTCCCATGCTCGTATCAAGATAGAGAACAGTAATGACAATGGGGTCCAAAATATGGGGACCTGACATATACATGGCCTCAAATAATGAATGAGCAAGAATCTCAATATATGGACGAGGCGGGCATACCCATGCTCGTATCAAGATACATAAAAAGAACTATGAGGCCCGAAAAGGGGGACCTGTAGGATACATAGAGAGACACTGTGTACATCATAAGGGTCCAGAGGGGACACAAATCTGGGACATACTGCTGGGCTGACCATGTCTGAGCTGAAGAACTGATACACTGGAATAACAACAGTGCACCTGAGTGTGGTACCAGAGGAACTGATGAGCTGCTGGATCATAGTGACAAGGGGTCATGCTCTCAATGGTACACTGAGCTGGAACTGGACTGGGTACTCAAGGAAGCATATAACTGGATGGCTTCCGAATACAATCGCCAACGCAACCCGGACATCCACGGGAACATATAACTAGGCGTTCCGAAGTGACTCACCAATGTGCTAGAGTCGAGGGAGATCCGAGGTCTTCGACCAATAATGGAAGTGATATAAACCCTGCACGATTCTCAATGATGCGATCAAGGTGTTGAATTCGAGCATGTGAGAAACAACCACTCGGAGAGGCAATGATGACTCCTCTCAAAATGGTCCGTAGGCACTCACCACAGATGGTGATGGGTCCAAGGCGCAGGGACCTCTGGGTCTATCCTCTGGAATAGAGGGGCTGCCATCGACAGAGGGAGACCTGCAGCTATCAAGGCAATAATGTTTCCTTGACAGGAGCGCGAGGTGTAGAACCGAAGTGTGAGAGTACTGATGGTAGGACTGACAAACTGTGGGGGATAACTGGGCAAGTAGAGTGGGGGGACTCAAACTTCCTTTGTTCAGAGTATAATGGCGGGGATGATTGGGCAGCATATGAAACTGACTGAGGGGAAAGGGATCATAGCTGTAATTGATCGGGGATAGTGACTGGGATGAGGGATACTCAAGCTGGTGTAGAATGGCAGGAGACTGCAGAATACTCTGAACAAAGGCGACCTGATTGGGGGTGCTTCCGAGATGATCGATCATAGTGCCAACAGGCACGAGGAGACTTCTTCATGGGTTAAGGAACTAGAAGAAGTGGGTGAAAAATGGTACTGTCGTGTGGATTTATACGAGCCCAGGACAGTTCATGCTCGTGATTGCTTTCAATTTTAAGGAGTCTGAAAGCGATAAGAAGACTCTGACATAATGGAATGGTACTGTCGTGTGGATTTGTACGAGCGCAGGACAGTTCATGCTCGTGGTTGTTTTCAATTTTAAGGAGTCTGAAAGCGATAAGAAGACTCTGAAATAATGGAATGGTACTGTCGTGTGGATTTGTACGAGCCCAGGACAGTTCATGCTCGTGGTTGCTTTCAATTTTAGAGAGTCTGAAAGCGATAAGAACACTCCAGGGGGTTGCTTTTTCGTGTGTTAGTCTCCAAGGCCCAAAGAAGCATAAAAGGATGTAATGAAGAACTCTTCTAACCGGTGTGACTAGAGTATTCCTTTTTCGTAATTAGTCTACCAGGTCCGGAAAAGGGTTAAACTTATACCAGATAGACGCCCTTTCAGGTACTTTAACGAGCATGAAAGGAAGCAAGATTGCTTGGCGATCTTTTCATTGTTTTAGGAGTCAAAAAAGTGCTTAACAGAAACTCCCTAAGTGTCTTTTTCGTAAAGGACTTGTCCGACCCGAAAAAGGGATAAAATTATACCGAACAAAAGGAATGGCCAGGCAAGGAGGAAGTGCTCAATCAAGGAACATTTATGATGACCAAGAATGAGGGTAGGGGGGAACACTGGTGGGCCTCCTTGCGGGGTAATGAATGGTGTCAAAATAACGAAATAATTGCAGTATGACAGGAGTGAATGGCTCATGTAAAAATGTGGAACAATCCGATGGCGGTCGATGTGGTGCGCAAACCGAGGCAGCAAGGTGTCGGGACACAATGTTGAAACTGTACTAGGTGAGAGTGAGAAATGATCTCAAGCATCATCACGAGCTCGAAAAAATGAATCCGGAGATATAAAAAGTGTCAAAAACGGAGAACGGTCGATGTGGCACGCAAACCGAGGTGACTGGGGGCATTTTGGAAAAATACCCAAAAAATCTGGGGGTGAGAGCGAGAAATGATCTCAAGCATCATCACAAGCTTAGAAAAATGAATCCGATGATATAAAATATATCAAAAAATGGAGAGCAGCCGAAGTGGCACACAAACCGAGGCGACGAGTGGTGTCTAAAAATGCTCAAAAACTGATGTGGAAAAAATAAGAAAACAAGAGGACCACCGTGAACTAAGTGAAATGGGGTAAAACCAGTGGCGGTCTTGGTAGAGGTACGGTAAGCCCATAAGGCAGGGAACAACATGTGGTGCCAATTGGACTTATGTCAATCGACAGTGCGTTGAAGGATGGTTTTGAGAATTTTGTTAATGGCCTCTACTTGGCCGTTCCCTTGGGGGTAGTAAGCAGAGGAATATTGATGTTCGAACTTGATGAGGGTGGATAACTCGCGCCAAATGGAATCTTCGAAGTGTGAACCATGGTCTGAGACCAACTATTTGGGAACCCCGAATCGAGTGATAACGTGGTTAAAAAAGAAACGGGCAGCGGTGTTAGCGGTGCAATTGAAGGTGGGCATGGCTTCAACCCACTTGGTGAAGTAATCAACGACGACAATGATGTACTTATGGCCGTTGGCAGATGGGGGTTTACATTCCATGAAGTCGATGGCCCACTTACAAAAGGGACCAACGGTGACGACTGGGTGTAACGGAGCAGGTGGTGTCCAGGCCTTGGGGGTGAAAAGTTGGCAATTATGGCAATGTTTGACCGATGTGATGCAGTCGATAAAGAGTGTGGGCCAGAAATATCCGTCGCGGACGACCTTTTGGGCGGTGGCCATCCTAGAGTAATGGCCGCCGCAGGCGCCGCTATGACAGTCATTGAGGACGTGTTCAGCTTCCTCGTGTGTAAGGCAACGACGAAGAATCGTGTCGACCCCTTACCAGTAAAGGACATCGCCTAAGAGGAGATAGCGAGAGGCCTGGTGACGGATACGACGGCGTCCATTACGGGTGAATTTGGGTCTGAACTTTTGCGTGCGAAGGTATAACAAAATATCACCGTACCATGGGTCATCGGACGAGATGGTGAACAAGTGGTTGTCGGGTAACTCATCGGAGATTTGTGGGGACGGCAGAAGGGAGGGGAGATCGGTGATGAGCTGGGCAAGTGCTAGGGCTTTGGTGCTCTTAGGGGTTCGGAAAGTGAGGTCATATTCTTGGAGGATAATGACCCATTTAGCAACACGACCTTGCAGTAGCCTCCGATTTAAGAGATAGACCATGGGGTTGGCATCGGCAATGACGATGGTATGACTAAGTAAAATGTAGTGTCGCAATTTTTGGACGGAAAAGACCACCGCTAGGGCTAGTCTCTCCTCATATGGGTAACGTAGGGGTGGTCCAGACAAGGTCTGGCTGACGTAATAAATGACATGCTCTTGGTGAGAGGTGTCTTCTTGAACCAAGACTCCGGACACGGCATGCTCGGATGCCGAGGCGTATAGGATGAAGTCCTGAGAGAAATCTGGAGGGGAGATCAAGGGGGCTTGTGTGAGAGCTTTCTTGAGGGCTTCGAATGCAGCTTCTGCTTGCTCATCCCAGACAAAGGGTATGTGGGTACGGAGCAGGCGCAAAAAACCATGAACTTTGGTGGCGTAATCAGGAACGAAGTGACAAAAGAAATTGGATCGCCCCTACAGACTTTGGAGTTGTCGGAGCGTGCAAGGAGAGGGAAGGTCTAAGATGGTTTGGACTTTCAGGGGATCAACAATAATTCCTTTCTGGGAAACAATGAAACCCAACAATCAACTTGCCGGAATGCAAAAGACACACTTGTGTGGGTTCAAGCGGATTTGATATTTGCGACAATGCAGAAAAACTTGCCGAAGGTCGTTAAGGTGGTCTGATCGTTTCCAGGAACGAGTTGTAAGGTCATCAAGGTAAACTAGCAGGATATGGACCAAGTCGTGAAAGCAATAGGTCATGGCCCGCTGGAAGGTGGCACCAGCATTTTTGAGGCCGAAAGGCATGACGCAATAGGCGAAGGTGCCCCATGGGGTAGTAGTAAAGGCAGTTTTGTACTGATCCTCCTTTCGGATCTGAATCTGATTGTATCCGAAAAAAGCATCCATGAAAGATAGGACTTCATGCCCCACACATGCATCGATGAGTTGGTCGATAAATGGCGTGGGGAAGTTGTCTTTGGGACAAGCGCAGTTTAAATCTCGGAAGTCAGTACAGACTCTAATGGTGCCTTGTTTTTTGTTAACGGGAATGGGGTTTGAAACCCAGGTGGTGTAAGCAATAGGATAAATGAAGCCTGCCTTGCGAAGTTTCTCAATCTTTGCTTTAACAGCTGGGAGCTTTGAGGGATGAATGGGGCACTGTTTCTGGAGAACAGGGGGTACATCGGGCCATGTGTCAATGTGGTGCTCTATAATAGTGGGGTCGAGACCAGGCATTTCGGTATAGGACTAGGCAAAGACATCACGAAACTCTTGGAAGAGTTTTTTGTACTCCTCAATCTCATGCTCACTGCAGGAGGCTCCTAAAGTTAGGAGTTCAGGGGCACCTCCAAGGGCAGCGATATCAATGTGGATGACGGGTGAGATGTTGGCCATGTTACCCTCCTCGAAGGCATCAGGAGCTGAAATAGGATCCTTAAACCAGTCGACCTTGGTGGGAAGGAAATCTTTGGACTCAACCGCGAATTGGGTTGCGGTGATAGAGGAGGATTCGTCTGGGAGGAAATAGGAACGATGGTGCATGTCGTCCCAGGGATAATCCGGGGCAGTGAGAGCCTCTATAATCTCCTCATCAGAACGGAAAGTTGGAGTCATCAAATCAGGCGACGAGGGAGTGGTAGTCGAAGAGATCATATAAATGGTATTAATCTCGCCGGATGGGGATGATACCGGAGGGTGGATCTCCTCAATTGTGAGGGGTGCCGTCTCGAGGTCCAAATTATTCATCTCGTAGAGAGATACTCTGTAATCTGGGAGATCAGGACAGTGATGTGAGTAGTGGCCGTAAATACCGCATATCGAACAGGGGTGATTGGTACGCAGTGATTTATCATGAGGCTTGGGGGTTGGGTCGAGTTCGACAACCGGGATGTTGGGGTCATCGTCAAGCATTTGCATGTGTTCCTGTAATGCAGGTAACTGTGGACATTGATGAGTCGGATGGCCTAACTCATCACACGACGAGCATTTGGGGGGAGCACGAAACACGGGGGGTTTTAACTGCCTTGGGCGGAGGTACAGCAGTGTATGGTTGTGGGCCTCTGCCCCCAGTGTGCTTGATAAGAGGGGGGGATTCGTAGAGGACGAAGGGGTAGTGACCCCGAGAGGTGGTTGAGTAGTAGTGACAATGAGTTGCACCGGTTGCAGGACGACATCTAGTGTCGACGGGGGAACGGGAGGCGAAAGGTACCACACGGGTAATCCTAAGGTTAACACGGGGAGGCTGAGGGTAGCCATAACCAGGGCGCTTACTACTCCCGAGGGCAGGATTAAGAAGGGAATGGTGTGGATGGTTGTAACACCAATGTGACTAGGTACCAATGGTGGTTTAGGTAACAAGGGCGGCTGCTTGGTGGGTGTTTGCGTATTGTGGGACGAGGTACATAGGTCAGATACTTCGGTCGCGGGTGACAGGGGAGGAATGGATTGGAATGTGGAAGTCATCGACGGATCTGAGTAAATTCCAGGTCCCACAGAGGAAACAAACGAGGTAGCGGCACCACTAACAGGTTTTTCAACCACGGGGAGAACATTTTCGGGTGTAGCGGGGGCATTTGGATCATAGTAGGTGAGTTGGTCAACCTTGACCACGCGTCCATCATGGGGGAACATCATGGTATGAAAAACGGATGAGGCAACCGCCCGCATAGCATACATATAGCTGCGGCCAAGTAAGAGGTTATAATCAAGTTGGGCATTGATGACCTTTATGTCAATGAGAACGGTTTTACCAGCCAGCTGGACGGGGACGTTAGCTAATAGGCCTTGGGGTTGAGCCGAACGGCCGTCGTAGGCTCGCAGCGCAGTGGTGGACTGCTGGAGAGTAGGGAATCCCAACTTATGACAAACGAATGTGGACATAACGCATGTAGAGGCACCTTCATCGATAATGCACCGATGGATGACAAGATTCCGAACGGAAACAGAAACTTGGAACGCTAAAGTGGAAGGCAGGCGTGGTTCAGATTGGTCCAAATCGAAGGCCATCAATTGTGAATCCTTTGGGTCAATAGCACCAATGGCGGAGAGCAAAGTCTTACGCTGTGAAGGACATTTTTTTAGGACTTCTAACGTGGACATGGCCGCGGGAGATTGGGCTGAGTCATCTACAATGTTGTAGTTTGACGCAGTGCGAGCATTGGGATTATTGTTGATACGACGAAGTGGGAAACGAGGTGCTTTGGGGGCACCATTGAGTGGAGCCGGAGGTATACGTAACGTCTGATCAGTGGGATGAGCGTTAGTGTTTTTGTCGGTGGGAGGGGCTTCAGGGGTGGATCCATATTGGTTCCGACGGGTTTGGAGGTTGACATCAGCGGATGACATCATCAACAAGTGGTGAGTACCTGAGTCGAACATGGGTTGATCAGGACCAGCATAAGTGATCTGTTGTTGTGGTGGTGCGTTTCCTTGAGGGGGAGCCAATGGCTGAGTGTTCACTACGCCTTGAGCTGGTAAGGGATTTTGCAGTACCAAAGGTGGCTGCTGGGGGGGTGGGGGGTTGGGCGGCGCTTGAGGAGCGGCATGCCCTTGGAGATGGGCATCATCCACCCAGAGTTTTCGAGCTCGCTCCAAATGTGGGCAAGCATGTGTGTAGTGGCCATAGACCCCGCAAATAGAACAAGGATGGTTTGTTCGCAAATTAGGGTTTTTAGCCTGCTTGGGTGGCCGATCGGGGTTTTGGTTGGCAGGGGCCGCATTATTGTTGTCTGGGGGATTGGGAGTTTGACCACCTTGGTCTGGAGGAGGGTTGTTCCCACAGTTACGGCCCTTGCCATTGTTTTGCTGGCCCTGATGGTGCTGGTTGTTTTGGTTTTGCTGCGGATTCTGTTGGGCGTAAACTTACCCTTGGGCAGCAGGTGGGTTCTGGGGTTGTGCAAGTGCGGGAGCAGGCTGCGATGGATAATAAGTAGGTGGAGGCCGCGTAGGTGCTGAACCTTGTGGGGGTTGCTGATACGTCTGCAGAGCGGGTTGTGGGTTTGCCGCAGGGGCTGCCTGTGACGAGTAATAAGCAGGTTGGGCTTGGGAGGACACAGGAGCTGGGGCAGCCTGTGGATGGTAATATGGTTGAGGTGCGACCTGGGGAGCATAAGCGGGGGATGCATGCCCAAAGCACTGAGGTGGACATGAGGGTCCGTGAGAATGGTGGTGATGTGTCACATGAGCATACGAATTGGTTGCTCTGAATTGAGATGTAGCCCGCGAAAGGTCGGGGTCGGGGCTCGGACGTGCTATGGAAAAGGGTTGTGGATGCGAGGCAACATGGCCAATGATGCCGTCTGCGGCGTGGGATGCCCCCGGTGCATCGTGCTGGGAGGAATCACCGCGAGGGGTGTCAACGATAATGGTATAGAGGTAACCCGACTGGGCGTATATGAGGTCAAATTGTTGGGCTTTGAGGATGGCCTCTTCTTCAGACTGGGGTCGTTCGGATGCCACGTCCTTGGCAATGACAGGAAGGAGGGATTTGAGAAACCAATCTAAGAAGATACGGTCGTCTAACTTGATTTTGCTGAGACTGCGGCATCGACGCCACTCATGAGTGTGGTCAGTGATGTGGGTAGCCGTGTTCTGTCTGTAAGACAGTAGGATCTCAACTCCCGCGTCATAGCAGACAGGTAACTGAAAGAACTGCAGGAAGGTTTGAGGTAAGGGAAGTAAAGTTGGCATGGGTCCCATGGGGCTGCTCGATGTACCACTTAGCTGCAGAGCCAGTGAAGGTGCGCTGTAATAGACGGAGGCGGACAGAGTTGTCCACTATGGAGTTGGAGGAACACCATAGATGGAAGGATATAATATGGTTTTGGGGGTCCTCACCTGCTTTTCCCTCAAACTTAGGGATGTCAGAGGGGAGCTTGTTGGGCATGTGAGGCCATGCAGGGTCATGTCTAATGGGATCGTTAGTCAGTCTGGCTAGGTCAGGAAGGTTGAGGCTAGCCATGAATGGCAAACTAGTAGAAGGATGTGACACACTAGTGGGTGTGACCAAATTGGGGCCAATGCCCCCAAGTGGAGGGGCTGGGTTTGGAATGTTGCCCCCAAGTGGAGGGACGAACGTGGTATGGGACGGTCCTACACCGCCAAGGGTAGTGTCAGTCACTCATGGAGGTGGAATAGGTATTCCAGCTACTGGAATGGGTGCAGTGAGTGGAACGGTAGACATGGGCCCCATCGAGGGCATACCCAAAGCAGGTGTGGTGGTGGATGCTCCACCAATGGTCCCTACCAAGAAAGGGGTGGAAGTCACGCCAGCCATGGGGCTGGTGGGTGCAGTGTAAATGGGGTTCTCAGACTCTGCCTCCGAATCAGAGGTAAAATAGGGAGCGTCTAGATCGGGCGATGGAGTCCTATGCCGTTGACGAGTGGAGTCAAGTGACAAAGCTCAAGATCTATGATGCGTGGTAGCAAGTGATGAAGATCTATGTCTATGACGGGTGGTGTCAAGTGAACCGTGCTGCGCGGGCTCACCCCAGAGGCGCCGAGAATGTCTCGTGGACTCAATGGTGACAAATGGTGTCAAATATCTGGGGGTTGTGTTGAGTGAAAAACAACTCAAAAACCCTAATGCAACCGAGTGTGCAGAAGGAGAGCTCAAAAAATATGGCACTCAGGCCAACAACCAACTCAACACACTTACTGCAACAGCTATGCTACAATAAGTGGAGTATCAACAGAAATGGTCAGAATACCAACAAGCAGCAGGTTTCCTAAAAATAAAAATAGTGGACTCACTAGACCAAAAGGAGGTAAGGGAGCATGCAAACACCTAACTAAATAGTATTCTGACTCAACTAGACATATCCTCTGCAAGGTTATGAAATCCAAGTCAGACAATATGGATAGGAGAGCCAAGTGGCTAAAGATATCCTCCTACCGGGAAGGACACCGGGTAGTCAATCCTAGAAGAAAGGCAACTAAGATACCCGATTCATGACACGTCCAGAAAGGTGAATCTGCCGTTTGGTCATTTTACCGCAGTACCCCTATACAGGGATACCCCGAGAACTGCGAAAGGTAGCCCTTCGGTTACTGAATGGAGTGCGGTATTCCACTCAGGCCTCCGGAACCAGTCTGGCGACTTCAACCCTCCTAGGGGAGAGGCCCTCTCATAAATTGGTCGTGACCGTGCCAAAAAATACTAGGGGATTTTGATTCCCTAATGGACAACAACTATGTCTCAAGTGTAAGCAACCGAGGGGTGTTATTTGGATGCCTATCCCCCCGATCCTACCTAACTACAAAAATTCTTATGTGTTCCCCAAGTGGGGTTAGAATGTTGGTTGAGTTAAGTAGTTTTTTAAGGCTCACTTGAATTAGGTGACAGAGTGTGTGCGTGTGAGGTGATGAACCCAAATAAAAGTGCCACAAGGGGGGCAACTTTCTAACTAACAATAACAAGACAGAATGTAAACTTTAACATGCAAAATTTTCTCTTTTTCAAATTTTAAAGAACGATTCTGTAAATGTAACAGAAATAAAATTGCAAAAAAGGCTGTAGGGAAGTATGGCTGCAGGGAGGACAGATGGCTGTGCCGGTGCAGAAAATAGTGCAGCAAAGTGTTGGGTTCAAAAAAGGTAAAAAAGTGCAGAGAATAGACCGTGGGTTTGTGGCAGTGCTGGGCAGTCGGACCGCGGGAAATAGCTCAACAGTCGCGGACAGGTTGCGGGATTTTGGCCGAAAGATGCAGTCGGACCGCGGGAAAAATGGCGAAAGCCGCAAGCGGGTTGCAGGAAAATGGCTGAAAGCCGCGGGCGGGATGCAGGAAAAAGGCCAACAGACGCGGTCGGGTTGCAGCAAAAGGGCTGAAAACCGCAGTCAAGACGCAGGAAAAAAGGGCCGACAGGCGCGGTCGGGTTGCAGTAAAAGGGCTGAAAGCCGCAGTTGGGATGCAGGAAAATTTTTGATAGCCGCAGTCGGATCGCAACAAACAAGCTAATTAGCCATGGTCGGATCGCAGGTAACAGACTTGAATCCGCCGGAAATAGTCTGAGAGCCGCGGTCGGGTCGCAGGTAAAGGCCTGATAGACGCGGTCGGAACGCAACTACAGGGATAAAAGACGCGGTTTACGGCATCCGAAAGGGACAGCCGAAAGGAAAAGATAGGAAAGTATTTAAAAACTATAACCAGAAATTCAAACCAAGGGGGGTCGGCCATACGATGAGCTCATGCCCTCACACATCAGGGGGCAATCTGTTAACACCCAAAAAGTGCTCACTACCTCATCTACCCATTACATGACTCATTTGTCCATATTTGCTACCATTTTTACCTTAAGAACCCTAAAATCCCACTAAAAAAGCCACCAAAAGGCCTAAAAAGCCTCCAAAAGGCCACAAAACCATCAAAAAAGCCTCAAAAAGGCTAAAAAACCCATTTTTTCCCCAAAATTATCCAAAATTCCTCCAAAATAGCAAAAACCCTCTAAAAAGGGAATAAAAAATATTTAAAAAGGAGGAAAAAGAGGAAAAAGGAGGAAAAAACCCTATACAGCTGACCTAAACCATGTGGTTCCCAAAACCATGGGCCAGCACTCCACCACTAAAAACCTATAAATAGGTGATGGAGACCCCTCATTTCATATCCACAATCAAGTACACCCTTACTCTACCAAAATCACTCTTGAAACCCTAGCTCACCCTTGAACTACTTTCACCATTGAGTGCCCCTTTTGGCCCATTCCCACCATTTGGAGAAAGAGAATGAGCAAAGTTGGAGTTTGGAGCAACCCTCTTGGATCATTGCAAGAACTTCACCAACCTCTACACTTGAGGTAAAATTTTAATACAAAAGAAAAACCATTTCATATTTCAATGTTTTCTTATGTGTGTTAATGCTCATGTTAGTTTAGAATTCATATTGTTTTAGCAATTTAATTTACTGTTTATTGAACTGCTACTAAGGAGTCCATTCTCCTTAGTAGGTGCTCATTTGCACAAGCTAGGGTGAAAACCCTAGCTACAGTTTTGGCGACTCCACTGGGGAACCAGAGATTCTGGGTTCGGTCCCCAACGGAGTCACCAAAAACTGTAGCTAGGGTTTTCACCCTATCTGGTGCAAATGAACACCTACTAAGGAGAAGGGACTCCTTAGTAGCAGTTCAATAAACAGAAAATTAAAATGCTAAAACAATATAAATTCTAAACTAGCATGAACATTAAGAAACATAACAAAACATGGAATATAAATGGTTTTTCTTTTGTATTAAAATTTTACCTCAAGTGTAGAGGTTGGTGAAGTTCTTGCAATGATCCAAGAGGGTTGCTCCAAACTCCAACTTTGCTCCTTCTCTTTCTCCAATGGTGGAAATGGGCCAAAAGGGGCACTCATTGGTGAAAGTAGCTCAAGGATGAGCTAGGGTTTCAAGAGTGATTTTGGCAGAGTAAGAGTGTACTTGATTGTGGATATGAAATGAGGGGTCTCCATCACCTATTTATAAGTTTTTAGTGGTGAAGTGTTGGCCCATGGTTTTGGGAACCACATGGTTTAGGTCAACTGTATAGGGTTTTTTCCTCCTTTTTCCTCTTTTTCCTCCTTTTTTTATATTTTGTATTCCCTTTTTAGAGGGTTTTTGTTATTTTGGAGGAATTTTGGATAATTTTGGGGGAAAAGGGGGTTTTTTAGCCTTTTTGAGGCTTTTTTGATGGTTTTGTGGCCTTTTGAAGGCTTTTTAGGCCTTTTGGTGGCCTTTTTAGTGGGATTTTAGGGTTCTGAAGGTAAAAATGGTAAGAAATATGGACAAATGAGTCATTTAATGGGTAGATGAGGTAGTGAGCACTTTTTGGGTGTTAACAACAAGCCAGAAGATATCGCGGAAGACGGAAAGCTGAGCGGAAGGAAGAATATTCTATGTATGTTTGAGTCAGTTAGACCGCAGTATGCGGGTTTTTTGGTTATTTTGGACCATGTCAGTTAGTTTTGGGTCATTTGGACCACGTCAGTTAGATTTTGGGTCATTTGCTCAAAGCATCGGTTAGGAAGTTGTTAGAAAGTGGACAAGCATTGTAAAGGCGGAAGCCTATATAAAGTCATAGAGTCATATGTGTTGAGTAACGAAGGACATTGAAGAATGTGAATAAGATCTGATCTTGCTATGCGTCTGAGTTATCTGCGAGATCTGTGTTTTGTGGAGATATTGTATCTGGGTTTTGCTGAGTTAATATGACATGACAGAGCTGTTTTGCGAAATCCTTGTGCATCTTTTGTTTACTTATGGTAATGCATGTTGCGAATTATGAATAATGATATGTTTTCTTGGTGCAATTAATGCTCTACTGTTATACTTGTTGCGATGAATGTTTCTGTTAAATGACACTATAAATACAATGATGTTGAAGTTAAATGCATAGATCTATTTCTGAATGTCGCAATAAGTTTACGTGATTGTTGCCGCAACATCCTCAGATTCATTCGGTGGAAACATGGTTCCGTCGACTCTCCCTTGAACATCTCGGGTGAGACCTCATCTGCTCTGCATGTGTTGCTGGACTGGGTAAAACCTGTCCAGGACGGTGCTCAGGGAGATCCTGGTGGATCGGATGTCGACAGTGATGGGAACTCTTATCGACCGGGTTTGAGTCAACATTGGTTCCACCTCATTTTCGTTTTTCATTGTTTAGGTTTTTGTTATTTTTTATTTGTGTTCATTCATTCATCAGAAACCTCCAGTTTTTCAAACATGTCTCGTAACACTCGCTCCAAAACGGTTCAGAAAGACTTGTTGAACAAAGACCCAAACTTCAGCATTCTTATCGACACTAGCGACAAGGTTTCTGAAACTTATCAGATTGATTGGTTCAGAATTTACTCTATATTTGATAATGATGACCTATCTGATATCCAAAATGACTGCCATGCCTATGAAAAAATTAGGAATTCACAGCTCCATGCCATAGATTCCATACATGCTATTCTTCCTTATACAGACGTTGTTAAGTGGATTATCACCCATGCCAACCCTAAGGATCGCTCTTTTAATGACAGCGCAGGGTCTCAATTAGCTACTTTCCGTCCCGAGGTTTTCACCAGAGTTTATGCCCTGAAACCAGTCGTTCAACCCCTTAATGCTGCATTCCTGGATTCTGCCAAGACAAGGTATTACTTTGATGAAATGGTGAAGTCTTGGATGAACAAACCGATAATTTTCATGCCTAGGGCTGATAATTCATACTCGATTTCATGGTTCAAGGAACCCTATTCCCTTCTAGTAGACATGTTATGTACCCATTATGGTCTCCCAAATTGTTCAGTGTTCAAAGCAGAATGGGCACCTATAGCTCATCATATCCTGACAACCGGGAGGTCATTCCCCTGGGCATTCATCTTATCAACAGAATTAAAGACTGCCATTGAAAGATATCAGAAAACACCGAAGAAGCCCCATTTCTTCTACTCTGCCTATGCGATTGATGTCTCATGTTCAGAGTTCCAATACCCTTCCATGGGGTGGAATTGGACCTTAGTTGCACCCCCAGTTCATATTTACTGCTCCGCCTTATGGGAAAGCAACTTTGTCCCTTTGATTTATGACATCTGTGACAATTTCTTTGGTGCAATTTACCAACAGATTTTCAGGGAAGATGCCCCTGCCTTTTCCCTTGATACCAAGAATCTCATCCCTAACCTTGGTGATTGGTATGTGGGCGAAATCCTTTGCTTACATCAGAGTTTGGGGAAGAAACACAGAGCATCTTCTACCAAGAGTGGTCCCAGACATGCTACTACTGGAGGAGATATCTTTCCAGACTGTTACAGATGGGGTTTACCTTAAACTCATTGGACCTAAAAGAAAGGGATGGCCTAAATTCCCTTTGAACCTTGGGCCTTTGGTTATCCCAACTTCAACTTGGGCTGCAGTGCTGGGAGACAGAATTAATGCTTTGAAATTGGGATATGCTCCCAAAAGAATGCATGACCCTAAAGCATTTATGGATGCTCACTTCAAACAAGAACATATGAAGATGAAGATTGGCTATACCCATCAGGATGTCCCTAATGACTCCATTTATCAGGCAGTTAATGTTTTCTCTGAAGTCCTAGTGAGGGCTAAAAGCAAAGAAGAACAAATCCATATTCTTCAATATCAACAGGAGCTTAAAACCAAGGTTTAGAGCTATAGAAAAATGCAACTCAACCTTAACGAGCAAACAAGAAGAGACAGGGAAGAAAAGGAAGCACAGAAAACAACTGCTCCATTGATGTTGACTTATCCGTATGGAGACAAAGGCAAAGGCCCTGTGGAGGATCCTCTGAAGTTGAAAATTGCTGCAGATCTAAAAGTGTTAATGCAAACATCTCAGCAATTGAAGCAGAGATTAGCTCAAATCACTCCAGTATTGGATACTCAAGTGGTTTCTACAGCTAGCCAGATTAGTGATGTTCAAGTGATTGCTGTAAGTAACCCGACAAAGAGACAGAAACTTCAAACTTTTGCTTCTCGAATTCCTACTCTTCATATTGAAGATAGTGATGTTGAGGATGAAACACTTCCTTCTGTTGTATCTATTGTACAGGAAGTTACAGAGACCCCCCATGCTATTACAGATTTACTTAGCAGCATAACAATGGATGACTCTGTCCCAGATGAACATTTCTCTGAAGTTACTACTGCAGTTGACACAATGACTTTTGTACTCTCACTTCCTTCTGTTGGAGTCCTTTCCACTGCATCTTCTAAAATTACACCACCATCCACCATATCCCAGTTATTTGATGCACTAGATTTCATCACTGCTCCATTCCCAATTATGTCAGTTCCACTTCCCATTTCACCATCAATTGTTGCAGAGATCCAGTCTTCAACTGTCTCTCTGCAATCACCACCATCTACTTCATCACCATCTGCCACTGATGTACAAATCCCAGTTGCTCCTTCCTCACCATCGGTTGCTGATACCCCCATTTCACTTCCTGAGTTTTTTACTTCGATTCCTTCTCCAACCTCTGTACCATCAGCTACTGAAATTATTCCTTCATCCCCAACCACTTCTCAGATCACTATGTCAATGCCTAACTCTACCGTTACATAGACATCTCCACTAATTGCAATAGGAGAAGTAGCTATATCTTTAACTGAGTTGGAAGCTACCTATGAGGAGGATATTGTAGTTCCCCTTGGGGATTATTTTTATAGTAAGACAACAAAAGAAGTGGTTAAAAGAGGAAGTAAGAGGAGCAGGGGATCATCTGTATTACAAGCACTTGTTCCCAACTAGGTAATTTGGGCTAGACAGTCTGATGACATCCAAAAGGAGGCGATAGAGACTACATCAGCTATGGGGGCATTTGCTGGATCTAACTTTGATACAGTAACCTCTCTAAATAAGGAAATTGATTTGAAGAAAGAAGAGTTGCAGAAACTTCAAGAGCAGCTGGCTAAGACCAATGAAGAACATGAATCCTATATTCATGATTTGAGAAAGGCATTTGAGGATAAGCTCGAAGACCTTTAGGAACAGAATGCTTACATTCAGGTTCGATGGCAGGATGCTGAAGTCTTGAATACTGCCAATGCTGAAAAGATAGTTGTGTTGGAAAAGCAACTTGAGGATGCAACTACAAGTGCAGCCTCCTCCTCTTTTTCTAAGTTTTCTCAACAAGAATTCAGGGATTTGGCTGAGCAAGTAAATAAAGAGCATCATAAACTCTTAGCTGACTTGTATAGTTTCCTGAATGAGATTCAAGAAACTCATATCTCTTTTGAGCGGATGTTTGCTGCCCTTGAACAACAGATGGATAAAAGCCAAGAAGCTTCCAAATCTTAGGATGATATTGTAGAATGGCAGAGGTATATTAAAGATAAGCCAACTAATATCCCAGTTTTGGATAGTTTCATATGCAGAAGAATCAAAACAGCCTTGAATGCTTGGCAAAATACTACTGAAATAGTTGAGGCAACAATAAAGAAAGCAAAAGCCATCTGTGTTAGAAGGTGGTATGCATTAGATAATATGATGGTTAGCCTGCAATATCCTGTCATGGATCTCATTGAGAAGTCCTGTCCCCCCAAGTTAATGATTGAGCAAGTTGAACGCAGATGTGATGAGGTCAAGGAAAATATCCAGCAACTCGAGCACATCCAGATTGCTGATGTGGACCAGTTCATTAAGCAACCTATCAACCTAGAAGGCAAGATCAACATATTCCTGCGCACCTGGCATAAGTTGGCCAAGAATGAGATCGAGTCTTTCATTTGTGATGCCCAGTTGGGGCTCGAATCAACAAATTTTCTAGACATTGATGAATTGTTAGTAGTTAGGGCCAAGTGGCAAGCTTCCCTTGGTTATTCTTAGATTAGTTGATTTTGTAAATCCCTATTTTCATGGGATGGCTATCCTTTGTAACTATTTTTGTAATTATTATTTAAAGGGTAGAGGTCTCATGGGGAAAGGGGGGGAGATAATCGCCAGAGAAGGACTGGAGAACCGTTGTTTCACTTGTGATCTTGTAATTTTTTGCAACCCAATGAATCAAAGTTAGTTTCTTTTGGCATCTTCTTTGTTTGTGTTATCAAATTTCTTTGATGATGTCTGATTTCTTCACCTTAATTATTTATGAATACTGTTGATTTTGCAGCCAATAATTAATGCATTGATATGTGATTTAGATTTGTCTTAATTCATGGTCTTTCTATATTTGTGTTTTAATTGAATTTATTTAATTAAAATATTTATCTATTTATGCAAATGATTCACAAAAAATAATAATTCATGTTAATTTTTCAATTAACATAAGAATTACAGGATAATCTTGCATGCACTCAATCTTTAAACTGTTATCAGTAATTTTCATTGCCTGATTATATTTTGAAGTAATAAGTAATGATCCAATTTTACATTTTTTTTAAGTTGGTGAATTAACTTATTTATACTCAAACCAAGCTATCCTGCACACAAGCAATACACTTCCTTTAGATTAGATCAGACTTAGTTTAGATTTCCTTCAAGGTAGATTTGTTCTAGGTTTAGATCCATTTAGAGTTAGAACACTTTGATCTTCCCTCACAGGAATATTAATCCTTTGGGATCAAACCCTATAAGTGCCAGTGGAGGCCTTTGTATCCGTGAGAGTTAACTACACCAAACAAGCTGGGGATAGAACTGCTCTTGCGCAGAGCCTTTTGAAGCCTTTCAGTCTGGGTTTTCACCCTCCGTTGTTAGCCTTAGAACCCATTCCAGCAACCTACACATCCAAGGCTTCAACAGGTATAAACTACTCTCGGAACAAAAACAACTGAATGCGGAAAATCTGTGGTGGTGGCAATCGGTTTGGAAAGCTAAATGTCCATCAAAGGCTAAAATTTTTATGTGGTGTACGCTAGCAAAACAAATTCCAACATGGGATCGCTTTAAAAATAAAAATATTGTTGGCCCTAGCTGGCGTTCCCTATGCAAACAAGATGAAGAATCAACCTCTCACCTTCTATTGAGATGTCCTTTCTCGGTCAGCATCTAGTCTAAACTGACTGCTCGTCATCCCTCCTCCAGGACGTGGATAGGAGCAAACGTTGAGGAAGCTTGGAAATCCTGGATAGATACATTGACCACCTCTAACATTCATGCTTTGCCCTTAATTGTAAACTGGGGAATCTGGCTCACCCGTAATGGATCTATCTTCCTCGGCAAACAAACCACTCCATCGCTCACTGTTGATTCTAGCCTCAACATCCTTTCCTATTTCCCACAGGAAACTCATCCTCACATTACCCGACCTATTGGGGCTGAAATCATTACTCCTAACATACCTTGGGCTTTCTTCGAAGGAGCATCACAGAATGGTGTCTTTGGTGGAGGTGCTATTTTACATCTTTTTGATCATCACTCCTTCCAAGTGTATATGGGTTTGGGACCGAGTTCAAAAAATTTTGCTGAACTTTTCATCTTAAAACTCCTAATTCTCTTTTCCCATGAACAACGATTCACCCATCTTCAGATTTTCGGTGACTCTATGATCATTATAAATTGGAATTATAAATCACATAGATGTCACAACCTGGTTCTAAACATTTTGTTGATCGACACTTTGCGAATGATTGAGAGTTTTGACCCTTTCTCTGTTGAATATTGTAACTTCTAAGAATATTATATTTGTACATTATTTATTCCGTAGATGTTCCATCCCTCCGAGGTGATTCTATTATGTATCTGGAGATGTTTATTCCTCCGAGGAGTTGTTGTAACTAGGGTTATTAGACCCACCATGTGGGGGTCGACCCTAAGGTTATGTTTTAGGGGTTATTAGACTTCTCCAGGAGAGGTCGACCCCATTAGGTATTTTTGGTGGTCGGGAGTTAGTATAAATAGAGGAGGTGAACTCCTCATTAGACTCACTCGCTCACTTGAGAAAAGTAGCGCACTTGTCTGGGAGATCTGCTAAGGAGGAGAAGAAGGAGGGAGCACATCTTGTATTTTGGTTGATCATCTTATTGAGGAAAGCTTTGCTGGGTTTTCTACCCCATGAGGGTTTCCCAGGGTAAATATTGTGTCTATCTTGTGATTATGCTTCTTTCAGTGATCTTGCTATTCTATTTGGTTTAAACTTAACATGGTATCAGAGCCAGGTTGAATAGGACATCTTTCACAAGGTAAGAATCTCTCTCTCTCTCTCTCCGGTGAAGTTTAGGGTTTCAGCAAAAAGTTGGTATTATTGAAATCTGATTACATGGCTGGATAGCCCTTCTCAAGACCAATCTTTTGAGCCCTAGATCGAACTTTTTGGTTGGATAGAACTCCGGGAAAGTCAAACCCTAATTCTACCAAAAGTGCGATAAACCAGAAATTGGTCTCAACAAAAAGTTGGTATTGTTGAAATCTGATTACATGGTTGGATAGTCCTTCTCAAGACAAATCTTTTGAGCCCTAGATCGAACTTTTTGGTTGGGTAGAACTCCGTGAAAGTCAAACCCTAATTCTACCAAAAGTGCGATAAATTTCTGTCTCAGGATCCGGAAAAGTAAAAGGTAACTTTTCAGATAAGTACTCTCTGTCTCTTGGACTCCCCCAAGAGAAGATGGCTCCAAACACTAAGCTTGAGGACAAGCTAGAAGGTATAGAGAATTTCCGGGCATGGAAATACAGAATTGGTCTCATTCTTGAAGAGAATGATCTTGCTCATTATATTAAAGATGAAGTTGCAGAACCAGAAGGGGATGAAGCCAAAGAAAAGCATAGGAAGGATTTGATTAGGGAAAAGAGAATCATAGCTGATTCTATTAAAGACCACTTGATTCCCCAAGTGGCCTCCAAGAAGACTCCAAAGGAAATGTATGATGCCCTAGGAAGAATGTATGAAGGAAAGAACATCAATAGGAAGATGAACCTAAGGACTCAATTGAAGAGTACCAAGATGCACAAAGGAGAATCCATTCAAGACTACTTCTCAAGGGTTTCACAAATCAAGGAACAACTAGATGCAATTGGTGATACTATTGATGAGGATGAACTTGTGATGACTGCTCTCAATGGTCTCACTAGACCTTGGGAATCATTCATACAAACCATGTGTGCCAGGAAAGAGAGCATGAAGTTTGATATAGTATGGGAGGATTGTGTTCAAGAAGAAGCTAGGGTAGCCAACAGAGAAGCTCTTCTCAAAGAGGATGACCAAGCTTTGGCCACCCATACCAAAAGAAGAAGAATGGGTCATCTCAAGAAAATTGACCACAAAGGATCTCAACACTTCTCTAGACCTAAAAAGAGAAAAGGACCAATTCCAGTAAGAGATCTTTCCACAGTCAAATGCTACAATTGTGATAAACTAGGACACATCTCCAGATTTTGTCCTTCACAAAAGAAGAATTTTGTCCACAAAAGACACCATGCACATATGGCAGAAAATGATAGTGAAGAAGAGGAAGAAGATGATGAAGAAGAAGAAGAGGTAGAGGTAAGACCTAAAAGGAAAAGATATAAGGTGAAGAAAGAAGATCCAGAAGAATATGTCCTATTCTCTGCACTCTCTGGATCTGTATCTCCTGGAGAAGATACATGGCTCATTGATAGTGGTGCTTCTAAGCACATGACAGGTCAAAGAAAGACTTTCTCAAATCTTGAAGAAAAGTCTTCTACACAAAAGGTATCTCTAGGAGATGACTACCAATATCCCATCAAAGGAATTGGTGAAGCTAGCTACAAGCTATATTCTGGAACACCTTTGAAGATGAAAGACATCTTATATGTACCAGGTTTAAAGAAGAACCTACTCTCTATCTCAGCACTAGATAATAAAGGTTTTAGAGTGGCTTTCATAGATGGACAAGTACTCATGTGGTCCAAAGGAAAGACAATTAAAGATGCAGTTGTCATTGGTGAAGAAGAAGGAGGTCTCTATAAGCTCAAGGGTCATCCAGAAGCTGCCCTTGCTCATGAGATCTCTAGCCCCAGTGAGCTATGGCATAGAAGATTAGCTCACACCAACTATAAAGCTTTACCCTATGTAAGCAAGGTAGTCATAGGATTACCAGATTTGAAAGCTGATCATGATGGCTCATGTAAAGGATGTAAGAAAGGGAAAAAAATGTCAAGAATCCCTTTCCAAAGAGTGAAACAAAGACTAAGAACATTCTGGATCTAATACACTCAGATGTATGTGGACCAATGCCCACTACTTCTCTGAGTGGGTTTGAATACTGTCTTTCATTCATTGATGACTATTCAAGGAAAACTTGGATATATTTCCTAAAAGGTAAGAATGAAGTATTTGGAAAAAAGGCTTTAATAGAAAATCTCTCAGAAAAGAGAATCAAAATTCTCAAAACAGATAATGGCGGAGAATTTACCTCAAAGGACTTTGAAGACTTTTGTAAAGAAGCTGGAATTAAAAGGGAACTAACTACTCCCAATAATCCCCAACAAAATGGGGTGGCTGAAAGGAAAAATAGAACAATCATGGAAGCTGTGAAGACTATGATACATGACCAAGATCTTCCCATGTATCTATGGGCTGAAGCAGCCAAGACAGCAGTATATGTGCAAAATAGATTATCTCATAGTGCTCTTGATTTCAAAACTCCAGAAGAAGTGCTTACAGGAAAGAAGCCTGAGGTAAGTCATCTTAAAATATTTGGGTGTCCTGTGTACATCCACATTCCAAAAGAAAAGAGAACCAAGTTGGACCCTTCTGGTAAGAAGGGAATATTTGTTGGTTATTGTGAATCATCCAAAGCCTTCAGAATTTACATTCCAGGTTTTCATCACACAGAAATAAGTAGAGATGTAACTTTTGATGAAGAAGCAGCTCTCAAGAAATCCAGGAAGTGCCAAGTTGAAGAAATCTATGAAGAAGATACATCTCCCAGAATCACAGAGGCTATGCCCATTCCTGAAGATGATTCACCAGAGGATCATGACATGTTGGAACCACAAGAGCCTCCTATTATAGACTTATCTAAGAAAAGAAGGCCAGCATGGGCTAGAGATATTATTCAAGGGGCTGAAAGATATGGAGCTCCTGAAGGCTCCACTAGAGAAAGAAAGAAACCAAAGCTAGTGTCCAACTATATGGCCTTGATGTGTGATCTTGTGGATCAACTACCTACCAGCTATGAAGAGGCGGCTCAGAAGAAAGAATGGGTAGAAGCAATGACAGAAGAATATCAGTCAATAATGAAAAATGATGTTTGGGATATAGTCCCCAAACCAAAAGATAAAAGTGTGGTTTCTTCCAAATGGATTTTCAAGATAAAACATGCTGCAGATGGCAGCATTGAAAAATACAAAGCAAGATTTGTAGCCAGAGGATTCTCTCAGAAGGAGGGAATTGATTATGAAGAAACATTTGCACCAGTTGCTAGATATACTTCAATTAGAACTATCATGGCACTTGCATCCATGATGAAGTGGAAATTACACCAAATGGATGTTAAGACATCTTTTCTGAATGGTGTAATTGAAGAAGAAGTATACATAGAACAAACACAAGGGTTTGAGGTCAAGGATGGAAGGACCCATGTATGCAAACTGAAAAAGGCATTATATGGATTAAAGCAAGCTCCCAGGGCTTGGTACGGGAGGATTGACAATTTCTTAGCAAGCATGGGCTTTACCAAAAGTAAAGCTGACCCCAATCTTTACCTCAAAGTGATGGATGATGAACCAGTTATATTGTTGTTATATGTAGATGATCTATTTCTAACTGGAAATGAGAAACAAATTATTGAAAGCAAGAAGAAGCTTTCTTCAGAATTCGAGATGAAAGATCTCGGATTAATGCACTACTTCTTAGGCTTAGAAGTATGGCAAGAACCAAAAGGAATCTTTCTAAATCAAGGTAAGTATACTGTGGAGATTCTCAAAAGATTTGATATGTTGGAGTGTAAAGTCATGGCCACTCCCATGGACTCCAATTTGAAGTTATTAGTTAATGATTCATCAGAATTAGTGGACATAACCCTATATAGACAAATTATCGGGTCATTGATGTACTTAACAAATACTAGGCCTGATATATGCTTTGCTGTAAATACCCTAAGTCAATATCTAGTAGAACCTAGAAAGGTTCAATTAATAGCTGCAAAGCATGTAATGAGGTACCTAAAAGGTACATTAAATTTTGGTCTATATTATCTCAGAGGTCATGAACTCAGGTTACATGGTTACTAAGACTCTGACTGGGCAGGTAGTGTCTCAGACAGAAAAAGTACTTCAGGTGGATGCTACGGTCTTGGATCTGCCATGATCTCATGGTTTAGCAAGAAACAATCTAGTGTGGCCCTCAGTACTGCTGAAGCAGAATATATAGCTGCCTGTTCTACCAGCTGTGAAGCAGTATGGCTTCGGAAACTATTATCTGGAGTGTTTGACTTAGAAATGGATCCCACTGTGATTATGTGTGATAATCAAAGCTGCATTAAGATGACTAAAAATCCTGTGTTCCACAATAAGTCAAAACACATTGAGATCCGATACTTCTATATACGAGATATGGTGCAGAGGGGAGCTATCAAGCTCGAGTATATAAGCACTGAGGATCAGATTGCTGATATCTTGACTAAACCTCTGTCTCGAGTAAAGTTTGAATACTTCCAAGACAAGCTTGGTGTAGTTCAAAAGGACCCTCCTCGAAAGGGGGAGTAGTATAGTATCTGATAACAAGTCTGCCTCATCAATGATGAGGTTACCTATTTACTGCACTTAGTTACTTAGAATTATTTAGATTTAGGACTCTTATATTTTTTACTCTTGATAATAGATGTATTAGCGTATACATGCTTTTGATGTTAGATGTATTAGTGAGAATACATGATAGATGTATACATGCTTTTGATGATAGATGTGTTAGTGTATACATGCTTTTGATGTTAGATGTATTAGTGAGAATACATGCTTTTGATGATAGATGTATTAGTGAGAATACAAGCTTTTGATGATAGATGTATTAGTGATAATACATGCTTTTGATGATAAATGTATTAGTGAAAATACATGTTTTGATGATATATGTATCGATGTTATTGATGAGAATACATGTTTTGATTTACATGTCTTGATGATGAGGTTACATGATGCCTTGATGTATTGATACATGTTTGTACTTGTATGGATGAAGATACCTGTACCCATAGTGATGAGAGGATTGTATCATCCATGGACTTTAGTCCTAAAGTGATCTGTAGACAAGATGTCTCCGAGAACAAAATCCTGAATGAACAGGTAAGGGGATTGGACTATCCTCGGACTATGGTCCTTTGAATTGAGCTGTAGACATGAGGTCTCTGATAAATGCAGTACATGATAGGATTGGATCGTCCCTGGACTTCGGTTCAAAAGGTACATGATAGGACTGGATCGCCCCTGGACTTCGGTTCAAAAGGTACATGATAGGACTGGATCATCCCTGGACTTCGGTTCAAAAGGTACATGATAGGACTGGATCGTCCCTGGACTTCGGTTCAAAAGGTACATGATAGGACTGGATCGTCCCTGGACTTCGGTTCAAAAGGTACATGATAGGACTGGATCGTCCCTGGACCTCGGTTCAAAAGGTACATGATAGGACTGGATCGTCCCTGGACCTCGGTTCAAAAGGTACATGATAGGACTGGATCGTCCTTGGACCTCGGTTCAAAAGGTACATGATAGGACTGGATCATCCCTGGACCTCGGTTCAAAATGTACGTGACAAATCCTAGAATTGTTCTAGGTTACATCCAGCATGAAACAGGGCTGGCTCTGTAGATGTGATACATCCAGCATGAAACAGGGCTGGCTCTGTAGATGTGATACATCCAGCATGAAACAAGGCTGGCTCTGTAGATGTGATACATCCAGCATGAAACAGGGCTGGCTCTGTAGATGTGACACATCCAGTATGAAAAAGGACTGGCTCTATGACGGTAAATCCTAGATCTGATCTAGGTCACATCCAGTATGAAAAAGGACTGGCACTGTGGTCGGGATTGCATCATCCCCTGACATGGACTTGTCTTAAAGTGATAAGGATTGATCATCCTGGAACTTGATCTGGATTGCATCATCCATGGACTTATGTCCTAAAGAGAGCAGGATTGATCATCCTATAATATGATCGTGTGATGACGATGCTGATGATCGTATGATGACGATGCCGATGATCGTGTGATGACGATGCTGATGATCGTGTGATGACGATGCTGATGATCATGTGATAACGATGCTGATGATCGTATGATGACGATGTTGATGACGGTCGTGCGATGACGATGCCGATGATCGTGCTGATGACGATGCTGATGATAGTATGATGACGATGCTGATGATCGTTGCCGATGTTGATGATCGAGTGATATCAACTCTGATGATGTTGATGTTCCAGTAACTAGTTGAGTTGCTGATGATGATGAATTGAAGAAAGCTTCCGATGATTTATAGATGTATCATGTATGATGTAGTCAATGACTCCTTGCTCCTGCAGATGTTGTTATAATATCCTTCTCGTTAAGGGGGAGTGTTGAATATTGTAACTTCTAAGAATATTATATTTGCACATTATTTATTCCGGAGATGTTCCATCCCTCCGAGGTGATTCTATTATGTATCCGGAGATGTTTATTCCTCCGAGGAGTTGTGGTAACTAGGGTTAGTAGACCCACCATGTGGGGGTCGACCCTGAGGTTATGTTTTAGGGGTTATTAGACTTCTCCAGGAGAGGTCGGCCCCATTAGGTATTTTTGGTGGTCGGGAGTTAGTATAAATAGAGGAGGTGAACTCCTCATTAGACTCACTCGCTCACTTGAGAAAAGTAGCGCACTTGTCTGGGAGATCTGCTAAGGAGGAGAAGAAGGAGGGAGCACATCTTGTATTTTGGTTGATCATCTTATTGAGGAAAGCTTTGTTGGGTTTTCTACCCCATGAGGGTTTCCCAGGGTAAATACTGTGTCTATCTTGTGATTATGCTTCTTTCAGTGATCTTGCTATTCTATTTGGTTTAAACTTAACATTCTCATGTCGTCATGTTTACAGGGAAAGAAATTGCGAAGCTAATATACTCTCAAAATTGGGTCTAACTCTCTAAATGGGTCGATGGCATGTCAAGGAACAACAAAATGACATCTACCATGAATTTTTTTTCTTATTGTATATATATTTTTGCGGCATTGTGGGTATCCTCTTCTCATGAATTTCATAATTGTTTTGTTTTTTTTCCCACTTGTGGGATGACAACTGAAAACTCAGTATACTTTTTGGAAGCTGAATAGTTTCTCTTTCTCGAAAGGGCTCCTCAAAGCCTTTCGACAGTATGTAATTTTGATCAATATTAATGAAAATTACGCTTTTTTCCCTGGAAAAAAAAAGTTTTTCTGTGTAAAAAAATTAAGATAAAAAAATTTACACCTCAAGAAATTGGATCCCTCTCGGGATAGATCCAGGTATAAAACAGATCTATGTTTGTTTTAGTTTGTTTATTTTATGAACCAACATGAAGAATTTTTTTTATTACTTTTTATTTTAAATGAGTTAAGAGTCGACATGCCATACAGGCCGTAGAGCACCTCACTACTCTCGGTGCACTTAAAATTGTATGACCATATAGTTGCCCAAGCTAGACACATAGGTAAGAGCACTAAATCCCATGGCTCTAAACCTTTGGCTTCATTAATGGGCAAAAATAATACAATTTCCCTTCAACCTTTGTTGCAAGAGGAAGAAGCATCAAAGTAATTCACCGTTTTAACATCAAGTGTCTTGTACTGAAGGGCTAGGTGGCGGATGAACACCTTTTTCGAGCATTAGGATAGATAATTCCATAAAAAAATTATTAAACTAGAAATATTAAATTGTTCCAACTAATTGTCCGCCTATGCCTTAAATTGTTTAAAAAGCAGGAAACTATGTTTATTACAGTTGTCAGCAATCGGTTGGTAATTAGTCCATTGGCTCTCCAATGAAATACAAACAGAAGCCCAACTAAACCAGATGTAAAATCTCATCCCAATTGCACTCATATATGTCAAATATGGGATTTGTAACCCAATATGTCCAAGGGTTTTCCCCAAATTGTGGCCAGTCAAAAACGGATTTTGGGAAGGGAAATCGACCACGGGAAGAAAACGTTTTCCCCACATGTATATGAGCATTTGAATGGCCAAAAATGGCCTCTGTGGAACCCTAGGGACCCCAAATCGGTTTCCTCTTCTTTCCCACTGTTCTATATCACAAAACACCCTTCTCCCAGTTGAGAATGAACAAAAACAGAGAAAATCGTGAGGGAAAAACGCCAGGTAGCTTCAAACTCCTGAGAGAGCAAAACTAGTTGATGAATAATGGATATTGGGGAGCAATTTCGTGGCTCTTTACTTGCCCAAGAAGCCAAAACACGAATTTCCAAATTGATGGCTTTCCCATACATGAAATTGGGCAGCCATACCTCTCCATTCCCAATGCATTAGCTATCTCAACCAACTCTTGGAAGAATTAAATGATTGGGTGCATAAGTCAAAATGGGTAGTCGATGGTTCATGGGTTCTCTCATTGACACTTGGCTTGACTTGATTGGTTCAAGGATTTGAATATTTCCCTCCCAATTCCTTGTAAGAATCATGCCCCCATACTCTTGTTTCATTGCATTGCATAGCTAGTTGTGGGTATTTTATTAAAATGCATATTTAGTATTTACATGATATTTACAATTTTTATTGTGCCTGCATATCACACAAACCATATGCATCAATTTTAACACTAAATCGATAGTGGGGCCTTGGCCTTGAGCTCCTCACAATGATTTTATAATGATATTACATCATTTACATTTTTAATGCAATGGGGTCAAAATCGGGATAGTACAAGTGTTGTACAAGAGTGCAAAGAAATAACCAAGTATAATTATAACCATGCTTGAGTGTTGAGCCTTATGAGAGAATACACAGAGAGTGAACTCAGTCACCCTACTATCACACAATTTGCCACAACCTTTCTTTCCCTCCATAGCCTTTTGCATGAGTACCAAGCTTTGAGATGGATGTTTTATAGCCAGGAATGGATATTTTGGAAAAACTGAGCTTATTCAATCATCCAGATTCTAACATTCAAAGAGATTAGGAGGTGATGAGAGGTGTCATGATATGCATTGAGAAGATGTTCCCGGATCCAAAAATTCAGTACAAAATCAACATGCAACGTGATATGTACAAAGAAGCATCTGGCATGTTTGGATTCATCTCAACCCAACTGTTTCAAACCTTAAATTAAGGTTTTCAGTACTCGTTTTGGGACAGACCTTAAATTAGGATTTTTAGTACTCATTTTGGGACAAGAAGATGTTTTAAGAGTTTTTATACCCTTGTCTTCACTAGCACACCCCTTATTGGCGTCTTTTCTTAGTTTTTGGAAAGCTTAAGAAGTTGTTGCGATTTTGTGCCCATTTTTAAGGGTATCGCACTCCTTTTTTCCTTGTTTTAGCCAAACTTTGCTACAAATCTGCACTGGTATTGTGACATCCATGGATGGAAAGTGCCTCTTTCATCATCTTAATGGGTCTATCTTTCATTTATGGGCTGATAAGATGACAACTTGTCTTCGTAGCAAAGGCCTATGGATGTCTTTGTATAAATCGCTTGGGGCTGTGCAAGTGATGACAGCGATGATCCTGTATGTTTTAATAAGGATGGAGCCCTTAGGTTCATCACTCTCTACGTGGAACCAGATCTTATTCATCACACAAAGGGAAATTAAAGTGCAAAGTATATTTGGGATTCCTTTCACGCCTTATTTGGTGCAATGAACACCACTCAAGTCAATAAACTTTAATAGAACTCTCCAACCTAAAGATGGCAGATTTTGCTATCGTTGAGGAGTACTTTGCTAGGTCCAAGAATTAATCTCTCCAACCTAAAGATGGCGGATTTTTCTACCATTGAGGAGTACTTTTCCAAGTCCAAGAATAAGCTGGCATGCTTACAAGCAATGTAAAACGTAAAAAAGAACACTGAATGTATCAATATTGTTATTAAAAAAAATTCTACTACATGATAAAATTTTGCTATCATATATTTGAACACCTATTTTTATTCCCACACCTGCTTCCCCACTTTGGAAGATGTCTTTTTCTAATCTTATCCAACACCAACTCACCTTTAACTTCGAATAACTATACCCCTGGGAGCATGCCCACTCTAAGGTTGCTACACCCTCATGTACGCATGAGTCTCCATGGGACACTTCCAAATTCACAAAAAAGAAGATGTCAATATGCTTTTATTGCCAATAGGAGGGACATACTTTCAAAAATTGTATCCTCCGTCTTCAAAAGAATGAAGATATTGCTCAACGAACGAGTGGATATAATGCCTTGTTTGAAGACAATGATGGTAACTTTGCACATTTTGTTGTGCACACTATCCTATGGTCATCAACATCTACTCAAGAATCCATTGTAAATTCTGGGGCTACTAGACATATGACAAAGCAACTACACCTCTCAGATTGGTGATGACTCATCTCTCTTAGTGTCTAGTTGCGGTACTGATTAAATTGATAATATGTGTGTTGATGCCCAGTAGTTTCAACTTTAGTTGCTAAGGTATATCATATACCATACATAGATAGAGGGAAAGGTGAAAAGTCAAAGTTGACAAACTCTATGTAGCTGCACCAACGACAAAAATGCTTCAAAGAAAGAACGAAGATCTCAATAACCTCTACAACACCATTTCTCTTTGTTTTCCATCTAGACAGCATATCTGTAATTGTTCCCTATAATAAAACCTATCATGTTTTTTTGAACATTTTAGTGTAACTAGTACAATTCATTTAATACTGCAAATGATGAAAGCTTTTGCTGTTTATTTTTGTGTGAAGTGACACCAAAAGTGTTGGATCACTTAAATAGAGAAAGTTCCATCTTGCACAACAGAAACATTGGCAAGAGTTTAATACATTTTCATGGCAGAGGAAAATTGGTTAAATCATTTTACTCTTTTCAACAAAGAAGTAGGCGATTTATGAATGTCAAATGAATATTAAATGTCTTGTTAGATAGACCAATCTTCACTTTTATTATGACCAACATAGATCCATGTATTAAACACCAAGAGGGATCCAATTTCTCTTCTTAAAGTGTAAAAGATTTAAGATAAAAAAAATTATACTTCAAGAAATTGGATCTCTTGATGGGCTTAAAATAGATCTACGTTGGTTTAATTTTTTCTTTGTGTAAAAAAATTAATATAAAAAAATTTACACCTCAAGAAATTGGATCCCTCTCGGGATAGATCTAGGTATAAAACAGATCTATGTTTGTTTTAATTTTTTTTATTTTATGAACCAATGTGAAGAATTTTTTTGATTACTTTTTATTTTAAATGAGTTAAAAGCCCACATGAAGATTACAACATCTCCCCCATACAGGGTGTAGAGAACCTCACTACTCTTGGTGCATTTAAAATTGTATGACCATATAGTTTCCCAAGCTAGACACATGGGCAAGAGCACTAAATCACATGGCTCTAAACCTTTGGCTTCATTAATGGGAAAAAATAATATAATTTCCCTTTGACCTTTGTTGCAAGAGGAAGAAGCATCAAAGTAATTCACTGTTTTAACATCAAGTGTCTTGTACGGAAGGGCTAGGTGGCGGATGAACACCTTTTTCAAGCATTAGGATAGGTAATTCCATAAAAAAAAGTATTAAATTGTTCCAACTAATTGTCCGCCTATGCCTTAAATTGTTTAAAAAGCAGGAAACTATGTTTATTACAGTTGTCAGCAATCGGTTGGTAATTAGTCCATTGGCTCTCCAATGAAATACAAACAGAAGCCCAACTCAACCAGATTTAAAATCTTATCCCAATTGCACTCATCATACAAGTGAAAAATGAGTCATAGTAAACAGATTTCATTTACAAAATAAATGCATGAGAAGCCACTCCCAAATTGAGGCAATTTGCTTTAACATGGGATTGAAGATATAGGTAACTTGTAGGGGAAGGTAGAGATAGACTTTGTCTTAAATCAGACTTATACTAAAACATTGAGAATGATTGAGAGAAAAAAACATGTGATTTTCCGTTGTTTAAAAGATTACGCTGGATTTACATTAGTTTATTATTTTTGGCTGGTAATTTTTTCATATTAGATGTCTTTGTAGTTCAGTTTATTAGCATCTAATGTGATACGGCTTCCATCAGGACTATAGAGTATACCTCGCACATATAGGTTTCGATTGTGGAAATTGGACACAGTTATAATGGATTTTACGTGAGGTTTTCCTTTCTTCAAAGGAAGAGAATGAGAATATTGAATTAATCAATTTGACAAAGAATGTTGTTGATAGCAGATGGAAAAACGATAAGGGTTGGACATCCGTATAGGGAAGAGAGATAGTTAATTGAAATGAAATGTACGAGAAACCTCATCATTGTCTAATATAATTCTGGAGCAATGGAAATTCAATAACTAGGGTTGTATTAGAACAGAAAAAATGTATGTCTAGGGTTATTGAATCATTAGGAGAACAGCGCAACCAATTAAATTAAGGTTAGTATGATGGCAAGGAAATATGAGAGAGCGGGATAAGTAATGAAAAAAGGTAAGTAAAGGATACGATCAAACCGTCCCTGAAAATAAATAATTAATAAACCACGATCAAATTCGGCAACACATCGGTATCATCAGTAATAACCAACAACAACATTAATTCATTTGAGATCTCTGAAAATGAAAGAAACCCATCAAGGCAATCATCTGCAATGTGATGCAAATAAAAATAACATTTGCATTTCTTCTACAGTGTTGTGTCACGAATCTAACTGTAAATATTAATGAAATGCTGGAGCTTATAAGCGTTTGATTTTGTGTGGATTTTTAAATGCTCAAGCAATGCCCTAGAGCCCCGGTAGCGCCCCAGTAGCAAGCTACTGAAAGTTACTTTTCTACCACTTAATCTTGACAAAGAGGCCGGGAAAGGTATGACTTGTCCTTTGCATCTCTCTCCCTTTTATAATACTCCATTTTTGCAGTTACTTTTCCTTCAACGCATGTGGTACCATATTCTCCCTTTCACACACAACCATATCGGGGGAGAAAATACATGTAGAAAGGCCGTCCATTCAGAATGATAATTTAAAATTTTCATTTTCAAAAACAGAAACTTTGAGAGAATCAAATAGTACAAAAGTGCATAAGTCATATAGTTGGACTTATGTTCAAAATATATTTGCCAGCTATAATCCATCAAAGCCTGAAAATAAACAAAATATCCAGGTTCCCATCAAAACAGCCACATCAGAAACATGACTTTAATAGTACTCAAAAAAGTTCACAATGCCTCCAGAAATTCATCCCATCTGATAATACCTTCGTCACCTTCATGTGCATCCTTGGAAAGTGCATCTGCCATCTTGTTTTGTCGCTGATAGATGTGTTCGAATGTTATATCCTTGAGCAGCTTAATTTTTTCCTTTGTTCTACAACACCACTGATGTAAAGAGATCACATTTAGGTTATATTCACCTTGAGACCATTTAATCGTCACCCTTGAATCTCCGTAAATAGCCAATTCATAAAATCCAAAAACATATGAAACTCTGAGCACACTCCAAAGCCCAAGTAATTCAACTTTGGTGATTGTGCCTCTTCCACAATTCATCTTAATTGCATAATAGTGTTCTTTGTTTAAATAGATTACTCCTCCCACAACACAAAATCCATCCATCGTTGATCCATCAAAAAATGCCACCGGCCTATGATATGATATGTAAAGAGCGTTGTCTTGTCTGGAGCAAACCTTTTCAGGAACAATAACATAATCCATGATCATCCTCAGGATTCTATTACAGGAAATTTTCAAATTAGGATTCTTATCTTTGAATAAAAATTCATTCCTAGTTCTCCATATATCCCAAGAGACTACCGCTGGCAGAAAAGGGAGATTCTTAAAATTCTTGTGCCAATTCAGTGCACATATGCCAAACAAACCATTTCCCCATTGCTCATTTAAATGAAGTTCGAGGGTAATCAGGGTCCAAAGTGATCTAGTGAAAACACAGTCCACCAAAATGTGATTAGTGGTTTCACAATGATTCCTGCATAAATGACAAATACTCGGGCCTGACCACCCTCTCTTAGATAAATTATCCCACGTTTTTAGACCATCACGGAGTGCATGCCACATAAAACACTGAATTTTCAATGAAATTTTCCATTTCCAAAGAACTTTATACCACTTAATATGTTACTCATGGTATCCTCGTTATTGCAAGAAATAAATTAAAAGAGGAGCCCTTATCACTCAACAACATATTTGGGATGTGTGGAGACCACCCACAAATTTTAGGGAAATTCTAGGGGGATGGGGGGCCGTCGTGGTCGTAAAAAATATAAAAATTATAAATCTCAACAATAACAATTCAACCCATGTAAATTACTATAGACTAAATACTAAATTCATCATTGTACAATGTTCAAAATCTAATAAATTAATAATACAAACATGCTACACAATTCATCATGATCGTTTTCAAATTTGTCATTTGAATCTTGATATTTCATTCATTGTAATTGAAAATTCGAAACAATGATACTACATGCTAAAATAGTAAAATAATAAATACTAAGTCTGAAATAGATATTGAAACATCAATAGTAAATTAAAGATTGCTCAAAAATAGGAAAGAGTCAAGGTCTCAATCATCATTGATCAATATCTAGAGTCAAAACTAACAAGTAATAATGGACACTAAAAACTAAAAGCTAGCTAAAATAAATCAACACGAAATGAGCATCAAGGAGTCAATTCCATTGACTGGTCCTCTACATCCATCTATTGCATGAATGCCTCACGGCCATCAATGGGAATGTCACCATCTGAGTCTGAGTCCTCACGAGTAACCAATGACACACCAACCAAACCATATTGTCTCTCATCCGATCCATACTCCTCATATATTTGTGCATCATCCTATGGATCCATATCCCATAGTATATCTAATCCCATCCAATACTTTGGTGTCTTCCTTTATGCAAGACGTAGGGCACTGTGCACTACAACTAGCTTCTCTGCTCTCCTATAGGTAAGTATATTCCTCTTGATAAAGTGGATAAAACTATAAGTGGACCAATTCCTCTCAGTTTCGGAGGAACTAGCAATCTGAGATAACAAGTGGGTAGCAAGATGTTTGATCCCTAGAGCATCATCCCCATGCATGTTCTAGCAACCGATGGGGTCATTATGGCTTAATAAAGGGTCGAATCTGGTTCGTGTAGAACTCTAAGGAGGGATCTTTTTTATGAATGGCTTCCCTTACTTTACCCAACATGATGTCAAAAGTCTCATAGATTTATCCAAGACTGGGAGAAGCAATGTCAGTGTCGAGAATGACCTCAACTATAGGGCGCAAGAATGAGACCAAATAACTGCAATCTACCCACCAATCACTATCCAATATATTAATATTTCCTCTGTCTTGGACAATGTCGACTTGTCCCAACTAAGAGTCACAACCATGGCCTGCAATGGTAGTTGTACCTTTAACATCTTCTCCAATAAGTCTAGAAAATAAATGGTATATCTAGTATTTGTGGACTTGAGGAATTCCTTCCTCGAGTGAGCCCTATACATGGCTAAGGAGGTGTGGTGGTTGCAAATAAACATATACACATCCCTTGCATTTAATACCAAGGTGGATACCCAATCAATTTTTCCAATGTCTTTCAATGCATTGTTGAGTGCATGCACACAACAAGGGGTCCAAAAAAATGCATATACCTACTTTGAATTAGTAACTCGGATAATCTGCAAATTGTTGATGCATATGTCGCAACTTGCAAAACATCCTCAGGCCCAACCTCGACTCTATAGCATCCTGAAGAAACTCAAATTGGAAAGTTGCATCTTTGGAATTTCCAAAACAATCAATAGTTATGAATGCAACTATGATGTTAATAAGTGGATGTTTGGCAATGTCTATCCACCCATCCATAACAATAGAGCAACCCAACTTCACCCATGTCACTTTCATTTTCTCTTTCTGCACATTGATATTGGACACTTACCTCTCTAAAACCATTGTCCTCAACTTATGCTCACCTAAGGGCACACATGAGGGTCATGATGTTGCAATTGCAAGGACCAACTCCTTATAATAAGGAGAATGAGTAACATGGAAAGGAATGCCATTGGAAAAAATAAATTCATATGTATATTCACGATTAAGCTTTCCATACATCCCTGTAATGGTTGGACCTATAGCACAAGAACATGAAACCTTTTTTTTTATGAAGATGTCTCAATAGGAGATGGAGGAGGTATACAAGTGGATGGGTTATCTTTCCTTTTGGAACTTGATTTCACATTGCGATGCTCTTTTGACATGAAATTTTGTCTAGAGAATGTACCCTTAGCATATACTACGATTTGCATCCTCAAAAGCTCAAATCTTTGCAACATTGTTAGACTCGCAAACATAGAAACCTCTTTGCCACCAATTCCCAATAGGTGTTGTCTAACTTGACTATAACCCAACCCAAGGATGGCCACAAACATTGCATGCCCAATGATGTGACCCACCACTTTTCTTCTCTAGTTTTTGGTTGGTTGAGGGAGTAGTTAGTTTGATTGCATATAGCAAAAGTGGTTTCTTGGGATCAAATGTCCCCTTTGCATATTGAGTCAATGACTTTGATGATGTGAGATTGGCACTGCCTTCAATTGATGAGGGAGTTCCACTCGTATTTTCTATCTTTGTCCCAACATTAGAGTTACCCTCTGCCTGAGAACCATATTAATTGTCATAGTTGTCACTGTTGTTGTTATTGCTAGAGTTGCTCATATTGTTGGTTTGAAGCTATAATGTGCTAGTTTTTTATTATTGGCAACCTGCAATGGCGTTTTTAGGTTTTTAATATTTAATGTTTTTTTTTCATGGTTTAAGTTCAATTCCCCCTAGCTCATCCGGTTAAGGTGTGGGTTTTGTTTACAAGATAATATATGTTCAATTCCCCCTAGGTGTGACTTAGTTGGGAGGAGACACCAAAAAATCCAACCATGTTAAGGGCTAGTGTGGCCTAGGTCGAGTGCAGTCCCCGAGTGACTCTAACGCCTTAGATGCCCCTGGGTTGCAGTTTCTTAGCCAATGGTTCAATGCACTAGCGCAGAGTGACGGGCATTCAAACAAAAAAAATCATGGTTTAAGGTTTATAAATAAATTTTAATGGATGAAAAATTGAAAATAAACAATTTAGAAATTAAAAACGTCAGGGTCTAAAGTTTAAAGCCTACCTTAATACTGCTAGAAGTTAGAACTGTAAGTCTGGAGGCTATAGCAAAACAAGTAGCAAATAAACCCTCCTTCCAGCAACAACTCTTCTCCACAATTGAACTAATGAAACCTCCCACGACAACTTTGATATATTCCACGATAGCTTGGAGTTGAGTTGTTGATTGTTGGTAGCGTGGAGCTGAGTCACGCGCATTGGCAGTGTCCGCAGCGTCTAAGTCTTCAACCTCTAGCAGCAATCTCCTCCATGACAACTCTCCTCCACGATAGTTTTTCCCATAAGCACCTCTCCTCCACAATGACTCAAGCTCTCCTCCAATCGCACGGGATTTTACTGGCGATTCTTCCCCATGATCGTCAACAACTCTCCAACTCAGTCACACGGGCCTGAACTCTTACCCATGGTAGCTCTCAACTCATGACGACTCAAAAAACGAAAAAAAAAGTACGGTACATGTTATACTTTGTTTTTTGTTTTTTATCGTTTATTTTTTTTCATTTAACTTTGCTTTTTTGTTCATTGTTTTATTTTTTTCATTTAATTTTGTCTTTTTAATGAAAATGACATAATTGTGGGGGGGGACTAGGAGCCCCCCTTTTCATGAAAGAGTGCCTAGGCATGGGCACCGTCACCAATGCATGCTTCAAAACAACGGGGAGCGCCCCCTTGTGTGATTTTGGGCATTTCAAGAATTTGAGGACGAAGACAAATGTTTCGCAAAGAACCCCCAAGTCCTCGAGGCGTGGGGAGTGAGAGAGGTGATCCCCCAACCCTAGTGAACATGTACCCATGTAACACTACAAAAAAATGAATAATTTGGTACCAATAAAGTTTAAGAAATGATAGACAAATAATAATTAAATATGTATGATGATACAAAATAATATATTATATTGTTATATCCCTCTACCATATCACCTTTCACTTTCCTAATTCTACCTTTCCCAAATAGTACATGCCCTAATTTGTTGATGGAAAGGTATCACAAAAGTGAGGCATATTGATATATACCTACTACGTCAAGAAGATACCCATTAATATACATCAATGATTGATATACAATATAGCGCTCAACCATAGAGCCCTTGGGGCATGATCTTTTTCTAATGAAACATTCTAATGGCTTCAAGTGCCTCTAAGCTATCTACAGTGACCCTTTGTATACAAGTCCACATATTTCAATCTCCTCAACTTGATGTATGAGGAATTGTTCTTGTGCATTGAAAAATGTCAAAATTAAATACATTTTCATTTCACACATTAATCAACTACTTTATCTCCTCCAATACTTTATATCTTCTTTATGGTTTTGTTTAGATTACAACCACTTACACTATGATGCAAGCAGGCTTCAACAAAATCATAATTAAACATGGAAGCAAATCACATGTCAACAAGTTATGTAACTAATGTTTTGAATATAAATCGTTGCTTACCTTGTATACTTGTTGACATCATATATAACTTGTTTTATGTTGTTATCAAAAATTTCTAAGAAAGCTATAGGTAGAACATACTATAACAAAAAAGGAATCATTATTTTTTTTCAAAATTCAAAAAACAATTACTAAAAAAAAGATATACCAATATGAGAACTTACCAAATTACCTTAATAAAGGTATAGCCAATCATGAATTTTCACCCCTTCAAATTCACGTTTTTTTTTCATTAAGATGTTTTTATGTTTGAAGCAAAACTAGTGGGAATTTAGTTTTATGAATGATTTCTTTTACAACATCACTTTCCTACTATGCAAATAACCATAAAAGAATGTTTGTTTGATTGTCTATCACCGGCATAGATCCATTTTAAACACGGATCTATCAAGCATCGAGAGGGGTCCAATTTCTTGAGGTGTAATTATTTTTTAATTTGTTTGATAGATCGGATTTAAGTTTTCATTTTTATTTTATAGACGGGCGTCGATTTTTTTAATTACTTTTCATATTTTTTTATTTTATGAGCCGACATGGATTTTTTAATTACTTTTCATAACTTTTTTATTTTATGAGCTGGCGTGATTTTTTTTTAAATTTGTTTGTTATGTTACGTTACGTTATGTGACAACATCTCCCCCATGATGGGCTGTAGAACACCTCGTTCCTCTCGGTGCAATTAGTAGAATGAATAAAAAAAATCACATTACATGACTGGCTTCTTGAATGTATTTTATCTTTGTTACTCTTTCCATCCAAGATTCTCCATGATGATTATGTAACATTCTTCCTAATATGCATTGTATCAAATAAATAATCTACTTGTAGGTGTTCATAGTAAGGCACCCTATTGAATTGAATGGATTATATTTTCATTCCTTATGGAATCCCATACCATTAATATATTAATGGCTTTTTTAAACATTAATAATTGTTAGATATGGTAATAATAATTGAATATAAATAAAAAACCATATAAAATTACACATGATGTGGAGACCAAGTGGTTACCTTGATGATTCTTATTATATTCCATTGTTTATAATCAAGGTGTCATTCTTCGTGGCTTTATTCTACTCTCTTCCTTCCCATTAAAAATGGTTTTTGTGGTAGTTTGATACATATGGTTATTAGGGAGGAAGTGCCTAGACTCATCAAATACCTCTTTTCCTGAACTTCTTGAATGTTGAGATATCTTTTTGGAAGCATAAATTAGACACATAAATTTTCCCTTTATTTAAATACTTGCAAGGTATGGAATAACGTAAATACTAGTATACCAAGCAATTATTTATTAAAAAAGCATGATATTTTGATCAAACTATAAATTGTTAAAAAGTGCAATACTTTACATAACATATTTATAAAAAGTGAATATATATATATATATATAACTATAACTTGGAATATATATATATATAACTAACTTGGTACCTACCTAGTTATTTGAAAATAGACATATTTATCAGCTTATACATATAATAAATTATGCAACAAACAAGACAAATGAAACATTATGTTGAAAACATTATTGTATACAAATACATAGAACAATAATTTCCACAATGTGTGCTCTCTTTATTGACATCCAAAGAAGAAGGTTATTGTTTATAACAAAAATAAGCCATTGAATAAATAAACATGAACTTTCCCAATGGATTAGCACCAATGGCTATTAATGAAAGCCTAACATTGTAAGGTTCTTAAAAAATTGACAACATTTCCTTGATGTCCCCAAACGCAGTACCATCGGTAGGCATTCACATAACATCATCTTCACTTCTTTTCCATGCATGGTAATCCGAAAATTGTATTATGTCTTTGCAACTAAATAATTATTGAAAATGTAAAATTATGGGAATAGAAGCTTGCATGACACCTTATTTGTTACTTGATCAGTTCAATATCTATTAATTCTACATTCATGGCATTCAAATTTTGTTTCATGTTGTCCATAATATATAATAGAATCATTAGGAAACACTTCAATGGGTTCATACAAGAGATCCATAAATTGTGTTGTGTTTTTGCAACTAAACAATTATTGAAACTGTAAAATTATGGAAATAGAATCTTGCATGACACCTTATTTGTTACTTGATCAATTCAATATCCATTAATTCTAAATTTATGGAAATCCAATTTTGTTTCATGTTTTCCATAATATATAATACAATCATTCGGAAACACTTCAAGGGATTCATACAAGAGACAATTTTTTATATATGTGAGGTAAAGTATTTGAAGTGTTGATGTATTTGTAACTTCAGAAGATATTCACTTGTATATTACATTTGTACTTTATTGTATCCCCAACGGAGATGTATTATTCCTCCGATTGGAAGTGTCGTCATGTGTACTTGCAAGTGTCGCAAGTTATATTGTAAGTATCGTAACTTATACTTGATGGGTTATTAGACCACCTTGATGGGGTCGGCTCTGTATGATTCATGTGGGTCAAAGGGTTATTAGACCACCCTAGAGGGTCGGCCCAGTCAACTTTATGTTAAGTGGTTAAGTTGGGGCAGACCTAGTTGAGTAAAGGGCAAGTCAAGTTAGTGTATAAATAGAGAGTGTGTCTCTCTCATTTTACACATTCTATCTATTCACTCACTTCGCATTAGTGAGAGAGAGGAGGAGTGGGAACAAGTGGAGGAAGAGCATGTTGCTGAAGATATCTATCTCTTGGGTTTGATCATTGTGATCTTTGTATTGATGCTTATTATATCTCGAAGGAAGTTGCGGGGTTTTTCACCTTCTTGGTTTTCCTCGGTGAAATGTTTTGTGTCTCTTGTCTCTTGTCTCTTATGCTTGATATGTTGTACATGTTATTCTTTCAGTTAAGATCCTAGATCAGAATGAATTAAACTCTGAAAATATAACATGGTATCAGAGCTAGCCTGAAGGAAGGCATGGTATGGCATTTATGAGACTTGTTGCACTTGCGACAAATCGGAAGCTAGGGCTTGATATAGCAAAAACCAGTCATCGTAGCACTTTCGCTATAAATCCATTTTGGAAAAGGTTTAGGATCTGAAACTTTTACAGGTCATAGATAACATCCACATGTATCTTGTGTCCAAAGCACAACATCTGATTCGTTGTACTTTGTGCTTTATGATCAGTACAATCTAGGGTTTCTGCCTCTTCCAGAACTCAATCATAAACAGGTGACCTAGGAAAAAAGGTCACAACTTGGGCTAGGAAGATCCAAATGAAATTCTGTAAAATGTGACAGTAAGAGCACGGACTTTAGTTTCACAGGTAAAATTTTTAGAGGCCGAAGTTGAACCAAATACACGTGGCATGCCGTACAAGTTCACTCTCCTATTTTATCCCATAAACAGGCCACGTTGCGACACTTGGAATAACTCTCTCTCGGAGAATATAATTGAGGTCAGACCTGTGGGGTTGGAAATATGACAGGTCAGGCTACCACAGGCCGAAGTTTCAGACCCTGTGGATTCGTAATTTTAGAGATGCACCAAACACAATCAGGTGCATATTTCTGTCAAAACAGATTTGGATTTTGAGCAGCTTCATTCTTGGCTTGTCACCGCTGCAGGAATTTAGGGCTTCGGAGAAAGTTGGAATTTTTGGAATCGAAGTCCACAGCTGAATGCTCCTCATCAAAATTGAAATTTAGAGACCAAGATCGAATTTTTTGGTTGGGTAGAAGGTCGGGCTTGATCAAACCCTAGTTCGGGATTTTGATCGGAAAGGTGGAAAATTAGGGCTTTTGCAAAAGTTGGAATTTTTTAAATCTGTGACCACAGCTGGAAGCTCCTCAGAAAAATCGAAGTTTAGAACACAAGATCGAACCTTTTGGATGGGTAGAAGACTAGGCTTTCTCAAACCCTAGTTCGGGATCCTGTCTAGAAGATCCGAAAGTTTCAAAGGCAATTTTGAGGGGTCAAATTTTGGAGATTTCAAAATTGAAGTATACCAGCTTGATCAGCTCAGCAAGACACATCTTTCCATCCATTTAGAAGTTTGAAATTCAAAATTTGAATTTTTAGGGTTTCTCTAACAAACCCTAATCCAACTCCAGATCCAGTTTCAGCAAATCAAAGTGGATTGGGTTAATCCTAGAAGAGAATGAATTGGACACCTGCATAAGCAAAGAAGTTCCAATTCCAGAGGGAGATGAGGCTAAGGCCTTACATAAGAATGCTACAAGCAAGCTCGACAGGTATCACTTGAGAAGATGCATGTATGTTTTTTAAATCTGTTGATGATTAAGGTTATGATATGTTTGTCTTCATATTATTGAGATTAGTACAGTATTGATTAATTCTTAGACTTGTCTTATCACCCTAGTAAAAGTATGAATGCATGTGAATGATAGAAGACATTCATTGATTAGGGTTATGACACTTATGATTGTACTAATGCACTGTGGTATTGTATGAGGATGATGTTGTCCGCTAACATGAAAGGTACAAATCAAGTTCTAGATCAAGAACATATGACCATGGTGACATGAAGACAAAGACTCATGGATCACATAGAAGCTCCACTTACGAGGTATGTATAATTTGGTTCTACAATGGTTAACTTATGAGTTATGCAGGTTACTAAGCACAAGTCATTGAAGAGAACAAGAAGACATTGTTTGGGTATGTTAAAAATAACTAGCTAACATGATATTCCAGGTATGTTTTTCCTATATCAAGTTAGAATCCTACCTTGTGTTAGGATCTTATACTTTTGTATGAATGATAATGATTATTCTTGAAAGTTAGAAGTTTTAGTAATCAAGGGTTTATGCATATTATGTTTCTTACTTTGAGTGATGATATGACTAACCATAAGAGTCCTATGGTCAAATAAGAATATGCATGAGTAAAAGAAGTCTTCCCTGAAACCTTGAATACTAACATCTATTACCTATGTATGAAATGATCATGACCATAAATATTTAAGATTATTTAGAATCATAATGTTTTGATAGTATTGAGATTATACTAATGAATGTATGATTATGTATGAGATCTTGAGGATGACACAATGATGACACTAGTGCACACTTAAGCATGCATAGTGGTCCAGGATAGATATAAGTTCAAGGATAGATAATCAAGGAAGCAAATATCAAGAGGGAGCTCACTCCAGTAGTTCCTGCAAGGAAGAAAAGATCGAGAGGGAGCTCACTCCAGTAGTTCCTGCAAGGAAGCAAAGATTGAGAGGGAGTCCACCCAACAAGCAAACAAAGATAAGTATTTGAATTTTCATTTATTGTATATATGATTACTTAAATGATGTTGTCCAGTCACGTACATACTTATGTTCCTAGATTTAGGATATGTATTATGCATATTAGAAAAGTTGCATTAATGAACAAGATACTACTAATATGCAAGAAATGGGTAAGTGGCCTATGGTACTGTACAACATTCCATTGCTACTTATCTAGAATGAAACCTCTATGCTAACATGTTGGGAGTTGTGCACACTCTTAACAAATGTTCTAGTAGAGATGGAAGGCATCTAGAAAGTTACCGTATGAATACGGGATATGGATAAATGTTGTATTGAAGCATTGGCTAAAGATAATTGCATGACTGTATGACATATATTCTTATGTGTAAGATTTTGTTCTGGAAACTATGAGAAGTTTATAAGCATGCAATTGAATTTGACTTGTAGGAAAGATCATGTACAATCACCTACAAAAGAAGGACTACAACGTTTGTTCCAACAAACGAAATTCAAAGAAAACTATCTATTGAAGATATTGAAAAATATGAAGTTCCGAGGATTCGGATGCAATAATGGAAGAATGCAATGATCGAGGAATACCAAGTTGATCATGATGTTTGTGTTAGTTTTTCAGAATTTACTTCAATCTGATCTAGGATCTTAACTGAGAGAACAACATGTATAGCATATCTACAGCATATCAATCACGGACACAATAATACAAGCACATAAGAGACACAAAGTTTACTTGGGGAAAACCATAAAGGTGAAAAACCCCAATAACTTCCTCAGAGATAGATAGAGAAATGATACAACCCAAGCATAAGAGATAGACATCTCCTAGCAGCAGCTTCTCCTCCTCCACAAGTGCGCCACTCTCCAAAGAGTGTGTGTGAGAATAGTGTTAACACCCGAAAAGTGCTCACTACCTCATCTACCATATTACATGACTACATGACTCATTTGTCCATATTTCCTACCATATCTACCTCCAAAAGGCCACAAAACCATCAAAAAAAGCCTCCAAAAGGCTAAAAACCCCCTTTTTTCCCCAAAATTATCCAAAATTCCTCCAAAATAGCAAAAACCCTCTAAAAAGGGAATAAAAAATATTAAAAAAAGGAGGCAAATGAGGAAAAATGAGGAAAAAACCCTATACAGCTGACCTAAACCATATGGTTCCCAAAACCATGGGCCAGCACTCCACCACTAAAAACCTATAAATAGGTGATGGAGACCCCTCATTTCATATCCACAGTCAAATACACCCTTACTCTGCCAAAATCACTCTCGAAACCCTAGCTCACCTTTGAGCTACTTTCATCCTTGAGTGCCCCTTTTGGCCCATTTCCAACCTTTTGGAGAAAGAGAAGGAGCAAAGCTGGAGTTTGGAGCAACCCTCTTGGACCATTGCAAGAACTTCACCAACCTCTACACCTGAGGTAAAATTTTAATACAAAAAAGAAAGATCTTCACCATATTTCCATGTTTTTGTTATGTTTATTAATGCTCATGTTAGTTTAGAATTTGTATTGTTTTCTTACTTTAATTAATTGTTTATTGAACTGTTACTAAGGAGTCCATTCTCCTTAGTAGGTGCTCATTTGCACAAGCTAGGGTGAAAACCCTAGCTACAGTTTTGGCGACTCTGCTTGTGTTTCTTTAGAATTTCTGGTTATAGTTTTAATAGTTTTAAGCGTTTTCAATTTTCTGCAATATTTTTTTGTTTTTTCCTTTCAGCTGTCCCTTTCGACTGCCATAAACAGCGTCTTTTACCCCCCGTAGTTGCGTTCCAACCGCGTTTTTCAGGCATTTACCTGCGATCAGACCGCGGCTCTCAGACTGTTTCCGGCGCCCTGCCAGCGGATTCAAGTCTGTTACCTGCGATCCAACCGTGGCTAGTAGCTTGTTTGGTGCGATCCGACGGTGGCTGTTAACCATTTTTACGCGTCCTGCCTGCGACTTTCAGCCATCTTTCTGCAACCCACCGGCGTCTTTAGGCCATTTTTCTGCGTCCTTCCTGCGGCTTTCAGCCATTTTTCTGCAACCCGGTGGCATCTTTAAGCCATTTTCCTACGTCCTGCCTACGGCTTTCAGCCATTTTTCTGCAACCCTCCGACGTCTTTGGGCCATTTTTCCGCGTCCTGTCTGCAGCTTTCAGCCATTTTTCTGCAGCCCGCCGGCGTCTTTAAGCCATTTTCCCGCGTCCTGTCTGCGGCTTTCAGCCATTTTTCTGCAGCCCGCCGGCGTCTTTAAGCCATTTTCCCACGTCCTGTCTGCGGCTTTCAGCCATTTTTCTGCAACCCGCCGGCGTCTTTAAGCCATTTTCCCGCGTCCTGTCTGCGGCTTTCAGCCATTTTTCTGCAATCCGCCGGCGTCTTTAGGTTGTTTTCTCGCATCCCGTTTGCGGCTTTCAGCCATTTTCCTGCAACCCGCCTGCGGCTTTCGACCTGTTTCCAGCATCCCGACTGCATCTTTCGGCCAAAATCCCGCAACCTGTCCACGACTGTTGAGCTGTTTCCCGTAGTCCGACCGCCCAGACTTGCCACAGACCCACGGTCTGTTTTCTGCATTTTTTCCTGTTTTGAACCCAGCACTTTGCTGCAATATTTTCTGCACTTACACAGCCATCTGTCCTACCTACAGCCATCCTTCCCTACAGCCTTTTCTGCAGGATTATTTCTGTTCCATTTACAGAATATTTTGTTTTAAATTTCAGCATTTTAATTGAAAAAGAGAAAATTTTGCATTTCAAAGTTTAAATTCTGTATTGTTATTTTTAGTTAGAAAGTTGCCCACTCCACGGCACTTTTACTTGGGTTCATCATCTCACATGCACACACTCAGTCACCTAATTCAAGTGAGCCTTAAAACACTACTTAACACAACCAACATTATAACCCCACCTGGGGAACACATAAGAATTTTTGTAGTTAGGTAGGATCAGGGGGATAGGCATCCAATTAACACCCCTCAGTTGCTTACACTTGAGACATAGCTGTTGTCCATTAGGGAACCAAAATCTCCTAGTATTTTTTGGCATGGTCACAACCAGTTTATCAAAGGGCCTCTCCCTTAGGAGGGTTGAAGTCGCCAGACTGGTTCCGGAGGCCTAAGTGGAATACCGCAATCCATTCAGTAACCGAAGGCTACCTTTTGTAGTTCTCGGAGTATCCTTGTATGGGGATACCGCGGCGATAGAACCAAACGGCAGATTCACCTTTTCTGGACGTGTCATGAACGGGGTATCTTAGTTGCCTTTCCTCTAGGATTGACTACCCGGTGTCCCTCTTGGTAGGGGGATATCTTTAGCCACTTGGCTCTACTATCCATATTGTCTGACTTGGATTTCATCACCTTGCAGAGGATATGTCTAGTTGAGTCAGAATACTATTTAGTTAGGTGTTTGCATGCTCCCTTACCTCCTTTTGGTCTAGCGAGTCCACTATTTTTATTTTTTAGGAAACCTGTTACTTGTTGGTATTCTGACCATTTCTGTTGATACTCCACTTATTGTAGCACAGCTGTTACAGTAAGTGTTTTGAGTTGGTTGTTGGCCTGAGTGCCATATTTTTTGAGCTCTCCTTCTGCACACTCGGTTGCATTAGGGTTTTTGAGCTATTTTTCACTCAACACAACCCCCAGATATTTGACACCATTGAGTCCCCGAGACATTCTCGGTGCCTCCGGGGCGAGCCCTCGCAGCACGGTTCACTTGACACCACCTGTCATAGACATAGATCTTCATCACTTGATACCACTCATCATAGATCTTGAGCCTTGTCACTTGACTCCACTCGTTAACGACATAGAACTCCGTCACCCGATCTAGACGCCCCTTATTTTACCTCTGATTCTGAGGCAGAGTCCGAGAACCCCATTTACACTGCACCAACCAGCCCAATGGCTGACGTGACTTCCACCCCTTTCTTTGTAGGGACCATTGGTGGAGCATCCACCACCACACCAGCTACCACACCTGCTTTGGGTATGCCCTTGATGGGGCCCACATCTACCATTCCGATCACTGCACCCATTCCAATAGCTGGAATACCTATTCCCACTCCATCAGTGACTCACACTACCCTTGGTGGCGCAGGACCATCCCATACCACTTTCGTCCCTACACTTGGGGGCAACCTCCCAAACCCTGCCCCTACACTTGGGGGCATTGGCCCCACCATGGTCCAACCCACTAGTATGTCACATCCTTCTACTAGTTTGCCATTCATGGCTAGCCTCAACCTTCCTGACCTAGCTAGACTAACTAACGATCCCATCAGACACGACCCTACGTGGCCTCACATGCCCACCAAGCTTCCCTCCGACATCCCTAAGTTTGAGGGTAAGGCAGGTGAGGACCCCCAGGACCATATTATGTCCTTCCATCTATGGTGTTCCTCCAACTCCATAGTGGACGACTCTGTCTGCCTCTGTCTATTACAGCGCACCTTCACTGGCTCTGCAGCTAAGTGGTACATCGAGCAGCCCCATGGGACCCATGCCACCTTTACTTCCCTTGCCTCGACTTTCCTACAGTTCTTTCAGTTACCTGTCCCCTATGACGCAGGAGTTGAGATCCTACTGTCTTGCAGACAGAACACAGCTACCCACATCACTAACCACATTCATGAGTGGCGTCGACGCCGCAGCCTCTGCAAAATCAAGTTAGACGACCGTATCTTCTTAGATTAGTTTCTAAAATCCCTCCTTCCTGTCATTGCCAAGGATGTGGCATCCGAACGACCCCAGTCTGAAGAAGAGGCCATCCTCAAAGCCCAGCAATTTGACCTCATTTACGCCTAGTCGGGTTATCTATATACCATCATACCTGACACCCCTCGTGGTGATTCCTCCCAACATGATGCGCCGGGGGCATCCCATGCCGCAGACGGCATCATTGGCCGTATTGCCTCGCATCCCCAACCCTTTTCCATCGCACGTCCTAGCCATGGCCCCGACCTTTCGCGGGCTACATCCCAGTCCGGAGCAACCAATTCGTATGCTCCCATGGCACATCACCACCATTCCCACGGACCCTCATGTCCACCCCAGTGCTTTGGTCATGCATCCCCCGCTTGCGCCCCCTCGGTCGCACCTCAGCCTTATTACCACCCGCAGGCTGCACGAGCTCCTGTGTCCTCTCAAGCCCAACCTGCTTATCACCCACCACAGGCAGCCCCTACAGCCAACCCACAACCTGCTCCGCAGACGTATCAGCAACCCCCACAAGGTTCAGCACTTGCGCAGCCTCCTCCTACTTATTATCCACCACAGCCTGCTCCCGCACCTGCACAACCCCAGAACCCACCTGCTGCCCAAGGGAAAGTATACGCCCAACAGAATCCGCAGCAAAACCAAAACAACCAGCGCCAATAAGGCCAGCAAAACCGTGGCAAAGGCCGTAACCGTGGGAACAACCCCCATCCAGACCAAGGTGGTCAACCTCTGAATCCCCCCAACAACAATAACGCGGCACCTGCCAACCAGAACCCTGATCGGCCGCCCAAGCAAGCCAAAAACCCTAATTTGTGAACAAACCATCCTTGTTCTATTTGCGGGGTCTATGGCCACTACACACATGCTTGCCCACATTTGGAGCGAGCTCGGCAACTCTGGACTGATGATTCCCATCGCCAAGGGCACGCGGCTCCTCAGGCACCACCCAACCCCCCACCACCTCAGCAGCAACCTTTAGTGCTGCAAAACCCTTTACCAACCCAGGGCGTAGTGAACACTTAGTCATTGGCTCCCCCTCAAGGCAATGTGCCACCACAACAATAGATCACTTATGCCACTCCTGATCAATCCATGTTCGACTCAGGTACCCACCACTTGTTAATGATGTCATTCGCTGATTTCAACCTCCAAACCCGTCGGAACCAATATGGCCCCACCCCTGAAGCCCCTATCGCCGACAAAAACACTAACGCTCATCCCACTTATCAGACGTTACGTATACCTCCGACTCCACTAAATGGCGCCTCTAAAGCACCTCGCTTCCCATTTCGTCGCATCAACAATAACCCCAATGCTCGCGCTGCGTCAAATTACAACATTGTAGATGACTTAGCCCAATCTCCCGCAGCCATGTCTGCGTTAGAAGTCTTCAAAAACTGTCCTTCATAGTGCAAGACTTTGCTCTCCTCCATTGGTGCTATGGACCCAAATGATTCACAATTGATGGCCTTCGATTTGGACTAATCCGAACCACGCCTGCCTTCCACTTTAGCATTCCAAGTTTCTGTTTCCGTTCGGAATCTTGTCATCTATCGGTGCATTATCGATGAAGGTGCCTCTACATGCATTATGTCCACATTTGTTTGGCAGAAGTTGGGATCTCCTACCCTCCAACAGTCCACCACTGTGTTGCGAGCCTACGATGGTCGTTCGGCTCAACCCCAAGGTCTCTTAGCCAATGTCCCCGTCCAGTTGGCTGGAAAAACCGTGCTCATTGACATAGAGGTCATCAATGCCCAACTTGATTATAACCTGTTACTTGGCCGCAACTACATGTATGCCATGCGGGCGGTTGCCTCATCCGTTTTTCATACCATGATGTTCCCCCATGACGGACGCGTGGTCAAGGTCAACCAACTCACCTATTACGATCCCAATGCCCCCGCTACACCCGAAAATGTTCTCCCCATGGTTGAACAACCTGTTTGTGGTGCAACTACCTCGTTTGTTTTCTCCGTGGGACCTGGACTTTACTTAGACACGCCGATGACTTCCACATTCCAATCCATTCCACCCCCGTCACCCGCGACCGAAGTCTCTGACCTCTGTACTCTTTCCCACAATCCACAAACACCCAACAATCAATCGCCCTTGTTACCCAAACCACCATTGGTACCTAGTCACATTGGTGTTACACCCACCCACACAATCCCCTTCCTATTCCCTCCCTCGAGAGTAGTAAGCGCCCCGGTGATGGCTACTCTTAGCCTCCCCGGGTTAACCTTAGGATTACCCGTGTGGTATATTTCGCCTCCCATTCCACCGCCGACACCAAATGTCGTCCTATAACTGGTGCAACCCATTGTCACTACTAGTCAACCACCTCCAGGTGTCACTACCCCTTCGTCATCTACGAATCCCCCTCCTCTTATCAAGCCCACTGGGGGCAGAGGCCCACAACCATACACTGTTGTACCCCCTCCCAAGGCAGTTAAATCCCCTCCCGTGTTTCATGCTCCCCCCAAATGCTCGTTGTGTGATGAGTTAGGCCATCCGACTCATCAATGTCCACAATTACCTGCATTACAGGAACACATGCAAATGCTTGACGACGACCCCAACATCCCGGTTGTTGAACTAGATCCAACCCCTAAGCCTCATGATAAATCACTGCGTACCAACCACCCTTGTGCCATATGCGATATTTACGGCCACTACTCACATCACTGTCCTGATCTCCTAGATTACAGAGTAGCTCTCTACGAGATGAATAATTTGGACCTTGAGATGGCACCCCCCACAATTGAGGATATCCACCCCCCGGTATCATCCCCATCCGGAGAGATTAACACCATTTATATGATCTCTTCGACTACCACTCCCTTGTCAACCGATTTGACAACTCACAGTTTCCGCAATGATGAGGAGATCCTCGAGGCTCTCACTGCCCCGGATTATCCCTGGGACGACATGCACCATCGTTCCTATTTCCTCCCAGAAGAATCCTCCTCTACCAAAGCCACCCAATTCGCGGTTGAGTCCAAAGACTTCCTTCCCACCAAAGTCGACTGGTTTAAGGATCCTATTCCCACTCCTGATGCTTTCGAGGAAGGTAACATGGCCAACATCTCACCTAACATCCACATAGATATCTCTGACCCACCTGGTGCTCTTGAAATCATTACCTTAGGAGCCTCCTGCAATGAGTATGAGATTGACGCGTACAAAAAACTGTTCCAAGAGTTCCATGATGTCTTTGCCTGCTCCTATACCGAAATGCCTGGTCTCGACCCCACTATTATAGAGCACCACATTGACACATGGCCAGATGTACCCCCCGTTCACTAGAAACAGCGCCCCATTCTTCCTTCAAAGCTCCCTGCTGTTAAAGCAGAGGTTGAGAAACTTCACAAAGCAGGATTCATTTATCCTATCGCATATACCACCTGGGTTTCAAACCCCATCCCTGTTAACAAAAAACAAGGCACCATTAGAGTATGTACTGACTTCCGCGATTTAAACCGCGCTTGTCCCAAAGACAACTTCCCCACGCCATTCATTGACCAACTCATCGATGCGTGTGCGGGACATGAAGTCCTATCTTTCATGGATGGTTTTTCCGGATACAACCAGATTCAGATCCGTAAGGAGGATCAGTACAAGACTGCCTTTACCACCCCATGGGGCACCTTTGCCTATCGCATCATGCCTTTCGGCCTCAAAAATGCTAGTGCCACCTTCCAGTGGGCCATGACCTATTGCTTTCACGACTTGGTCCATATCCTGCTCGTCTATCTTGATGACCTTACAGCTCGTTCCCGAAAATGATCAAACCACCTTAACGACCTCCGGCAAGTTTTCCTGCGTTGTCGCAAATATAAAATCCGCTTGAACCCACACAAGTGTGTCTTTTGCGTTCCGGCAAGCCGGTTGTTGGGTATTATTGTTTCCCAGAAAGGAATTGTTGTCGATCCCCTAAAGGTCCAAGCCATCCTAGACCTTCCCTCTCCTCACACGCTCCGACAGCTTCAAAGTCTGCAGGGGCGATCTAATTTCCTTCCTCGCTTCGTTCCTGATTACGCCACTACCGTTCATGGTTTCTTACACCTGCTTCGTACCCATATACCCTTTGTTTGGGATGAGCAAGCAAAAGCTGCATTCGAAGCCCTCAAGAAAGCTCTCACACAAGCCCCTTTGATCTCCCCTCCGGATTTCTCTCAGGACTTCATCCTTTACGTCTCGACATCCGAACATGCCGTGTCCGGAGTCGTGGTTCAAGAAGATGCCTCTCACCAAGAGCATGTCATTTATTACGTCAGCCAGACCTTGTCTGGACCACCCCTACGTTACCCATATCAGGAAAGACTAGCCATAGCTGTGGTCTTTTCCATCCAAAAATTGCGACACTACATTTTACTTAGTCATACCACAGTCGTCGCCGACTCCAACCCCATGGTCTATCTCTTAAACCGGCGGCTCCTGCAAGGTCATGTCGCTAAATGGGTCATTATCCTCTGGGAATATGACCTCACTTTCCGAACCCCTAAGAGCACTAAAGCCCTCGCGCTTGCCCAGCTCATCACCGATCTCCCCTCCCTTCTGCCATCCCCACAAATCTTCGATGAGTTACCCGACAATCACTTGTTCATCATCTCATCTGATGACCCATGGTATGGTGATATTTTGTTATACCTTCACACGCAGAAGTTCAGACCCAACATCAATCGTGATGGACGCCGTCATATCCGTCACCAGGCCTCTCGATATCTCCTCTTAGGCGATGTCCTTTACCGGCGAGGGGTTGACACGATTCTCCGTCGTTGCCTTACACACGAGGAAGCCGAACACGTCCTTAATGACTGTCATAGCGGTGCCTGCGGTGGACATTTCTCTGGAATGGCCACTGCCCAAAAGGTCATCCGCGCTGGATACTTCTGGCCCACACTCTTTACCGACTGCATCACAGCAGTCAAACATTGTCATAATTGCCAACTTTTTGCCCCCAAGGCCCGGACACCACCGGCTCCGTTACACCCAGTTGCCACTGTTGGTCCCTTTTGTAAGTGGGCCATCGACTTCATGGAATGTAAACCCCCATCTGCCAACGGCCATAAGTACATCATTGTCGTTGTCGATTACTTCACCAAATGGGTGGAAGCCATGCCCACCTTCAATTGTACAGCTAACACCGTTGCCCATTTCTTTTTTAACCACGTTATCACTCGATTCGGGGTTCCCAAATAGTTGGTCTCAGACCATGGTTCACACTTCGAATGATTCGGGGTTCCCAAATAGTATTATCTTCTATTGCTTCATCTGGAGATGGTTCTTGTTCTTTTGGTTCTTCCTCTTCACATTCTATGTAAAATAATTTCTTCTCACCACACTTATGTCCCTTACTATACTTATGTCCCTCACAATTAAAACATAGGCCTTTTTCTCTTCTTTCCTCTATTTTTTGAGGTGTCAACCTTTGAGGTGGGTTAGAAGAAGTAACAGTATTCTCTCAGTATGTGTTGAAGGTTCTCTTTCTAGTAGCCATCGTCATATTCTTACTTTCAACCTTCTTTGCCATCAAGAAGGCCTTCTCCAAGGATGGTGGTTCAAAGAGACGCACCTCATGTTGAATGTTATCCTTCAAGGTGCCAATGAAGAGATCCAACAGATTATCTTCTGAAATATTCTTCACTCTAGGACTTAGCTTCTGAAACTATTTGATGTACTCTGCAACTGGACCTTTTTGCTTGAGACTTATTAACTGTCTAAAGAAGGTATTGCTATTAATATCCCCATAATGTGCCATCAATTCTTCAGTGAATATAGACCAAGATATATAGAGTCCTTTTTACGGTCACAAAGCCACGGATACCATACAAATTCATCAGGCTCTAAATATAATGATGCAATAGTTACCTTTTGCAAAGTTGGAACTTGGTGTAGATCAAAGAATTGCTCCATTTGGAATATCCCTGTTATTGAATCATTGCCATCAAACTTTCTCATGTCAATCTTGGGAAGTTGGGTACCCCTTGGTGACCTGATGACTTCCATTACCAAAATCATTTCCTCTTGGAATATTCTTATTCATGGAAGGTTTCTCAACATGAGATTTGTCTTTATCCTCCATTGTATCCTGGAACACCACATCACCTGTAGGAAGAGTATCCCTTGAATTTTGAATGAGATTAGCAATATTGTTCAACTTCTCATCTAAATTGAGTAGATCAGCTATTGTCACCGAACCCTTCATATTTTCCTCCATTTTATTCTACTTCTCCTCTAAATTATCCAAATCCACTTTTTTCACAGACCCTTTAATCATATCTTCCAACTGGGATACTCGAAAAGAGAGGCCTTCCCTTTCATCATATGTCGAGGATGGATCCTCAGGTGGTTTGGTTGGAGAATGAGAATATATACTTCCTTTTGGTGGAATTTTGAACACTATAAATAGATATCAAACCTTATGTGTCCCCACAATTAGATCCTTCTACTCAAAGTTAATCAAAATTAAAAATGGCGTACATTTTCAAACCCTGATTGGAAGATTGTTTTAGAGCCGACTTTAAACTAAGATAAAATTCAACTTTCGAATCCTTTGGGTCTGAACCTTCGTCATGTTGTATTATTATGTGTCCTCTTTTTGATTCCGTAGGTCCGACCTAATTCTGATATGCCAATATAAAGCTTTTGTGAATCTCCCAACACTTCTTATTTTTGGTCCTTTCAAAATATCTAACTTGTACGGACTTCCACGTGTCCAATATTTTGGATATGAGTCTAAAAATTCTACCACATTTACTTTGGTCTTTCCAATTTCTGATGCAACTGGTCTCACTCGATTTGGACCTCGCATTTCCCAGATATTACCTTTTTCCCTAGAACACCTGTTTTAGACTAGTTTATAGACTAGTCAAAAACCCTAGATTCTGAGGCCAGTATATCCGAACTTGTGAAGTCTATGGACCTGAATTTTGGACCACAAATATCTTGGCCTATTTCAGAATTGGGTTTTTAATCTCACTCTTTGAATCCTTGTAGAAACAAATTTATAGCGAAAATTCTAAGATGACTCATTTGAAGAACCCAGTGCCGAGGAAAGAGCTCTGATACCAAATGTTATGCAACAACTTTCCAAAAAGAGTATAAAAAGAGCAGAAATAGATCAGAAAGAGTACTCTACGACTTGATTGAAGAAAATAGCTGAATAACAAGCCTCTTCGAGGGGAAAATCTCCTTACACAATGTACTAAGTACACAAGACAAGACAAGACAAGATAAGATACTCCAATTGAAAGGTCTCCTTCCTATATATAGGAGACTAAGGGGTACAATCCCAACTAACTGACCCAAGCCGACATAACTAATATAACCATACTAATTACAATTACCACTAATCGAATAAAGATGACATGAAAACTAACGTAATGAACCACAATATAGGGGGAAATGTGCCCATATTTAGGGCTTAACAATAGGTGTTTGACAAATTGTTCAATACCTTGAAATTGACCAATAACAAAATAGCAAAGAGAATATTTGTATGTGAGCCTTCACATAAGGGTTTATATACCCTATCCCCTATCAATCAGGGGTACATCATGAATATCATTAAATTTGCATACATTGAAGCAAATGTGCCATGGATCAATCTATTTCATATTTACGGTTTCCGAGTGTCTTTTTGGTTCAGAGGTTGTTGGTGTTTTCCTTTCTCCGTAGTGATGGTTGTAGGCGTGGGTGTTCTGATCCTAGCTCTGGGAGCTCTGGTTCCAATGATTATTATGTTTCCCTTCTTCCAATTCTAAGGTATGTCTGTAAAAGCATCTCCTCTCCAAGGAACTGTATGATTTCAGGTATTTAAGGTTATTCCATCTTCTAAGGCAGGGAGCATAAGTTCTAGGCTGAGGCGGGTGAGGCTTCATCCCTCCATATTAAAAGTATATTGGGCACCCGAAGATATTTTTTGTTATTTATTGGGTTGGTCCAGTCGATAAAAAAAGCCCTCTAAATGGGCATTTGAAGAATATGGGTTTATCCCCATCAATCAGGGGTACATCATGAATATCATTAAATTTGCATCCATTAAAGCAAATGTGCCATGGATCAATCTATTTATCGCATTATTCTCAAGCATATTAATGTCATTTTCTTCCATAGGATTAATTTCACCTCAATCTATTTCACCTCCAACAATTTGTTCACCATTATTTATACTATAATTTAATTTTGGTATATTAGTAGTCAATTCAAGCATAGGACACTATCTTTGTAATTACAAAAAATAAAATATTTTTTTGTATATAAATCAAATATTAATGTGATATAATGTTTTCTAAAAATAATAAAAACATATAATGAATAACTTATCAACGAGAGATATTCATTTTCCCCTTCAAAGTGCACAAATCCCTAGCAATGTTTTTAGTTGATTCCCTTGGAATTTTTCTCCATTGTAATAACATTTATTGTCATAGTATTCCTCTTTTAACTTGACGATGGTCCTCAAAATTTCCTCTTTTCATGACATTGTTAACTATTACAACAAAATTCTCCGAAGCAATAGTAGTACAATACATAAATATATTCAAAGAATTAACAAAACTTGTTTACAAATTATTTACCAGAAATGAATTATGAATTCTGATAATGTAGAGAATCCAAATTTTGTAGAAAAAAATGGATGTTGAAGGTAGATAGAAATGATTGTTTGTCATCAAAATTATGACAAAATCTATTATGGATGTTGAAAGTATCACATAATTGTCGCCCATATCTTGGAGTATAAGTAGATTTTACCGATGATTTTGGAATTCCATTTAACAAAGTCAAATTTGTTGATTATGTCAACAACTTATTAAAATTCTATTTTTGGCCTCATGTGAATGTCGTTATTGAAATTTTGGCAACCAAGCATTGAACTTTTGACTAGATGAATTATCATTCGAATACTAATATATTCTAGGGGGAATGAAAAAATAATATTTTTCAAATATTTTCACCAAAATTTACATCACAAACCATTTTTGCTATCAACGTTGAAAAGCAATGTTATGATTTTGCAACCAAATGTAGTAGTGTAGTGCCTCCATTCCATTAGGATTGTACAATAGCATATAACTATTGCTCAGAAACTAAGTATATCCTCTTTGCATCTTCAAATTTTCACTAAATAATGCAACCAATCTTAATTCTTAACTTAATGTCACTTCTATGGTTGTCTCGCTTGTATCACATTCAACTTTAAAATATTTATTGAAATTTTCAAAACTGAAAAAGAAGTAACTTGTTATTATAAAATTATAATCAAAGTCACAGAGTTCATCACCTAAATATGTCTTTTCCAAATCAAAATTACAAAAAAACACCCCTCGTGAAAAAAAAAGAACTACAACAAAACCCCAAGGGATACAACCAATCTTAACAGAAGGTCATTCCAACATCCTAGCAAAGTCCATAAAGGAAGATCACAAAACAAAAAAAGAGCCCGCATCCACAACAATGTTATCAATAATGTTCTAAAAAAGGATAAGCCCATCCATAGGCCCAATGGCAGAAGTCTGTCTGTTGATTAAGCGCCCTGTAGATGTGGGAGAAAGAGATAGAAGAAAAAACACAAATCAACTCTCGGATCCGCTCAATCCACTGCTCCAACTGTGCCACCCGAACAAAAAACAAACCTTATGCCCAATCAATCACCACCCAAGAATCACCAAATATTCCGAGGCAAAAAATACCTTTCTGAATTGCCATCCAAAGTAGCCCCCAAAGAGCTACCAGCGCTACCTTAGTTTTAGAACCTTTTCCAACTCCCATCAGATCAAAGTCAGACTTTCACTCAAGAATCGTACCCTAATAAAGTCTTGACACATAGATCAAAGTTATATATCAGCACAAAAATCAAGTGACTCACAAGTGATCAGTCAAGCAAAATTGTCCATAGATAATAAATAAAAAATTAAAAAAACTTGGTCATCACAAATAAGCTGCAAAATAAAAGAGCAATACCAAAGAGGCTCACGGTTTCCACACTTGAATACACAGCAGTGATTGACCATTCCTTAAGGCTTCACATCCTACACAAGTGAGTCACCAGCTGACCCTAGGACCTCACGGGTTCCACTTAAGAGACACCCAGAAAATGGATCTAGGGTCACAACCTTCTTCAAGCAATTAGATTAGAACATAACAAGCAAGTCTAAGGTCTCGGTCTACCTAAACAAGTGAACCAAAATTCTTCAAAAGCACAAAAAACATACCGAGCCTTTCAATAACAGATCTTATTATAAAGACTCAATGTTGAGTTAGATCAAGACTGCTAGGGTTGACGGCTAGCTCAAAAGAAGGTAGATCAGATCCTTCTAGCAGCCCCGAGTTTCAACCAAGGCTTGAACAGGTAGATCGAGTCTCCACTAGGTTAAGGTAATAGTAAAAAGACTTCACATCAACCTCTAAAATTAATAAAGCAACCAAATCTAAGATCAAAGAAGACTTCAGTAGTTAAGCAACAAAAATATCCCTAACAACCTTGACGTCAAGCAACATAACTGAGATGGATAAAGGAACTTTTTCCTGCTAAAAAAATAGAAACAAGAGGCCTTAATAAATAGGATAAAAAGATCTTCTAGAGAGGTCCCATTAAATTAGGAAGACACCAAAAAATAAAAATAAAATGTGAAAGATAAAAAATAAAAAATAAAAAGTAAAAGATAAAAAATAAGAAAAATAAAAAATAAAAAGTAATAAAATATAAACAAGCGTCATATAAATGAGTGAGGGTACAATGACCCATGACCCTTAAGACCAAGGGTAAACCACAAGGTGGTCAAATAACCATAGTACCCATAGGCCCAAAAACATCAAAAGTGGTAAAAATCAAAATATAACTCAAAGTGGGTAATTGAGTCTATTACCCACAAGGTACCACAAGACAAATAAACAACAAGGTGTAAGAACCAAAAGTCAATCAATCAAGGTGGGCCACAACCACTCATCTCTCTCTCAAATGTACAAATGTTCCAAATATCCTGAAAGTTCATCATCACTGTATAAGGAAGGATCCACGCGGATAATGTGATCATGTGGTCCTCTAGATCGCTCCTAACTTCAAGTGTTAGTGGCTTCATCAAGGGGTGGCCAGTCCCTTAAGAAGACCATATAACTCAACCATCTCAAAGACCTAGGAGAAGAGGACATCACACATCATCATCTTGGTAAATGACCAAAAACCTCCATTCTCAAGGAATGGCTCTCAGCCCAAAGCTAAGCTTCAGTCCCAGACTGAGTCATGTTGATCAACTCTCTCGTCCTTGATCAAGTCATCCATTATCCTGGAGAATGGTCCTCAGCCTTAGGTTGAGCTTTCAGTCCCAGACTGAATGTTGATCAACCACCTGCAGGACCCACTTGGTCCTTGACCAAGAATCTGCCTGGTCCTAGACCAGGATGTCTCTGTCTCAACCTGCAAGATCTGCTTGGTCCTCGTGACCAAGAAACGGTGCGGTCCCAAACCAAAATACCCTAGAGACAAATAGGGGCCCTAGCCACATGCTAGGAACTTTGCCATGGCATCAACCTGCTTGTTCCCTTGACCAAGAAACCCTAGGAGATAGCTGGGGGCCCTAGGGTACCTTCTAGGGTCTTAGTCTTTACTCTGCCTGGATAACATAACCAGGAACCCTAGTTAATTGACTAGGGTACCATTCTCTCTAAGAATGGGTCTCACAGCTGTACAAAAAAATTAACACAACTTGAACCTATGAGCCACGACCAATATTCCGGCTGAGCTAGCCTCTTATCAAAGGGAGAGCTTTAAGGAGCCTTGTCCATATTGCAGAAGCATTTACCACCACTTTAGAGTAAAAATGAATCCAAGGCGAAGTAGGAATGGACTTGAGATATTTTGGAAGAAACAACACTACTCCACAGATCGGTTCCAAATAAGCCATGCCAAATACTTTTGGCTCTCAAAGCCAAACTAAACCATTCCAGCTACTTTAGAATCCATCCCCACCCCCCAATTGTTTTGGAAGAGAGATGCTTCTCCACGAAGAAAGATGAAATTTTGAAATCTGTAAACTACCTAGCCAAAGAAAGTGAAAGATAAGTCTTCTAATAGCGTTTATAATCGAGGCTTGAATTGACATTAATGCAAACCAGTAAACTGGAATACACTCTGGAACAGATTTAGCTAAAATGAGGCACCCGCATAAAGACAACCACCGATAGGACCAAACATTTAACTGCTTCTCAAATTTTCAAATTTTCGTATCAACTATCCCCAATCATCCACATGATAACCATTGGGTTTAAGAAAGTACCCAAGATATTTAAACCCCAAGTCCAGATGTTCCATGTGATAAGGGAAAGATGTGAAATATGCTCAATAATGTCTGCATCTACACAATTAAACAGAAACATAGAAATTATTTTTATTGAAATTGTGTATGGCTAAAACATGTTTTACATTACCTTTATCTTCAAGACTTCGGAACTCCTTTGTTAGCTCGTTGTTGTTGTTGTCCATTTAAAACATTGTTTCTTCATGCACCCAGTTGATGGTTCACATATACAACTAAAATTTCTTATAAACTCCCAATATAAACTTTCCAAACCATGAGACCGCTCCTTTCTGCAAACACTTAATATATTCAAATGAGATAAGAGAGTCGGTTCTCTTTCAAAAAAGACTGCTCCTTGTTTTTTGAGAGAGCGTAGTTAAATAGAAAACATTACTCATGGGGTCGATTCTCTTTTACAGAGATCCCCCTTTCTTGTAAGAGCGAGTAATACTAATGGGTTGATTCTCTTTTTGCAAAGATCGCCCTTTCTTGAAACAAGAACAATATCAATTGGTTGATTCCCTATTTACGGAGATAGCCCTTCCTGTAACAACCACTAATATTAGCGATTCAATTCTCTATGTACAGAGATCTCCCTTTCCCGTAACAATAAATAATATTAATGGGTCGATTCTCTATGTACAGAGATCGCCCTTCTTGTAACAAGAAATTAATAAACAATTGGTCGACCCTCTTGTACAGAGGTCTCCCTTCTCAACATGTAAAATAATATACAAATGAGTTGATATCTTGTACAAAAGTCACCCCTCTTGTAGCATCAAATTAATAAGCAATGGGTCGATCCTCTTGTACAGAGGTCACCCTTCTGGAAACAACAACCAATCAATAATTAGGGGTCGGCTCTATACTATAGAAGCTGCCCCATCTTTGTAGAAGCAATCAACAATTGGATAGGGGACGATTCTCTACTACCGAGGCCGCCCCATCTTTGGGGAAGCAGATGACATCAAAAGACGGAGTCGATTCTCTATCTCAAAGCTCCCTCCTCTTTACAGATAGAAGAATACAAAGGATGGAGTCGGTCCTCTATCTCAGAGGCCACTCTTCTACACTGTTGCAAACAATACATAAAATGGAGTCAGTACTCTATCTCAGAGGCCTCTCCTCTACACAGTTGCAAACAATACATAAAATGGAGTCGGTCCTCTATCTCAGAGGACACTCCTCTACACATTTTTTTTTAACCATGGGAATAGCAACCTCCCAAGGGTATATCCAACAGCCCGCAAGCCAGGTATACCAGAAACTTGTAACTCAACAGGGGCCAAGACGTCCCGAGACCCTTTATCCCAGGGGAGATCCTCTATCCTAGGGATCACCTACCCTTCGAGCCTTGTCACAATGGGCCAATGAGCAACCCTACCCCCCGTCGGTTTTGAACCTCTAACCTCCTCAGAGATAAACACATGTTCTTAACCATTAGCCCACTCAGGTGCTCTTGACACTCCTCTACACAGTTTCAAATGATACATAAAATGGATTCAGTCCTCCATCTCAGAGGACGCTCGTCTACACAGTTGCAAATAATACATAAAATGCAGTCGATCCTTTTGATAAGGAAAAAAATAAACAAAAGAGAACTCCCTATGGATTGGAGTCGACTCCCTTTCATAGACCGCTCCCCTTTTGGACGAGAAAACCAACAAAAAACAATTCAGTGATTCCTCCAAGAAAACCCTAATACATAGTCCCATTGGAAATTTTTCAATTCATTTTATATAGCGTTTTTAGTTACATAATTAAAACTCTCGCACTGAATACTCTAATTTTTCAATTCTTTTTATATAACATTTTCACGTTCTTGCTATCACACAAGTCGTAAAATCAATTCACAAAGTAGCAAACGCCATACAACTAACGTAAGAGCACAAATAATCTCGAGAAACTTTCCACAAATTGGACAGTTTTGGACCGCGTGAAAGATGTAAAAGAGGCATTAATAAGGGTCATGTTAGATAAAATAAAATATCAATGGATGTGCATCCCAACGTGCATGAAAGGTTGTGTTCCCAACTTGGTTAAGGGCGAGGGGTTGATTATAATCCAAACCTTCTTGTGTAATTTGAGTGTCTAGTTGATTGGTGAATCCTAGAAATTACAACCACTCCAGCTACTCCCCTCTACAAACTAACCCATCCTAAAAAATTCCACCTCTCCGACACTGATACCACTCCCCCTACTTATTCCTCAATATTTTTAAAATTTTTATACACTTCATTTTTCATAGCCGATGTATCCAATAAAAATCGTATATCATCATGAATCTTAGTTGTATCCAAGTTGCAAGTCCCATATAGACACATATAAATCCAAGCTACATGAATTCAAGAATTCTATCTCCATTCAAGCTGCATCCATAACAAATATAAATCCAAATGGATTCAAAGGACTAGGGGGTTGGATCTGATGTCATAGATTAGAAAAGATGAAAACAATTGGTGCTAACATGAATGACTTGGATGAAGAAAAAGAAGTCCAGAAAATGTGTAATGTCTAGGGGGTTGGATCTAATGTCATAGATTAGAAAAGATGAAAACAATTGGTGCTAACATGAATGACTTGGATGAAGAAAAAGAAGTCCAGAAAATGTGTAATGTCTAGGGGGTTGGATCTAATGTCATAGATTAGAAAATATGACAACAGTTGGTGCTAACATTAATGAATTGGATGAAGGAAAGAAGTCCAAAAAATGTGTAATGTCTATGAATGGCTTGTTGGCTAGCAGGTTTTGTGCTTGCTGGCAGGCTTGCCAGACTTGCTGGCTAATTAGATGGGTTGGTTTCCTTCACATGCTTGTTGGATTTCTTACTTGCTGGCATGCTTGCTTGCCTGCTTCCTGGCTCGCTGGATTTCTTGCTTGCTTACTCAAATGATGAATTGCTTCATCAGTTACAAAAGGATATGAGAAATAAAGTTAAGGTTGAGAGGTTGTCATTAAGAAGTCATGAATAATTTGGTTGGGAAGTTGTATGTAATTGGTATGTATAAAAGGGCGCCATGTTTCCAAAGGGAGATGTCATCGCAAGTTGATGCATCATATCATGTATGTAATTGGTATGTATAAAAGGCCCCCCTATTTCCAAAGGGATATGTCATCGTAAGTTGAGACATCATTGTTTGTTATTGTGCTTCATGCATCCATATGTAGACCATTGTGTTAAATAATGAAGATAATGACATTCTTTGTAATTGTAATCTCCTAAATACTGTTATTTTTGGTGTTCTATTCATCTATGTTATGCACACACAATTGCTCTCTAGTTACTCTATTTCATTGTCATTCCTCTAGATTCCTAACCTCGGGGAATCAAAATGTAACACTCAAAATCCTAAAACTACCATACAAAAAATAAATTAAATTAAAAGATTACTCACTGGAGAAAGCAGAAAGAGATTTCTATTAATCTTATTTATGTATTTACTAGGTTTCTGCTGCCACCTCTTACCAGAACAAACATGCCTAAGTGGCCATTAGACAAGTATGAAGAAGAAAGATAATAATTGTTTTGTGTTTCTTCTTTTGTAGATGTGAAGAATAGAAGAGGATGCAAGATAATCTGCTCCCTGGAAAATTCTTAACTAATCAAAGTCAAAATGACTTCAAACTCAATAAAATGGGTGTTTTGATATTGGCATGTACCATTTTCTCTGACAATTAAAAATTGCAGAAAGAAAATCAACACAATAGGAAGCATAAATGGCAAAAGGAACAGCTTGAGATTTTTCTGTCTAGTACCTAGGAGGTCTTGAAAAGTTATTTATCTCTAGATCCAAATTCTAGAAATGTCTCTTATCTTTTTCCCAAGTTTTGTTTAGTTCATCAATCTCAATTTTTGCCCCTGACCACAAATTTGCATCGATGTTAAGAATGCTTGTGTAAGTTATGGAAACCAGAACGTAAACATTCTTGAAAATATTTGCAGCTACCCATGTGCTAGTTATACTCTAAGTTATCAAATCACTCTATGAGAGTAGTTGTTGGGTAGTCTCTAATGTCTCAAAGCTAGAAAGTAGACACAGTAATGCAAAAAAAGCCAAACATGACTATGACAGATCAGTCATGAAATTATGTTAGGATCTGGGATTAGCCTTGAACTTTTGGAATTGGGAAAAACAATAAGCAGTTAAGCCTCATGAGCACACGAATTTTGAATTCATAACAAGTGATGGGTGTAATCCAACCGTTGTAACAAAGAATCGCCTTATTCATTGCTATATTTACTAACATAGAATCACCTTATTCGTGGTGTCATGTGTCGATATTATAGCAACTGCATCCATTGCTTGGAGGTCCAAATTGGCAAGTCCCAAAAGGAAGATTAGACAGACTCACCTCTCAGGATGCCACCAGTGTGGGTAGGATTCCCAGGGCTAACATGAACGTTGGCCAGCTTATCAACAACTTTGCTTCCTTAGGCTTCTCTGTGGTGAAAATGGTCGTTTTATCAGGTAGGATAACATTGTAAGCTCATTTACAACTAATATTTCCATTCCAATTCAACATAGTTGATATTATTAAGATATTTTTCCATTTCAATTCAACATAGTTGATTGATATTACTGAAAGACTTTAGTATATCTGATCAGGTGCACATACTGTGGGTTTCTCCCGGTGCCAAGAATTCACTAATCGGCTCTACAATTTTTCTCCAATGACGAGAACTGATCCAACTATGGAACCACGCTTTGTGACAACACTGTAGGTCAGCTACACTGTTGTAGGCGATCCCTCCAAATTCCAAGCAATTGATATAAACATGCCCTTCGAATTTGGTAACACTTACTTTAAGAATCTAGTCGCAGGCAAAGGACTTTTGTTCTCAGACCAAGTTTTGTTTAGCGGAGATAGCGAAACGAGGGACATAGTAATGAGATTGGGGAGTTCTAAGGAGCTCTTGGGAGTCATGACTGATCGCAACAACGGAGAAAGTTTCCAAGATTGTATTGCATTTAATTCCCATTAAATTTGTGTTGCACTTAATCATATCACTCAAAATAGTTGTATATTTTTTTTTCCAAGGAAAAAAAGCGTAATTTTATTTCAGCAGAGGTGAACAAAATTCCATTATGTATATGCATTTTGTGTATGCATTTTGAAAAGTGTCTAAGCAAAAATCAGACCGTAGTCTACATCAAATGTCTTTCAATTTTACAAAAAATGTCTGTAAATGTATACAACAACCTGTGCCAAAATCGGCTCCCCGAGCCTCTAGTAGTCTATGAAAAGTATGTCCGGATAGTCAAAACATATCCTTCAGCATCCACCAAGTGGTAAGAAAAAGATGAAACCAAAAAAGAACACAAAATTGTAGGCATCCGAGCAGGTGTGTTGAGCAGAATTCAGGGAGTTGGTTCAATAAATGGATGATGGTAATATTCCTACACAACCCCATCCCTATGTTCTTTCACCTTCCAAAGCCCCAAAGCCAATTGCAAGCCCTCCTTCAAGGTCGAGTCCGCCTCCTGGTTATTTTCCCTATAAACATGGCGGCATGTAAAAGAGTCAAATAAAAGCAGCAACTCTCGGATATCCAAAAATAAATTTGAAATTCTGATGTCTCTGCATTATTGAGTCCCATTTAACCAATTTATGACATTCATAGAGTCTCCAAAGATGTTGAGGTTTTGACAACCCTTATCAGTGACAAAGATGAGTAGTAGTTTAAGGCTCATCAATTCTGCAAAATTTTTTCCACCTTCACCCAGGCCCATGGATAAGATGAAAAAGTGAGTGGCTAATAGGAAAAGAATAGCTCCCCCCCCCACATGTCTCATGTTGTGATGCCCCATCGAAAAAACCCCACAGTACCATTCTGTCAATTTCGTGGTCAAGAACCTCCCTCTATTTAATTACTCTCACATGCTGAGGAAAAGATGTAAGGATACCACATGATAGAGCCGCATTGGTGTACAGTTATGTGCAGAGAAAATGAGGTTATTTCGGGCCAGCCAAATGCCCCAGCATACAATAAGAGGAAGAACTTTCACAGTGTGTGGATAGGGTCCCTCATTCCAGTTCTCCCAAGCAAGTAGTACCGAATTTCCCACCCAATTGAAATGTAGGCCCGTGATCTGATTGCACTCGGACCAAACACCTCTTGTAAAAGGACACTGAATTAAAAGATGTGTCACACTTTCTTCAACATATTTACAGAGGATGCACCATACAGGTCCATGTGTATTTTTTTTTGTAAATTGTCCCACGTTGGGATTTTGTTTTCCAAAGCGTTCCACATGAAGAGTCGGGTTTTAGGAGGGCACTTGAGTTTCCATAGTTTCCGCCACCACCAGACAGGTTTTCTATCATTTCCTAATGCGTTAAGGTTGATATAACCACCTTTCGGTGTATATCTACCCCCAAGATCACCTTCCCACAGTAATTCATCTTCCCTATCCCTCAATACAACCTGTGAGCGAGTTAGTTCCAATATATAATTGGTTACTGCATCAAGATGTTGTACAGGGAGACCCATTGAATCCACCACTCTCCACTCTTGGAACCAACGCCTGTCCTAAATAAGATCAGCCAACTAGTAAAGAAAAGTGATACCGCAAGCTCTCAAAGCCTCAACCACCTCCTCTTGCAAAAGATGGTGACCATCACAACCAAACTACGGGTCCTCCCCAACCCTTATACACCTCCCATTGCCAACATTCCAAACCAAATGCGTACCAACCACAGAAAAGGATGTGAATGCGGCCTTCCAAATGACCGAACCCCCCACATGAGTCCTCCCAGCGTTCCGAACCCAGTCCAAAATCGTACCAGGGGCAATATATATCTCAGTGACAACCTTGGTCCAAAGACTAGTTGATTTTATGATCCTCCAACTCCCTTTGGCTGCCAGAGCTTTGGAAAAAAGGAAAATATTTTTTAATCCCCAACCCCCCAATGCTTTGGGGACTGCAATTCGCTTCCAACGCACCCAGGGGGATACGAAGGATTTATCTTTCCCACTCCCCAAAAACCTGAAACAGATCTTTCTAATAGTTTCTAGAATCCCCTTGGGGATCCAAGACAATGACATCCAGTAGACCGGGATGGCCTCCAAAACAGATTTAACTAAAACCAGGCGACCAACCCTTGATAACCACTTATGGCACCACACCTTGAGACGTTTATGTATCTTCTCAAGAAGCCAATGTCAATCTTGCTTCTTATAATCATTCGGCTTTAATTGGAAGCCCAAATATTTCAATCCATCGTCAACCTCGAGGAGTGAAAAAGGAAAGACCCCCCTGAACACCCTAATCTCCTCTGCTATGAGCAAATTTGTAGTTAGAATAGACTTCCCTACATTTATATCCATCCCAGTGGATTTTGAGAAGAGATCAAGAATGTCACACAGAGTTGCGGCATCCCTGACAGAGCCAGTGCAGAAGATGAGAACATCGTCTACAAACAACATATGTGTGATGAAAAGATTGGGCGCCACCTGAATACCGTTTAAAGTACCTTGTTGTTTGGCTTCCCTCATAGCCCTGCTGAGTACCTCCGCCACCAACAAAAAAAGTAATGGAGATAAGGGACAACCTTGTCTGTGACCACTCTCTGAGTGAAAAAAAGGGGAGGCTGATCCATTGATGAGAACAGAGAAAGAAACAGTAGTGATGCAGCTCATCACCCACCTAATAAAACCAATGTGAAAACCCAAATGTGTAAGAAGCATACGGATGTAGAGCCAACTTACTTTATCATAGGCTTTAGAGAGATCAATCTTAAGAATAGCCCCTTTCAATTTTTTAGTCTTGATGCTATGCAGACCCTCCTGAGCAACACCAATAGCCTCATGAATCTGACGACCCTCCAAAAACCCAAACTATTCATCAAAGATATTCCTGGACAAAATACATTTTAGTCTTCTAGCAATGATCTTAGTCACAACCTTGTAAACACAATTACAGAGTGAAGTGGGCCTAAAATCATTTAGTGAGGATGGATTGTCGGTCTTTGGAATGAGAGCAATAAAGGTGGAATTAAAGCTGGTCGGGATCCTTCCAGAGAGTCTAGTATCCTCCACCACTTGAAGTAAATCATCCCCCAAGAAATCATATAGAGCCAGTAGGAATTCAACAGACCAGCCGTCTGGTCCCAGGCTCTTATCTTTTTGGAAACTCTGAAGTGCAGCTTTGAGTTCCTCTTCCGATATCTGCTCCATCAGTACAAGGTTATCTTCAACATCCACAAAATGTGGGAAGAGTTGTGCCACTCTGATCACCTCTGCAACAGTTTCCTGATTGGGCGCCCTAAATAAATTTTGGAAGTGTTCAACCCCAACCCTGAACATACCATCAAAGGAAGTGTGTGTATTCCCATTATCATCATCCAGGCTCCACACAGTATTGGCAGTCTTCCTCCCTTTAGCATAGGCATGAAAGAACTTAGTATTCTCGTCCCTTGCTTCCAACCACGTCGGCCTGCTCTTAAGTCTCCGAGTTTCTTCCTTCTCCATTAGCAGAGTATTTCGTTTTCCTTCCAAACCAACCAAGTGGTCTTTAGAAACCTGAGAGACCAATCCACCACCCTCCCCAACATAAATCACATCCAGTTCTGCTTCAATTCCGCATCTTCTCAAATTCTCTTTTCATGGATCCAATCTTTAATAGGTCCTTTGATCCTATTAAGATTAGCAACGAACTGAAAAGAGGCCGACAGGTTCATCCGAGGATTGTAAGGAATCCACAGAGACTAAACCGGAGTAAAAAAGGAATTATCCTTCAACCAAACCTTATTGAACTTAAGAGGACTGGGAGGTTTAGGAGGTCCAGGGCGAAGTTCAATGAAGATAGGGAAATGATCAGAGGCGCCCCAAAGCCAACCCATTATCGCAATAGAAAAAATATGTCCACCAAAGATTTCGAGACCAAAAACTAATCCAACCGTTTAGCCACCCTACTCTCACCAGAACGATTGTTTCTCCAGGTAGGTTTGAGTTTAATGGGTTCGATATCAATTAGATTTTTATCATCCAGTCTTTGAGAAAAATAACCAGTCAATGGATCCGTCCGAGCTCTAGGCCCCCAAACTTTCGACTGACCCAGAGTGAAATTCAAATCGCCCCCCCAGCAACAGAGAATCCCCTTGAATCAAGGGATTGTTGAGAAGAGCATCCCAAAAAGGAACACAATTGAGATAAGGACCATAAACATTCACCATAGTCAAGACTGTCCCTAAGTCCAGGGCAGTAAATTATAGCCCAAGCACAGAGTCCATACCCCAGATAGTATGGATCTTAATAGACCTGACATTCCAACCAATATCCAGGCCACCATAGTGCCCACGAACATCTAGGGTAACAAAGGACCAACCCCCGAACCAACTCTCCAGACGAGACTTAACAGAATCACCATCACCCAAAGTTTCTTGAAGTAAAATAATATCCGGGTGGTCCAGAGAAACCACCCACCGCAATGCTGATCTTTTTTGGGGAGCAGCCAGACCCCGACAGTTGAAGGACATAATTTTCATCACCGCCCCTTCTTATGGGTGCACACCGCTCTAAGCGGTCGTTCAATAGTCTGTTGTTTGCCTTCTAAAAGATCCAGTTTAGCCTTGGACTGAGCCTTTGATATAAGAGTTTTCCGACCCCTACACTTAGAAACCTGTGCCTTCCCATAGCCCAGACCTCCAGAGGTCGGTTTGGTTGCAAAGCGAAGAAAGTAGCCTGAGTCTGTAGACTCCATCGGGGAAGAAGGGGGAGTCACTTCCTCCATATCAGGAGCAAGGGCCAGAGTCAAAGAGGGTATCAGTCCAACCAGAGGAGCAGGGGGGGTCAATGAGTGTAATAGGACTCGTGACAGGTGGTGAAGAGATGTTCAAGTTTTTCAGTGCCTCCACCCAGTCCAAACCAGTAAAAGTAACATGATTCATAACAAAATTAAAAGAGGGGGTGATGGAATGAGGAGGAGTACCCACAAAATGAAAACCATGAGAGAGGCGCAGTTCAGATGGTCCTCCATTATCATCCTCTGAACGAACCATGACCGGTTCCTCCTCCGAAGAATGATCAATCAATCTCCTGTTCAATACCCGAGTCCACCTATTCCCTACCGGATTCCTCCTGACCCTCCAGAGTAACTACAGGAGAAACAATTCCAACAAGTATCGACTTACCCACCCCATCAGACCAACGGTGCCGACGCCCATTCTGAGTCCGAAGAGGGAGTTTACATTCCGCATTCGGGTGGCCATAAACATGACAGCGTCTACAACGAAAAGGAACATTTTCATAATCAAGTTTTTGAACATAGGAATAGGGGCACCAACTCAAAGTGATGTCCTCAGCAAGCCCATCTCTGACATTCAAGCTGACAAGAACCATAGCAACCTTCCTCTATCTAGTATGAAGGAAGGAGTATTCCCCCTCCAGATATGTACCAATCAGATTCCCAATACCCCTAAAATGTCGTTCCGACCAGTAATGTAAAGGTAGCCCAGGAAGTCGAACCCAAAGAGGAACCACATCTAGTTTCTCCCTGCTAGCATCAAACATGGGATGCCAAGGTTTAAGCAGAACAGGGCAATGATCCCATGTCCAATTATGATGAAGAACCCAAAGAGCATGTTTAGCAGAACGAAAATTAAATGCAAACCAGTTCCTGGTAAGCTCCACAATTTCAGGTACGTAACCCAGTTGGGCCATCAAGTTAGCTTCAGTCCATCCCACGATGGTCCTCATGGCAAAGGACCCGCCCAATGCCTTCCCCACCAAAGTCTTGTCCGTCATCTGTAAAATCTGATGCCACTCTATATCTTCACCAAGTGCATAATTGTATTTGGTGCGACTAGATTTTAACCATCTCTTCTGGCCTCATTTCCCAGAAGAATCCACCCCATTAGATGAACCACCTCCCCCATCTTCAACACTCGACCCAGACCCAATCTTAGGACTGGCAAACCCTCTCTATTCAAGAGCCCCAATATTTCTCTCCACAAAACCCTTTTCCGTGGCCCCGTTAAGACCCCCAGGTTCTAGTGACACCGCAGGAACGGCCATCAAAGCACCAGCGGTCGATCTCCACCCAGTTCCCTACTCATGACCATTCGTCGACCCGTTGCATCCCCCAAAAACCTACTCTATAAAACCCGGAGTCCCTAAGGGAACATCAACCTTAGTAGGGAGCGGAAAAACACCAGAGCCGCAAACAATAGGAATAGTCTCAGAAGACGGAGAGGAGACTAGGAAGCCGGAAGTAGAGAAACCAGACCTAGGCTGGGGAATATCACAAAATAAAGACGACCCACCGTGAGCCCCATGCAACCAAAAACCACCCACCTCATCCCAGGCAATACCAGGTGGCGACGACCAGTTCGCCTCATTATCACTCAAATCGAAGGAATAATCCAACTGTTCATCGATCCTTACTCACAGAAAATTAGGAAAAATTAGGAAAAAAAGGAAAATTAACAGTAGTAGGTAAAAACTTACAGTTTGATAAGGTAAAAAGAAACCCCGTAACTGCAGACCTTCACCGCTAGTGACCTCATCAAACAATAAAATAAGGTGTAAGCACCTGCAGTTTTACCACGTGTGAGACCCACACCGCCCATCAGTCCGTCAGAATCTGTCGACCCACGCCTCTGGACTGAGAACACTGATCGGAGTCAGTAGACGTAGTTCACAGCCCTGGTGGCTGCCATCTTTGGCCTACACAACCCTAAGCGTCTACCATCAGAAACCCTAGCTCTGCATCCCAACTATAAAACACCCCATGTTCCCCAATCTCAAAATAGTTGTATATATTACTGCACTCACCACAAATCTAATAGACTCTCATCGACAACCATGTCATACCTGCATTTCTAAATTTGTCTTTATATGGAAATACATCCAGCTGGATTTTTGGGAAATTAAGCGAGAAGGGTTGTGTTCCCAACTTGGTTAAGGGCGAAGAATTGATTATATTATAATCCGACCCTTCATGTGCAATTTGAGTGTCTAATTGATTGGTGAATCCTAGAAATTACAACCCCCTCCAGCTACTCCCCTCTAAAAACTAACCCATACTGAAAAATTCCACCTCTCCTCCCCCGATACCACCCGTTGTACCCCCCTCCGCTCCCCTACCACACCCCCCTACCCCCCTCATCTCCCCTACCACCTACCCCGATACCACCCCCCTACCCCCCTTCCATTCCACTACCACCTCCGTCACCACCCTCCCCCAACTCCGCTACCCTACCACCTCCCCCACCTCAAATACACTACCGCACCTCCGCCACCACCCTACCACCTCCCCCATATACTTGATAAAATACTTCTTGTCACAGTTGGCAGACTTTCAAATATGGGAAACCATATTTGTAAAGAGAAAAAGGAGGTCAATATTAAGGGGAAGTGCAACTTTGGCTCGTGATTCTTTATAATCTTCATAGAGAGAGAATGAGACCTCCTATCACTATGTTATACAATGCGGTGAATGCAGAGGTAATGGGAAAAAATCACGGATCTAGTCTCACAACCTCCAATGCTTCATGGTTATGATGTTAATTCTGATGACCGTAAGGTCACCAATCTAACTACCTGTATTGATAATTCGATTGACCATACCATGAAACCTCTCTTGCTCTAGTGACATTTTATCTTATCAAGTTTCAATGTGCTTTTCATTAAAACATTTAATCTTCTCAAGGAAGCCAAATTATTTTGAATACCCTCTCATGCTAATTTAAATACGAAGTTGTTGAAGGCTCATACATCGAAGGTGAAGGAGCATGTATAGTTGTGTCTCGAAGGTGAAGGAGCATGTATAGCTTCCCATGAATTCTTTGGTTATATATTCACATTAGAGCCTAAGTCCAACATCATATTCTTGATGACATAACTATGCACTTGTGCATCTAGATGGAATTCTCAACCAATTCTCTTCCTTTTCCTTTATCGCACCAACTGTAGGTTTCTTTCTACTAATAAGGTGAAAATTTCTCCATCGAGTTTTGCAACATCAAAAAAGTTGCCAAGCACCCCTCATAACTTATGAGTGGCTTTCTCATCTTACAGGATATCCTTTCGTAAGTGAAACCACAGTGAAAAAGAGTCCTTTGATTTGTTAGTAACTGATCCCTTGCCCTCAGTTCTTGCATCATCTGGATTGAAATGGTGAGATAGTCTTGCATTCTCTCGGGCTAGCGGGGTTGGTATTCGACCAAACATATATGTGGCTTCCCAATATATCTCCTTATGTTGAACTGGAATGTATTTAGTCTTCTTTGGTGCTACCTATCCAATCACTTGAGAGTTTGGTTGTTGTTGGTCTAATCCAACTTTCGCGCTCGCTTGGGTAACAACAAAGCCTGCTGCAGTTCAGTTTTCTCGGGGTTCACAGTTTATAAAGTTGGTTGGTATTCTTACACGATCTTCCCATTTAGCGATGAGCTCAGGGAATTCGTCCATAGTGTGGGTGTTAGTGTGACAATAAGTACACCATGGTCTTTTGGGGAAGAGGACAATTGTGAGGCAAATGGCCAATTTCATTACAGTTGTAACATCGGAGTGGTCTTGTACGACCTCCTCTTTTGGCTCCAAATCCTCTTCCACGACCTCTCCCTCTTGTCCCTGGGGGTTTATGAGCTACCCGCTATATAGATCAATCCAATCTCTCTGTAAGGGAATCCAAGACTATACATTTCTCAGTGTTGTGTGTAGTAGATCTCAGTGTTGTGTGTAGTAGATCCACATAATTCATAGTAGACTGTGTTGGGTACTGAAGAGTACTTCTACAAGAGTGGGAAAAGTCACGATGGATAACCAAATGATTTACAAATTTTGCATAAATCATTAGGAAAAACACTTGGTGTATATGGATATGATGATTGAACTACTAAGTGAAACAAATTTGCTACAACAACCTGTGCAACTGCCGTGCTCGGCCCTGCATTGAACTCTCCTCCTAGCGGAACTTGTCCTCCTCATGGCCTTGGACATTCTAAAGCATGATGTCCTTATGTCATGCAACTCGTACACCATACTTGTGGTAATTATGATTTTGGTACATTCAAATCTCGGAGTCTCTTGGTTATTTATGCCAACTTATTATGCACTTGTGCTAATTCACCAAAAGAGGATGAAGGTCCCACTCCAATTCCCATAGAGTCTAGATAGTTTATCATAGCCTCAATCTTCATCACCTGCTCTAATGCATTTTTGGGTGAGTCTATTACTTGTTGTGATAGGGGTATCTTTGTTAATGGAAACAAACCTTGAATAAACCATTCTTTATGATGGGATTCATGGACTAGATATTTTAATTTGGTTAACACATATTTGAACCGTCGTGTGTATGCCCAGGATGATTCACCATGTATTTTTCAGATTTCCCTCAATTTTGCAACACCATGTTGTTTAGGTTTTGGTTGTGCAAACTCATCCAAAAACAATTGCTTTCTTTCTACCAAAGTAGGAGTTGTCGTGTTTGTACCCCGTCTCTTGACCAGCCTCATGTACCACTGTAAATCCCTTCCACAGAGGGTCGTCTGAAACTCTACTAACTTGGACACCACTGGGGTCGCTCTGGCATTCCATATTGCTTCACATAGAAACTAATGTTGAGATGTATCTTTAATATTTGAGCATTCATAGATATAGGTGAAAAAGCTAACAAGATATGATGATTAAATTAAGCATGAATAGTTGTGCAATAATATATATGAATTATTACACATTAATTTTGAAGAGAAGAAAGACAATCATTTTATTATCAAAGTAATGAATTAATGAATAGAGGTTACAATATATAGGAGACCAATTCGAATTAGGTTAATGATCAATTTGAATTGTCCATGCTATGCATAGAGGGTCCATGCTATGTAGAGAAGGTTAGTCAGGCTTAACTAAGAGCATATAACATCAATAAGTCATGCATGCACTCCTAGATTGAGTTAATTGATAAAGGGACTCACTAATCACTCAGTTAATTGAATGGCAATGTGCATGTCCCTAGAATCTCCCAAAAAGGGCGCTATTGAATTAAATGGGGCACTAATGAGTGTTAAGGGTTAGTTAGAGTTAAGTTTAGGCTAAATCAGTGGAGCAGATTTAGCTCTAACTCATGTTCTTCCTTAAATAATGTAAAAACTCCCCCGAATCAAGGAATGCACCCTCAAACCAAGAAAGGCGCCCCAAAATATAGGGATTGGTCTCATGGGTGATTCAGAAAGTTTTTTTGAGTGTGGTTTGGCCCATTAGACTCATCAACACATGCTCTGGGAGGGTTATTTACTATAACACCCCCCATAATCCTAACTAGAAAAAAATAACTAAGTAAAAAAAATGGGTCCTGACAATTTTCAGCCATATTAGGTACCCATGCACACACAAAGAATAATTCTCCGTAACTTGGGAAAGATCGAAAAACCTAGTGGGACCCCCCCCATAAAAGAGAATGTAAAAGAAGAGAATTAATCTACTCATGAAAATTGGTGCAGAAATTGGTGAGTAGCAGGAGCAAAAGTCAAGGCTCCAGAGACTAAAGAGACATGTGGGAGGTATTTTTAGTTTCAACTTGATTTGGTACAATTTCTCCAATGGCCTCTTTCATATTCTAAATGTAAGTGAATATGTCCTCGTAGGACATGAGTTGTGAAGCTTATGGGGCCTCCTTCAACAAGACTGGATCTAGCATACCAACTATGTAGCAATTGAGTTGGGGAGATAGGAGATCCATGGATGCAAAAGCTCTCTTAGATGGCTTGAAAAACACTTTTTGATGGCTTCTAAATCTCTCTTTGGTGGCTGCAAGTACACTTCTTTGATGGTTGTAAATGAGCACTCCTTTGATGGTTGCAATTGCACTTCTTGATGGTTGTAAATGAGTACTATAAATGGGCTCTTTGGTGGCTGAAAAAACCTTATTTTGTGGCTGCAAAATCCTTCTTTGGTGGCTGAAAAAAGTCTTATTTGATGGCTGCAAAAAACCTTCTTTGATGGCTGCAAAAATCCTTCTTTGATGGCGTGAAAAAATCCTTCTTCAATTTGCAAGAGTAGTGGTTGCAAAATCCTTCTTTAGTGGCTGCAAAAGCCTTCATTGGTGGTTGAAAAATCCTTATTGGGTGGCTATGAAATCCTTCTTGGGTGGATGCGAAATCTTGGCTATGAAAGCCCTTCTCAACCTACAAAAACTTGATGAACAATACTAGCATACTAGCTAGTTTATCACCTCCTAGCTCTGATACAATATAATATTTGAGCATTCATAGATCTAGGTGCAAAAGCCAACAAGATATGATGATTAAATCAAGCATGAATGGTTGTGCAACAATATATATGAATCATTACACATTAATTTTGAAGAGAAGAAAGACAAAGATTTTATTATCAAAGTAATGAATTAATGAAAAGAGGTTACAATATATAGGATACCAATTCAAATTATGTTAAGGATCAATTTGAATTGTCCATGCTATGTACAAAGGGTTCATGCTATGTAGAGAGGGATATTCAGCCTTAACTAAGAGCATATAGCCCCAATAAGTCGTGAATGCACTCCTAAATTGATTTAATTGATAAAGGGACTCATTGATCACTCAGTTAACGGAATGACAATGTGGATGTCCCTAAAATCTCTCAAGAAGGGTGTTATTGACTTAACTGGGGCACTAATTAGTGTTAAGGGTCAGTTAGAGTAAAGTTTAGGCTAAATCAGTGGAGCATATTTAGCTCTAACTCATGTTCTTCCTTAAATCATGTAAAAAATCCCGTAAATCAAGGAATGCGCCCTCAAACCAAGGAAGGCGCCCCAAAATCGAGGGATTGGTCTCATGGGTGATTCAGGAAGTGTTTTTGAGTGTGGTTTGGTCCATTAGATTCATCAACACATGCTATATGAGGGTTATTTACTCCAACAACGTCATCTTCTCCACCATTCCCCCAAAATTCTGGGAATTCCAGGGGTAGCCTTAATGATGCACCCACCATTATTTCGGTTGGGGTTCCTACCAATATAAACCCTTGGGGACCAAGTTGCACTATAATGTTGCTACTAGTGTGTTGAGAACTACTGCTGCTTCCTCCTACTAATGAACTACTTTGAGAACTATTGCTACTACTATTCATCTAACTATACCAAGGCAATTGTAAAACAATATTTTGAGAGTTTGTTACCATATTTCGCAAGTGCGGCTGGGGGTCAGTCAATGGAGTGTTGTGTCTAGTGTTTCTGGTGCCTACTTTTGCGACAATGGGAGGTTTGCTTTATAGAGTACTTCCATTTTTTGCAAGTCTTGATAATTCTTGATGATCCTCATTTGCATCCAGGGTTGATTCTAGTGACTGATTTGGCACTTCATTGTTTCACAATTGGTATGTGTTATCCTATCTCGTACTCAAGCCTTTCCCCCAATTTCTTCTTACTCCGTGTTGTCCAACACCTCCATCCATTCTCTCTTGGTCTGGAACTAGTCAGTTCCTCTCTCCTCTTCATATGATGTAGCTCCTCTTTATTTTCTTCACTATGCTTCCCATTCCTTATTTCTTCTTCCAAATGTGAGCTTGTTTGCCGTGCCTTTCTTATTTGATCTTTCCACTATTTCTCATATTTTTTCTCTTCACTCTACTTGCTCAGCCTTGGATTCAGTACTGTCAACCTCCTCCATTGACGATAGATCTAGCTTCTGCAACGTAACAACATCACCTCGACTTCCTCCCCCGGGTGCAAGGGATTTACTCCTCCATTCTAATCCTGTCTAGAGGTAGAAACCTAAAATTCAACCAACTAGGTCTTAATCCATAGAGGAACTTCTTTCAATAGTCTTCCTCTTGCTCCTCTCTTGAGTTTGTCTTCGGCTTTCAGTGCGGATTGGATGTTTTTGGTCGCAAATTCCAAATTATAGCCAAACATATTACTTTCTACCCAAAAATCAATAGATTTGGTCAAAGGTGAGTCTAGTTGATTTAACCTGATTAGATCCCTTGGAGTCCACTCAACAATCTTTCTCTGTCTGTTGCAATACTCATGTGATTCTGCAAGTTGTCACAACCAATACGCTAGTTTTACTGGACGCTCAACCCACAAAACTTCATACTGATCTAGAGGTGGGCCTCCATATAAAAGGTATTGTTTGAACTTGGCTACTTCCCACCCTCGTAGTTTAGCCTCCTAGGTTGCGAAATCATCAAGCTTATTCTCCCACCAATCTTGGATGTGACTCATTATCACCAAAGTATCCATACAGTTAACAAGGTCTTGTTAAGAACCAGTTCCTGGCAATGGAACCATTTGTTTGTGCAAAATTGAGACCAGGGTTCTTGTGCATGGACCAACAAAAGGGCACCGCTATGGTCTAGTGTGCTGTCATTTTCAATCTCTTTAATGGGGAAAGGTCTCACCCGAAGCACAACCAAGACTGGCATAATATAGGGATTGGTTAATTGTATGGTTATGATTGAGGGTTTACAACATTAGGCATCCAAACATCAGCCAACCAACTATATCACGACAACACTTAACTATATTCATTATTCATTAAGGTAAATCATAACAGTAATTGCAAACAAACATAACAGAGGCATTCACAACACATAAATTTAAAGGGACCCAGTAATCCTTTCCATTATATCAGGTAGATATTCATTATAGCAGCTTATATCATGGCTCTAATCCTTAAAATCACCATGGAATTACCTGTCGTGGGAGATACTCAAATAGAACCCACAACCGAAATACATAACTCGTGTGGTATATTTCTCTAAATCTATCTTTTGTTGGCTCTTATATTCTGATGCTTGAATGTTTTTTCTTGTCTGCTCTCTCTTCTCTTCTTCTCGCTTGTCCTTCTCTTCCTTTTATACTCGCAGAGTGGATCCAAAATTGGTCCAAAATTTGTTGTGGCCATTACCTCTTTTCCACAACTTTCACCCTTGATATTCTCTTCTTCCTCCTTTTCTGGTCCTTTTCAAAATGAAGGATCCAACATAGAGCATGGTTGTGGACTAATCATGCTTTGCTTTACATAAGATCTTGTTTCAATGGCAACCCTTAGTTAATTTGCTCCTAGATAGGACAAGTTGCATTTCTTATTGCATTTATGCATTTCATCTTAACATATAAATCCCAAACTATGATGTGCTACAAATTGGAGGCTTCATGAAAGGGAGGAAATTCCAATTGGGGACTTTTGCTTGGTGAGCTAGTGTAGCTAACAAGGGTCAAAACTCCATGTCAACATTTTGGTGGTAAAAGGAAGGTGGAATAACAAGCCAACTCTCATGGATCATTTTTTTTTCATATATGCATTAACAATTCATGGTTGGACACTCCAAATTATTGGATGGGAGGACAGCATTGTTTTGTGTCTACAAATACCATTACATGAAGTATTTTTGGAATATGGGTGTGCGACTTGTTGAAATCGATCCATATTTATAGTATAGAAGACCGATTTGTTATCTTCATCAAGATGGTCCTACCTCGTTGGAACAGGGAGGCATTCAAGATCAACTCAACTAATGAAGAGGTATTAATCTGACGTTAACCATCCATATATCTTCTTATCAACCCTTGGCTTAAGAAGCGAAAAAATAAACCCTTAGCTGTCGTTCAATGGTGAAGGGAAACAACCACATTTGAGCATATTAGAAATTATGAATCAAATTACATTTGTTAAATATTCTTCAAGAAGACCTTGTTTATAGGTTGCTTCCTTTCACTCTTGAAGGGAAATTTCAAGATTGGTATAGTGTCTTACCTCAATATTGGTATAGTGTCTCATCTACTCAACCAATTTGAGATTGGAAATAGTTTTCACTAGGTGACATCCTTGAGTGGGGGTATCTATTTTGTCAAAGTTGCCTAGGGCCTGCAACCATTGTTGTGTGTGTTGAAGTACTCCACAAGTGCAAGCACAAGCTTTGGCATGTCACTTGACATGACTTGAACCATAGTGGGCACTATATTATTTACCCACTTTCACTAATGAAGAAAGACACCATTGATATTTTACTATGGATTTTATTTTACTTTTGACATAAACAACTTAATTTTTGGCTAGAGTAGGATTTCCACTTGTGATACATGTCACTTTTGGTTTTTTAAGTGGAAACTATACAAGAATATATTGATAAATAAACCTAGATTAGTTGCAACAAACTTCATCAATCAACTAATAGAGCACAATGTAAATGGAAAATTTTTAACAAGTATCAATGAAGTGTGATTTGAATGAGAAAAACACATTGTCGTAGTGAAAGTGAAATGAATATTTAAAAAATAAATAAATAAATAGGTCAATAAATTTATAAAAAACACAACTAACTTAAAATAATAGCGTGCAGCGAGTGTTAATGAAATTTGATAAATAAAAATAAAGTGGAACCTGATTGTCAACTCAAAAGAATATAACCCAACAAATGTTCAAGGTATGCAACTATGTTTAGTTGTTAATGCTAACCACTGTCAATTGCTAAAAAAAAATCAAATTGGACACTAAGAAGAGAAATATAATCTTAAGGTGGAAAGACATCCAATATAGCTATATCGTGATATGATAGCTTTTAATTTTAATTAATGAAGTGAGATGCTCTTACACATTAAAGTAGACAAATATTTATATGTGTACATATGTGGTAATAATAATAAAATTAAATGCAAATATGAGATTCGACAAATAATGTTAACTAAAAAAGGAAAACGAACTTGAGAAAAAAAAAGAGTAGCATAGATTATCAATTTCTTTTTTCAAAAAAAAAAAAAACAAACAAGTTTTGTATTAAAATAAAAGTTGTATACAAAAAATCTAGACCATGAGAAGTAAGCTACTTCTTCAAAAGCTTTATGAGGAGCGTTATTACATTTTTTTTTCCAAGCATGTTGTTGGAGAGGCCTAGGTCGGCCTGTCGACTAGGCCCTCCGCCCGACCACTCTGCAACACATGTCTACAGGTCGCGTCGACTAGTATAGGTTGGGTCGGTTGGATAAACCGACAGACGGTTATGTAACTGTAATTGCATAGATATATATATATATATATATATATATATATATATATATATATATAGGCTGTTGAGCCGATGTACTAGTTAAGATTGGTTCTATGACTGTATTATGCTCTTGTTGGTTAATATAAAGGCTTGTGTCTCTCTATCTATCTCGTCTCTTGTATTTGTATCATTGTGTATGCTTTGCTGATATCATGTAATGTATCTATGGTAACCACTTGAACCTTGGGACTACAACATCTGGTTCCGTTGCCGGTTGACGCATGAAAAATAAATAGCAGCATGACCTATGATTTCAGAACAGGAGATTAGAGATTGGTGGGAGAAGAAAATCGTGAATTATCTTCAGAACTATGCGCGATGTAACAACCTGACGATTAGCCAAGCAAGAGATCGATTCTTCTCCGAGACCCATGAGCGATTTGTAGAATCCGTGCCAACCGCCTTGAAGAAGCTTCTAGATGAACAGACCAATTGATGAAGCAGAGCGGAAGCTATTGTCGAAGCTGATCAATGGAGGACGCACGAATCTGTCGGAGTGGTGCGAAAAGATTGCAAACGATTTCTGTGAAGAGCAGGCGATTGAAGATCGAGTCTCGGTAGACGAAATAAGAAGAAAGTTCTTCACCGAATTAGCTGATCAATTTCTGTGTTCTCTGCCGACCTTATTGTTTAAATTTTTGATCGACAAAGGCATTGCACATATTGTCGAAACAAGACCGTTGCTACTCCCACCCCTTCTGAACTCTAACTGGAAGAAGAAAGAACGTAAGTGGGAAAAATTTGTAAAGGAGCGCGAATGGGAATTTTTCCTGAACAAATAATGGTCTGCACTTCCCCAGTAATCTAGAAACCTTCAGGTCGGCATTGGGGGGGTGATGAAGCATGCTCTGATGTACCTAGTTTGATGAAATTCGACATATGACAAGATGACATGGCTAGCAGTGGAAAAAAATCCGACAAAGATAGACTTTTGAGTCACAAAAGCACCCCAGAGATTCAGAAAATTGAAAGAGAAAAAAGGAGGCAGCGATGTGAAGAGCTGTGGGAGCAGGCAATTGCGCTCCGGAGGATGCGAGGATCAAATGTCGCGACAGATGCAGAAGGAAATCTGCCAGAATGAAGTCGAGCCCGCGATGATCGGGGTGTCGAAGAAGAACTGTCGCTGATGGATGAAGACTTGTGGATAGAGCGTGGTAGAGCTCTCCAAGTTCAAATACTTGAAACGGTAACACCTCCGTCTCCATTTCATTTAACACAAAGCGTTCGGGTGGAAGAAATTGTCGAAGAAAATCTTGGTCTCCATGTTGGTCAGTCGAGAATTTGGAGTCATCGAAGTATAGAAGGCGATGATATTAATAAACTATTGATTCATCAGTTGGAGGAAGGAAACTGGGTGTCTTTTCAACCCGAGTTTTCAAACAGAAGCTTTCATCTAGTGTACTCAGAGCATGAGGAAGCGCCTCCCCTGCCAATACCAAATTTGAGCGACTCGACAAGCACGTCGGAAAGCCCGAGATTTAGTGAAATCCCGTTCGAGCATAACTTTAATTGAATTTCGACAGAAGTGGTAGAAGAAGGCAGATCTAGTGACACCGAAGAAGTTATAGTCATTGATTCTGAAGACAGAGAACCAAGTCCATAAAGATAGCTAATCCAAATTGACAAAGCACCAAGTTTTGATTGTGGAAATAACCCACCCACACCTCCATCAAATTATCAAAATAATACACCAGCAGAAATGGCACACACAACAACACACCTTCCATTCTACAAAGGAGACGAAGACCCAAGAAGACACTGGTTTGTGTGCGAAGCAATATGGACAGCCAATCAAATCACCAGCGAAGAAAGACAAGTTGTTGAATTTGTTGGTTCGTTAAGGAAAAGAGCACTTACATGGTACATGGGATACATAGCAAAGTCACCAAATGTAACAAAAGCACAAATCAAACAAAGTTTTTTTGCCTTCTTTATGATTGAAGATGCAACATACCTGGCGGCAGAATGACTGAAGACGACAGTCCAAAAGCCAACAGAAACGGTCAAGGAGTATGACAAAAGGTTCAAAGACCTCCTAAGCAAATTAGACTACAAAATTGAAGAAAAACTATTAATCAAATGGTTTATTGTTGGTCTAATAAATAAAATCAGAATACATGTCCGTCGACAAAGTGTTAATACATATGCAGATGCACTAAAAGTAGCACTAGAAATTGAAATGGCTGATGAATACCCTTTAGTATCCATGGATAGACATGTCGACGAACGCCTTGAAAGTATGGAGCAGGCTATCCAAAATATGACGCTAAAAGGGCCAGAATTATGGTGTACAAATTGTCAAACTTCAGGACATACCAAAGATTCTTGTCGAATTGAGGATCGACGACAAGAAGTGAAACTCATTCAATGCAGATGTTTCTGCGATCTATGCAAAGAGTATGATTCACATACCACAAATGATTGTCCATGTAATCTAAAAAATAAGAAGGCAAGATGGTGTCAAATTTGTGAAGTGAATACACATACAATTGAAGATTGTCATCTGAACCTGAAAAATCGGCAAAATTATCATGCAGTGTACCAAACAAACTTTGTCGAGCAGCATCACGATATAAATACAGCAAACGACAGATTCGAGAGAAATGATGGAAGAAATAACCGGTACAATCAAAACAGGAATGACAGATACCCAAGGTATAATGACCGTCGGTATGATCGGCGATATGACGGCTACAATAGACGTAGAGGATACCAGAATCGTGGTCGTGGTAGTGGAGGCCGTGGTATTCGATCTAGTCGACCTAGCGCATGTTTCACATGTCTCAGTGAGGACCATCGGCATGTAGAATGCCCTTATAAGGAAAGAACTGATCTTAAATTTTGTACAAAGTGTGGGGTAGGCGATCACTATTTAGAGGATTGCCCTACCATGATTGAGAAAATAAATAATAAAAAGAATGTTCATGTTTTATCTTGTATTTCAAAAAATGATGTGCTTCGTACGAAAAAATTGCAAAATGTAACTAGGCGAGGCACTTACATTGGTCAAGACAAACCACAGATAAGTAGAATTGTCGATAAAGAGGATTACCCAAATCCTATAAAACAAAAATCTGTGTACAAAGATGCATCCGACATATTTTATGACTTAGCAGCACACGAAGATGTCGAAGAAAACCGACAGGAAGTTCTAAATGAATTGCTCAGATTAATTTCAAATGAGGAAGCTGTAGGAAAAATGATTGACTTGTTGCATAAATTAAAATATAAACAAGTCGAGCAAAGACAAACTAAAAACATTTGCCGACTAAAAAAAAAAGAGAAAAATGATGTTGACCCATTGGTCGGCCTCGACATAAATGGATATCATATACGACAAGTCGTACTGGATTTTGGATCCCAAGTGAATATCATGACTCGTGATACCTGGGACCAACTCGGTCGACCTCAACTACAGGAATCAGGCATCTATTTAAAACTCGCAGATCAAGGATTAATTGAGACGATTGGAGTATGGAAAGGAGTTGAAACTTCCATTAAAGGCATCACGACTAAAGTAGATTTCGAAATAATCACTCCAAAGGATGATGCGAGTTCCTTCCCCGCATTGGTCAGTCGACCCCGGGGACGAAAAAATGAAGGCCTCAATTTCCTTAGATAAAATTCGTATTAAGTTGAAAGGCAATGAGCACAAGGTTATCATACCAATCTTCCCATCTCAGGGAGAACCTTGGTCGGAACCTACAGAAATCGACAATGATGTTCGACAGCTTTACCATATAAACAATAATGAAGATCGCATTGAGCCAAATACCCAAGGAGAAATTTATCTCGGAGATCCTATCTCGCTTGGATATAATTCTGATGCAGAACTCTATGACTGGCAAATAGAGAATTATGATTTACATGCGAAAGAATGCTGGACTATGGAATCCATCTCAAAGAAGCAAATAAAGAAGTGTCTCTCAATATCTTACACACCAAAGATATTCGAACGAAGAATGCGAGCATGTCCAACACTTCTTCCAGACAGAAATGCACAATATGGTAGTTCGACATTAAGATGTAAAGAACAAGATTCACCTGATATTCATGTCGAACAGCTATCAAAACATGTCAGAGAACAAGGTCGACTACAAAGTTTGGTAGAGACATTTACTGGTCAAGCTGCGAGATGGTGGGACACCCATTAGTCGAAACTCCAAAATTGGAATACTGCATCAACATCTTTCATAGAAAGGTTTGGAGGAAGAAAATTGACAACTTAGGCCGACATCCCCTTGTTTACACAAGGACAAAACCCTGAAGCTCACATCGACTGTTGCGAAAAAAGAATGGAGAAAATTAGGCTATAAAGATGAAAGAAAATGGCCTCACCTCTTCCCCAAAACACTTGATGATCTACCTAACAAGTGGTACAAGATGGAAGAAGCAAGAGGAGAAACTTTCTTTTGGAAAGACTTAAAAGAAAATTTTATTAAGGATTTCCAGTTTTCTTCGCAGGATGAGAGAATGGTCGAAGCAAGTAAAAGCATCAAAGAATTTTTGCATCCAACAGAAACTTTAACACTTGCAGACAAGAAGAAGATTATGCACCCACCTAACACCTGCTACAATATAAAGTCGACAGAAAACCAACATTCGACAATGCTGAGTCTAGAAATGGAGATGTCAGTCGGGAAAAGCTTTCAATGGAGAAAGGATCATCCCGACGTGTCGAAGACCGTAAGAACAATCTTTAGCACAGAGATTGTCGAAAAAGATGAACCCGAAAGATTATCAGAAAAAGAATTTCAACCAACTTTCACACAAATCAAAGAAGGTGAAAGACAAATAAGTAACAGTCGTGCACCAGAATGGATGGACGCGAAGATTAAAACAAAGGAAGTAGATATTTCAAATGACGATCGAACAGAAATGGCAAAGATTTGCAATTACTAGAGTGAGGAACAAACAGTAGAAATCTCCAGTATACTCAAAGAATTTCAAGACGTTTTTGCTCGAGATTATAGAGACTTGAAAGGACTTGTACAGGAAATGGGCGAGATGAAAATTGATATTAAACCAGACGCCAGACCTGCAAAGAAAAGACCCTACAAACTTGCTCACAAATATAAGGATATTGTCAAAAAGGAGATCGATAGCGTGCTCGCAGCAAGAATCATATATCCTATCGACCAGTCAGAGTGGGCGAGCCCAATGGTTGTTCATCCAAAGAAACAAGATCTGACACGACTGAGAATCTGTGTCGACTTCCGAGAGATTAACAAGGTAACACTCACAGATCCCTTTCTAACCCCTTTCGCGGATGAAATTATCAATGAAGTTGCAGGGCACGAGTGCTACTCTTTCATGGATGGATTCTCAGGGTACAACCAAGTACCTATTGCGAAGGAAGATCAGAAAAGGACAACATTCGTGTGCGAATTTGGGTCATTCGCATACAAAGTTATGCCCTTCGGTCTGAAGAACGCACTTGCGATCTTCTCAAGAATTGTCGTCAAAGCATTTCAAGAATATATCTACAAAACCATGGATGTATACTTTGATGATTCGACAATCTATACAATGCTGAAAGATCATTGCAAGTGGCTTCGACTGATGTTGGAATGATGTCGACAGATACAATTGTCACTGAATATTAAAAAGTGCATCTTCGCGACACCGATCGGCATATTACTAAGCCATGTAGTTTGCAAAGAAGGAATCAAGGTCGATTATGTGAAGATCAAAATTATCCTCGACCTGAAGCCTCCAGTTAATCCGAAACAAGTACGAATCCTTTTAGGTCATATCGGACATTACAGGAAGTTTATCAGACACTATTCCGATATGACTTATCCTCTCGAAGAATTGTTAAAAGATGACTGAGATTATAGGTGGACGGAGGAATGCGACATTTCATTTAACACATTGAAAAGAAAAATGGTAGAAGCACCCATTCTCAGATTCCCGGATTGGTCGAAGAAATTTCATGTACATATTGACGCATCTGGAATAGCAGTCGGCGCCATTCTAACACAACCCGAAGAAGATGGCATGGATTATCCTAATGCATTTAGTAGTTAGAAATTGAATAAAGCTGAAAGAAATTATTCCACGACCGAAAGGGAAGCATTAGGTATGGTATTCGCAATTTAGAAATACCGTCATTATTTATTGGCTAGCCCTTTTGTATTTTATATAGATCACCAAGCTTTAAAATATTTAGTCAATAAACCATTTCATAAAGACTGTCGAGAGTTTGTATCTAAGTGTGATAAATGCCAGCACATGGGCCAACCACTACCAAGAACAGAAATGCCATTGGTCCCAATTAACCCTAGCCGAAAATTTGAAATTTGGGCTATCGATTTTATTGGACCATTCCCAGTAGTGGGGAGAAGGACAGGTGCATGGTATATTATCACTGCTGTCAAATATGTTACCAAGTGGGCAGAAGCAGAACCAATTGAAACATGTTCAAGTGAAGTCGCCGCTAAGTTTATTTATGAAAACATCGTAACGCGTTTTGGATGCCCCATAACATTGATAAGTGACCAAGGTACGCACTTTGTATGCACAACCATTAAAGCACTGACTAAGGAATTTTCAGTCGATCATAGAATAAGCACATTGTACCATCCTCAGTCAAATGGCACCGTAGAATCGTTCAATAAAACACTTACAAAAGGACTGACGAAAATATGCAACATAGAGAAAGATGATTGGGATGACAAAATACCTGCTGTTCTCTAGACATATAGAACAACATACAAAAGAATGACAGGTTAGACACCATTCTCACTTATCTATGGACAAGAAGCAGTCGTCCCATTACACTTTCGACGACATGTACCGACCATTGCAACAGCTTTACATATCGACATGGAAGATACTCGACAAGAACGGCTACTCCAACTGTCGAAGCTAGATGAAAGTTGACAGCTGGTGATAGAACATCAGCGAAAAAACGACAACAGAAAGCATGGCATGATAGAAATATCAAACAAAAGAATCTGTCAGTTGGAGATTTGGCACTCCTTTATAATAGCTGAGTAAAAGGGAAACCGAAAAAGCTGCATACAAAATGGATGGGACCTTATATCGTCGAAACGTTAAATCCTAATGGATCAGTCCGACTGAAAAAGCTAGAAGGAAATATTTTCAAGAAAGCAGTAAATGGCACTCGATTTAAAAGGTATAAATAATGAATATTCGAAATAATAATAATAATAATAATAAAATAAAAGAGAGAAAACGGTTAGAAATAACCGAATGAGAGTACTATAAGCAATCAAGAAAATACAGCAGAGCACATCAAAAGCAGAAATGACGAGAGAATGGCAGAAGAAGGATGGAAAAAGCAGAGAAAGAAGTCTGATGCACAACCATCGATATTATAGGCATCGACAAGAACATCGAAGGCTTGCAGAGGAAAATCAGGCACGACAGAAGCATTGGAGCCCGGACTGACCAAACTCAAATAAAGAAGCCTGTCGACATGACACATCGAACGAGGTGTCGCAGCACCATGATGACAAAGAAATAAAGGATAAAGATACCCGCGACGCCAAAAGTAATGCACCTAACGAAGCGCCGATATCCTGTCAGTCTAATTTAATAACCCCGTAAATCAACCATTAATACGGGCCTCTACGTCCCGTTCACCCGTGCTGAGTAACTCTACCATAAATTCCGAGCTTGAGGATTCTTGGGTACTCTTTTGCCGAAAACTTGAACTCCAAGAAACATAATTCCCTGACTCCGCTAAAGCTAATTTCACATTCTTGAACGTAGATTCCGCCATGGCTCCCAGAAAAACTCTAACAGCCACCAAAACCGCCACGACATCAGTTAGAGAACTGGAGAAAGAACAAACACCACTGGAAACAAGACTCCAGATGATTCGGAATGCAAAGGTGACAAAACCCACTTGGAAGAAAGCATGGAAGAGAATTGAAGATTGGGGGAAGGAGTCAGATGGTCACTAGAGGGAGGAAGCACGACGTTTACAAACAACCACGATTCTGCAGTACATGAAAGCTCCCTTGTTAGATACTTTTGGAGGATTGAAAGAAGTCATTGCACAATTCATCGTTAGCAGGTATCACAATGGCAAGCTTTATCTCGATCTCCCGGTCAACATCAATGGTGAAATAATCCACAAAATAACGGGCCTTTCACAGAAGGGAGACGTTGTACCAACAAGTTCAAGCGCAGACTTGGTTGACGAGTTTATTGATACTCCTATTGGAAAGAACTCACGAGGCATAGTCGTGAGCCATATTTTATATGGCAACTACATAACCACCGCCAAGATTGTGTCACATGCACTTTCACGGACGGGCAGGGGATCAGATTTGAAGCCCGACATGTTGGAAGCTATCAAGAATATGGCTGTGAACGGCAAAGTATACAAATGGGCATACTTCCTGGCCAACATTCTTAAATACACATGCCATAAATGCCAGGAGGAGGGAGCTAGCATCCGCTACCCATCTGTACTCATCTGGATTGCTATGACCCACTTTCGACCGAAAGGAAACAAGGATTTTGCAGAAGATTGACTTGTCCTTATGGAAAATTTTCGTTGTTTTGCACCTGGAGCAAGTCGACATGGACCTACAACAGTCAAACTTTGGCTAGAAGCATGGTTTATCGACCTTAAAGCAATGGCGACAAGATGGAGGCTACCACAGAACGTTCGTCGAAGCCTGCCTCCGACAGCTCACATCCAACTATCTTTAGATGATACAGTAGTATGGTACATGGAGGGAGCAGCAGGTCCAGCAAGGAGACTCGACTATTACCCTTCAGTAAGCAAAATTTTCACAAAGCTAAGCCACCAATCTAATGAATTATTACCCATCTCGGCACAAGCAAGGAAAACCAACTTCAAGTATGTTGAGCCTCTCTCTGATATGGAACAAGAAGAAGCATACGAAAGTCGGTTGTATATGAACACTTTCAGCTATCAACCCGAGCCGACACCTAACCCTAAGGTGTTAGCACTTACCCAGACTCCGCACACAGAATCAGCAGAGGCTAGAGAGCGTTCGGACAGCAGCACAGAGTCCGACAACCCAGAACATCTTCTGACAAATGCTAATATACAGAAGGTCGCAGCCGAAATCATTTTAGCCCGACAGAACCGAGTAACATCGACCAAGGGGAAAGGGAAAAGATAAGTAACATTTCAAGACCCTACAGAAGCAGACGAGATCGAGCTATATGACACTGCTACCCAAATCCTTGAAGATGCATCCAAGAACAAACTACTTGTCGAAGATCAATTCATAAATTTTTTAGAAACATATAAGTATCCATCTTCTCAAATTATTGTTAAAAAACCCAAAATTTCAGTCAAACCTTATATTGACCTAACCATTCAGTCCCCTCCTTCTTCCCCAACTGTAATAGAAGAAGAAAGCAGTCTGTTAGCATTACCTGCTCCTCCTAACTCAACAGACAACGCTTTGAATACATTCATTGCAAACCTTCTGATACTTTGTCCTAACTGGTGCAAGATGGTCATCCAACGACCAGTTTTTGCATCTTCGTCTACTGTCCCGGTTAACTTAGCTCTCCCCGACACCATTCAAACCGAAAGTTTACCTTTACCATTGACAATCCCAGAAATCGTCGGTCACAAGAAAACCCATCATGTTAGAAATCCTGACCCATCAGGTCTAGTGTATGCACAACAAACAACTGTCTATACCCCTCTTCCAGTCAATACATTACCGCAACAAATGCATCCACCTCAACCAAAAGTCGTTCGAAGTGAAAATCCCCAAGTCATGAACTCCCATGTCAAGTCCACAATTAAGTCTAGTCTAGCCAGTTCGGATCCGCTCGACAATACCATTTCATTGAGTCCAATTCCGACATCCGTTGACCTACCATCACTCCCGGTAAACCAGTCGAGTCCCCCTGTCGACGGATCCAAGTCTAATCTAGTTACACAACATCACAACAAAGAAGCAACCACGACAGAAGCAGATGAAGCCGCTTCTACTCTAACCAAGGAATCAGTCGCAACTCAAGAAATTGCAGCTGACACGACAAGACCATTATAGCACACAAATATTCCAGATATCAGTACAAGCAATATGGAAATTTCCAGCGTACCAGCAGAAAATCCACCAAGTGCCAAAGATGTTGAACATGAGACTCTAGTCATCATAGCAACAATACCAAGTACACAAATTCGGACAGAACAAGCTGTTGCCAGCACACAACACTAGTACAAAATGAGAGATAAGTGACTAGGCGACTAAAAAAGTTAGTCACCACTATTTTTTCAAGGGATAAACGACTAAATTTGAGCAATTTTAAGTAAGCCAACAAAAAACGACTAAGATAAACGACTTATTTAGTCATAGGATAAAAAATATGACTAGATAACAAGTGACTAAAATAAAAATGACTAACATAAATGACTAATTTAGTCATGGGAATATAAATATGACTATCTAACTACAATTAATGTGAATTAGTCGTTTATGTTAGTCATTTTTAGTTTGTCATTTTTAGTTGAACATTCCTCTCTAAAATATGAGTCATTCTTACATGTTGTTAGATACATAAGTGTTGATAAATCTTAGGAGATGACCCTCTATCTTAGGGTTCCCTCTATCACCCCTTCTATTCATCAGGGATAATTTTATGGGAGAAATTTAGCCCATGGGCTATTTTTCCAAAAAAAGATTTGCCAATTTGCATTTTTTGAAGCCCCATTTCGCCCAATTTTTATGGGGTAAACTTTTTTCACTCTACAAATCGCCAAATTATTACATAAACTATATAAAAACCTTAGAAATTGAAATAATTTTAGAAAAATATCGCCAAATATTTTATAGTTTACATTTTGAGAATTGGTAAGTTTCACCAAGTTTTATACACTTTTAAATAAGTATGGGTCTTTAAAATTATCCCTGCTATTCATCGTAATGGTAGACTCCCTTTGTAGAAGATTGGAATGAGAGTGAATCTAGTTGGACATCCAAAAGGAATCCTCATTGTTAGAGGTGTAAAGCGTATTATTCACTCTCACTTTGTCAATGGCACATATCACATGGGAGGAGTTTTTGCCATAATAGTTGATAGATCCAAGTAGATCTTCTACTTCGTTATGAATGATTACAAAGGATAAATTAACAAAGGTGTATATATATAATTATTTTTAGAATATAGAGATATTAATACATTTAAAATAATTAATAAAATCATATAGAAAACAAAATAAAACATTTCATTTGCATTTGTTGTGGACATTTGATTTTGGTATAAAATGGAAGGATTAGACTCAAATGTGCCCGCCATTAAATAAAAAAATAGTCCTTGTTCCATCCCCGCCATTAAGTCAAAAATGAAAACCAAATCCCTGCCATTAAATATGAAAATGGTCCCTGTGTTGTCCCCGCCATTAAGTCGAAAAATGAAAACCAAATCCTCGCCATTAAATCCAAAAGTGGTCCCTGTGCCATCTACTCGAAGAATTAAAACCCAATCACTTCCATTAAATCCAAAAATGGTCCCTGTGCCATCAACATAGATGTGGCCACATTATGTAGAGATGATCATTTGAAGGAGGTCCTCGATAATGGCAGTACCGGTGACTCTCCAATCTCAAGTAAGTTTGATTTTTCTTCTCTTTCATTTTAACTCCGGAGGTTGTTAATGGGTGAAAGGGCAGCTAGACTGGCAGATAATTTTTTCGTTTTATTAAAAAAATGGAACCCATACAACCCATATAGGTTTCATCTTCTTAGTTGAAGATGTCTAGCCATGTAATATCAGAGCCCATATTTGCAAGCGCAGTGAATGAGTCTGTGGGATTTGAACTCGTGACAATTTTTTCCAATTGGGCATCGATGGAATGCTTGTATTTGGGAATTAGATAATGTCAGGTGAAAACCTTGTCTGGTTATATTGTCACAAGTCCATTATCCAACTGATAATCCATATGCACAATTTTTTTTCTTTTTTCTTTTATGGTTTCCTATCCCTATACTTTAATCCAAAACTACATTATCTAACATTTGTTATAACACACTTGAAATTTTCCTTTGGATTACCATGCAAATTCAAAACCTTCAAGTGTCCTTAATCTTTGATAATAGTACAAGATGGGTATCCTTACTTAGCATTTAATGCTAAACATTATTTTAAAAATGTATTATGCAGGTCTCCAAGAGTCTTTACTACTAACCTATACTCTGATAACGATGTAAGTCTCAAGTATAATGCTTCTAGCTATGAATGGAATACTAAGGGTAAAAGAAAGGATTCTAACGAAGGATTATAACATATGTAGGTATTACTTCTCCAAGATAGAGTGTTCCTTCATAAATTGGAATATCCATCTCCTAGCAAGGAGGCACTATAAGGTTTCCAGAGCGCGCTACCCATGTTCAAAAATCAATAAAAAAACCTTAAGTCCTAAGTTAAAAAATTACCAAACTCATTCTATAGTTAACACTATACTACAGGAAATTCGTAATTTGACCCCTTTTATCCGAATGATCCTGAGTTCATTGGCCTGGGTATTTTTGAGTGTATGTCATTTCTCATATTTAAAGGTTTAAAGAATCGGCATTGGCTTTCACATGACCAAAACATATACATCCCATACTATGCTGCTCATATTATTGGATCATATACCATGAACATGGAGGAATTTGCAGAAAGGGCTGTGCAGGCTTGGGTCATTCCTCCATTGGTGGAGCTTCTAAGAGGACAATTGACCTGGGTGGAACAAAGAGTGGCAGTGTGAGCACTAGGTCATTTGGAAACATATGATAGTACATTCCCTTAAGTGGCAAGTCAAGGAGAAGTCCTTGAACTTTCCATGCAGTTGGCACTAAGTTCCCTTGAGATTGTATACACACATTTTTACCAATTTGTAGATAGGCGACTTAGCTACCATTGTGACCTCCTTACATGTGGCATGGGGGGTTTGGAAATGGATTCTCGAAAGGCTGAAGAATGGGCTAGCCAGCTTCAGTGCTGGTCGCTTCAACTTATAAATTGTTTTGCATTCAAATCAGAGTTTCTTTCAATTGTTTGCAAACCTGATTTTCATGTCAAATTACCTGGCATGTGTGGTGGTCTTGTAAATGAGAAGTCACCGGCTGGTATTGGGCTGTTACGAACTATTTTCCATCATAAACTTGGTTGGCCACCTGTTGCAAGCTGCCCTAGCATTATTGAAGCACTTTGTAATATTGCACATTACTCAGATGACTGGAAGTATATGGTTGTGGACTGTTTATTGTGGTTTCTTCAAGATCCAAATATTCGTCATAAGGCATGATCTTTTATCTCCCTTTATCATTGCTTTTTATTTTTCTGAATCGAAAATTTCCAGTTTGATTGTCCTCTCACAACTACTTGTTTTGAATTTCCATATTTTAGAGCATAGAAGAGTTCTTTTTATTGATGGTTATGCCTTGTGTTTACATGTATGCTTATTCCATTCAAAAGTATAAATGCGTAAACAATCATAATCAGGAAATCCATGGATGCCCATGATCACAATAGCACTTCACTTTTATGAGATACTGTAACATCCCCATACACAGTGATAAAAAAAACCAAAAACTTAAGGGGCAATTTTAAAAGGGTTAACTACGTCAGAGTATCTTATATTTAGAGGTTTCGCTCTTACTTACTAAGCTTGCATAAATAAAAACATAATAAGCAGACTCCAACTAATAGTAATAGTTGAGTAGGTTTCAGACAATAGATTCTACTGCTTACTTAGGTTTTAGCTAATGCATGTGTTTTCTTGAATCTACAAGTTACGAGTATTCATGGCCATTAAACCTTTACAAGTAAAAATTTAAGTCTTTGGTTGAGCAACAAGTGGTGGTACTTTTAAATATTTTCCTAACCCGGCTTCCATAACACCCTATCTAGTTCCTAAGGTTCATGGCCCCTCCCCTTGCACAACTTCTTTATTGAATTATTAATTTCCACTTATATAAACTTACTAAGTGTGGATTTAAAGGTTTGTGCAGGTACCTAGAAGCATAGGTTCTATGTGGATCAAAAACATTATAATAGTATGCAGACTTAATAAAATATCTACGCCATACTATGTACAAAGGTGCTACTACCTCTATAGTCCCCTCGGAATTCACTCTACTATGTAATAATAAATTTGTGATATTAAAGTACAGGGATCCTGACCTTTCGTTGGTTCTTACCACGTGATGGTTGTTAGGACAACTAGAACGCAGCGCTACAGCTGTTACGCTGTCAGGGGGGGTTTAAGTGAGCTTTTAACCTCGAAAGAAGTTTCTCGAGAAAACCATTTTAAAGCATTCATGAAAGGTCGCCTGCCATTCCGGCTTTTTTCTCCTGGGTTTCTCAAGGCTTTGCGAACCGGTTCAAGTTAGGGGTGGCCTGTGTTTGGAGGCCCAGCATTGATGAGGAAAGACCCACAACGCCCATTTTGCTCCTCCAAGACGGTGATAACACAGCGGTAAGGTAGATTATCATGGCCACTCTATATCAGTTTTCTTTTCTCATTAAGATGTTGTTCTTGGTTTAAGAACCAACCTTTCAAATCTTGGCAGGTACAGAGAACGACAGCTCTTGGCGGGTTTCATGGCGAAGGAAATGGTAAGCAGTATTACTACTATGCCCGATCTCTCTACTTTTGCTCCGGTAAAAATGAGAAAAAAGACTCAGAAAGTAAAGGGTTTTGGTTTCTTATAATGTCAGACACTGGTTTAAAGGGTTGGTAGTTCTAGATGCCATCGTATAAATTTTATACACGTTGAGAACCCTTATTGGCCCTTTGTGGCAGTTGTAAAGTTGTAAGGTTGAAATTTGGGGTTAACCGTTTAACAAACTAGATTTTTTAATGCGTCAAAGAGGCCTGCTTGTGCAGGCAAACTGGCCCACGAGTGGTCAACCACAAAGTGCCCACAAGGGGCCGAGCTAATGTATGTGCTGTTGGGGAGCTTTGAATCTTGATGTGTGGCTTAAAATCCGCTGGACTCACCACTTAACTTGAACCCCATTGGTGATATAAGAAACTTTGAAATTTTAGGATGGAAGACTGCTGCCATTGATGATGTCTGAAAATACTTGAAGGATATTTAGTCCTTTTGTTGTAAATCTATACCTGAATAACACAACTTAATTATTTTTTGAATGTGGATCATTTTTTGTAAGTAGATTTATTTAAAAATGCATAAGCTTCTTATATATGCCATAACCGTGAAAATTCCAGAATTGACCTCATGCCAGAAATTCAAAATGAGGACCTTATAAACTGACCCAGATATTCTGTCAATTATGCCCTTTTAAATCTTTAAATTGTAGCCATAACCATATTAGAACGCCAAAACCATTATCTGAACAGACATAGTTACACCACACCATATAATAAAGGATAAGAGAAAACAAGGAGGCTTGAGCTAGTCACCACGGTAGTGATGCCAAATGATGCAAAAGGCATTCAAAATGAGGGCCTTATAAACTGAACCAGATCTGTCAGTTATGCCCTTTTACATCTCTTAAAGAGTAGCCATAACCTTATTAGAGAGTCAAAACCATTCATATTGCATCTGAACATACACAGTTACACTCCACTAGAAATTCAAAATGAGGACCTTATAAACTGACCCAGATATTTTGTCGGTTATGCCCTTTTACATCTGTTAAACTGTAGCCATAACCATATTAGAGTGCTAAAACCATTCATATTGTATCTGAATATACACAATTACACTCCATATAATAAAGGACAAGAGAAAACAAGGAGGCCTTCTAAGTTCTGCTTGAGCTAGTCACCACATTAGTGATGCCAAACACCTTCAACCCAATCTTTTATTGAAGCTCATAATAGTCAGAATCAACATTGCAAAAGGCATTCAGCTGCTCTAAATTACTCCGAATGTCATCTAGTTTCTGCTTCAGTCTTTATAATTTATTTAAAATTCGTTGGTCTGCTTGTTCCATCTGGTTGTTGCTTTCACCTATGTCAATGTACAAACTGTAAAACCTTTCTGTTCTAGCAAAATGCTCCTTGAAGTTTTATAATTCCCCTTTCATTCCTTTCAATAGTTCTCTAACTTCTTCATCTCTTTGGCAAGAGTGAAAGCATTCTTGCATTTTCTTGAGGTTTCATTCTAAGGATACTCAACTGCTTTGAAGCTACAAGCTACCTCTTCACAACTCTCTTTAGTTTGTGGATAACATCCTAGTCAAAATTCTTCATGTTTGGCTTCTCTTTCACTACCATTCTAAGTGCATCCACTTGAGGCTTTTGCCTTCTGACAACACTATCATCACCCTCCAATAAAATTAACTCTCATCATTACTCATAACACTGAAACCAAATTTTGCTAGGGCTTCTCCATATAAGAATTTATGGTACACACTCACAAAGACAATGGTGGGGAGAGAAGATAAAGAAGTCTTTATTATTAGTGCTGCAATGATACATCTCTCATACACCCTCACATCATGTCTTATTACAATTTATAACATCCCTAGGTGATTAAGGTTATTTAAACACGTCACCCGTAGCCATGACAATTAAATTTATATTCGTCAGTGTCCCTCACATATGAAGTGAAACAAACATTAATGTCTTCTAACATAAAGAATATTGGAGTATTAATACTCCAATCAATCCCCATAACTTCTCCATGTAAAAGTTGAAAAATTTGCAACTCAAGAATGTTGCAAAGAAGTTCAAGACTACAAAATTTATTGGTGTGAAGACTACATCTAATTCTAACACGATCCACTAAGACATTTGGGTCATAATGCGTGCTAGTCTCTACATTGGTAACCTTGTTAGATCCCTTACCTTCAGCTTCTCTTCATCTCTGGATTTGAGTCTTCATTGGAGCTCATCAAAATCGGTTGTCTCCTTCATTCTGAAGGCAGAATTCCACACCAAATCCACCTAGAAAATCTTCCAACTTTGTTAGATTGCTATCACTCTCAAGTATTCTTATGTTGAAGGCAATATCTAATTGGATTCACCTTGACAATCTATCAATCTAAGCACAACTACTTATGTGACCTTTACCTGGAGACTTACCTAAGTCGCTAATCAAAACAGGTAGTTTTTACTGGCATTCAACTTGACAATCTATCAATCCATGTATACCTGCTTCTGTGACCTTTACCTGGAGACTTACCTGAGTCGCTAATGAAAACATGTAGTTTTTACTGGATTGAACATCATCGGTAACATTCCACCTCCCATTATAGTTCTACATATTACTCCCCCTTGACAGAACAAACTATGTGAGTAAACTGAAAAATATTTCTTACATGTCTTTTTTGAAGAGAGTGTTTAAGTTTTGCTATAAATACTCATTTTTTCCTTGGTAATTGTGACTAATACAACATTTTGATTCATGTATCAAAAAATTTAATGCCCTTGCTTATTCCTGCTCTTCATTGCTTAGAGAGAGAGATCAACAACTTCCTAGCTGTACAGAAGGGGAAAAACTAATCTTCTGGTTAACAGTGGCCAGGTCCTGTGCCCTATTCCAGGTCTTCAATCTGTCTACTGCTTTTCACGTTGTCACTTATGATATCTAAATATGACTTGATGCATGGCGTGTGGTCTGCAATTTCTTAGTCTTCAATAGATTCAAATCTGGGCATCTTCCTTTCATGTTTCTTTACCTTGACAATCTGTCAAGCTAAGCATACCAACTTCTGTACCCTTTGCCTGGAGACTTACCTGAGTTGCTAATTAAAACAAGTTGTCTTTATTGGTTCAACATCATCAATAACATTTCATCTCCTATTGTCCTTCCCTGTCTTACTTCCCATAGATAAAACATACTACAGGAGAAACTGAAAAATATTTCTTATATTTCTTATTGGAAGATTGTGTTTGAGATGTGGGTTAAATCTTTGTTTTAGCTTAGTAATTGTCACCAATACAACATTCAAATATTTTAATGTTTACACGTTAAATTTTTTAATGCCCTGCTTAGGCAGATTGACAATTTCCTTGTACAAAAAGAAAAACATGGTCCAGGGGTATATCCTTTTTAATTGTTCAGTGCTCAGATCAATTACCATGGCTAAATTCTGTGCCCAATACCATGGATGAGTTTGTACACCCTTTCTTACCTTGTGGAGCACCATTGATGATATTAGTCCTAATCTGAACTCCCATAAGGGCAGATTTACAGTTTTACATTTTTAGGCTCTGTAGCAGTCCCCAGATTACAGTCCACGACATCTCTTTCTTCAGGCTGACTAAAAGGCTTAGCTGGAACATCCTTGTGATCAAACAGTCTTTCTAAGGGCACAAGGCCTTTAGTAATATGATTAGTTGGAATCTCAACAATCTCATGATTAGCTATCTCTCTTACTTTGTTCCTAAATCTCAGGTTATAACCTTGCTGATCTGTCTGACACATTCCCAGGTGTTCTGCTTCTCTTTGTGACCGAGTTGACACCAAAGAATCCGTGTATTCCTCCTAATTAAAGTGGTAGGCTGTAAATTCATCTTCAATCAGATGTATCTCATGGCCTTCGTCAATCTCCTCAGGCTCTTCATTATCATCAATTAAATTATTTGGAGGGGTGGCTGTATCCTTTGATAATCCATATTCCTTCTGTCTCTTTGCAAGATCTGTTGGGGATTATTAGGCCTCCTGAACTGATTTATATTTTTTTAGATCTCCTGTAAGGGTCTCCCAGCTAGGTCTCTAGGCTAGTCCTAATTCATCTGTGCGTGTGCACCCGTCTCACAGGCTGTTGGTGTACCCCTTTTCAGAAGACTGTCTATTACAGAAAAGAAATCATCTACAGCAATGTAAATCCAAGCCATTAGTCACAAATATGCAATGTTTTCTCATGTATATGGCATGTAAGGGTGAATATAGGAAAATGGAAATATGCATTAGAATTTTTCATATTTTTGCATTTATAAGTGAATGTGACACTCCCATATTCAATGTTATCTGGCTCTATTTTTCTAGTCCCATTGACCTATTCTTTAGTCAATTCTGGACTTTAAAAAAATTATCTATCTTATTTCAATGCCTTGCCCAGCCGGGTGGGCTAGATCGAGTGGTTGAATGCTTTGAGATTCATGCAGAAGTCGTAGTAGATCCCCCAGGCTGGCTGCCTCTTTTGCATGCCTCACTCGATTATCCTACTGTGTCAGGCACCAGTAATCGACACTGACAGGTTTACACAAGGTACCCTTCACAAACTGAGGGGAAGTGCATGAGAGTTTCCCCACAAGGTTTTTCTTGGAAAGAAAAAACAAGAGAGAATATGAATGAAACTTGGGAAAAAAATTTCCTCCTCTACTTGTTAGTTGTTTGACATCAAGGCATTTGGGGGCAATTTTGTTTTAGCAGTGGTGGAAACTTGTGGTTTTCTTCGAATATTAGCAGTGTCAATATCAAATGATAACTTCTTTTTAATATCCAATGTATTCTCCTTGGCTTCAATCTGCTTCTTCGAATTTTTGTAGCAGATATGTACGTGGTTTACTTTAGTCATCTTCTCTGCTTCTCTTTTTAGCTCCTCTCTTCTTAGATATTTATTGTTTTATATTTATGATCACATATTTTGCTTGGAAGATGCATAAAGCTTTCCCTCACTAGTTGTACATTACATGTGGATTTGTCTTGCATTGTCATTGACTGTTGTTGGTTACCATAACACATGCATACAATTTCAATATCAATTTCTACATCAATCCATGCCATTGAATTTTTTTCTACCTCAGATTTAGATCTCACTCACTCAGCCCACTCCAGTGCAGACAGGATCATGTTCCGTCCAACACCGCTTTCTTCCTGGTGCAAAAAGGCAGGAAGACAGTAGCACTACATCAACTATCAGATATGTGAGACCCCGGGAGGTCTTCCATGCTCAGCGATTGAGACCCTTATGGACATGTCACCTTAGATCCGAGGACAACTCAAGTAGCACTAATAGATAGGGTACCTCCTCCCGATCTCAACTGGGGATTACAACATCTAGGAAGCAAGTCATTTCTAGACCACTTCTCAGACTGGATATTCCGGCTCTTCCTGATCCTCTGAACAGTCATTTGTCATGAGTTTCTTCCCTACAATCTCAGATGTTAGGAGAGATAGCATCAGTGGGTGTTGATTGCCTCCTATGCGAGACATTCCCCTCTATAGATCTGGTGCCTTTGGTCTTTGGTTGTCTGCAGCAATTGCATGTATATGCCTTATCAATTTTTTTTCCTGCTCCATGATCTTAGATTTTAGACTTTAGGTCTTTCTCAGCATAGATTAGATCTCGTTATATCATAATTTTCTAGGAGCAGCCTTAGTGCTTCCACGTTGTATTTCACACTGATGTATTTAGCAGTCCCATTGACCAATATGTGGTCATTTGTTTGACATTAATATGATAAAATTATCTTATCTTATCTTCAAATAGGAGATCTACATTGGATACTATGCAAGACAACTTTCTTTGTGGGGCATACGTGAATTCTACCTGGGATTGCATAGGACAATTCTATAACCACAAATTCTCATCTAATTATAATTCTTTGGTAGGGCTTTCCAGATTTTATGATAATTGAGGAAGGGTGGTACTCACACAAGAACTATATTCCAACATCATCCATTTCAGATTCTCATTGTGGTTGTCCAATGTGATTCTAGTGCCCACAAGTGACCAAAATAGGTCAATGGGACTGGAAGGTACAAGGAAAACTAGTGTGCTTTTGGTCTCTGGCTCTTTGCAGTATTTGCATGTATCTTCCTTACTGCTTTGTGTCCTGCTTCATGATCTTATTTTAGACATTAGATCTTTTTCAGCATGGATAAGATCTGGTTATATCATGATTTTCTAGGAGCAACCTTTGCTCCCACTTTGTATTCACACTAATGTACGTAGCAGTCCCATTGGACATGTTTGCAGTCATTTGTTGGACATGATTAAAGTGATCTCATCTTATGTTCAAATAGGAGATTGAAATTGGGTACTATGCAAGACATCTTCCTTAGTGTCACATCTTTGACTTCTACCTTGGATTGCATAGGACAACTCCATAACCACAAATTCATATCTAAATATAAATCTTGGGTAGGGATTTCTGGATTTTATGGTAATTGAGGAAGGGTGGTACTCACATAAGAACTATATTCCAACATCATCCATTTCGGATTTTCATTGCGGTTGTCCAATGTGATTCTATTTCCCACAGGTGACCAAAATAGGTCAATGGGATTAGAAGGTACAAGGAAAACTAGTGACGTGAGTGCCAAAGATAACTCCTATATGCAAAAATAAAGAAATATGAATAAGATAGAAATGGATAATACAAAGTGGTAAACCCTGAAGAGGAATAAATAATAATACATTATTATGGAAGATTAAAGATAAATACATCATTATGCAAGAGGAGGATAAGAGATGAGAGCCACTAATTTGCATTGGGAGTAGAAGTGGAGGGGCTATCTTTGCTATCATCAATCATTGCAAATGTACCAATGTAGAGTCTAAGAGTATCCTTTGGAGAATGGCTGGGACTGAGTGGACTAGGTTGGATAATGTTGGGGGGAACCTGAGTTCTACGAATAAGAACAACTCTAACATCCAAGGTCGAAGAGAGAAATCTAATAATAGGTACCTTAATGCTCAATCTGGGTTGGGAAGCGGTCAAATGCTGGAGTTGATTGGAGCGTGTATGTCTTAATAACCATGTCAGAGTGGGTCATATTTTGATAGAATGGGAGAGGTGTTACTATCTCATAGGACCCTAGGACCCCCCTGCTCGCTTCCACAGTTGGAGCATTTGCAAGGCATTTAGCACCTCCAAAGGGTGAGATATGCTGGAAGAAATAAATGATCAACCTAGTGGAGCTAAGGCTTGATAAATCCCATAAGTTTTGTTATTTAAGAGTAACCACCTCCTGGATATAAAGAAGGAAACATCTCTGGTCTGAGTATTGAAAAAAGGTAGTTGGAGGCCCTCTCGACTTTCATTATAGACAAAGAAATGCCTTTTAAATGCCATAATACATGCAACATTTGAAATTGAAGTGCTCCATCTTGGCCTATGGAATGTCTTATTCATTTGTGGGATGTGCTGATCAGACTCCACATTTAATTGATGAGAGCAAATCCTCAATTAGTCGAGGGGGGATACTAAGGTCAGGCAACCAATTACAATGAAGGTAGTTTGGAAAAAGTGAGACTACCCTTCAGTGTTAAATAATGCTCATAGTAGAAGGCTTTCTTTGGGCTAGGAAGCTTTGGGTGGGGATCCAAGTAACTTGAATAAATTGCTGGTGTATGTCCTTTTTGATCACCTTATAGATCTTTCGTATTTGAAGGGATAAGGTGACCAAGGACATCCAAGAGAGAATATGAATGAAAGGAAGTGCTCGATAGAGATGTTGATGGACAAGAGCAAAGAAATCCAAGCTACTTTAAGAAGACACGTATAACACAATTTGCTTTATTGTTCGTCATTTACTTATTTTTTCCCTTATCGGTAATAGTTCCCTCAAGGAGAGGATTCTAAGATGCCTATTGATTTGTGATTGCTAAAAATAGTAACTCCATGATGGGTTAATAACCCAAGATTGATTCATTTTGATGAGTAAGGTTGTTTTATGGGAAGACTATATTGACAATCAGATAAATTAAATGGTAAGCTAGAAGACACAGGGATCTACACAAGTTAGGGCATACATTGCCAAGGCAGGGAAATATGAATTCGATCAGGACATGTGCTTAACACTCCTTTTTCATGTATACTTGCTTTATTTGCTGTAAATTTTGATCTTATCTACAAAGATGCTTGATTCATTCGTAATATCTTAAACTTATAGAAGATTCAACAACAATTTTTAGAGTTCAAGAAAATCATCTTCTTGAATGTTGAATGACATAGGGACACTCATGGGTTTAAGAGCCAAGAATTTTGCAGCCCAGTGTATATCACCACTGTACAAGTATGAGGCTAGCCACTTTGTGAATGTCTGAAGCAAGAAATAAAATATCAATTATTTTTATAAAACCTTGAATTTGCTAGGGCACAAGTCTTGATGTGCTTTTTCCATGAATTTGTGGTTTCAACTTTCTTGTGCTATTTTTTTGGTTTTCTTGCTATGATTTCATGGATCTCTTGTTGCAAATCCATGTGTCTCCTGCTACAAATTCATGGGTTTGTTGGCACAAATTTTTGTGGGTGCCCTGTCGTGGTTCTGTGAGACAAAGAGGAGAAAATCTTGTGCCCTAGCAGAGAAAAATGTTTTTTTTAGTTCTACCACTAAAAATTATCCCTTTGTTGGGATCTTGTCCTCCTTGTTGAGGATCTTCTTTTTATAAATGAAATTATGAAGCATAATCCTCATCTCGATGTGATCTTTAGCAACAACTACCATATTGTTCATAAACATAGCAAAAACTTAGTTGGTATGGGTGTTGAAGAGAATGGAATTTTTCACTTGGTGAGTGCTATTTCTGTTTAGGAATAATGCCTTAATGGCTAGCAATGGACATGACAGATGTTTACTTTGGCATCAGAGGTATGGTCATCTCAATTTGTGTTATGCTTCATGTTTCTTTTTGACTACTAAGAAGATAGTGGATGGTCTCCTAGATTTTTTTCCCGTGAGGGGATTTACCAGATTTCAACCCTTGACTTCTCAGCTATCTCCCCCTTTAAAATGATCGGTTTAAACTGATTGATCAGACCCATTTGGATATATATATATAAGGATTTCTCTTATCACCATACATTTTACTTAATATAAGTTCTGGCAGGATCGAATGAATAAGGGACTTCCAAGTTTGTTGATAACTTGTTTTTTGTGTGTGCTTAGTTGGCAGATGCAGAAAGATACTATTTACAAACTATTCAGCATTTGCAAATTCAGCTTGCTGAAGCAAGAGAACAAAGTCGAGTTAGAAAGGAAAACACTGCTCTTAATCAGAGTGACACGAAAGAAAATATTTAATAAACCATCATATTCAGAAAATAAAGGAGGTAGCCAGTATGACATCAATGGATATATGGCTTCAAAGGCTATCAAAAATGGGAATTCCATGGTAATGAACCAAGCTAACGAAGGAATGATACCAAATGGCAATGTAGATGGAGCCATGTCTCTTGTTCTGCTTCTTGATATCCCTGCAAAGGTAAGGTTCAGTAAGTCGAAAAAGTTAGTTTTTAGTTGTTTCTTCAAAGTTCATATTATAATATCTTATTTGTTTAGCTGTGAAGTGATGTACAAGTTAAAACTCAATAATATGAAATCATTTCTTCAAAATCTGTTGTAATTGTGAAGGGAGTTATCTATGTTCCGCTCTATGTAATCTGAAGTTTGTAGCCAAAATGGCTTAGCATGATCTGATGCAATCGGTCTGTGTTTTAAGATGCAAGAATCATGATTATCATCCTAAAGTGCTGATAGTGTTCTCTTGAGAAATCTGATCTCCATATCAGGTGGTTGTCAGTGTAGTTGACTCAGAGTACATCTGAACTTAGATAGCTGTAGCTCAACTGTTATGCAGCTGTAGCTTAACTTTCATGTGTCCTTACTAGTTGTCTTTTAGCATGGAATCAATGGTAGTTGCTGTATAGCTTGGCTATTTATTCTGATGAGACATACTTATAGTAATTTGCATCAATATTGAAGATGTTGCTTCAAAAGTTAAATGCAATCCCTCAAAATTACATGTAACTAACAAAGTTCATTGAAATGACTCATATATCAATGATTTTGAGTAAACATTTCAGCATCTGCTGTGCATACATTCACCATATATTCTTCACAATCTGGTACAGCCTAGGCTCATTGATCTATAAAATGTACTCTCTAGGCTCATTGATCTGCTTTGGTCAAATGAACAGCCATAGTTATATTCTTCACAATCTGGTACAGCCTCATGGAGTTAAAAAGTTGTTGGCATTACACACTGCAATTGTACACAACCTGCTAAAGTGAAATTCCAATTAAGCTCCAAATATTGTTGGCATTCCAGAGTACAATGAAAACAAGTTGTTAACGTAGAATGCCAATCATGCCAAGTCAATCTCCTTTGCAGAACCTTCCTTATCAAGTCAATCTCGACCACCCGTCTCCCCCAGGCAGTCGTTTACAACTTTTTATTTCGCAGAACCTTCCTTGTCAGTAATTAAAATTTTAAATACATGTCTCAGAGCTCAAGACTTAAAGAAAGATTCCTGATTTGCTTTTTCAAATTACAACGCCGAGGAGGAACCGAGTTAGAATTTCCATTTAAGAATTGGTCAGGACTTGGCATAAATTTGCTTTTTCAAATTACAACGCCAAGGAGGAACTGAGTTAGAATTTCCATTTAAGAATTGGTTAGGACTCAGCATAACTGTACAGTTCCTCTCTGTTTGCAAGTCCTCCCGGTGTTTATTTAGAATCATTTCGTTGGGTTCAGTGCATCCGATCCAAGGACTTGAATCCTGAGCCCCTCAAAATCAGAAGATTGAAATATGCCGAAGGGAACATTGGAAGTGCTGCTTCCTAATGCTCAGGGGCTCCAAACTACTGATTTTCTCTGTAATATTCTCTGCCTTTACTCACCTCCCAGCTCTCTCTCCCATGATGACTATTATTGTTCACAAAAATTCATTTTATCAGAGTTAGATCTTGAAAAATTAGATGGTTAATTGATTTACTTTAACATATAAGTTTTCTTTAGTACTGTGAAAAGGTTTTTATGATTTAATAAGTTAAGAATATCATTAACATTACAGAATTGAGTTCTAATATGTTCATAGAAATTCATCCTGATACAACTTTTGCTTTGTCCAACGGCCAATTTAACTGTGAAAAAAGTTGATTCTTTTCTTTAGAATTGCAAGAATTTGATCACCATCTGTTCAATTGAATTTGAACTATTGTGTATTCATCTGCATACTGAATTTGGTTGATGAATTCAATGTGCGTACAGCTCAAATCGATCCTTACTGCATCATAAAATACCGAACTCAGCACAAAAAGAGCAGAGTAGCATCTGGTTAGTTGTATTATTTTGTTTGGTCTTTTGCTTTAGAGTATTTGACTATATGCCTTCCATGAATTTCCTTCTCCATCTTGCATGATTTCCCTTAGAGGGTTAAGTCTCTAATAATGAAAAAATTGGTTACAGATCAAGGCAGGAATTCTCAGTGGAACGAGAAGTTTGTATTTAAGATATCAGAAGGAGTTTCTGATCTGGTCATCAAAATAATGGACAAGGATACTTTCACTGCCAATGATTTCATTGGAGAAGCAAAGTAAGAGAATAAAATATCAGAACAACCAAAACCATAACTGGGAGGGATACTGAAAATAAAATCTTTAAGCTCGTTCTTAGATTACAATTGGCTAACAATTCTGATATTGTCTTTGTTGGTGTGAACTATCCCACTGGATGGAGTATTGAGGCAGGAAGCCTACCCCCTATGGTTCACAGACTGGTTCTGGGTGATTACACTTACTGTGGGCAAATCAAAGTGGGCCTCACCTTCAGTACCAAGGTCAAAAGCCATGAATAAGTGCTTGAAGCATTTCGCTTCAGCGTTTAACTATGTTCTTTTACTTCTGTGTTTAAATTTGAAGCTTCTGTAATTGAATATTGTTGTTGTTGGTGGATGTTGTGGTAACAGATAGAAGAGAAGTTCGGTAACGGTGAAGAAGAGGAGGATCTGGGCGGCTGGAAAGCAGAATACCTCTGACCAATCCAAAAAGATTAATGGAGACTTCATTCAAGATTGGCTGTGAACATTAAATCTGTTTTTCCTGTAAAGGATTGTGATAAGTCCTTTGTATTTTTATCAAGATCACTTGCACAAATTCTTTTCAAAATGTTTCCAAAATATTTTATGAGTTAAGGTTGCTGTTGACTACACATCTAAACCAATGTCAAATAACGATTGCAAAGGCCATGAATGTCATTTGCACTCAAATGAGCCCAAGTTGGGGAAGACTTTTAAGATTAGGTATAATAATGTGCGTAGATAAAACAAATTAAAATGCCTTGTTTTTTTGGTGGCTTTTTAATCAATTTTGGTTTAAATGGTCGAAAAATTGCAATTTTTGCAATGCTACAATTTCAGCAATCACGATCTACCGTAGACTAAATAAGTTATTTTAAAACTAGCCAAATCGTGATTTGAGCAACGGAAATTGAGATTTAGGTAATTGTTCAATGCAGTGGAGTTTTTTGGTTCAAAAACAAACTAAAACGCCTTGTTTTTTGGTGGGTTTTTAATCAATACACACTTAATTTAATTAAAATAAAATGTAAAGGACATTGCACATTTATTATTCCCTTAATAAAAAGTTATATGTTATTCACATCGATGCTGCCAAATAGAACTACCCATTTTGGATATAATTCTTGAAAACTACTCATTTTGGACTTTTTTTTTCAAAGTATAACTTTGTATTATAACATAGTCATTTTGTTCAACATCGTTTACTTCAAAACTCTACAAAAATTTGTTTCCACAATTCATAAACTTTATCAGCATAAAAAAAAGAACAAAGAGTCGAAGAGTTACAGACATAAGGCTACAGCCTTGTCATAAACTTTTAAAAGGCGCATGAAAATATTCTGAATGTCCTTTCTCTTCTAATATATGCCACTCTTCGATGCCATGGATTATTTTACTCATGCGTAGTTTGTAAGATCATTCTTCTCTGAATTTTTATCATTGTCACAGTTGAACTGCTATGTATGTCTTAGAATTCTTTTAGTATGTGAAGCATTATTCTTGAATATGTTTGACATTCATTTTGTTCTCATGCAAAATTTGTTTGAATATCATCATTGTTGAGCAATAACAACTTCTTAAAGGGTATTAGCTCAATGGTAGAGCACATGCTTAATTATAGACAGGAGATTGGTGGTTCGATTCCTCCGTACCCTATTATAAATTAGTGACTAAGAAAACGACTAAATTCGCATATATACGACTATTAGTAGCTAATTTTCAGTATCTTATAGTGCGACTAACTTTTAGTCGTATTTAGTTTAGTCATTAATATGTTAACATCTAGTAGTTTATTTAGTCATATATTTGGTCATTAATTGTGACAATCAATGACAATCAATGACTAAATCAGTAACTAAATCAGTCAGTATCAATGACTAAATCAGTGACTAAATCAATGACTAATAAGTCAACTAATTAATGACTAGTGAAATATGACTAGAGATAAGATAGTGGAAATCGGATACTATTAGTCACCGACTCAAAAATAATCGTTTATAGTCGAATTTTAGTCATTAATTTCTCATTTTGTACTAGTGCAAGCAGCCATCGACAGGCATTCAGCAACAGATGGAAAAGATAAGGGCCCAAAACAACAAATCTTAAGCAAAGAAAAGAAAAGAGTAGCCGTAGGAAGCACGAAGAGAAGAAACGCAAAGAAAGAGAATTGCAGCAGCAATTGCAAATGCAGCAAACACAGTTAAACCAATCAGAAAATACTCTTTCCGTATACTTAGACCAATTCAGAGCTGCTACAAGCTATCAACCACAGTTGGCATCCCTAGAAGAACTTGATTTACTTGAAGATGCAGTGTTTAGAGTGCAAAAGTGCCGCTGACACGAGTCAGAGGAATAGATACTGCAGCTTCAGGGAGAAAATACTACATTCCTCGCTAAATGTGAAAATTTAGCGTAGCAAGTTATCACACTCCCAGCCAGTTTCGACACGACATCACCACCTGATCGAGCATATCACTTATTCGAGTCTGTCGTGTCGATGCTACAATCTAAGCTTCTCAAGAAACAACAGGATCAAGCTGTCGAGGTAGCTTCCCTCATGACAAATCAGTTTACAACGTTTTCAGAAGCTCTCAAAGTACTCAAGCAGTACGATAATAGAGCAGAAAAATTTATAGAAGTCCTGAACAATTGGTATGTATATTATGGCGACGTTTTCTTCAGAAAATAAGAACATTGCTAAGCAAGCTTCGACACCAGCACTTGACTGCAGATGAAGCCCTTATTGAAAAACTTGATAGCCAGATCATCATGGAAAACAAGAAATTGGATAAATTAGAAAAACAAGAAGTTCAGTGGATGTCTCAAGCCTGAGGAGGCCTCAACAAACTTGGAGAAATTCAGCCCGATTCCATCAGTTACTTGCTGTTGCCGAAAGAATAATTAACATGTTCGGCCTCGACATGATCCACTTACAGGCTACATCCACTCACGACAAGATGGAAAACTTGTCGAAACTCACAACTTTGACCGTAGACATCCATAATCTACTACGTACTTGGGAAGAGTTTCAGCACCACCTCTTTGTTTCTATTGAAGTTATTCTTGAAGCCTGTCTCCAGATACCTGATGCTATTGATTCCAGCATTCCTTCGTCATAACCGTCTGCATAACTCTTTTTGAAATTTTGATCTCTCCATTTCTTCGGGACGAAGAAATATTTTGAGGTGGGGGAGATGTTGGAGGGGCCTAGGTCGGCCTGTCGACTAGGCCCTCCACTTGACCACTCTGTAACACATGTCGATAGGTCGCGTTGACTAATATAGGTCGGGTTGGCTGGATAAACTGACAGAAGGTTATGTAACTGTAATTGCATATATATATATATATATATATATATATATATATAGGCTGTTAAGCCGATGTACTAGTTAAGATTGGTTCTATGACTGTATTATGCTCTTATTGGTTAATATAACGGCTTGTGTCTTTCTATCTATCTCGTCTCTTGTATCTGTATCATTGTGTGTGCTTCGCTGATATCATGTAATGTATTTATGGTAACCACTTGAACCTTGGGACTACAACACATGTCCACTCCTATCCAACTTTGATGCCTCAACTATACTATTCATTACATTCATTCAAAATACATCATAAAAAAAAGAGAGAACATTTCGGTTGGAAACCTCTAGTAGCCTATAAGAGATTTATGTAAATCGAACCAATGAGAGCTCCTATATTCCTCACACCAAAAATTTCTATCAATCTTACCTAGAAATTTCTTTGATAAATGATCAGCGGCTGAATTATGCTTCCTATAAATATGTGAGAGAGACACCTATTCGAAATCGGAAATCAGAGCTCTGACTCTAGTTTTCCAATGATCCAAAGCCAAAGAATTCAGAGATAAATTCCCACTAGCCCACTCAATGATGCATTTGGAGTCCCCAAAAATCCTCAGCGATCTTAAGTCTCGACCCCTTGAAAACCATAATAAAATCCACAATGCAACGAGCTCAGCACGTGAATTTGTTCCAATACCCGCCTTTAAAGAGAGGTGGAACTCATGTGATGAATTAATCTTCAGTACTGCTCTTGCCCCACATATTCCACCCTGTTCAACTCCATCAAAATATGCAATGGGAAAGTGATAATCAGATTCCAAAAAATTGCTCTGTCTATGTTTCAGAATATTTTATTTTGGCCAACACCACATGTATATTAGGCCTCCAGTTCTTAAAAATGAAGCCATTCCTAGCTTTCTAACTAAAGAAAGCCAAGGAATATTCCTTTCTATAGTAAGCAAACCACCACTTCAAATTAGCTTCAAACAAGGGATCATTCCATGTGAATTGGAATCCAAATGATTTTTCCAGATCTGTCCAAATATTTTTAAAGAAGTTGCAACCTCTGAACAAGTAGTCCACCGATTCTAACTCCCTCATATAAAGACAGTAGTAGCCCGGTCCTTCAAATCCTCTTTTTTGGATATTTTTCCAAGTCAAAATCCTATTTTGAAAACAAAGCCAGGTGAAACATTTTATTTTGATAGGAGCGTTCACAGTCCAGACCTTTTTAACCCACCAGCTTGGTTGCACATTAAGTTCAGATTCTAAATAGAAATTATATGCCAAAGAAGTAGTAACCGAGCCATCCATTGTATTATAGGACCATGCGAGGATGTATTCACTCTGAGATAATGTATTACCTGCTTGGTACAGGTTCTCCACATATATGTCCCATTCCAAAGCCAGAGATGCATCCAAGTCCAAAGCTCGGGAATTATACCACCATATCCCACCGTCTGCTTGAAAATAAGCCGCTTGTTTTATAACATGAATGTTCCTCCTGTGCAAAGCGGAAATCAAACCCCGAGATAAAACATAGTCTTCAAATATCCCTGATATAGGGTCTATCCCAAGGTAAACTTGTGTGCCTCTTCCTACTGCCCAAACTATTGTAGAGTTAATGAGAGGCATAATTATTAAAAGACTGCACATATAGCAGAACCAAAACAACCAATAGTAGTATGAGCGCGAAATAGGCAAACCAGAGGAAGTCTCTTTAAATATTTTGCATGTATAATCCTTCCCCACAATCCTTTGTCAAATAAAATACGCCAAAATCTCTTCGCACATAGTGCTTTGTTAAATAAGTTCAAATGTTTAATCCCCCAACCTCCAAGGAGTTTTGGCAAAGATAATGTCTCCCAAGAGACAAGATGGAATTTTGAACAACCGAGTTTACCAACCCACCGAAACTGGAAATTTTTCCTCCTAATCACATAAATCACAACTTCAGGAATAATAAAGGGGGAGAACCAAAACACCGGAATACCCTATAGAACCGAATTCACCAAGGTAAGGCGTCCTCCCAACGATAACCACTTGTACGACCAAGTATTAATTTGCTTCTGAACCTTTTTTATAAGCCAAATCCAATCAAATACTTTATATCCATTTGGCTTCAGGTGAAATCCAAGTTACCGATTTCCTTCATCAATTTTACTCATCCGGGAAGGGAGAGTATTTTCAATTTGAGATACTAGGTCTAGGTCACTGCATTGAAAAGATAATTTGGACTTCTGCGTACTTACCTCCATCCTAGAAGCATTGCATAAGACAATAATAATCTCTTTGTATTGCTTCCATTCGTTCAAAGATCCTTCCCCAAATAACAAGACATCATCCACAAACATGAGGTGAGATATATGCAAAGACTTGGTTACCTTTAGGGCCTTGATTAATTTTTGGTCCTTTGCTTCCTTGATCAACACACTGAGACCTTCGATGGCTAAGATGAAGAGTTAAGGAGAAAGAGGGCATCCATACCTAAGCCCCCGATTGCCAAAAAAATAATTAGTAGGCGATCTGTTGACCAGAACACTATACCTTACCGAAGTAATGCACGCCATAATCCAGTTCATTATTTCCACCGATAGATCAGTATGTATACTAATAAATCTCAAGTAGTTCCAATCAACCCTGTCATATGCCTTCACCAAGTCCATCTTTAAGATGAAAGCATTTACTTTTTTCTGCTTCATTGAATGTAAACCCTCTTGAGCAACCCCTACTGCATCTAGAATTTGTCGGTTTGGTAAAAAGCCAAATTGTTCATATGAGATATACTTACCAAGGAACGACTTAAGTCTCTCAGATATAATCTTTGTAATGATCTTATAAAATAAGTTACAAAGAGAGATGGGACGAAACTCATTGTAATCCACGGGTCTATCCTTCTTTGGTATCAAAGTAATATATGTAGAGTTCAAGGATTCTGGTATTTGTTCTTTCCTCCTGGTCTCATCAATAGCTTCCGTCAGCGCCTTACCCAGAATATCGAAGAAGTGTAAGTAAAATTTGACCATCCATCCGTCAGGGCCATGACTCTTGTCCTTGGATAAATCTTTCAACACATTTAAAGCTTCCTCCTCCGAGATCTGTTTTCCAATCTTCGCACAATCAGCCTGATTGAAGTATCTAGGAAAGTTCATCACTGTATTCAATGGACTAGGGAGATCAACTGATGTATTATATGAATAAATATCCTGAAAATGAGTAACAACTGCTTTCTTCAGAGAAGGCTGATCACATAAACCTTGATCATTCAACTTGATGTCCCATATGGAATTTGTTAATCTCCCCTAATTAGGAAACCGATGAAAGAACTTAGTATTGTTGTCTCCAGCCTGAATCCATATGGCCCTGCTTTTCTACCTCCATGTCTCCTCAACTTGTTTGACAATCTTCAACTTTCTCGCCTCCAAAGAGACACTTTTTTCTCTTCTCTCCTCAATGAAAAAGTCTTCATCAAAGTGTACATAAAAAGTTTGAAGCTCCACTTCAATTTTCTCAAGATATTTTGTCAAGTCCGCCTTCTTATATCTTTCCCACCTTTTCACCTCCTCCCTTAACATAGAAATATTTTTTATCATACTGTGTAAAGGTGATAGTTGGATCTCCCTTGTATATCTGCCCCAGAGATCTCGAACGAATTCACAAAAGGAGATTTCCTTCAGCCATTTAGGGCTAAATTTGAAGGGATACACCGTGTATGAGTAATCGAAGTCAAGCTGCAGAATTATAGCCTTATGGTCAGAGATATCGACTGATTATGACCAAGTTCTATATCGCCCAATACGATCACACGAAAATTTTGACAAGTAGAACATGTTCTGTCTTTTGGCAATGCCAGCTTTTCCACACCGCCCATTTGACCAAGTCGGCACCATCACATTTGGCTTAATATCCACCAGATTTGCATCTTCAAACAATTGAACAAAATAATCCACCAAAGGGTCTGATGGGTTGCCAACACCCCATACCTCCTCTACAAAGGTTGTAAAATTCAGATCACCAGCCACGATGAGAGAGTCATCCCTCAGAACACCAGAATAAGTAGTCACATCCCATAATTCTTTTCTATGGTTATACAAGCCATATATATTCAAGATCTGGACAGGGTGTGGAAACCCTCTAAGTGTACCTTCAATGACAATACTTGCAATAGTGTGATAGGACTTCATGTTAGCCACTTCAGGATTCCATGCCACCAACGTGCCCCCCGAAAGACCAGATGAGTCCACCACACTAACAATCCAAATAGGCTTGATTTTAAGGAAGTAGATACAAGCAATAGTGGAGAGAGTCATAGTTTCCTGGATAAGAACAATACAAGGACGAATAACATCAATAAACCTTTTAAATGCAACTCTCTTTGGACTGCTGCTAAGCCCTCTAAGATTGAATGAGACAATGTTCATCGGGAAACCCTCAAATGGGCCGCATCATCTCTAAGAGCCCAATAGAGTCAGAAGTAGACGAGGGAGAAACCCTCGAAAGCCCCTTTTCAAACAGGGAAGAGAGTTTAGGGTTTTGTGTAATATTTTTCAATGCCCCCTTTTCCTTTTTTCGGTTTCCTAAGTTTACGAATGGTAACGTTTCCATTGAAAATGGAGAAGATGGGAATAATATTTGAGTCCTCATGGGCAGCTATAGGGTAAGTCTCAAGAGGAGTTCGAGAAGCATCAGACCTCTAAAAACCAGAAAATGGTGAGTCTCGGATAGGAGATGAGGAAAGAGAAATTCCTAAATGTCGAGGTCTTGTCTCCGAAAGAGAAGCATACTCGGACTATGTTAGCAAAACAAAACCCCTACGGTTGGGAAAGTCGATGGGAGAGTTCATAGCACCTCCCAAGGAGGAAATCCGAGGGGAGATAGGCTCTGAAAGTGACTCTCCCGTGGAAACATTACAAAATGGCTCAGGGGCATCCTTAACAGGAACCTCTGAAGTTCCCATTTGTGAAACTTGAAACCCTTTCGGGAACAAAGAGTCTGAACCAACCCCTTCGTCCTCCTTCGAAAGACCCTTGACAAAACCCTTATCCAGAGATAAATCACATCCAACAAATAAGGAGTTGACAAATGCATCAGCTGACAAGAATTTCAACAAAACAGGTATCGAGCGAGCAAGCTTACGAACCAAATCAGACGCCGATTGGTATTCCAAGGGAAGTGGGAAGGCAAGTTCATCAACTTCCTCCGCCGAACCATTCGGTACAGTACAGTCCCATCCCTCAGAGTCAACCAAGGTCGAAGAATGACACTGGGCTTTCGAGTGTCCTACCTTATGACAGGAGTGGCGTCTAAATAATAGCTTCCAATAATCCAGCGGTTGGACAAATGAACCCCCTTCCCAAATGACCTCAAGTTCGCCCAGCAAACCCCCCCTCTGAGTCAATTTCTACCAGAATGCGAGGCGATTTACTCTTAGTCCCCAAAAGATGCTCTTCTTCAATAAGAATAAACCACCCAATAGTATTTTCCATTGCCATAAAACCTTTGAGCGACCAACACTGAAGTGGAAAGCCTGGTAGAATGACCTACATATGTCTTCTTTTCAATTTCTCTTTTCATGGGTCAAATCCAGAGTACCACTTGGAAAGGATTGAAGAACCCTGTCCAATGACCCAAAATCTCTTCTCAATATTATGTCGATCCTCCTCGGGGAGGAAATGAAACATAATCCATCCATTGACCAAAATAAGAACCCTAGGTAAATTCGCGATGAATGGTTTCCACTTTCGACGGATCCATTCAAGAATCTCTGGTCGCAAAAGTTTAATGTACTCAAATTTTCCCACTAGGGCCCTCTATGTTAGAGCCATGACCATATCACAAGTAACATCCTTACCCAAAACACATAAGGGTTTCCCCTTTTTCTCTTGTTCGAACTGTAGCTTATCCTAACTTTTTAAACCTCGAGACCACCCTATTCCTCTTCATAGAACCATTGGAAGATAAAAACCTAGTTGCATCAGTCAACGATTGGTCTCCCAAATCATTAACCCTGCCTCCCAGTTTCTCGGTGCTCGTTTGACTACACTTCTTATCCAAGGACTTGAAAACAACCTGTTATGTTGGATTTGTCGGGACGTTTACCATTTTCTTACCGGCAACAGGATGGTCCATTGTACCTCCCCTAGATGATTCCCTTGAAGACAAAAATACTGACTGTAGAAATTACAACAACACCTAGCCATGACAAACCCAACACACCTAAAATAACAATATATATTAGAAAGTAAAAACAAGCCAGTAGGAACCCATAAAAAACTGCAGGAAATTGAATAGAAACGTGCTAGAATATGGCAAATGTGCTACTTCCCACGTTTTTAACATGGTTGGTATTAGGCCCGCCATTATGTAATGAGATTAACTGTAGGGCCATATAAAACGGACCAAAGCACCAGGAGACTAGGTATTGGGTTTTTCCAACACAAAAATGGTTAATGTGCTCCGGTTATCCATCGAGCTCCAGAAGCAAAGGGATTCCACAGGTGGTTCAAATTTACATTCAACTCAAATGCTTTTGTCCAATTTGAATGATTTTCACAGGTGGTTTTGGAGATGATATTGTCAAGGTTGATACACAACAAACTAGCAACTTCACAGATTTTACGAGTTGGGAAAGAAACTAAATGTCATGTTCCTCTCATAGCTTTGTCACATTTTATGATCCCCCCTTATAAGGTTGAACTATAATATGTAGAGCTATACACTATGGGGTTGTTGTGGTGTTGCCTTTAACAACGTTCGTGTAAGTACTCATTTTACCATGCTTTTGACTTTTTATGTCCAATATAATCATCTATCATTTATTACTACAATCACGTTGTATTTTTGGGATCCATAGTCCACACTACCTTTGGGATCAACCTCTACATCGACCTCATATTAATTTACAAAATCCATCCATTTTTAAATACTGACTAAATAGTCCATTTTATAGCTCCTTTCAAAAAATAAAATAAAAATAATATATGTTTGGTGTGTCTATTCTCCACCCTCGAATGTTTTTGATTGAAAAAATTGACCTTCATACAATCAATATTCCATCCCCACACTTTGTCTTATTTAGGGTTTTGAGAAATCAAATGTCATCCTTGATTCATTCATTACCTTAATCTTCTACCACTAATTCCAAAATCTTCCTATCATATGAATGTAACATTAACATTTTATAAGTTTATATGAACGTAAAATGAAGGGCAATGAAAATATTTCACTATTATGAATTTTGTGTGTAATGAGCAAGGGTATACAATAATTTTTTTTAACACTAGGTCCATCTTAATGCCTCTTGGTATTTTATAGATCAAGGGTTAAGTTGAATCTATCCTAACATATAACAACCACAATTTAAAGATGATTATTGACACTGAAATTGCTATCACATCAATTTGAATACTTGCATCCAAAAGCCAACTAGGAAATGACAAAAAATTATGAAAACCAGCACATCAAACTCAATACTTGCACCCAAATTCTAATGTGGAATTGAACAAGCTTTTTGAGAATCTAGCACATGTGATCAAGTAACAATGTGATTATATTCAAATGCAACTCATTATATTACCAACCATTCAATTTCATGTTGTGAAAATAAAGCCCACGAATTTAATCAGTGTGAGTGCCCTAAGATAGTTAGGGGAAGGGAAATTTGCTATGCTAATGCCATGAAGTGTGACGATGGAGGATGGTGATGAGGTGTCTCTATGAGGGTTGTAGAAGTTGGAGAATTTGAAGTCTCCTCCTTTTCTTGATATAGCAATGTAGGGCTTAAGTTAGTATTCAAAGGCTCCACCATTGAAAAATAACTCGTAAAAAATAAAAATAAAAACTAGACTAGTATAAATCCATCAAGTGTTGAAATTGTACGTGTTAAATTTGAAATTTGAATGATTTTTTACAGGTAGTTTGGAGTTGATATTTTCATGGTCGATATAGAGCAAACTACCAGCTCCATGTACTTTATAGGTTGAGAAAGATGCTACTTGTTATTTTCCCCTCATATGTCTATAGTGTTTTACGATTCCCCCCTTATAAGGTGTGAACTACAATATGCTCACCTAAACAATATGAGGTTGCTTTTGTGTTGTCTAAATTGTTATGCATGTTGTCACTCAACACTCTTTTGTGTGTGTGATATCATAACTCTTCAATTTTTTGAAAAAATCACGATTCTATGGATAACTTGAATTTAATCATGTGCATTTTGTGTTGACAAATAACAAAATCTGTGCACACAGTTTACTGACATATTTTGTCAAACACTTAGTAAACTTTTGATATTAGTCTGCTACTGAAAGAAATCACTAAGACATTTTTGATGCATTAATTTCACATGTACTGTAAGCTGATATACATGAACTAAGTCCATTTACAACGGAAAATATGAATATAACAATAGACAATCATACAAATTTAACAAGTGATTTTGGTCTAAATACCCTGGAAAAACCTGGAGAATTCTTTATTGAACATGAGAGAAACATTTCAGATGGTACATCGGTCATTAATTACAGCATAAATAATCAGAACAAAACCTTGATTTTTGTGAACAAAATCTACCTCGAAATGCATGCATGAAAATACACAATCAACCACAGGAATCTACCTTGTACCGCCTCACTACATGGACCTCACAGGCAACATTAAATCCCATGGTTTGAGTGCACATACCCTCTTTCACTTCTGCACCAATAAACAGGCTGCTGCAGGCATTGGAAAACGTGCTCCCAACAATCACTTGTTGTACGGTCCTCTCCTCCTCTGTTATACGACCCTTTATAAATGTTGCAAACAACTCAAATATTGAACCACTTTTCTACCCTGAAAAGAGTGCCAAAACACTGATGTATGGATTGCACAGAATTTCAGAATTCTTTTGGGGATGCGTGCTCACAACTATTTAAGCTAGTGTGCCCCTCCTCTTTTAAAAAATCGCACCCTTTTCTTGAAATTTGAGCCCTCACTTTGGGCTGCTCATCTCTCTCATTCTCATGCTCAATCTCTGGTTATCTTTTGCTCAAGTGCTTCACACACTCTTCACCAAGCTCCTCCTTGGAACTCGAGCCACTCGACAAACTTCCACTTTGGAATAAGTGCCAAAGGTCTCATAATTATCTTTTTATTATTCTCATTAGGGTAACTGCTTGTCTTTTAATCTTCTACGTCCGAGATTAGCTCTTGGTCCACAAGATCAATGAATGAGATTTAATCTCAAGTTCACTTAAATTTCTTAAGTGAACTATATAAAATCAAAATACATTTGAAAAATCACTTTTATCATAAATTAATAAAAAATGGACTTTATATCATAAAATCACTTTATAAAGTACAACCCACTTTAATAAAGTACATCTCACTTAACAAATATAAAGTCACATAATAAAGTACTTTACAAACATTTTTTATAAAGTCACTTTATGCCATTAATGAAACCCCCTTGTTCTTGGATTCTTGCACTTAGGCATCATAAAGTACTTTACAAACACTTTTTATAAAGTCACTTTATGTCATTAATGAAACCCCCTTGGTCTAGAATTCTTGCACCTAGACACCTGATTCAGGAGAGGTTTAGGAATCATAAAGTACTTTACAAACACTTTTTATAAAGTCACTTTATGTCATTAATGAAACCCCCTTGTTCTAGAATTCTTGCACTTAGAGACCTGATTCAGGAGTACCTCTGAACTACCAAAACTAACATTTTGCATTTGCAAAAAGCATGAACTTTTCATTGTCCCTTCTAAAAAAACCTAAGCCCAAAATAATATCTCTTAATAATGCAAACATATATCTAGATTATGTTATTCAAAGTTTAATGTTTCACTATTGGATATTCATCACCAATATTAATTCATTTGTGAAATGATAAAGTTTGAGTATTGAAAAAGTAGAGAACATGAGCTTGAAGTAAATACAATATAACATTTTGAATCTATTGAACCAATGTTTTTGTTTATCAACCTCAACCTTCAATAATATTTAGGTAAATACTATTTCTTCTATAGTTTCAACATTTTCTATCCAATATTATTAAGTATTATCTACTACTAATATGATACATTTTCTATCCAATATTATTAATTATTATCTCCTACTACTATTGTACTATCTTTTGGGAATCCATAGTACATTGTACGCCTCACATGAGACGTGATTAAATATTACATAGTATATTAACTCACAAAAGACACTTTTTTTGACTTTTTTGATTTTTATCACGCCTCACCTTTGACATGATCAAATATACTCACAAAAGACAATACACTTTTTATCAAAAACCAAATGCTTTATTGTAAAACTCATTAATTAGAAAAAAAATATTATCCATTCAATTTTGTCTTCTCATTAATTTGAAATATAAAAATTTCGATTTGGAATTGTACTAAAGATATGATCGGACAATTTTTACCTATTTTAATTTTATTTCACAAATATATAAATAATTAAAAATTAAAATAAAAACAAAAACATACATATCATTAAAAATTAAAATAAAAAATAAAAAACATAGATATCATGGTATGGCACCTGTATTATGGTACTTCCCTTTGTCTCGTCAGATTGAATGCCCGTCCGGTCCTGCCCTTCTTGCATCCCATCAATCCGGTCCTGCCCTACCTCAATAGACTATTAAAATATTGATTTCTGATCCTGCCCTACCTCAATAGACTATTAAAATATTGATTTAGCTCTTGTTATTCGTAAATTTTATGAGTTTTTAGTAGACTATTAAAATTAATCATCATATTTTGAATTTATTATAATGAATTATTAGATTAAATTATTATAATCAAAACTTATCTGTATTATTCATAATATCATAATTTTTTTTTAATTTAAATTAACATATTTGATTAAAAATGAATAAAGGAAAATAAAGAAGTTTTTTAAAAAATTGACTATTTGACCAGACAGGGTTTTTCATTCAAATTTGTTTTTTATTTTTATTTTGTAAAATCTGAATTTAATAGTGTTTTAATGACTATTTTGATGGTAGAAATAGATTTAACACTATCAAAAACCCTTGAGCACCCAAATTGTAGAGTTTGACAATTGTAAACCAATTTTTTAGACTACACGGAAAACAAAAGCTCATTAAAATATATTTATTTATTTTTTTTATAAATTTTTATTTGATATGAAATAACACATAATTATTTTTTTTATAAATTGTGTTTCTTAATTGTAAAAAGAAAATTAATTGTAAAAATAAAATAAAAAAAATTTAATTATAAAAACGAATCATGGATTTGATTTTCTATATCCTTCTCTAATTTCAAAATTTCTATATTTTTAGATATCTAATTTCTATATTTGGTTCTCTCGATCCTTACCCTATTATCATAGTTTACATAATTGGTTTATATAATCCAACAAGCTTCAACTTATAATGCTACACTATGGTTTATATAGTCCAAAAATTATGATAATGGCATGATACTAAACTAACAAAGAAAGCAGTAACACTATTATACTACAATGTAAAATACAACAATCAAAAACCAAAATATACAATAATAGCCCAAACTTAAGGATAAAACCTATTTCTTTCACATTTTATTGTAATAAGCATATTGACTCCATAACCTTTATCAATCCAAACATAAACTAGAACATTTCTATTGATTAATTTTTTATTTAAAAGCTTAAATCTTCCTTAAGACACCCAAACCTAAGGATAAAACTTATTTCTTTCACATTTTATTGTAATAAACACATTAGTTCCCATAACCTTTATCAAACCAACCAAACACACACTAGAACATTTCTATTGATTAATTTTTTATTTAAAAACTTAAATCTTCCAATAAACAGCTTTGCAAGCTAATTTCCTTTTTTCAACTTACTTTTAATTATTTTTTTACCAAATAAAATGTTAATGTTTTAATTACCCATATATAAACTGTTAAGATTGCATCTTAACATAATCTAGTGTCAAAATTATCTAATTCTTAGACAACAACTATATTTAATAATAATAATAATAAATATAACTAAATAAAGTAAAGCATATAACAGCTAATGCCAACATAAAACTAACGTAATAAAAAGATGATCTGCGAGAGTTTAGAATCGACAAAACCTCATACAAACGACCAAACGCTGATGTTGAATTGACAACGATATTTTGGAATCTATAACGTGATTATTATTGGTCCACTCAAATTCAAATTCGAAAGAGTAAAACCTGCGAGTACAATCAATGCGAATGCACTGGGAACAATGAGGGTAAGGGGATTGCGATGGCTATGGCCATGGACGGCGATGGCGGAGGATGGTGATGAGGTGGCTCCAGGGGTTACGCAGGTCGAAGAATGTGAAGTTTCCTCCTCCCGATACAGCATTGCAGTGGTTAAGCTAGTATTTAAAGGCTCCGCCACCGAAATTCGTATGCAATGCATGGTCGATATTCGAATCAAAGGACCACCGAACCCTTAGAAATGGCTTCTGTGCCAATGCGGCAGCTGTCAAGGCAGCATACCTCCATGCAAAAGCGTCGCCTGAGGTTTTTCTTAGACCTTATTATTCCATCTTGAATAAAACAGATTAGGAGCTAAGAATTTTGGATATAATACGATCTTTAAATCAACAAACGGTGAAAATATGTAAATTGGAAGTTCATTTCGTAGTTTATTAGGATTTATTCCGATCGATTTGGCTTGTTAGATCTGCAGTTGCATACTTAAATTTGATCATTGATCCCTATGCTTTTATCTTTACATCTTTTAATTTAATCTTAACGCTCTTTCAATTTCTGAGGGTTACTTCAGGTTGTTCAATGAAAAAACTTGAATTGAATTTGAAGTTTTAATGTTTGCCGATTCACATCCGCTCTGTTAAGTGATGCTGTCAAGATGAATTGTGACTAGGATTACTGTTTTCTATGTTTTTTCTTCTGTTCTTGAAGGAGGTGGTGACATATTTTTTCTTCTGTTTTAACGTTAGATAATTTTACATAAAACTACGGAGATTCTCTTTGGGATGTTTCTTACATACTGGCAGATGGTTAAAGATAGGCTCTGAAGTGGGTTCAGACTGCAAATATTTAATTATAAATTTGACCAACTGGGTCTAAATTATTCAGGTTCTTTAGGTGATTCCTTAACTACTTTAACAATCCTATTCTAATAATAGTTTACTTCAATTAATCTTTTATTACAGCGAATACAATGTGATCTATACATGAAAATAACAGTGTGCTATTGGAACCGGCTGGTTAAGACCGGTTAGACTGAAAATCCGGTTCCAGACTTTAACCGAAGCAGGACTGGTTCTTGGGCGAACCAGTTGAGCTGGCCAGTTCCGACCTGCACTGGTCATGCCCGTGGTTTTCTTTCAGCAAAAAGACCTTCAAAACAGAAAAAAACCCTAAAAAAGCATGCCCCCTTTCTAAATCCTAATGCAAGGTGATAATGACATCTCTGCCCTCTATTTGCCTCACACTTTTCTCATTGATAATTATTGAGCTTCTTGCAGCATCAAAGGTTCCAGGCACTACTGATGCGCGTAGAGGATCGAGGCAAGTAGATGAGGCAGAGGATGAGGATGTTGATATGTTGTAGTGATTTGGTGTATTATGAGTTTTTTTTTTTTGGACTTCAGAAGCTTTTTAGAATCTTAATGTTTATGTATCTTGGTTTAGATAGCATTTTACTATAATCGCCCTTACATGCTATATATACAATAGCAAATTTTACATTTTTGGTGTCCAATATCTATATATCTATATATATATATATATATAATATTTTTTTAATTATTAAACCCATTGATTTTGGTCTTGCTTGAGGTGGCTGGTTAAGCGCCTCCACCCACCTTGAATTTTTCTATAAAATGCCATGTACATCTATTATTCATAGTAAAGGAAACATTTTATAAAAAAATGTTTTAAATTTTTTTATTGCATTATCACCAAACTTACCTATTCTATAATATGCAGCCCAGGGAGACCAGGGAGTACCACAGGATCAGTATCAACTTCTCAAAATTAAAATAAAAAAGATACCGTTTTTAGCTTTCCTAGCAACCTTATGAGAAAACAAACAGCTCCAGCTACCTCAAAGTCACTGATGGAGAATATCTTCAAATCGTTCTTGCATAATTGGATGCAATCTTTAAAGGATGGATTTTTTTAAACTTCCCTTGGTTTTTTCTACTTTTCTTTCCTTAATTATCTGTAACAAGTGGATTATTCTTTTTGTTTGAGTATATTATTCACCATATCTATTGTGTTTTCATCTTTCTTGGCTTTAGTACCATATATCAAAATAATAAACTTAAAGGTCAGTCTTCTAGCTGGATAACTATCTCATTTTCTTCTACAATAGGCTTTTTTGCTATTGCTGAAAATTTTCTGTAGCATTGATATTCATACAGTTGTGGCTCATTGCCATAATCTAATCTAAAAATATTTGTTCGTTATCGCCATCTTTACTCTCTGCCTTGCATTGGTTTATTAAACTGGTTTGTACATAAACTCCCACCGGCTAAGTGGTCTCACTTTGATTCAAAGTAATTTTTCATTCTTTCATTTTAGCTAAAAGAAAAGTTTATTTGCAACAATGCAACTTGGTTTTATCTGATTGCTTTTTCTTGTGGTGGAAGCCGGATTGGAAGCTTCCAGGATGAGAATGCATTAGAAGTGAATGTTCACGCTCTAGGTGAACAGGAAGTTGAAGAATCCAAGCAGTATAATTCTCTGCATGGGAGGCAGCTTACACATTCCCGGACGCTACTTATATCCCCTAGTGGTCAATGTATTCCACTGAATGCAAATGAAAATGAATCAGGACAACCGACCCACTTTCAACCTCCAAGGGAGAGGAGAGAGTCTGATAGTGGAAAGTTCAGTATTCAGGACATGTTTTTTCTGCTTAAACGTCGAAGACAGGATAAGATTATACATGCAAGTGAGGTACCAATTCAAATAACCAGCAGTGCTTTATCTCTGTTAGAACAACATGCTCTTGATACCTTGTGCTTTGGGATGTAGGATGTGCTGTCCAATTATCATGATTCTTATCTATATGGAAAGATAGTCTCGTCAATTAAAGTTCGAGCTGCCATTCGGGGTGGTAAATGGAGTCCTCTGCTTATGTGGGTTAGTATCTGGGTCACATGGATTATGATTTCCTTCCACTGCCATTCTATTTATTGTTCTTGAATTGATGATGATTACTCATTTGTCATTCTTAAAGAACTACCAACATAATGCTAAACATCAAATGCAGTTTTTACATTCGATATGGGATATTTTTCTGCAGGCAGAATCACTGGCTGCTTTAATCTTGGTTGTTCTCTATGTGAAATCAACGTAAGCATTATTCAACTTCTAAGCACTTTCAAGTTTTCAACCATATGCATAAATATACATGAGCTCTGTGAAGGCATTATCAGTATATCATGAAAAACATAATTGGACCTTCAGCAGCATGTTTTCTTTAGAGATATTGGTTTTTTAATGCGTCGCTGGTTTCTGTGATTTCCTGACAGATATGCTTCAGAGGATGATAATGCTATTAAAGTGTTAAGGGTCTTCTGTGCTATTTTCTTTGTTGTGGACTACTTGGTGAAACTTTACAGGTGCAGACCTGCATTGTTACTATTGGCGCTACTCTTCCATTTGTCAATGAAAGAGGAAACTTTATTTACATAATCACATGATTCTTTGTATATTTTGGAAGATTTGTAGTTTAACAGCAATGATGCTTTCTCCTTCCTATTTTGTGGCAGCGCACCTGTTCGACTTTACTATATTGTGTCATTTACAGGAATAGTTGATTTCATCAGCACTCTTCCTTTTTTCATGGCACTGAGGTTCAATTTATTGTTACATAGTCCCTTATACCAAGTTTGGCTTGTGCCTTTCCTTGTTTGAATGCAGTTCTTGATGAGAAAAACTACAGTCATTAACTTTATGCATGAATCTGTTTCTACTTTGCAGTCCATGGAAAGAAGACGACGCTATACCGCAGCTTATATTGGTCTTACGCTTCTTAAGGTGCAGAGGCATCCCGAATATTATTCAGTTCTGGGAAATAAATCCATAATCAGATGGCATAGTAGCAGTACTTTTCTAGAGATGAAAAATTGAAAGATCAGTTGATTTTTGTCTAAGCTGACGTTCTCCTGTTTCTTGTGCATTCTGTATAACTAGAATCATCCCTCATCTGGTATCCATGGTGCTTGCTGGGAATACCATTGGACAGCAAATATTTCAGCTGACTGTGTATACATTTGGAGTGGGTAAGAATACCCCCCTTAATCTACAAGTTGTTGATTCTATGAAGGACATTCTGAAGCATTTGTCTCAGCTTTTCCATAAGACAATTCAGTTTATCCTTTGCTCAAATAGTAAGCCCATGGATGTTTTAAACTATAATTTAAGTTCCATTTCATTTGTGGTAAGACTTCATTTATGACTCAGAATGTTGATTTGCTCTCTCTCTCTCCCTCTCTCTAGTTTTTCTTTTTTAATTTTGTTAAACTGAAATATGTTCAAAAAGATTTTATTTATCACACGGCTAATTTTACAATAACAAAGGTGGGCCACAAGAGGTGTTAAATTTTCATGACATAATACACAGATCTGCAATTCCTGTGAATCAAAATTATAGGCCTATGAACCTGAAAACATAGATATGCCTATCAAAACCATAGCACCGCATATACTAAAATTCTGGACTGTATATTCACAAGTGCAGACACTGCATGCTTAAAAGAAACTCAGAACATCATACTGTTAAAGTACTAATTCTGCATATGACCGAGATTTGAGAACTATGACAGTGAGTACAGAATCTGCAGTGCCTCAATCACATCATTTTCAATGTACTGAAAACAATGATTACAAAGCGACATGCTCAAAACTTTTATATGCTGTCTGTAACCCCTCATATTGCATGAGGTCACATCCATGATTTTCATCACGATCCAGTTGCACAAGACATACATATTTTATGGCATAGATTGATCATTGGAAATATACAAGGGCTATTTATGGACACACACTTTCCTTGGCATTACCCTTATGGTATGACCTACTAGCTGCCTCTATGGTTAGGAACGTCGGCTAATCAACTGCCCCAACGGTTGTGTGCTCTGATGTCTAGAGGAGAGTGGATGGTGCAGAGTTATTTGCTTATGCCCCTAGAGTTCAGCAGGAACATCATTGATTGACTAGTCATGCATTACTTATAGAGCACTAGTTGTACCTTGATGCGATATGATCGTATAGTTGATATATGGTATGAGCACTTTAGATGATTATTTCTTAATGAGATGTGGATGGATGCAGTTGATGACATATTTTGTCTAGGTGGTTAGTCCTATAGCATTTCATCATCCTTCTTCATATGGACTTCCCCTTGGCCTAGTTGGAAGACATCGTGTTTAGAGCATTTGGTGGCATGTATCTTTCTTTAGATGATTTCAACTTTCAAGATGGTTATCAAGGGTTTAACATGATGTATATGATGGTATGATACAATTTTTCCTAATACATAGGGGTTATTTCACTTTACGTTGGTCACACCCTCCCAGTGAGAGTGCCCTAGCTCATGGTGGTGTATTTGAGGTTTATTTCACATTATTATATCATACACTTTAGTCCTAGATGGAGTGCTACTACCCTTAGTGCACACATGTTGACACAGACGCCTTTGCGAGGCCTGCAGGTTAGAGCTGCACACTCTGACCGCAGGCCTCACAGAGGCATCATGCGCTACATCAGTTGGTATCAGAGTTGCGTACTCTGATCTGTAGGCCTTGTAGAGGCGGTTGCGTCACATGTTCATGCTGATTTGATTATGTAGGCATAGTTTGATCGCCTTTGACCATGTGAATCTTTCTTCTCTTGAACACTTGGGTTTATTTGCATGTTTTCACACTTGAGAGTGGTTGGTTGAGCTTAGATCATGCTATTTTGGAGTGCTCATTCCCTTGATACATATGTTAAGGTGCCCCCTTTTGGTTTATTGTTATTTTACTCTTGACATGAGGTCGTCTCCTTGGATTTTGGAGGTTGTTGAGAGGTGGTTTACTAGGCACATGGTCATGGGATTATTTTATTCATTTGTTGGCATCTTCTACATTGGATCCACCTCCTAGCACATATTTCTATATTTCTATGAGTTTGTTAGAGATGGAGGACATTCCACCTTGGGATGCCACACGTGCCACATGGAGGAGCTATTTTACACATTGTTTATCATTCTATTAGCACATATCTTCTATTATCATATCCTTGATCTTGATAATAACTTCGATCATATTCAAATTTTTGAGCACTGAATCCAGGACGATTACCATAATGAAGTTCTCCATATTCATCTTCATACAAATGACTGTGGGAATCTGACCGAGATAAATCCGGTCAGCTATTTTTTGATGCATCATCTCTATCACCCTTTTTTCCTCGTGGAGGTCTATCACCGCTCTTGTCTCCGCAATACCTCTTGTCAACATGCACATGCTTTATAAAGTCTCGAAGCCTGTCAACGTTGTTGTTGTTTGCGAGTGGATGATCCTGTTGGGCAAAGTCTTTAAGATATATTTCTTTTTCTTTCTAATTGCCACCTTGTTGAAGAGAAGTCACTTCTCTTTACTGATTTCACTCGATGTATAAACTCTTGATGGATCCCACTGCAAGTTGTGCAAACAAATGTCCAAAAATTTGTACACACATATTTGGGTTTGAGGATGTTGCAGTCAATACATTTTTGATTCGGAGGAGGCTTTAGAAGACTCCGTATAAGTTGTAGTCAATACATTTTTGATTGGGAGGAAGCTTTTGAAGACTTTGTATAATTTTCTCATTCCTTTCATCTTCCTTCATTCTGCTCGCCCTTTGTTTTCCTTAGGGTATAGGTGGAATTTCTCATCCAATGCTAGGTTACAGGTTCGTAACCCCAATTGATTACCAAACTTGGTCCAATTTTGAATTAACGGACAAATGTGTCGATGCAACTTGAACATGAGCTTGGAATTGCCTTTGAGGGCTATGGACACTTAGTTATTTTGACAGTTGAAGCATAGGCGAAATACATCGGACACCTTGAAGGTGGACACAACAAAAATTGGTTCTAAAAAATAAAAAACATAGGTTTTATGTTGTTTGTGCTACGATGGCGACAAATGTGGACTTGAAAGTTCTGTCTTCGTGGTTGGGTTTAGGCAAGAGTAGTCTAGACTCTACACATGGCTCTAGAAGAAACACTTAAAGAATTGCTTTAAGTACCTTTGGGATGTGTAATACTCTTTGCCTTCTTCAATGAGTTTGCACGGTCAGTTGCGTTGCTTCTACTTATGTGGACTTAGAGGCTATAGTGTATGTTGGAAATGATCGACCGCCTGATCTTGTTGTTCACGTTCCAATGGAAGTGGTTATAGTCTCTAATTTGGGTAGAAGTAAGACACCTCAACAATTGGCTTAAACAGTCAGAGAGAAGACCCATGACTGGGAAGAGGTGAGTGTTCATCTTTGGATAGGGAAGAAAAACGCCCAGGCAAGAGAAATTGCACAACAAGAGAAATAAATCTCATGAATGTCATGCTATGGACAACTACCATAGCTTCCTCCAGGCCCTAAGAACTATAGGTCTCTGATACCACTATTGGACTGAGTCCAAATGGATATAACAAGGCCAAATAGAAAAAGGTGCGAGATTGTATTTTCATTAAGATGATACACATATAAATACATCAAGATACGATGCTTTGTCTGATTTTCCAAGAGGTATCTTGGACTTCACTGTGACTCTTCCTATTCACCTATGATAAATGTAAACAGTAATAATAATACAATAATTCTTTACCATAACCCAAAAGGATTAGGTTTTCAACGTGTTGTAATAATCTGAAATTTACCAGCAAAAACTCATAATTTTATATTGCCATTTAAGTCCTAAAAGCCCTCATTTACCTATCTCAAATAGAAATTATATTTCTGTTTTGCAAATCAGTAATTTCCAGCTTGTTCTTTGACATTAGATTTGCCTTTTAGCCATAAAATATTGCTGTTTTATCATCTTTCTGTTAGCTGAAATTTGCATGTTTAGAAGCTGAAAACTAAAATATTATAGTTAAATCCTAAAACCAGATTTACCCTAATTCCATTAAGCCCTTGCCCACGGGGAGTAGAGCAATTGGTAATGAGTAATTAAGTTGAGAAGCTGTAAATGGTAGGTCACAATTTCAAATCCCCATGGGTACTTACAAAAAAAAAGTCCATTAAGCCCTTTTCTCATTTATCTTTTATTGGACTTAGGTTGCCCTAAGGATTCCCTCCTTGAGCTATAGGGAAGCTAGCCTTAAGAGAGAAAGATAAGGATATCAAGGTGACCATGGGTAGCTTATTTAAAATCACCCTTAGGACTCACGTGTATGGCTGGGAATTTTACATTTGAGTGAGAACCTAGGAGGTAACATTATCTAACTACCTAGTTTATCTTTTATAGACTAAGAGAAACTAGGGTTTACAATTGAATGTAGACTCCTCCAATGGTGCACTTCTCTAGATGAGGCAAAACCTTAACCCTAGGTGCCTTGGCTAATGTGCCCAACTTACATGAATGCATGCACCTTAACTCCAAGTAGACCGTGCCTTCCAAGAATAGAAGGACCACAAAAGTAGTGTGCATAATCTGACTTGGGAATCCAAGCCACAGATAGCAAAGGGGGAGACCTTAATCCACTCCTGACAAGAGAGATCTAACCCAATCACCAGATCAAGCTATGGAAATAGGGTACATAAGGTGAGGGGTGAACAACCCTAGATTTAAGGAACAAGGTCACTGTGGAGGCTTAGGATAAATAAGATTCGACTTTAAGTGTTTGAAAACAGTGACTTGAATATTAAGAAAAGATCCAGGATTTAAGTGCTAGGAAAAATGATCAAATCCAATTGCCTTGGGAAACGTGAACCTTAAAACAGGGAAATGGTCCAAGGAAGCAGATCTGAATAGATTAGGGCTTTCTAGCACTGCTTGGTGGAAGATATGACAATATCAAAGTTCACAAGCAAAGGTCGGGCATCAAACAACTGAAAAAGGGGCAAACTCAGAGAGGGCACAAGAGAGAGAGATCAGTGCCTAGGGATTTGGGCAAGAAGGAGTCCATTGAGGGTGATGCCCTAGTAAACCCACTTCACGTTTGGCCTAAAAGTAAAAACCCAGAAATTGTTCGCCACAACTTGAAGTTGTTTGAGCTAGAGAATTTTTATGAATTTTAGCAGCTTAGGGTTTGTAGAAGAAGTAACAACAGATTAGTGGAATAGATAAATAACTCAAGAAAAACAATGGTACTTACCTCCTGTGACTTACAGATGCCAAGTGCAATGATGTTCCGACCCCCTTGAAGCAATTCCATGTTGATTTGACAATCCCCAAGATGAAATTGATTTGCCTCCAACAGCTAGTGCGCCCCCCTTCCTGCAGATGACAATCTCAATGAGAATTGATTTACGGAAAGAGAAAGTAAATGGTGCAAGAAGAATCAGATAGCATGAATATTGATCAAAGATACAATAAAAACTACTCCCTGATTATTTTATTCATCCAGTGAAGAGATCTGGAGAAACCCCACGAAATCCTTTAGAGAAGTTTCCCTCCTGTAGAGCACACACTAAGCCAAAACGTTTAGAATGGATATCTCATCAAACAACAAGGATGTGACAGGCTATCAGAGCTACAATCAAGCACAAGAACAATCTATAACAAAGGCACAAGATTTTTCCCAAAATAATTCTTTATTGCCAAAGATCTAGAGCCAAAAGTCCCTTTACAATGAGGGGGGTCTCTCCTTTAAATAGGAATGAGACAGACCAAAACCGTAACCACTTTTTGAATGAGTGGTTGATATTAAAAGATTACATCAATGATAATCAATGGCTAAGATGAGCCCAAATACAATACACATGGATCAACTCAATAATAGAGGGGGCGCATTCATTAAGTCGCCCTAGGGGGATGCACCACATAAAAATGACTAGAACTCATAATATAAGCATAGGGTGGGGTTAGGAGGTGTAACTATCCTTCTTTAGCATGTCCCCATGGCACAATAACATATAATAACTCAACATCGTAACATACTGTGACCACATGGCCAAATCGTGCCCCCTCAATGACATAATAAAAATCCAAAATAATAGCCTGAAGTATGTGTGGACCCCACTTAATGCTATAAGCTGTGTCGGAAGGTGTGGGATGCATCACAAAAATCCTTTGAACAAACCTCATGCCAATTCTTTACCTCAATTGCCCAAATTGATTTCCTCAGTAACCATTTTTTCCATTTTTTATCCTCAGAAAATCACTTGTAAAAGAATAAAATGCCTGTACCTCTCTGCCTGGTTCCCCGAGCACAAATATGACTGCACCAAAATGTCTGGGAGCATGGTAATATGGTAATAACAAGTGGCTGGACCCCATACTCCCTCTGTAGCGCCCTAGGTGAACCAAAATAATCTCTTACTGTGTTGACATGCCATTTTATATGGCAAATATGTAATAAAGTGACAATCTGATCATGATCTCATTTGAAAGTGCCTGAAATTGATATCTAGGTGTACCAATGGAATCAAAAGGCCCAAATATACTAGATATGAGTACTCATACATCATATGACCACCTGGATAATCATCTGTAAGCTCAACCATACCTGGACAAATAAAAATAATGGTCTGTAAATAGTAATAATAATAAAAATCCATCAAACCATCATATAAAAACTGTGTCTGCTGTATGGAACATCAAGTGAGCATCATAGGACCACAAATAATCAATCTCGAACATCATAGGTCCAACTCATCTCAGATCCTGCGGTTGACTTGGTCAAACTAGGTTGACCAGGTCAAAACTAATCAAAATAATGACCCCGACTCAATCTCCTTGATGCTGCAAGTGCAAATGGATAAGATGTGCTCTTCTAATTATTTCAATAGCAAGACTAAAGTACAAAGTAGCATTTCATTGGCGAATAAGCAATAATACATCAAATATAAGTCTGGATAAAGATAATCAAATACTAAGAAAAAGACCCTCAAGTGTATACTCAATTTATGGACTTGAACATTTTGCTAAGAATGGGTGAAGGTGGAAAAAACAAGGCTAGGACAAGGGAATGACTTAACAAACTTCAACACTGTGACACTATGGATAAAGGAAAAGGGGAACACACTTAAGCATATGTTGGACATAAAACACACAAGGAATGGCGGTGTCTCATAAATGGAATAAGTTGGTTTGAGGAGTGCCTATTCACTTTAACAAATGTCTATAGCTCACATCCAAGCTTGAACCAACTCTGTGAGGATCTTTTCTAGAACCACTGTGACTGGGTGCACAACTAACCGTAACTTGGGGTTCTAGGGGACACTTATAATTAGCTGTCCCTTACTCCATCTCACATCCCAACCCGTAGGCTTCGTGAGGAATTAATCATTACATTTTCCCATGGCCAATAGTCTTTAGATTTAGCATATGTTTATCCACTGCTTTTTAGGCCTTATGTCCCTTTGGATTTTGCATGTGCTTAGAAGCACAACTAATTGCATCTTTTATCCAGGGTGTGTTTCATTTAATTTCATAGCCCTCTTTCATTGTGTTTAGAGACAGTTTTATTTCATAATCATGGGCTATAACAAATAGTAATATATGCATGTAATGATGGTAGTACAATTTGCTACAAGTTTAGTCGACACAACTCATGCAACTGGGGGGGTTATCCACAATTAGGACGAAACATCAAGGGCAATTACCCAGAGAGGTCAAGGTTTCAAATCCAACTCACCTAAGCTCAGGAACCAACACCAGTGGGTTCGTCTGGCCCATGGATCAAGGCTTCGGTAAGTTTTGTTGCACAACTCAGAGCCGAGACACAAAACAACTGGGAGTCTATCCAACATAAAGGCATAAGTGGGGAATTCCTCAGTATCACAAGCTGAAGTGTAAGTCAGGGTAAAACCAAGTATGGAAAAGAACAGATGGATGGGGAAGGGTGACAAGTGATGCCATAACTAGCAAGCCATAAAATGGTGGGAACGACCAAGTCCATACTGTTAGAGTTTGTACTTTAATTCAATATTATTTAGGATCTTTAACTGAAAGAATAACAAGCACAAAAAAACACAATAGACACAATAGTTTTCCTTGGGGAAACCATAAAGGAGAAAACCCCGCAACTTCCTCAAAGATAGATTTGTCACTAATACAATATCAAGCCAAAAGTGGAAAACCCAAAATATGTCTTTTGCAGCTTCTCTCTTTCTTCTCCAGCGAACTTGTCTTCTCTCCCTTGCTATGCGAACTTGTGTGAGTGAGTGGTGTGTCCAAATGAGAGAGCAAGGCTCTCTATTTATACTTTACTTTTAACTTGACCTTTTACCTAACTAGGCCGGCCTCACTAAAACTGACTGAGCCGACTTCTCTAGGGAGACTCAATAACCCTTTTACATTTGATTCTAGGGGATTTAATGCCCCGAATTACAATGGAGGTTTTATCTCAATGACTTTACATGACCAAACATAATAATGACATTCCCGAACGGAGGAAAAACATCTCCGTCGGAAGTACAAATAAAATACAATAATAATATCAATATAAAATACAAGTGAATATCTTCCGAAGTTACATTTACATCAACACTCCCTCTTAACTAGGAAGGTATTCTCTCGCCACAGTCATCATCATCCTAGACAACGTCATCATCGCTGGATCATCTTCAATGCTGGAACATCATCATCAACACTGGATCATCATTGTCGCTGCTGCAGCAATCCTCATTCCGTTGATCATTGATTAGTGACATATCTCGAATCTATCCGTCATAGGAAGTTCTACAGAGCCAACCCTTTTTCATGCTAGATGTAGGCCTAGCCCTCATGTAGGTCTTCATCATCTTTGCGAGCAAGCCATCAAGTAGGTACAACCCAGGACCAGTCATTCCATGGCCACAACAATCACCTGCGTCTCCTACTATCATCTCATCGTATCCAGATCATATCATCATCACACGGAGCACAACCTAGATGCACATCTCATTTCCAATAGACCACCTGCGTCTCCCACCCAGTGGGTACAGCCCAGGAGCACCCCAGGTGCATTATGTCTCTCAACGGTTAGCCTGCGTCTACCAGCATGGGAGGACAATCAGGATCACCCCAGGTGCATTACATCCCAAGGACCACCTACGCCTACCTCCATGTGGGATCCTGCCTAGGCGCACACACAGTGTCTTATGACCAGTGGACCTCTTATGACCGGTGGACCTCTCAGCGTCTTCAGTATGGGAGGACAATCAGGAGCATCCCAGATGCATTACGTCCCAAGGACCACCTACGCCTACCACCATACGAGAACCAAACCTTACATCTACCAACATGGGAGAACAGTCAGGAGCATCCCAGATGTATTATGTCCCAAGGATCACCTATGTCTACCACCATGCAAGAACGACTCTAGTGCATTTGCGTCTTTCGGTGTCATCACTCCCTCTTAGGACGAACCTCGATCTGGATAACACCAAGCTTCTCTCTGAAGTACTCGAACTTCACTCTGGCTAACGACTTGGTCAACACATCGGCTATCTGCTCGTCTGTTGCCGCATACTGGAGCTTCACTGCTCCTCTCTGCACCATATCCCAGATATAGTGGTACTTGATCTCAATGTGCTTCGACTTGTCATTGAACACTAGGTTCTCAGACAATTTCAAGCAACTCTGGTTGTCACAGAAGATACAAGTTGCCTCTAACTGGAGATCAAAGAAATCTGACAGTAGCTTCCTAAGCCATACTACCTCACAACTAGACGAAGAAGCCGCAACATACTCTGCTTCAGCTGTACTCAGTGCCATGCATGACTGTTTCCTGCTAAACCAGGAGATCATACCAGATCCCATACTGAAGCAGCATCCTGAAGTGCTCTACCTATCTACGGCACTGCATGCCCAATCCAAATCAACATAGCCCTGTAGGTTAATCTTCTGATTCGCCTCATACTTGAGACCATAGTCAATTGTACCCTTCAGGTACCTCAATACATGCTTTGCAGCAATCAGGTGAACATGTCTCGGATCCGTCAGGAACTGGCTCAGGGTGTTCACAGCAAAGCATATGTCTCGTCTCGTGTTCGCCAAATACATCAACGAACCAATCATTTGATGGTACATCATGGCATTGACTGACTCTGATGAAGCATCACACAATAGCTTCAAGTTCGATGCCATGGGTGTGCCCATAGCCTTGCAGTCCATCATTCTGAACTTCTTCAGAATCTCCACTGCATACTTCCCTTGTCCAAGGAAGATTCCATCCGCACTCTGCCACACCTCCATGCCTAAGAAATAATGCATCATCCCCAGGTCCTTCATCTCGAACTCTACGGCAAGCCTCCTCTTCACATTTGCAATGAGCTCATCCTCACCTGTTAGAAATAGGTCATCTACATATAACAAAAGTATCACTGGACTTCCGGATTCAACCTTGAAGTAAAGGTTGGAATCCGCTTTACTCTTAGTAAATCCCAAGCTCATCAGGAAGTTGTCCATCTTTCCATACCACGTCCTAAGTGCCTGCTTCAATCTATACAAGGATTTCTTCAATTTGCACACATGAGTCTGCCTGTCATGTGTCTCAAATCCCAGTGGCTGCTCCACGTACACTTCCTCTTCTACTACACCATTCAAGAATGCTGTCTTGACGTCCATCTGGTGTACCTTCCATTTCATTATTGCAGCCAATGCCAGTATAGATCTGATGGAAGTGTATCGGGCTACAGGTGCAAACTTCTCTTCGTAGTCTATGCCTTCCTTCTGGGAGAGGCCACGTGCCACAAATCTTGCCTTGTGTTTCTCAATGCTACCATCTGCAACATGCTTGATCTTGTAGATCCACTTCAAAGTCACTATAGACTTCGCTTCTGGTCTTGGAACTATCTCCCAAACATCATTCTTCATAATTGACTGGTACTCCTCGATCATGGCATCCTTCCATTCTTTCTTCTCTGTTGCTTCCTCATAGTTGGAAGGTTCTTTATCAATGATGTCACACAAAAGGGCCACATAGCTGGAGTATGGTCTAGGTCTCTTGCTTTCTTTGTGCATCCCATCTGGAGCGCCATACTTCTTTGCATCTTGTATTGCTTCTCGTGCCCATGCTGGTCTTCTCTTGTGGGAGTTCTTCTCATGTGGTGGACCTACAGGTTCTTGTGGTTCTGCCATGTCGTGGTCTTCATGATCTTCTTTAATTGTCATAGCTGAATCATCGTCACAAGTTTCTCACGATCTTTCCTACAAGTCAATTTAGTTGCGTGATTAGAAACATTTCATAATTCAAAACAAATTCTTATTCATAGGTCACACAGTCATGCAACTATCTTAGCAAATGCTTCAATACAACATTCATCCATATCCCGTATTCATACGGTAACTTTCCAGATGCCTTCCATCTCTACCAGAACATTATTAAGAGCGTGCACTACTCCCAATATGTCAGCAAAGAGGTTTCATTCTAGATAAGTAGCAATGGAATGTTGTACAGTACCATAGGCTACTTACCCGTTACTTGCATATTAATAGTATTTCGTTCATTAATGCAACTTTTCTAACATGCATAATACACATCCTAACTCTAGGAACATAAGTATGTACATGACTAAACAATATCATTTAAGTAATTAGATATACAAGAAATGACAATTCAAATACTTATCTTTGTTTGGTTGTTGGGTGGATGCCCTCTTGATCTTTGCTTCCTTGCAAGAACTACTGGAGTCTCTGACAATGTGCTCCACTTCATTGTTTGATTCTGAAGACCTATGCCTTTCTTGCTTATGATTGGAAATGTTAAGCAAGTATTCTACATTGTAGATCGCTTGTTCTTTGTACTGGAGTAGAGCATTGATCTTTATTTGTTTTCTGGAGTTAAACTCTGTAGGAGCTTCTCCTACTTCTTTCATGTAATAGTGAAAGTCATCTCTAGTTTCACCTTATTAGGTGGAATCTACTGAACGAATCCTTGTAACTGGTTACCTTCAGTTATTACAATACATATTCTTCATCACTTAAAGAATCTTCTTTTGTTCTTTTGCTTGCGGGTTCATCATCGTCTGCGGTGTGAGCATGATGTCTCTTCTTGTTTGTCTTCTTGGAGGAACCTCTGTTTCTGGGACAATCTTTGGAGTATTGTCCCTTCTCATCATATGTATAACATCTAATATTGGATAGATCTCTTATGGGTCTTCTCTGTCTTTTGTAGTTTTCCCTTTTATTTTGATGGTGGTTCTCCCTCTTGTTGTGATGGTGGTGCTCCCTCTTGTTGTGATTTCTTCTAGTGTGAACTGTGAGAGCTTGATCATCATTTGCTCCCATCTTCTCTTCTCGTGCCACAAGTCGAGCTTCTTCTTGTGTACATTCTTCCCATAGTCTGCTAAATGTGATCAACTTCTTCTTGGCACATATCCCTTGAATGAATGAGTCCCATGATCTTGGGAGATCATTCAAGGTGGTCATAACGATCTCTCCTTCTACCTTTTCTTCAACTGCTTCAAGTTGTTCCTTGATCTGTGAGACCCTTGTGAAATAGGATTGCATGGTCTCAGAGTTCAGGATCTTTATGTTCTTGAGCTGGTTCCTTAATGTCATCTTCCGATTGATGTTCTTCCCTTCGAATAGCCTTGTCAACGCATCGAACATCACCTTGGGTGTCTTCAAGGATGACACATGTGGGATGAGGTGATCCTTAATGGAGTCTGCAATAATGCTCTTTGCCTTAACCAAGTTCTTCTTGTGGATAGCCTTAGCCTCATCTCCCTCTGGTGCTAGAACCTCTTCACTAACATATTTGTCCAAGTCATTTTCTTCAAGGACAAGGGCAATCCTATACTTCCATGCTCGAAAGTTATCAACTCCTTCAAGCTTATCCTCAAGCTTGGTGTGGTGAGACATTTTTAAATGAGTACTCAAATGGAAATAACAAAGATTTAGGTCTTACCAATTTGAGATGCCCAACCTGGTTCTGGAGCTGGCTGGCCTAGGGTTTGTCAAAGAAACCCTAATTTTCCAAAGTTGGAATCTTGAACTTTTGATTGGACAGGAAGATGCGCCTCCTCAAGGCGAGTTGCTTTTCCAAATCTGTGGACATAATCGCAAAATAACTGAGGCCCTAGTTTTCTCTCGGCAGTAGTGACAGGGCCAAAAATGAAAATTCTTGGATTTGAATTCTGCCTTCACAGGTAAATGCGCCCTCCTAGGGCGAGTTGGAATAACCTCCTTTTCAAGCTGATCTGTGGAGGAAAGTGCTCGGAACAGGAAGCCCTAGTTTCTCCGGGTCCTAGTGACAGGGTAAAAAAATCAAACATCTCGGAACTGGGTTCTGCTTCCTCCAAAAGATGCGCCCTCCTAGGGTGAGTTAGCCTAGCCTCCTTTTCTTGACCCTCCTAGGGTGAGTTAGCCTAGCCTCCTTTTCTTGATGATTTGTGGAGAGAAGACCTCAAACTAGAAAGCCCTAGTTTCTCGCCAAAAGTGGAAAACCCAAAATATGTCTTTTGCAGTTTCTTTCTTTCTCCTCTAGCGAACTTGTCTTCTCTCCCTTGTTATGCGAACTTGTGTGAGTGAGTGGTGTGTCCAAATGAGAGAGCAAGGCTCTCTATTTATACTCTACTTTTAACTTGACCTTTTACCTAACTAGGTCGGCCTTACTAAAATTGATTGGGTCGACTTCTCTAGGGAGACTCAATAACCCTTTTACATTTGACTCTAGGGGATCTAATGCCTCGACTTACAATGGAGGTTTTACCTCAATGACTTTACATGACCAAACATAATAATGACATTCCCGAACGGAGGAAAAACATCTCCGTCGGAAGTACAAATAAAATACAATAATAATATCAATATAAAATACAAGTGAATATCTTCCGAAGTTACATTTACATTAACACATACTACCAGAGAGGGTGAGACCAACTAGTATACACGAGAAATTCTTTAGTCCAAGTAAATAGATAACTTCAATTTCAGACAGTCAACCAATAACCAAATCTATATATATATAATCCCCAGATCATGACCACTAGATACCTAGTCAAGTTACCAAGATAAGCAAAAGAGAAAAATAAGACTATCCAATGCAGATCCATATACCTGCTGGGTGATATACCTGTATACACCATCTGAACCATCCACTGTCATTGGAACACTGCTGTTGTACAAATATGGGCACTATCACACTGCTCTGTATGGAAGAAAATGGCTACATCGGTCATCAAATTTGAGGTCATGAGGCTCAGTCATGGCATAAGGCTATAATGTATGCTCTAGGGCTGCTGAAAGTATGAGTGATCCTGGAATAAATGCTCATCGACTGCCGATCTCAAGCATCTCAATGTAAAGGACTGGCTAAGAAAAATACTGGAAACTGATCAAAAGATATGGTAGTGTCGGCTACTATAAATGTGATAACAGGTCCATCATACCCCTTTGAATGGAAAGGTATGACTCTTAATTATTAATTAGTTTCTTTATCGAATATTTTTTTGATTATTATTTATTTCTTATTATTATTATTTTTATTTTTTGTTCCTTTTTTTTATTTGTATTTACATATATATATATATGTTTATTACATTTCCCACCCCTTATGAATTGCTTTGTCCTCAAAGCAAGGGTAGAGAAGGATGTTGTTGAAGGAAGCTTTCGGGTTCCCATGATGAATCTTCTTTTGGCAATTTCTTCCATTTAATAAGATACTCTTTTATATTCCTAGAACGAAGCTTCCTTTCCTTAATAGCTAGAATGCCTTCAGGTTCTAGGATAACTCGACCTTCTTCATCCAGAATGGGCATCTTAGATTGTGCTACTTGATGTTGTCCTAGCACCTTTTTGAGACTTGACACATGAAACACATTATGAATGCGACAGTTATCAGGTAATGTTAACCCATATGCTATCGAACTGATTTTTTTGTTAATCTGATATGGCCCATAGAATTTTGGAGCTAACTTGTTCTTGCCTTGCTGCTTAATCTGATATGGCCAACTTAATCTGATATGTGTTGCCAACTAATTTGTACTTGGCTGGATTATCAAGCGAGCGGGCAAAGTTGAACATGTTATGTGTTCATTTTTGATGATCTGATGTCCAACATGCCTTTTTAAGGGCCCTTTTTTTGATTTTTTCCACATGTCCATGCCCTGCGGGTTTTGTAATAAAATGTATTAGCATGGTATTTTTGTAAAGGACTTAGTTCCCTAGGACTTTTTGACCAAGTCAGGTATTCCAAGGAGTTTTTTCACTTATCAATTATGTTTTGCAATTTTTGCATAACATAATTTTTGAGTTTTTCTCCTGCTCCAAAGCTGGAATGCCTAGTGAGGTTAACGAGCCTTAGGGGGTTATTAAAGTCCATGGGTCAATGTATATGAACATGCTAGGCATTATTTTGAGTTGTATGGACATGTGCTAGGCCCCCCTAGGTTTATTTTAAATTCCGGCGAAAAAAGTTTTTTCGTGTTTTTAAGCCATTTTTTAATGGTTTAATTAATTGTTTTGTAAAAGGCATAAAAATGTGGTCTAGGGGTCTTTTTTTCCATGGGGGTGTTCGTTTTCTAACTCAGAGCACCCACCATACCCCAAAACCCACTTTCTATAGTCTTAGACCCATTTATTTTTCACTTATGGCAAAAAATCGCCCAAAAGTGAAAAATGGTGAGAAAAATAAAAAAAATAAAAAAGTCATAAAAATTAAACTCCATAATTTTGGGGATTTGAGGTCTGAAATAAATCAGCATGGTTAAAGGAGTAATTTGGGCTGATTTGCAAAGAGTTTTGGCAGCCCAAATAGTGGGAATGACACCCCACTTAGGGAGGGCGCATACCCTCTTTAGGTGGGCGCAATTCCCAAGAGAGGTGGCCCCCCACGTGTGGAATTGGCAGCTGATTTGGTGGATGAATATTGGCTGCATTATGGCTGCATGTAAGAGGGAGATTGCAACTCCATTTGGGTGCCACGAATTTCTCCATGAGTTATGCCACTACTCCACCCATTCCTCCCTCACTTGGGTGCCCTCCCTCTCTTAGTTTTTCTATAAAATGGAGTAGCTCTCTCCTATTTGCTCTTGTTGGAGTTTGGGAGTTAGAGCTTGCTTTTGTAATTTGATTTTGTACTTGTCATTTTGTTGAATGAAATAAAGAGACTTTGGAGGTCAGTCATGGTGTTGGGCATGTTATGAGTGGATGAATGTCTTGATTTAAACTAAGGTAACCTGTATTTAAGCTATTTGTTTCTCTTTGCATCAAATCTAGCTTTGGGAAGGATCAATACTGATTTATTAGGGAGGTTAAGTAATTTGTTTATTGTTTAATCTCTTATCTATGCATATGTAGAGATCTGATTTAGATGTTTCATTTGTTTATGAGCATTTTCTTTTGATTTCTTCTATGTATTTTTCTAGATTTGATCTTTGTGTTTCAAGTTGATGTGATTTGCAGGTTGCTTCAAGCGGATGGGTTGAAAATCTTGCTTGCTTCTTCTACTTCTCTAACTTCTTTTGCAGATACAGTCCCTCACCTCACCACCAAGAAGGATCCAAGGCTTCTTCAAGGAAAAAATTGATAAACTAATAAAAACTCTCCATATCTCCTCCTCCTTTCTTAATACATTTTCTTTGGTTACTAGTTACAAACAAAGAGTAATAGTGGTTTGCATTTTGAAGTTTACATTCTGATATATTACTCTTAGAAATCTAGTCTAGTTCATTTACAAAGTATTCATTTTCAATAGATTAGATCTCTTGTTATCAAGCATTCTACTTTTCTTTACTTGTCAAAAAGTTGTTAAATTTTAAAAGTTTGAAAAGTAGTGCTTAGATCTGATTTTTAAAAGTTTATCTGGCTGTCATAAGAGCTTAAAATTTGCATCTCCTTGAGTATGCAAAGATCCTAAGGAGACGAGCCCCACAACTTGTCTCACTTAGTTCTTTTTTGCATTTTTACTTAGATTTTTTTGGGTTTTTTGTAGGTGTCCCAAATACACTCTTAAAGTGTTTTTGGGCATCTTTCACTAATATTTGCTTGCTGGTTTCCAGCAATTGATGAACAGGTAGGAGAAGATGCTGGCCAAATTTTGAAGATTCAAGCCATCTGGAGCACCATAAACTTTATTTCTCAAAATTGGTTACTTTTTCCTTCTGTCATTGTAAGCCACTGAGTCATTTTAAAAGACTGGGGCACTTCTATATTGTATTGTAAAGAATATTAAACGAGAGCAAGTGGGCTAACCAGTGCCCACACCCCATCCCCTAGGGGGGGACTGTGTCGACTCTTTTTCGTGGGGTGATTTCTTTTAGTTTATTTTTTTCTTTTCGGCAATTAATAAAATTCAACTAGGGATTAAAATTAACCTCGTTCGTCCGTTCCATTGGCGGGCCACGAGTTCACTCAGGACCTAGTTTTCTCACTTTTTTACAATTTTTCACTTTTTTTTACAATCCAAAACACCCCCTTGCTTTCCCGAGAGTAAGGTTTCAGGATAAGGGCTTGCCCGAGTACTGGCCCGAAAAGAGACTCTTGGGGCTTTAAAAAAATAAAATTTTGGTTCTTAAAAACTTAAAATTTACAAGGCTTTTCCCCATATGCTCTGTGGTCACTACAGCTCAGTCTGAACATGCTGATTACACCAAAAAGAGAATAAGTGACTAGTAATAGGATCTAAGGCACCCCAATAAACCACCTATTTGTGAAAATCCGGCACAAACGATTATTCAACTTTGGTGGGCAAATTTCTCAAAGGACGCGGGAACCACTGGGTAGTGACCTCTTGGGAAACCGTTAGACCATATCCTTGTTTGGTATAGTGTTGAACACCTCCCAGAGACTCCGATCCAGCCCACATGTCTGAGTGAGAAACCACCTTGTTGAATTCCGGACATATTCCCAGTGCCTTTTGGTATATTGGGAATCCCCAACCTTAATAAAAAGATCCATTACCACATTAATCATAAAATTAACCAAGAACAATCGCACAACATTGTCATTTCAAGCACTTTATTTCTGACTCCATTTATTAGCACTGCTCTAGTTATTTATATTTCAATGATGATGGATGTTTATATTTAAAATGACAATGATGATGATGTTAAGTGATGAATGATATTTCTTTATATATATAGTGCATTGATCTTGGTTCACAAAAATTTCTAACTCCTAGATTAGTTGTTTTGTCTTTCATAGATTAGACACCTTAGTTTTATTTTCACTTTTTAGGGTCCACCCCCCTTGGCTTTGCTAGGAGTAAGCCTAGACGGAGGAGTCGAGTTTCAGGTGGCAACACTTGACTCTGGCTTGCCCCCAAGGCCACACCAACAGCTTGAAGACTTATGCCGCGTTTTCCCAGGTGTGAAACCAGGCGGCAACAATATGGCCCATAGAATTTTAGGGCTGAAGTCGTACGAACACCCAATTACCCACTTCAAACTCCCTTTCTGATCTTTGCAAATCTGCTGGTTGCTTCATTCGCTTCCATGTATTTGTTAAATTTTCTTTTAATACTTGGATGGTCTTTTAGTCTTCCTCTAGTTGATTTCTTACTACTGGTACTTTAGAGTTAAATAGCACATATTCCTTCCATTTAGTTGGTTCATAGCCATAGAAGGCTTGGAACGGGGTCATTTTAGCTGAAGTATGGAAGTAGTGTTATACCACCATTCAGTCAAATGCAACCATTGGGAACACTTGTTTTGTTTGCCTGTCACAAAACAACGAAGGTATGTTCCCAAACATTTGTTCACTATTTCAGTTTGTCCATCCATTTGAGTGTGATATGCTGAATTCATACTAAGGGATATCCAAGTTTGTTTACAAAAGTCTTTCCAAAAATTTTCTTTAAATTTCGCATCCCTGTCATTGATAATGACTTTTGGAAACCCATGCAACTTATAAACATTTTTGCAAAATGTTTCAGCTATTTGTTTTGTTGAATCTGTTTTCTTTACCCCCATGAAGTGAGCATACTTGGTTAGTCTGTCAACCACTACAAAATTTTTATCGTTCCCATCAGACATGGGCAACCCCTCAATGAAGTCCATTGAAATCTCTTCCCACTTTTGATTTGGAATATGCAAGGGGTAAAGTAACCCTGGTGATAGAACATTTTCGTTTTTATTTCTTTGGCAAATATCACATTCAGAAACATACTTTTGGATGTCTTTTCTCATCCCCTTCCAATAAAATGACTTCTACACATTGTAGTAAGTTTTAAAGATACCTACATGTCCTGTAGTAGGTGAGTCATGTGATTCCCTTAAGAATTTTGCTTTGAACTTTGATGTTGGTGTGAGATAAATTCTTCCCTTTCACCAAAGAATGTCATTTCTCCATTCGAACTTTGAGTGTTGTCCCTGGTTATTGATGATGGAACAAGCTTCTGGATCCTTCGCATATTCCAATCATATATCATCCAACCATTCTGGAATTATGACGAATACTGCATATGATGTTATCTCTTCATCTTTTTTGGACAATGCATATGCAGCTATATTATCTTTCCCCCTTTTGTGTAATATATCAATATCAAAGGCATAAATCTTTTCTATCTATTTTTTGTTGTTCTGTGGATAAGGTTTTCTGTCGAAGTAAATATTGAAGATTGTTGTGATCGGTACGTATAAAAAATTTACTACCCAATAAGTATTGTCGCTATTTTGCTAATGCATGTATGATAGCAAGCATCTCTTTATCATAGGTTGACTTTAAGCCTTCCCTGTTGTTGAGCTTTCGACTTTCAAAGGCAATCGGGTGGTTATCCTGCATCAACACTGCACCTATTCCAAAACTTGAAGCATCACATTCTACGACGAAGGGTTTCGTAAAATCGAGGGTTTCTAATTCAGGTGTGGATGTCATAATCTTCTTCAAAGCTTCAAAGCATTCCTCTTCCTTGTTATTCCATTGGAAGGAAGTAGTAGATCTGACAGTGGGGATGTCAAATGGGCAAAGTTTTTTATGAACCTTCGATAATAACCTGTTAGACCCAAAAAACCCCTTAACTTTGTTATATTATCGGGTTTTGGCAATTCTGTGAGTGCCTTGATTTTACTTGGGTGTACTTTTACTCCTTCCTTGGATATTATATGATTGAGTTATTCTACTTCTTCCTTCCCAAAGGCACATTCTGACATTTTTTGCATAAAACTGATTTTCTTCTAAGGGTGAGAGTACCTTTTGTAGCTAGTGTTTTCACACCAGCTTGTGCAAAGGGGCACCTATTAAGGATTATGGAACCCTTAGTAGCAGTTCAAAAATATAGATAATGATGTGTGAGTGTAAATAACAATGAAAATAAATCTAACTACTTACTATAGTAAAAACAACAAATAGATCGGAACCCATGAAGTATTTTTTGTATTATTGTGCAAACAAGGGTTTACAATAAGAGTTACCTCAGAAGGTGAGTAGATGTGGGCCCTTGCAGCTGTACGAAGAGTAGCGCGCCGGGTCTCCAGAGTTCCTTGCTCTTCTCCAAATGCTCAAGAGGTGGCCAAGACTCAACTGAATGGGGAACAAAAGCTCAAGGTGATAGGCTAAAGTTCAACAAGAATTTTGGTAGCATAAAGGTATGAAGATTTGATCATGGGATGTTGAATGGGGGGCCTCCATCACCTTTTTATAGTAATTTTGGGTGGTGGAGTATTGACCCATGGTTTTGGGCAACCAATAGTATTGGCTAGTGCTATTTTGTGTTTTCCCTCTTTTTTGATTTTATTTTGTCTTTTTCCCCTTTTTCTTTTTCTTTTTTGGGGATTTTGACCATTTTTTATGGGATTTTATCCTTTTTAGGAGGATTCTCATTAATTGATGAGGGAAATAATGATTTTATGCCCATTTGGTTACCAATTTAGGGATTTTTTGGGGTTTTGAGGCCAAAAATGTAGGAAAAAGTGGTAAATGGGTTATGTGACTAGGGAGATGAGCTATGTGAACAATTTTTGTGACACATTTTCTAAGTGCTTAAGATGCTCCTTCCATGTATTACTATAGATAAGAATGTTGTCAAAAAAGACCAGTACGAACCTTCTTAGGTAGGGTTGGAAAAGTTCATTCATAGTTGCTTGGAAGGTGGTAGGAGCATTGGTTAACCTAGATGGCATCACCTTGAATTCATAGTGACCTTCTTGAGCTCGGAAAGCAGTCTTTTCCATATCCTCTAATCTTACTTGTATTTGATAATACCCTGATATCATATCTAGCTTGGAAAAGTGTTTGGCCCCATGGAGTTCATTCAACATCTCATATATGAATGGGATTGGAAATTTGTCTTTTACTATTATCTTGTTAAGACCTCGATAATCTATACATAACTTGAAGGAACCATCCTTTTTACGCACCAGCACTATTGGGGCCGCATATGGACTCCTACTTCTTGCGATAACTCCACACCCTAATAAATCTTGTATTAGCCTTTATATTTTTGTCTTATGATGGTGAGGATATCGGTAGGGCTTGATGTTCACAGGCGCTGAACTTGGTTAAACCTCAATTATGTGCTCTATTCCTCTTTTCGGTCGCAACTTCATGGGAATATCCTTGGAATACCTTCTCATATTTCTGGATTAATCCTTGGATTTTGAGTTGTTGGTCTTGAGCCAATTTTGCTGCTAATATCTCTATTTGATGACATTGTGCCACAAATGCTGGTGCCCATTTTCGAATTAGTTTCTCCATTTGTCGTTGTCATGAAGATATAATTAGTGTGGGGCGTGGTTGGAATCCATGCAATTTGTATTTTTTGCCTTCCCACTTGAATTTAATGAATTGCTTTTGATGATTTGCGGAGTACGTACCTAACGTAAGTAGCCATTGAATTCCCAAGACAATGTCTACTCCTAAGGTTATTGTGTAGAATCCTAATTCCATGTTATAATTGTCTATTTGTAACTTGATCTTGTGACACTTCCCTATACCATCGATCTTCTTCCCATCTGCTACCATAACTCTTATATCTGTTGCTGGGTATATGAACAGGTTTAACCTCTTCGCCACATTAACGTTTATAAAATTATGGCTTCTTCCTATGTCTATAAGTACGATGACATTCTCTTTTTTGACATGCCCTCTTAATTTCAATGTTTGCGGCTATGTGATGCCCATTATTGCAGTTAGAGATATCTTAGGCATTGTCTCTTCAGATTCTACATTGATCTCAGGATTTTTCTCCTTGCTAGCTTCATCCTTGGAATCATTAATGGACGAGTCTGATTCCTTCTCTGCTTCACAGTTATACAATTTTTGATTAATCCATTTATGCCCTTTCACCCATTTGTCTCCACAATATCTACACTTGTTTACCCATTTTTTTGTGTTTGGATGTTGTTTTTCATTCTCCCTCAGGTGGGGTGGTACGTACTTGTTAGACTTATCCATGGAGAATTTACTAGATCCTTCATTTGAATATTTGTTTGATTTCTCTGGTCCCATGAATGATGGTTTGTTGTACTTCTTTTTGTTTTCGATTAATTTGGTTGCATATCTGGCGTCCTCAATGGTTTTAGGTTTCCATAGCTTGATTTCACTACAAATGTAATCCTTTGACTCGCAGATATACATCTTTAGTAATTGTTCATCCGAGAATCCATTTTGTCTTGTTGCGAGGACTTCCCATTCGTGTGTGTAATCTTTGACGTTTCCCTTTTTCTTTAGATGAACGAACTTATTATAGAGGTCATCTTCTTTTTCTTCATCATGGAATCTTTTTAATAAGGCTGTGATGAAGTTTTCCCAAAGAAAGGCACGGGTAGTACATTTCCCACTCCACCATAAAAACTAGTCATAAGCTTCTCCTTCCAAATTATTTGCCGCTATCATAATTTTCTCTCGTTCTCCCATCGGAGGGTTTGATTCAAAGATGCCGTCCATTTTATTGACCCAAACGACGAATCCTCTGTGGTCCTTCCCATCATATTTTGGAAGTTCTTTTTTTATTTTTTGGTAGTCTCTTTCTTGAGTTCTTGGAATATATGACCCACCCACAATAATTGATTCACTCGATTCTGGCCTCTGTTGTTTTGGCAATTGTTTTTTTATTTGTGATAGTTCCGTTAGTATTGAACTTAGCACCAAATTGGTTAGATCCTTGTCTTTCTGTTCCATTTCTTTGGCGACATTTAAATTATGGAGTTGATCTTCATTGTTCTATAATCGTGTACTGTTTCCGTCAACGCTTGACTGTGGACTTACTTGTCCCACTTCCAATTTATTCAAGCGTTCCTTGTTAGAATTTAATTCGTCTTTTTGGGTACTGATTTCCTTGCTCAATTCATCATTTTTTTCGTTGTGCCTCTATTATTTATAACTCTACAACAGTGAAGAGGGCAGTTAATGTTATTTTGATGGAAGTTAGCACGAAGAGGGCGTTGTGGGAAGAATTAGAGGTGTGAGGGTGATTCTTCTTGATGAGGGGACTGTGTGAAGAAGGGACAGATGGTAGGTTCGTGGTGAAGGCAGAAACAACCTCGTGGGTGAAGACTACAGGCTCGTGGTGAAGATTCGGTTGCAAGTGTGAGACGCGGGTGGAGGGCGTGGTCAACGCGGAGGAGCGAGTGGAAAGGTGGAAACACGTGGAGTGTGGGCGTTGCAAAAATTGGGGGGACGGGGACGAAACGACTGTGGATAGGGCACGTCACGGGGATAGTTAAGGAGTAATGCCGAGGGAGATGGAAGACGAACGCAGGAAGACTTGGGCGCGATGAGAGGGGCGAATGATGGCGACAGAGTGTGAAAGATGATGGCGATAGAACTGGAGGTGATGGACAGAGGAGGGTGGCGGCGGTTGAGACGCGCATATGGAAGATGCATACGCTTTGATACCACTGGTATGCTAATAGTTGCGAAAGTGCATATGGAAGATGCATACGCTTTGATACCACTGGTACGCTAACAGTTGCGGAAGCTTTAGGTATTAAATACAAGACTGAATATATTATAGAATAAAAGATTGAATGATATGATTTTTCAATTACAATTCATTGACCATTTAAATATGGTCCATCGTACCCCTTCGAATGGAAAGGTATGACACTTAATTATTAATTAGTTTCTTTATCGAATATATTTTTGATTATTATTTATTTATATTATCATTATTTATATTTACTTATTCCTTTGTTTTTTATTTGTATTTACATATATATATATATATATGTTTATTACACTCCCTTACCTGGAGACGATGTCTTCTTCTTCTTCTTCGATAAACGAGTTCAAGAACGAGAATGAGCTTACCTTGAGGGTTTGTCCTTGTAGAGTACCTCTTTGTGTTGTTTTCTTCAGTTGTAGTTGCCAGATAAGCACTTCCAAGTTAGTCCTTAACAATAATCTTATCTAAGTACAAAACAAAAACTTACCTCAACTTTCTCGGCACCAAAAATGTTAAGCTCGCCAGACTCTTTGGAAATGAATGAATTTGACCAAGGAACACCTCGTGAATGGATTGTCGTCAAATGTCCTTTAGGTCCCCGACAACGGCGCCAAAAATGTTACCGCTCAAATTAGCCCCGTTTCGAAAGGTCATGAGAGGCCAATGCATCTCTTGATTAGTTGCCACTCTTAGCACTGGCCTTTCGTGACCTTTCGGAAGGGTGCTAATTAGAATGGTATTAGGAATCATGTGGAATGGTCTACATGCAAAGTGCTCTCCACAAATGTAAAGTAAATCCTGCCAAAGTATGATCAACATGTAAGTCAAGGCCCAAAGTATCAGGGCGCTCATCAACTAGGCATAATATACCACCAAACCACATCTAGAACATGTCCCGCCTAGTCATATGATGACTCAAACATGTGGGAAGGGGACCATCCAAACTTCTCTCTCCTAGAGACCAATCAATACACCAAGTATGCCGCCATAACATTGAAAAACATCACAAATGGTGCTCCGATATCAACCAATAATACATAAATATCCAATCAATGGAAATCCTGATAGGCCCAAGGGGCACAAACAAATGATCATGCAATCAACCACTCTCCTCTAGACATCATTTCTAATGTCCCCATTCAAATAATTGCATAGTAAGAAAATCCCATCAATCCTACTAGCTTCCTAGGTTGGATCGATACATTTGGAATTGTAATAAGGAAGCTAATAAATGTTGTCTAGACATTAGAATGGTTCATGTATTTAATAAATAGGTTGAATAAAGAAATTCAAGAGAAATTCTAGGTGGCTAGTGGTTTTGAAGACATATGGAGGATGTGGGATCCACACTAGTTTGATTTTTCAATGTCACATGGCATATCTCTCTTGCCAATTTGAATACATGACAAGGAAAATATTCTTGGATGAATTGGTAGGCTCATACACATGGCATTTATCAGCATAGGTCGAATTTGGAAGGAATGGTAACCTCCATGGAAGAGGAAGAGTCAAACTAGGTATTTGTGGACACTTGGGCTAGATTCCCTAGCTCCTATGACAACAATGATGAAGAATCTATGATATCTATGACAAAATTCAGATCTGATTGCTGACAACTGACCAATATGACATGTCAGGTCTAAAAAAAGACTCCAAGGTGGTGCTCATGGGAGTTGAGGAAGCCAAAGAGCCTCCTACACGAATTGGGAGAAGGTGGAATGTTGGAACTTGGGAGACAAGTGGCACAATATGGAATCTTTCCAAATGGGAAATCTCTAGAAGCTAATGGGAGGAATTCGAACCATAGGAGGCTAAGATTGGTTATAAAATACATGAATCAAGCATGAGAAGGGCTTTTGATCATTTTGAGAAATTGCATATGTGAAGAGAGAGAGCTAGTGGATGACTTGTTTCTTGCCTTAGCCAATTTCGAGGGTGAAAGATTCCCATCCAAGTTGGTGTGTGGAGAGGCCACTCAGGTCTTTCATGGAGCTTAAATGGAGTCTTTATTTGCAGGTGTAAGCTACAGGGCAGCTCGTGGTTTCTTCTAGTGCAGCACACTCGCTCAACCATTTCCAGTTTTCATTGCATATTCTTGCTCCTTGAGGGAGGGCGCTTTTGGTGAGCTATTGTACTCTTTGGGGGAGCTTCTCATGCCCCATTTCTGTTGTAATAAGATTCATATACTCTGTTCTTCATCTTCAGAAATGTCTTAGGTCGAAAATACAATTGGAATGATGTAAATCTAATGTTCAATGAACAAACAGTGCCATTTTCCCACTACCGTGTTGTGAACCAATGTAATGTTGATGGATTCGAATGAATAAGTAAACTACTGATGGTTTATTGATGTATGGACTGTTAATGATGTATTCTCAGAGTTTCATATTCAGTATCTAAGCATTTGAAGTCATTTGGTGAAGTTTCATTGCATTTGGGGAAGATTTGATGCCATTTCCCCAAGGTCGAACTAGTGATTTTTGCTGCTGTTTGGGAGAAGGTTAGAAAAGACATAGTAACTGATTAATGATGCACATGAGACCTTATTAATGTCCCTTAGACATCACCTACCTCTGTTCTGAATTTTGAATGGGTTTGGAGGCATTTGGAGAGCCTTTTTCAGCACTTACCTTGGGGGGATTTGAACCTCAAATTGCTAGTTAAATTCCATACTTTGTCTAGAATCTTAAAGGGGTTTGCATAAGTCTTTTGGTGGTCCTATATCATCCCTGAACATCATATTCAAGTCCTAATATCAGTCATATACCTTCTCAAAAGATTTGGGGAGCATTTGGAGCAAATTGGAGACCTAGACATCAAAACTAGTCAAAGGTCGAATTAGGGAAAAAAGTGAAAAATTTGCAATTTTAATAAAATCCTTAAAAAGGGACATTACATCATTCACCCATTGTTGGCTGCGATTGGACATGCAAGGGAAAGTGTGTGCATCCATTTTAAATCCCCTATACCTATCAAATAATCTATTAGTGCCATCTTGTAAATGTTTGTCATGTGTAATTGGACCATGATGAAGATCATGGGTGAAATCTCATGCAATATGAGGGGTAACAACTGGCTGCACATGGGGACATGTGCTTTGGATCAAAGTGCATGGGAAATCTAGAATCTATCGGTACCTAATGCAACTCAACATGAAGAGAGATAAGATCCATATGTCAGGGTGAGATTGTCACCTTGACTCACCACATAATGAAACCAAAATCAATACATAATTGTAGGGACCCTCCAGGACCCTCATAACATAAATGAATAAACTATAAAAATTAAGAGCACACATTGCCATTTTCAACATAAACATCAAGAATAATTTAAAACTCTTTAGATTGAAATTCATAACATCAAAATAACCTCGATCTTGCATTGCCGATCGGTGTTGGGTGCCGTAGTTCCCTTGCGAGTCCACTTCCTTTGATTTCCAATCGTTGCGTGTCCACCGAGTACCACCCTACCAACTCCCGACGGGTACTCTTCTTCCCTAGGGACCGCCGAGCCGCAATGCGGATGAATGAGAAGAAGGCCGCTAGTGTAGTTAGAGTGCATAGATTTCACTAAGGAGTTCCCAACTCCGTTCGCACAATAACGAACCAAACTCTCATCAGTCACCAAAAGAAAATTGACATCATCTATGCCATCCAATAATAGGGAGGGAGGTGTGTGATTTTCATGCTCTCCTCCTCTCTTTATAGCCTTGAGAACCTTGCCAAGTGTCTCACACATGCATAATTAGGAATTATTAAATTACCTTTTGTTTTACACTCACCCACCCATGTGTTACTTTGCACAACTAATTCATATTTTCCATTTGTTGCTGTCGAGATGCACACTTGGGGAGAAGTGCAGCATAAATCTTTCGAAGCTGCTCGGTGTGGCCTTGGGGGAAAGCAAAGAGTCAGGTGCTGTCACCTCATCTCAACTTCCCCGTTTAGGCAAAATCCTAATGAATCCAAGGGGGGTAGACCCTACAAAAAGAAAAAGGTTTCTAAGGCTTTTAGTTTAATGTTTGAGTGATTGGAATGGATGTTGTTTTTAGGAGTTTTTTGAATTGATGCAAATTTAAACCAAGCTGTTCGCCAAATTAATCAAGACACATCCACATCATGATATAATAAAATAACAACAATTTATAAGATAGATAAAAAGAAAAAAAAATGAAATATTGTTGCTGATGAAAGACCAGTGAGTGCTAATGGAGTCATTGACTGTTGGAGTGCTGAAAGGACTATTGTGCGAATGCTCTTGTTTTATTTTATTAAGTATTTTGTTGGGATGAGTTGATTAATTGTGGGATGAGGGGATTCCCGATATACCTTGCGGTACAGGAAATATGTCTAGAATGTGATCTAAGTGGCTTTGTATAAGGACATGTGGGATGGAATGGAGTCTCGAGAGCGGTGTTCAACACTACACCAACAAGGGTGTAGCCTAACTGTACTCTGAGGTCGCCTTCTAGTTGTTCCCGCTTCCTTAGTCAAAATTTCTCCACTTTCGATCACTATCGAGGCAACGCCGGATTTTCGTTGGTTAAAGGGGACTTGATTTTATTAATGTGAATGAATTAATTAAATGTGAAGAAATTAACAATTTCAACACTACCGCTTTTGATATCCCAAAGCTCAGACTAGCCTACGATGGGTAGAGCATACACGGAGTGAGCGAAATATTTGTTCCAATTTAAACTCTCCGATAGAGAGCACTCTTGATCCACAAATGGCGAGATTCAAGAGATTTTTTAAAGAGTCTTAAGACTCAACAAAAAGAAAAATAGATGCAAAGATACATAATGGAAAAGAAGCAAAACTTGAAGTTATCTAATTATTACCCAAGAGTCTCTTTCAGGTCCGAGACCGTACTTGGGAAGCAAGGGGGTTAGTATAATGATGCAAAAAAGAAAAACTGAAAAAGGACTCTCCAACAGAGAGCACTCTTGATCTGCAAATGGCTAGATTCAAGAGATTTTGATGATTCTTTAAAACTCTAACGAAAAGAAAATGATGCCAAGACTAAAATGAGTAAAACTTGAAACTAACTAACTTGCAAAAATGAAACTTTCAATAAACTTGATACTTTTGCGAAATAGTAAAACTTTGAAAGAACTGTGCAAAAGTAAACTTCAAGAACTTTATACAAAAAGTAAAACTTTCTAAGTACTCTTTTGATTACTTTTGCAAAATAGAAACTAATCTAACATGCTATTGATCTAACTATGCAATATGCAAAACAATAAGCAAAATAGGGGACATATACAGGCTTCTCCCAAATGGGGGAAGAGGGGTGTGGGAGCCGTAATCCCACTTGCTTTTTTTATTAGAAATTATTAGAAATTTATTAATAACTCTCCGATAGAGAGCTCTCTTGATCTGCAAAAATTGCGATATTCAAGAGACTTTGAGCCTTCATAGTTTGAGCCTTCACAGAAGGCTAAGGGAGAGAAGGGAATTGAAGAAGAGGGTTTTTTTAATGTTTTTTGAGCTAAAAATTTCGCTCCTTTTCCTCGCTTTTCTGTAAAAGAAACACTAAACCAGCCAACAAGAACTTGTTAAAGTATTAGTGTGTTAGTCCAAAATACATGAAAAATTACAATTCAATATTTGTGAATGATAGGAAAAACTTGATACTTCAAATATTGACAATTTACGACTAGATCTAAGCTTGAAATAAGGCTTTAAAGTACTTTTAGATCTATAAATTTTGTATGACAAATCAGATTTTAAAATGAAGCTATGTAGATCTAACTTTGTTAAGCAAAATGAAATAAGAACAAGGTAAAGAGAGAGGTTTGAGTTTTAAAATAGATGATGAAAGCAAGCTTGCTCAAGCTTTGAGTCTCCCTTGAGACTTGTAGGTGCCATTGGAACACGCAATGTTATTTGTCTAATATCTGAAGAAGGGGAAGATGCAACTTAGCTCCGCCCCTTGCTCCAAAAGAATAACCTGAAAGCTTATTCACACTTGCAAAAAGAAGGATCAAATCTGGTACATTTCATAAATAAAAATCAAAAGAGCATGAAATATAACTTACTATAACATGCTACTCTTGAAATTCTAGATGCAAAATAGTAAGTAAATAAAATTGAAGACAACAAATATTTACTTTATGTGTTTTTGAATAACCGTCTAAGCCAGATTGATTACCAAATTTAGACAATGCATGAACAAACTATAACAAGATTACCTCATCAAGCTCACACCATTCACGACATGCACCAATGGACCTCCAAAGCCTCAATATTATTCATAAAATGCACAAAAGCATAACATTACAATAGCAGCAGAGGTTTCTTGCATTCCCAGAATGAGGGAGCAAGCCTCACTTAAATAACAAAAATACAAGAGGGGAGCGAGTTCTAGAATGATCCAGGGCTTGACGGGAGCGCATGAGATAGGGTTGAGAGAGGGGTGCACATCCTTGATTAAAGGAGAGATCCGTGTGTTGAACTATACTCTAACTTAGAGCTTTGGTTGGTGTGATATATGAGGTGGCTTCCCCTTGACAAGAGGGGCGCCCCTCTTCACATTGTTATCTCCTCCAACGAATAAGAGACCAATGAATGAGCAAGTCGCCCATCACGTGAAGGAAGACACATCTCCTAAAGTTAATACAATCGCTACCTTAATGTATTGACTTTTAAACCATGTGTTATCCACTTAACTAAGTCGCCCTTCATTAGAAACCATATACCACCTTTTCCCCACACATTTTAATCATGTGTTTTCGATTTTCCAACCTTGTCCTTTTGTGCAATTTGTAGCACTTTTAGCAATTAATGTCCATTTTGTCGGATCCTTAACAAAAAATGCCACAAGTGACAATTTAATCACCTGAAGCCTAGGAAAAGTGGGTCCTAGGTTAAAGAGGACGCTTTGAGCATGAAAACGAGCATCCCTGCACCAAATTCCGCCTCTAGACCATGCTTTTGTTACACTTTGAATTTTTTCCATTAAACCATTAAAAATGGTCTAATGTTACGGAAAAAATTATTTTTATTGGAATCGACTCAAACTCCTAGGGGACCTAGTGCATGTCCATACAACTTATTATTGATGGCTAGCATGTAAAAATACATAGACACTTAGGCTTTAATAACCTCCCTAGGTTCGACCACCATGGTAAATACTCTAGCTTTGGAGGTGTGGGTGAAAAACTCAGGAATTATACGCCACTGAAGCACAACGCATAATTCCTAAGGAAAAAACACTCTAGATTATCCCCCTGATAGCCAAACCTAAGGTAGGCCAAGTCTTTTACAAAATGACCATGCTTAGACCAACTTATTACAATTCCCCCATGGGGGTTTGGAGTCTGGACACGCAATTATTACAAAAGGGGCCAAAATTGGCCTTGAAAATGTCTTCTGAACTTTTGAACACTGATGATGAACACCTGATATATTCATAACAGTGGCGGCTCCCAAGAAGTCCAACTATGGTACAAAATAGTTGGTAACACCATTTATTTATTAAAGATTTATCCTCACTTACATTCCTAGATTCTCTCTTAGATGTTTCCTTGATTTCTCCATTTCTCCTATCTTTGTTTGTGTGTGCTTTGAGTTCACTAAATCTTAAGTTAATAACTCAATTCTTTTTCTTTATGCACAAGTTAATTCCATTTATAATTAATAATTTATGCCTTTCCTATTTGGTCATAATTATTTAAAAATTAAACCCTTTTCATTTCTCTTTAAAAATAAACATTTTACCCCATAGTATTTTTATTTTATCGAAGTGAGCTTTATGATGGGCATATAAAGGGTGCCATGACTTCCTTCATGCCCTTCAAATATCCCTTTTCCGGTGGTGGGGATTGGTGCGACGGTTGAGACCACGTTAAGACCACATTAACTTAGTCCTGTTGACCCTGCCAAGAGATTCATGGTTCCTGGGGAATAAGGCCATGTCCTTATAGTGTGCTCCCCAGTGGATACTTGTCAGTGACTAAGTTCGCAGTCTACCCTCATAGCAACATGCACTTCGTGGGAAAAACCCTCTCTCGCTTTTCAACCCGTCGCATGGAATAAATTGCTAGTCTTATTGGTATCTGTTCCCCATAAAACCCCATTGCCTGTATGTGGATTGATTGGCAATCACGATTCTGCGCTTGCAGGTGAAACTCTCACGTGCATCAAATCATTCTAAGCATAAAATACAATATATCAAATTGTACCATGTTAACATCACCTGACGTGGATACCCGACTCAATCCAGAGTTTGCAGAGTATTGACACAACCTTGCGTCAATTGTGCCTGTCTGTCCTTGTCACGCTTGACCACTTGTCAAAGCACATGATACATAATGCATAAACATCATTGCATTTATTAACCATCATTTTATAAATTGCATGGCAACATAAACATCTAATAGCCGTCATTCATCTTATTCATAAGCAAAACATTCAATTTATTCATAAATGAGCTAGTTCTTCAAGTTTCAACGCCAAGGGGTTTCCACACAAAACTGCGTCATTCATAATTGAATGCTCTCAAATAATAACATAGTATAATAGTCAAGGTTCAAAGTAAAAACAAGGCACTACATTAATATCTATGAAATCTTAAAGCATGATGTCAAAAACGGCTCCAAAACAAGACATGAGCCAAAATGTCAACTGAACTTGAAATGAAATAACTACTCTAATCTACTGCTCATACGAGCTTATTCATTTTCTATTTTGTTGATCTACTTCATAATAATGCTTCAAAATTTTCTTGTTAATGGGTAGTTGCAACTATTCTCCATCTAGGTGGCTGAGGTAGAAAGAATTCGTGCCTATGACTTCTTCAATCTAGAAGGGACCCAACCATAAGCTGTCAAACTTTTTGTGTTTTCCTGGCTTCTCTTTCTTCTTGTCCCACATGAGAACAAGATCTCCTTTCTGCAAAATTCTTGGATGAGCCCTTCTTTTGAATGTACCTTCGAATTTACCTTGACTTTGAACAAGGTGATCGAATGCCTTTCGTATGTTCTCATCAAGCTCCACAGGCTGATTCACCCTTATCTGAACTGCTTCCTGATTTAACGTGAACTGCTGCAACAATTGATACACTTGGATCTTCAAATGAATAGGCAATGCAACCTCCATCTCTTATACGAACTCAAATGAGCTCTTTCATGTAGTTTGTTTCTTCGTTATCTGATTTGCCCATAAAGCATACTTTATGTTACCATTCCAACTAGTTTTGTTGTCACCCACAATCTTCTTGTTGATAAACATTAAGTTCTGTTACTTGACTCAGCTAAGCAAGTTTCTTTATCCACATCTGCCTGGAACAGGGCTACAGTATTCTTACAATCACCATGAGTTACTATCCTCAATCTGTTGGAAACAAGGCTGCTTGGGATAAAACAGCTTGTTATAAACCCTCATCTGCATATCTTCAAACTGTAGGCGGTTTCGCCTCAAAATGAAACTACAGGTATCAGAACTAACGTGAATCTCCTGCTCTAAATGTATCATACTATCAACTCGAGCAGAAAGCTCCCTCGAATTAATACTTGTTTGTCGTGAAGATTTACATGGGTCAGCCCTAATGTTGGAGTCTATACTACCATGTCAGTCACAGGCACTAATGATATCAGGTCGGCCCAAAATTTTTAGTTATACTTTCAGGTCAGCCCCATTAAGCTGAGCTATGACAACCATCAATCAATCACCCAGTTTCGGACTTAACGTCAGAGATACGTTTTTGCTGCTAGCCCTGAACCATGTCATCTTGCCCTTCTTACCAAACAAACCCCTTCAGAACCACCCGTCATAATTGCACTGAGTTGAAAGATGAAAATGTTACTAGCAAATCTGAATCTGATGGAGACTTGCAGCCACCCAAAACAGATGTTAAGGACAAAACAGTTCAGGGCTGCTGCAATAACAGGCTCCAAATCCTCAAATAATATTGACTGCTGGCTGAATTTTTTATTGAGAAATTGCCCCTTTTCCAGAGCTTAATTGGCTGCCAGGAATGCCCTTGTTACTGTCTCATTTGTGCTACATGATACTGGTTATTGGAAAGTAGATTATTTAACCAAAAATATGCTTGAGCAGGCCTGCACTACCACAGCCCTTGATTTCTGCATTAGCTCTCTGCACAAAACTCATTTTATTTCCTCCATCTTATCATCAATATATGAAGTATGAACCAGCATTCAGGAACCTAGTCCATCCATAGCCCCAACAATCTGTAAACCAGCCACTTGTGATAAAAATCACAAGAGAACTATCCTCCGAATACCCCTGCTAGGTATGGGGTAACACGGGGCATGTTGACTCATCCTGAAAATCTTGACAACATTTACACCATAGGCAGTCTTCAACATCCACCATATTAGTTGTGTTCAAAGGGACTGGGACTATTTGTTCATTCTGACTCCTATTTCTTTCAAAACTTCTTCTATTCTAAAATTGATTTTGTTGTATCTTTTCCATTCTAACTACCCTATTTTGTATTCCAGATATTAAAGATTGAAGATTAGAAAAAGCAGTTTGTAACTCTTTCACACCTTTAGCCAATGTGGTTATTGGGTCTTGGGCAGGATCAATTGTATGTATAGCTCTTGCCTTATTCTTTGCTTTAGAAGCATGTGCTCTAGACAAACCAGCCAAGTTGGATTTACCAGCCACTACCATATTCTTTTCAATTTTTTCGGTGAGTCTTGGGCTGACTTGAGATTTTGGGGATCTTTATCCCTGTCCCAAAAACCCAACTTTTTGTGGAAAGAATGAAAATAATAACATAAAATAGCAGCTTCTGTGGGTTCAATTTCAATATGCAACCTTTGCACTATTTGGTTAATCTTCATTACTAAGTGCTGCTTGTAAATATCTATTATCCCTTTTCTCTCCCTATTTCTCAAAGAAAGTACTTTCCAAGTGAGGCCTAGTACTAATACCACTAACAGGTAAATTCAAATGTCATCCTCTTCTAGGGACAATGCAAATAGTTTCAGCTGTACATCTACATGTCTAACACTACTCTTTATGTTCAGGCTTTTAAAGGCATTCCAGTGATCATGAACAGATACAACATTATTTCCTCTAAACATGTGTGGCTTATCTATACATTTCCCAGGGATAGCATGAGGTTACCCAGTAATAGTTGTGAAATCAAAAGGTTTAAAAATCTCATCAAACTATGGATCGGCAATAGTACTTAAATTTAAAAACCCTTGATCATTTTCAAATAAACACTGGATATCTTCTATTGAATCTCGGTTTAAATTATTTGAATTCTTTGGTTCACAGTTTAACTTATTAATCCTTCTTTTCTAAAATCTTTTATGTTCTGGGATCGGGTGAACAAGTCCTTGAGAGTTTGTTCTCGTTGAGTATCTCTTAGGCATAAAATCTTGAAGTGGAGTCACCATATGAGCTATTAAAATACAATCTCAATTCTAGGCTCATCAACTAGATGATTTCTAAAAATCAAAACTCAGGGAAATGGACTTTGTTCCCAGCAATTGCACCAAAAATGGTACTACCCAAACTCTTGCTTAAGGTGAAAAAGTCCTAATCATCTGGGCAAAACTTCAAGGGAACTTGGATTTGTTGCCACTGTCACCCCAACAACAAACTCCCCCACTTCAGGCTGATTAAATACTAACAGTAGGGGGGCTTCCCTAAGGCAAACTAAGTCACTAATTGATAAATCAAGATGATAAAAAGACTTAGTTCAATAATTCTGATTACAAATCTGTTTTAAAATGAACATTACAGCAGTAAAGGCAGATTTGTAAAATAAGAGGTTTGGTCAAATTAAAGATTTAAAAAAAATGTAAAATTTTTGACCAAAAGGGCCTAAATTTTTATATAATCAAGAGGGCATAAGACTCTACAGTAAATCTGATTCCTTATGATCTTAATTTATGCACAATTTCAGATTTACTAACACAAAATAAAAGAGCAGAAAACTAAATATTTTTATTGGGCTAATGGGGCAAGACTATTGCTAAAATTTCATAAGGGCTAATGGGGTCATAGAGCAAACAAACAGGGCTGCAAAGTGGACGGAAATGGATCTAGTTACCGCTGTTACATACAAGCAAAGCACTAGAGATGGGGTAGATTTGCAAAGCTGGAAATTATGAGAGAAAGGCCTTTTCTTGAGGTGACCTTGTATGCACATGCAAATCAAGAAGGGTGATCTTTACTACTAGCTAAAACATACATGCAACCTCTTACTAAAATGGCATAACATGAGTAGTTTCAACAAAATAATAAAACACAGCAAAGAGTCCCAAAGATAGAAAATTATCCAATGCTTTATCCAATGGATTATGATTGCCCTAAGCTTGAATCCCTTCTTGCAGCCGAATTATGGTGTTTTCCAGCAATGGATGGTAAGATGAACATCCAAAATTACAAAAGAACTCCACAATCACATAACCTTTAGATGATACATTGACAATAGACAAAACCAAAGAGACAATATTTCTTTATTCCATCAATGATAATACAATGAGAGGCTCCCTCTTCTTATAGCAATACAAAGTAACGACTATATTCTCATGGAGAATGTGCCCTAGCCAAGTGTAGAAGAGAGAGAGAGAGAGAGCACATGCATGACAGAAGAACAAGAGAGTGCCACATGTGTGAAGGAGATGCATGTGTCAAACCTCACATGCATGAAGGAGATGTTGAACACAATGGGCACACTGAGAGGGGGGGTGAATCAGTGTGCAACTAATTTAACACTTTTTCAATCTTTATCATCAACAGCTTGTAGACATGTTATTCAGAGTTGATCATTCAATGATACATCTTAGAGATCATCATCAATTATCAACCATGATAAATCATAAACAAGTCATCATAGCAAGAAACACATCACAAGAGGAACACCACATTTGTATGTAAACTTGATTTGTATTATTTTGATATTGAGTACATGGAAGACAACAATCTTCGCGATCGATCTGTTAAAGAAATGTAACTGCGGAAGATATTCTAAATGTACTTGTCTATTGTATTATTGTATTCCTCCTTCGGGAGATGTCATTGATGTAATTGATAATGTACGTCATTGAAAGAGTCAATGTAAACCCTAGGATTTGTGTCGGCCTAGAAGAATCCAGAAAAGAATATTATATTATGTAATTGACAAGTCGGCCTAGTCAGTTAGGTCAAGTCGACCCTGTTGGGGAAAACGTCACCTCAACGGAAGAATATAAATAAGAGGTTGAGTTGCTCATTTGGATCACTCATCTCACTCAATCAAGTTTGCATAGGAGAGAGAAAAGTTCGCACAAGTGAAGGAGAGAAGTTGTTTTTGTCTTGGGGTTTTATCTTGTACTTGGTGAATTCTATATTGAGGAAGTTTTGCCGGGGTTTTCTCCCTTGTGGTTTCCCCGAGAGAAATTTTGTGTTCTTTGTGTTTGCTGTGCTTGTCTTTCTTTCAGTGAGTATATTGTTTAATGTTATTATGCTAAACAAGTAAAAACTTAACACAATCAGCTCCAATTGACAAAGAGATCTCCAACTCCCAGGCAAGACCTAGCTTGCTTTTCTCAGCTCCAACTCAGAATAAGTGAGGAGTCCAACCCTCAAGTGCAAGACCCAGCTTGCAATAGATGTCAGTCAATTCAATCAACAGTCTTCACATGGTTTGCTCAATCAACATGTGCTCCAATCTGCTCACTGCTCATGCTCAGGGATCTGTATTGTCCAACAACCAAAGAACCTGCTCTGCTCATGAATCTGCTCAAGTGCACAAAGGTCTGTTTACAAAGATCTGCTCAAACTTATTAGCCCATGCAATCCTGCTCATGCCAAGACTGTTCATAAACTATGTTCAACCTACTGCTCAAGAAGCCAAGTCACCTCTGTCCTAGTCAAGTCACTGTTACTATCAAAGCACTGCTGTTATCACTGTCAGAATACTGCTGCTGTCACTGTCAATCCAGCCAAGTCATCTGACTGTACAATCCTGCTTGTGTACCTGTGCCCAACAGCTCATAAACCTGTACCAACTGTTCATAACCCGGTTCCAATCTTATTCTGAGCTGTTTCAATAAGGCTTGAACATTAAGATGTTTCAGAGTTTGATCTTCCTTCTTAAGGCCTTCATATATGCCTGAAAATTACACTTGAGGTGCTTTCAAATATCTCTGAGATTAGTGCCTTTTGATGCCTTCAGTACTTCCACTATATCTCTCTTTATCCTTACTTATGAGTGCCCTATGACTTATGAATTAGCCCAGGAAAGGAGTAATTGTAGCTTCACAAGATCAGAACTTTGAAATGCCTTCACAAGAGTAGCACTTCCTTCCTCCTCTTTTACTTCCTGTGGATGTATCTGTCTTCAAAAGGCCTTCACAAACTCAGAGTTTATGCTGCATACAAACTTCAAACCTTCAGGTGTCTTTGACAGTCATCAGAATAATTCAAATGTGACTTCAGCTGTCTTTGTCTCACACAAAAAAGTTCATTCGGTCTTTAAGAGTGATCATCTAACAGGCTTGTTTATTTGTGCAGAGATACTACTAACTTTTCAACCCTTTCTTTGATAGATATGCTGTAGCTACTGAGGCCTTTCTTCTTGGAATGAAAAGTTGAGTACTGTAACTTCTGAGGCTTAAAATTTTGACATTGGATACTGCGGTTGCTTCAGAACAGAGTAAAATATTTATACCTGAGATCAACCAAGATAGAGACTTCAAAAGTTGCTGCAATCATACTTGGATGCCTTCATAAGATTTGACCTTCAGCATTTGTGCCCTGAGGCTACCCGAGACCAGAAGTCTGAGAAATAAGTCTTAATCAGTGTTGAACATCTTCAATCAACTTTGGATCAGTCCATAGTGTGCAAGATTCCAGGTGAACTCTACTTCAGATGCCTTAAAGATCAGAATGTATTAGGAACTTCTTGCTGTGGCTGCCTGTGGCTTCCTTAGTCTCCAGTGACCCACCGAATTTCAGAGCTACATCAAAAACAGTGCTGTAGATATTCGGATGCCTCCATAGGATCAATCATTCAGCATTTTTGATACCTGAGATCAGAGAGATCAGAGTTTTAAAAAAACTTACATGCTTGTAGCCCGAGTTTGTATACCATGAGGATCTGCGGTTACCTTTTTGAGATCAGAGTAAAGGCTTGCAAAACTTCTTTTTTGGAGAGGGAACGACTTAGTATATTTATACACAATCATGTGGACATAAACCAAGCCTGGTCGACTTCACAATAGGAATAAAAAATCAATTAAAAATAATTAAAACATCTTTATTAGGCTGGCCGACCTTAAAGAAGGGGTAAATTTGCCTTGACAACTTTTAAAAATTAATATCTCTTCAACCGTGAGAGTTAGCGGGCATTCCACATACCACCGGAAAGAGCTTGACGAGAACTAAATCCTTATGAGGGTCTTGCTTGCATTGGCAAGGTCCTTCACCCTTGTTTTCTTCAATTTGTGCAGGACATCGGATTTGACTTGACTTCATCTTGAAGGCATCTTCAAGTACTTTTATGGCATCAAGGGCTACATCACTAACCAAGGTCTCTACCAAGAGATAAGTCACAGCCATCATGACAAAAAGAACTTCTTAAGAGGGCAAGGAGGACACCACCAACTCTTCATCAAGCTTGTGGGTTAAACAAGGATCCATGGGCATGTCCAAAGTTTCCTCCACCATACATCATGTGATCATCAAATGCAAGAGGGCTTCATTTGTATGTGCGTGAGGGCTTCTTCAAGGACTCCATCATGTCATGAGCTTCATGCAAGAACACCATGAGTGCAACAAGAAGGGCTACACCAACAAACCACCATATGAGTGGGTTCCAAGACCCAAGCCTCCATGTGCAAAGGAATCACCATGACCATATCATGTCCAAGTGCTCCAAGGGCCAAACTACCACATGTGAGGGTACACTAGCATCATCCATACCTGTATATCTAGCATGATCAATGCAAGGGCCTTGGTGGCATCAATGACAACTTACAGGCCACTGCAAGTCCCTTATTGGCACGATTTAAGGGATCATGTCACCTAGGGAAATGCACCCACCTTTAATTGAGGGATTCATATCTTGGCAAGTGCACCCACCTTTATTCAAAAGATCATGTCATCTTGAGAAGTGTACCCATATTTTATTTGTGGATTCACATCTTGGGAAGTGGAGCGCCCACCTTTATTCAAGGGATGATGTCTTGGGAAGTGTGCCCACCTTTCTTCAATGGATTATGTTTTCCAAATAAATCCAAGTGAATTGTGCCCACCATTTTTTGAGGGGTGCTCCACTTTATACATCATAGGTTTATTACAAATAAAACCTTATATTATGCCACACCAAAGGATTATGTGATTTCCATGGCATTATTTATGAACCATCACTTTGACTATGATGCGAAAATGCGAAAATTATGCCCTGATAAATTTGCTTCAAGGGGCTCTAAGCGATGTGCAACTGATCATGATGTGTCTAGATTCAGAATTCGAAAGAAGTCTTCACAGTCATTTGCTTTGAAAAGATTTACAATTGGATTATCCTCATGCAACAATGTAGGGTAATAACTGGCTTCATATTGGGACATGCACTCTGGAAGAGAGTTCATAAGAACTCTAAAATATGTACACCTGCCACAATTCAAATAGATAGGAGATAAGATCATGAGGTGGGCGAGGAACACTACTCTCATCCGGAGACCCTAAAGATACAAACTAGAAATCACATGTCCATAATATGTAATATATCAAAAAAAAAAATATAAAGAAATGCGTGAACTAAATATCACATAAGAGAAAGTAAATCCTATCTTCTGTCTTGAAGAACTTATTCATTCTAAATTAACAAGGCACTGTAGGTCGTTACAAAAATATATTTTCAGGAACTGCCCATTCACAGTTAAGGGCGATTTTTCTCCATAAAGGTGGCTAAGATAGAATGCATTTGAACCATCCACTTCTACAATTTTGTAGGGATGGAGCTAGAGTCTGTCGAATTTTCCATGCTTTCCAAGCTTTTCGTGTCTTCGATTCCATGAATACCATATCTCCTTTCTATAAACTCCTAAGGAAAGTTTTCTTGTCAAACTTTCCTTTGACCTTCTCTTGGTTTTCTGCAAAATGATCAAAGGCACGTCCTGGATCTTCATCAAGCTATATCAAGTTCAACTGATCTATTTGGGTTTGAACTGCATCTTGATTTGAAGTGAACTGTTGGATCAATTGGTACATTGGAATCTTAAAGTGAATTCTGAGTTGCGAGGGAGTTCCCCTCCACCATTGCTTTGCTCTCGAAGTGCACTCTCCCCCCCAAAAATCGCTCCCTACCTCTCTTGGGAGCGATGAGCGAGCGTTGCTCCCCAAACGTTTCCTCAACACTCCCAGGATAAAAAATTTCGCTCCCCAAGTGCTCTCGAAGCTATTCCACATGTTGGGGTGTTTTTTTTCCCTTTTTCTTTTTGGAAGGAAGTCATGGTTACAATTGCTTGTTTAGTCATGGCTAGGGTTCTTTTAGGGGATTAAAACACTCACTCACTCTATTTGCACTCATTATATTTCTCATTACATTGATTTCACTCCTCTTTGCTAGGGTTTTGAGTGGGTTTGCTAGTTGTTTGTGAAAAAACTTGTGAGAGCTTAGAAGGGAGATTGAAGGCTACTATTTGTGAGAGCTTGGAAGGGAGATTGAAGGCTGCCATAAATACATCCAATCACTATTGGAGAGTTGAATAGGTAGGATCTAAATCCCACTCTTGTTTGTTTTTAAAATTTTTTCCACTATGTTAAAATTTTAAATTTTGAATGTTCTTTTCTCCTTCTCCATCATTTTATTACAAGCAACAAGTTATACTCATCTTGAGTCAAGAAGCATGATGGGTATGCGGTTTTTCCTTTTGGGTTCATATCTTATTATGATGGTAGTGTTGGGAAGCCGAAATATTAGTGATGAGGAGGAAAAAGTAGGGAATGGAACATACCATGGAGAGGAGGAAGAAATGGAAGGGGACAATGATAATGAAGCTAACAATGATGAAGGACAAAATCACAAAGAGAATTCAACACCTTTGTGAAAGTATGTAACAAGGATTGGGGGAGGAAAAGGGGGTGGAACCACAATGTTTATATGCTCCCATTGTACTAAAACTTATACAGGTTCATATACCTGTGTGAGAAAACATATATGTGGGATTATGCCATGGGATGAAGGTAAGATTATTGGAGTCAAAACCTATGACAAAGCGCCAGGGCATGAGAGAAACAAATACAAGGAAGAGGAGGCAACACAAAACAAATCCAAAAAATCATGGGTTGAATCTAAGGCTTCAAACTCACCTAGAATGTTTGGTAGTCGATCCCCACCCCCCCATGGTAGTGGGTTCTGACCTATGCGTAGAACAATATTAGATTTTCTTGACCAAGGTTGTAGGGATGATTTCGATTAAATAATTTACAGGTTTCTTTCTGCATATGGTGTACCATTCAATTTTCTTTGCTCACTCTTTTGGCATGAAATGGTTCAAGCTGTCAATGGTGTCCCTATAAGATATAGGAGCCTTAGATCTGACAAAGCTAGAAATACGGGACTTGATAGGGAAAGCGCCAAAATCCATAATGTTCTTGGAATGTTTACAAATGATTGGACTGTCTATGGGGTATCCATTGTATCTGATGGTTGGACAAATGTTAACGACAGCCCATGGATAAATATTCTTGGTGTGTTTGCTATTGGTGCAGTCTTTCTTTCAGCCCATGCTACTTAGATCGCTACAAGACTAGTATGAATATTGCAGAACCTTTAATTAAAACTATTTAAGAGATTGGACCATACAATGTCATTTAAGCTATTACTGATAATGTTACTAATTGTAAGGCAACTTGACCAATCATTGAGATGTACCCTGACATATTTTGGTCAGTGTGTTTGGTTCACACATTGAACCTTTTGATGTGTGATATTATTAAGATGAAGTGCCCTAATTATATAGATGGATTGGTGCATTGTACAAGAGATGGAAGAAAATGATAAAATTTATTACCAATCATAGCATGGCCCACCACATTTTTCGCAATCACTCTAGGTTGGAGTTACTTGAGATTGAAAAGACCAGATTGGTTGGTTACTACCTCACCTTCAGGTTCTTTTGAAGGTAAGAGAGGCATTGGCTAGTATGTTCTTAAGTGATTTGTGGCAGGGTCTGAATGACAGGGCTGCAACCACATTTGATAGACATGACTTTTAGGAGGTGGAGAACATTGTTCTTGATGGCCAGTTTTTGGCATAGGTTAGGTATGTTTTACAGTTCACCAACCCCATTTATAATATGATTTGGTTTGCTGATACATATCGACCAACGATTGGGTAGGTGTATGAGTAGATGGATAACATGTTAGGCCAAAGTAAAGATATTGTTGCGCAGAAAGATGTGATCTTGTATGATCATATTCATAAACATGTGGCCAAAACGTGGGATAATATGAATGTTCCACTTGATGCCCTAACATATGTCCTTACACCAAAATATTATTCTCCATCTTGGCTAGCCCAAGCAACACCTGGGGGTGGAGTTAGGAGAAAACCACACACAAACCTAGAGGTGCAAAATGGGTATATGCTTGGTTTAAACAAGTTGGTCCTTGATGAAGAGGAGTGCTCAAGTACGAAGTGAATTGAGCAAATACATCGGTGAACATGGAGTCTTTGCTAACCATGTCTGGCACCCGTTTCACCCTCGGAAACTCGGAAACCCGTATGGTACTTGACGGAAACTCGTTTCTGTCCATACGAAACATGTTTCCTATATCTGAAACGAGTCTGTATAGACAGAAACACGTTTCCGTCACGTTTCCTCTCTTGTATGGTGCGTTTCCTGTCAAATAAAACTCCACTTAAAAAACCAACTCGTAAAGTCTATTTCTGCCCACGGATTTCAGTAATTAAGGGTTAATACATTAAATTTTAAAATAAAATTTAATTCTAGATGCTTCTAATTAGGTTGTTCAGAAAGTTATAAAGAGAGCATCACTTCATTCTTTCCTCACACAAGTGACTTGAGCACTTAGGGCCCAAAAAATAGCAATGGGCCTTGTGCAGATTGGGATGTCATGTCAGAATTTGCTGACTTGGACCTCTCTCTTGTTGTACTAAGGAGTGAGGAACCTAGAAGTGGAATTGGAAATACTTCTTCCACTCTATATTCTGTTGCTAAGCGTGCTTCTTGTTCTATTTTTTAGGAAGACTATGAAGATGAGGATGACTATTAGTATGAGCTCATGTTTTACTTTTATTTCTATGTTAGTATGTTCATTGTTCACAGTTTGATACATTGTACTTGTAGCCTCATACATAAAGGCTAATCTTGGATATATAGTATATACCCTTGTTTATAAAGGTTGTTTTTGGATATCACTACTTGCATGAATGAAATGATATAGACTTGGGTTCATGAGTAAAATGTGATGTTACATGTATGATTTAAATTGTATATGTATTATTTAACATTTATCTCTTGGTAATGTTGCTTGCAGGTAAATGTACTTAATAATTTATGGTTTAAGTTTTATAATAATTTTGTCCTTGCTTATATATATATATATATATATATATGTACATATATATGTATATGTATATGTATATCTACATCTATGTATATATGTACATTATATGTATATGTATATGTATATATATATCTATGTATATGTATATGTATGTGTATATATACACATATACATATACATACATATATATGTATACATATACATATACATATACATATACATATACATATATATATATATATCGCGTTTCCCCGTTTCCAAAATTTGGGGGGGTTGCGTTTCCAACGTTTCCTTGTTTCCCCGTTTCGTCCCCATTTCCCCGTTTCATGCAACTTAGGTGCACTACAACTTGAGATTGTAGTCCCTTTATTGTGATGTGGCTAAGAATGATAGGACACATGTGACTTGGGACAACAATCTAGAGGAGGCTAATTTGGAGGATGAAGCCATAGCTTTAGAGCTCTTGGAGGTTGAACTATTGGCTGATCATAATGGTGATCAAATTCATACAACAAAGATGCCATCCCCTACCACTAGCAAGTTTCTAGATGCAGGAGCTTTTCCTTGAGATTCATAACGTCCAACATTGTGTGCGGGACATGCAGCTACTGCTTATGTTCCACAAACACTTCCAGCTGCTCGTACATCTATTCTTAGATCATGGGAAAAGAACATGGAAGTTTCTTGTGGCAATAGGAAATCTTAGTAGATAGAACTTTGTCTTTAATATTTATTATGGCCTATTTTGTAAAGATTATTTGATAGTTTATGTTTTGACTTAGAACTTTGCAGTTTGAACCTTCCTTTGATTGCAACTTACAATTCTTTGGTAATGCATATGATGCTTTGTTTCATTTCATGGTTGATGTTATTTGTTAGAGTTTGTTGATGGAAAATGTTATATGTTGAAACTTGAAGATTGATGTGGTTGATGATTGACCATTTGATGACAATATTACAAGTCATAGCTACTAGATGATTGATGTTATGTGTACTAAATGGTTAGATCTACGTTTTCATGCTTTCTACAATTGATTTGGCATTCTGCATGCATTTTTTAATATATGTGCACCAAAATATATTAAACTATATATTATATTAAAAATGCTCCCAAAATTATTCACTCTTGGGAGCTTTTGAAAATTGTGCTTCTTGCTCCTGCTCTTGTTCATTTTATACATTAAGATGGGTTTGAGAACTCTCATGCTTTGCTATGAAAATTCATTGAGAGCAAGCTTGGAATATTTCAGCCATAGTTTTGCAAGTTGTTGGTAACTTGGCTTCTACCATTCTCATGGAGGATGAATGGTGAGGAATAGAAGCAAGGGATTTCATTGCTAGAGTATCTGGCAGTCCTAATCTATGTTATAACATCTACCAAAGAGGACTCACAGGTTTGATTTGGGAGGGGGAAACAAAGAGTACTGGATACTATGGGCAGGAATTTTTGATGATTATAGCCTGGACAGGTGCTTCTGCATAGGCTAGGTGTCAAGGATGTAGAAGTTGTCCATTATATTTCTAGGTACTTTCTTGAGTAAAAAGCAAGTGACTTTTATATTTCTTTCCTAAGTCTAACTCAGGAAAAGCACATTAATTAATTTAATGTTGGCTAATGACTAAGGCTTATTAAAGTGAAAAGTTAAGTGAACTTTAGATTAAGTAGTGACCGTTGATCTTAAGCGAGGCTCAAGATCTAATCTTATCCATCCACCACTTTGGAGATTGAGGGTTAGGGTTTTGGTCATTGAAAAGCTATAAAAGAAACCCTAACTATAGTAGAAAGACACACAATAGTACAAGATCATTTCCAGAGAGATTTTCTGAAGAGAAGAGTGAGAGACTCAGTGGTTGAAGATAAAAGAGCGAAGAGATTTTGTAGAAGAAAAAAGAGGTTGATTTGAGAAGAGAGGTCGATCTTGCTGAGAGAGAGAGAGAGAGGCCGGAATCCAATCGAATCGAGCGGACTGATCTGTACATCAGCAGGGAGAGACCGTACGAATCATACAGATCCTTACGGTAGACATATGACTGATGCAGGGGTGACGTAGGGTGACGCAAGGTCGAATTGCTAAGGCCAATTTGCCTGGGGCCGATTTCTCCTTTAGTGGGCTGATTTTCTCCTGGAGCCGATTTTTGCAGAGAGGCCGATTTTCTTGTGGGGATTAGTTACAGGATCCATGTTTGTAAAATTCTGAATTTCTTTGTGAGCCAAGATTAATAAAGAAACAATGATTGCTGGTTTTTCCCCATTGGGATTTTCTAGGGTAAATACTTGTGTCAAATGTGGTTGATTTCCTATTTTATTTCCGTTGCATTATTGGTTAAAAATGTCAGTGAATTTCTAATTATAATTTCAGCAGTAAAGCTATAGCAACAATTTATTTATGGGTATAAAAATTATTGAGAACATAAATCAGATCTGGTATTTTGAGATTAATATGGTATCAGAGCTCAATAAACTTTGAGAAGAAGGAAATCATTTGGCAAGGGTTTACAATAGAACCAATTTTTCTTCTTCTTCTTTGGTCAGGTTATTTGATTGGACAGGATGACAACAATTGGATTGAGATTTGAAGACTGGTTGGAGGGTGCATCCAACTACAATCCCTAGAAGGAGAGGATAGCGTTAATACTAATGGAGAATGGGATTTGGGAGTTTGCTAATCAAGAAGAAACCCCTCCTACTGATTCTATACAACTGGTTTCCCATGCTCAAGAGGACATGAAAGCCAGGAGGATCATTCTGGATGCAGTGAAGGATCATGTGATCCCTCATCTGTTCGAAAAGAAGTCAACCAGGGAAATGTGGGAGTCTCTCATGAAGATTTATTAGAGTGATAACCACAACGAGAAGAACTCAGGGGCATCAGGGGCACCAAGATGTTCATATAAGATATAGTAGTTTCTTATCTGACCAACATCACACAGGTTCATGATAAGTTGGCAGTAGTTGGGGAGACAATGACTGATCTAGAGTTGGTGAGGATAACTTGAAATCCCTTCACCAAGCCATGGGCACCCTTTGTCAACGGGATCATGGTACGAAAAAATATTCCTAATTAGGAGAGGTTGTGGGATGACTTCATCCAAGAGGATATTCGAGAGGAATCTTTGTATGTAAACCAACGAAAGGGTGATGATGAGGAGAACATTGCTCTTGCAAGTCATGCAAGGAAGGGCAAGGTGAAGGCCAAGAAGAATACCAATGGAGAGGCTTCCACTTAGGAAAGAAAGAACAAGGACATGAGCAAATTCAAGTGTTTTGCATGTCACAAGTTTGGCCATTATGCAAGCCAGTGTTTGAACAAGAAGAAGGGAAAGAGTAAGACATAGGTTGCAACATCAATAGACACACTAGTGAGTGAGTTTGCTGCAAAGTTTGAGAAGGAGTTCTCATTGGTGTCTTATCTTTTTGGCACCTTAGTGAAGGATGCATGGTTAGTGGACAATGGGGCTTCTCGTCATATGACCAGATTGTGAGACATTTTCACCAGTATTTTAGACGAAGACTCAGAGCTACATGTGGAGCTTGGTAATGATGCCAAGTGTGCAGTAGAGGGGATTGAATATATTCAGTTTCAAATAGAGTCTGGAGGTCCTTTGGAGGTAAAGGATGTGCTATATGTACCAGGGATAACGAAGAACCTACTAGTGATTTCGACCATGGAGGACAAGGGTTACAGAGTCTATTTTCAGGATGGATAGGTACTTGTTAGGTTGAAAGGCTCCAATTTAGATACCTGATGAGTAATTGGGAGCAGTGTGGGTAACTTGTACTTGTTGAAGGATCAACATGTATGTGCTTTGGTTCATGATAATGACAGTGATAATTTGTGTGAGTTATGGCACAAGAGGATGGGTCACTTGCATCATAGGTCTTTACCGATATTAAAGGAGATTTTCATTGGCTTTCCATAGTTCAATGTAGAGCAGTAGGGTGTGTGCAAGGGATGTGCACTTGGGAATTACACCAAGACGAACTTTTCGAGCAGTGATAGTAGGTCCAAGGAGATATTGGATCTGGTGCATTTAGACATATGTGGGTCTATGTTAGTGTCGTCGTTGGCTGGTTATAACTACTATGTGACCTTCATAGATGATTTCTCCAGCAGGACATGGATCTACTTTATGAAGACCAAGGATGAGGTATTCAGTCGGTTTTGGGAGTTTAAGGCTCTCGTGGAGAACTAGACAGAGTGGAAGACCAGAGTTATGAGAACAAATAATGGGTTTGAGTATACTGGAAACAAGTTCAAGGATTTCTGCAAGGAAACATGAATTAAGGAGCTGACAGTACCTTACAAGCCACATCAGATGGGGTTGCAGAGAGGAAGAATAGGGCCATCATTGGAGCTTCCAAGGCAATGATCCATGATCAGAATTTTCCCATGTTTCTCTGGCCAGAAGCATGCAACACAACAATTTACATTCAGAATAGGAGTCCTCATAAGGTCTTGGAGGACAAGACTCCTAAGAAAGCATTCACAAGAGTGAGACTAGAGATTGGTCACTTTTGTATCTTTGGATGTTCGATGTATTTGCATGTACCATCAAAGAAGAGGATGAAGTTGGAACCCGTTATCACACTATCTCTAGCTGCTGAAGTAAGGTGTCCCAATAGGGATGGTAGAGGGGGACAGCTAGGAAGGTGTAACCAGCAATGGCCAAGTCCTCTGCTCAATGAACGGAAGTCACACTGGACAAGGCTATTGTCACTTTAGACGAGGCACTTAGCCAAGTCAAGGGGGAGACCCCGCTCAACCAGTGATGGTTGAGAGACAAAAATACACCCAAATCCCAAAAGAAAAAGAGATGAAAACAAGGAGTGAGTGTGGATGAGCTCCTAAGTCTAATTTCAGCCAACTGGTGGACACAAGTAGTGAAATAATGGTGATGTAATAAGTGACCAGCAATCAAGTATGATTAGATAACAAGATTAACTTAGTGATTGTGTGGCTGAAATAGTCTAAGGAGGTATAACAAAATGGAAGTGAAATACTGAAATAAAACTGCAAAATACAAAGGTTAAACAGTGAATCAAATGGACCTAGGGCAGCAAGAAATTAGCGTTTAAAATCACTTTGAGCCAATGAAACTTAATTCCCTAAGATAAAATGACATTTTAAACTCGAATCAAGAGTACCCACAACCCAGAAAATTACCCAACAGTGTGATTGGCTAAAATGCCCAAGGAGGGCGAATTCAGTGGATGACCAGTGCCTAGTTCTATGGGTAAACGGGGTCGGAATGAAATGAAACTTGGAATATAGAGGTTTAAGCACATATCATTAGTGGGTTTTAAAGGACAACTGATTCTAACGGTGGAATTTTAGTATTTAAATTTTTAGGGTTTGTTTAAGTAGTTTTTGCAGCTTAACACACAGAAATGGAATTTGAAGCTATGGGACCAGCAAGAGAAGTGTACCTAGGATGAAAGAGTGTGGTTGAAATGGCTTGAAGACTAACTCCAATTCAGTGGTGGAGCGACCAGCAAGTTTGTGTGAGCAATTTGAAGCTATGTGACCAACTTCTGCCTGGATACCTGCCACAAATGAGAGAAATCAGCATATGCAGCAAATAAACAAGTAATAACAGAAAATGAATGGCTGAAAATGAAAGAATTGACAAGTTGAAAGCAAAGACAACTCCCTTGTGATTATTTCGAAGGAAAAACACTAGAATGGAGCTCCCACTCCAAGTGTAGCGCCTCCCTCCAAATGGCCAATCTCCCTGCAATTCGTGTTAGTCATACAAGGGCAACAAACTCATCTAAATCACTCTACAAGCAATGGAAATCAGCTAACAATCAAAGCCATGAACATCCACACAAGTTCTCTCAAGAAACCGGAAGAAGATTGTCTCAATATCACTCAAATGTCAAATGTACAATGTGCCAAGAGGCTCAACAATGGAGTGAGTGCCTTCTCATATAGGGAAAAGTCACTCTCAAAACTATTTCCCCCCAAAATGGAGGGCTAGGATAAATCCCCCATCAAGCAAATCGAATGGTGGAGAGAGAGCCCAAGTGGGGGTGCGAATTGCCCAAGGATAGCGCACTAGTGGAGGAGAGGTCCATTGTAGGGCCCTTACAAACATCAAATACGTGCTAGGGGGTGTCTATATGGTGTTTTAGCCCCCTAGCTAATACATCATGGCCCCACACCCAAGCATACAACCAAATCGAAATTTCCTAAGTGAAGGAAAATGCCCCCCATGGGCAATTCGTCCACCTAGGTGAATTGGGCAAGAGAGGGCCCCACAATGCACAATACCAAGTTCAAACATACCAACATTACCTTAGAAATCACCCTTGAATTAGCCATCCTTTGATTTTTGCCCTTTGCTATAGTTGCCTTTGTCAATTTTGATTTTCCATGTATTTTATTATTGGTTTATATTGCTGAAGGAGTAAATTGGGCTTTTGACCCACTTACAGTGCCCGGATTGCTGAACCGTCTGCTGCAATGTGATCGTGGACCCCAAAAATAGTAGGAATGACCACTCGAACGACCCCGATTTATCACTTAGGCATTATTTGCCCAAAATCCACGATTTTTAATTAAAATAGGTCATTAATGACCAATAATAATTAAAAATATCACAAACGCCTCGATCTTTTTACATTCTGTCACTTGGAGGCTCATATGGGTCCCTTGTAGATAATAATTGACCAAAATCGAAATTCCGGTCGCAACATTTTTTTTTTGGGGCCCATTTTTGGTATGGTCAACCTAGTTTGACCAAGTCAAATCTGTCAACAATGGTGCTAGCTGAATACCTGTATGCAATCATGAAGTGAAAGGCTTCCTTATACAAGTTAGTACATTACTAAGCAATATGACAATAATATGGTGATAAAAAATGCATTAAATCTCAGAAAAATACAAGGCCCCAGGTGAGGTGGGCCCACCGCATCCAAAAGACTCAACTGCTATACACAACCTACAGAATTGACCACCTAGCTGACTTTGGGTGATGTGGAATACAAGGTGAAGGATGAGGGATGACAAGTACAAAGATCATGTGACCTTTTGGATAACTCAAGAAAGCGGGGTCCTCTGAGATAAGCATACCATGACAAAAACACGGGGAAGGGTGGTGCCTCACAAATGGGTATAGTGCAGGGAAACCGCCACTGGTCATCTAACAAGTATCTCACAACTCACATCCGTGCCCGAAGACTCTGTGAGGTTCTTTTCTAGAGCCGCCAAACTGGGTGTCCGACAAATTGTAACTTGAGACTCTAGGGGACAATCTTGAGCTTGTCCCTTGCTCCCTCTCCCCTCCTTGCCCCGCAAGACTAGGTGAGGAAATAACTACTACAAATGCTGACATGTATGGCTGACCTGTGTCCATGTGTGTTTACAAACACATTGCATGGATTTTACAATGAATTTCATACTTAGCCCTTTTTGGCTAGATTTTACATTTACAAAAAGCCTTTCTGGCTTGCTTTACATTTCTTCATTTCTTCAATTTACATCAAGGCCCTTTTGGGCTACATACATATCTCAATAGATATAATCATGGTGCTCATATTGCAAAGTAATGGGGGTGAGCAATACATGCTTCGATGACCAATGGGGAACACCCAGTGAGGCTACACAATCCTAACTGCAATGCAACATTTGGGGCAACCGACATGAGTAAATCCCAGGTTTGAGAGTGCATCTCACACACTAAAGAGCCGAGGCACAATAGAGAGGGAATCATGGCATACTCAGAGATCAGTGGGGAAAGGGATCCTCAAGGTCACAAATCGGAATCCAAGTCGGGAAAGACTATCATCGATGAGTCGGATGGATGGAGAAAGTGAAAGTGGATCCAAAGTCAGCTGCCTAGGGGGACTAAGTGACCAAGTCTATACCAAGAGTAGGGGTGTGACCTGGTGTGCATATACAAGGGCCTACCAGGAAGGGGTGCACTGACATCACCAAGGGCCCGATCATATATCATAACAATAGCTAGATCACCAAATCAATCATCATATGCAAAGTTAGTGTACTATCATGTATAAACAAGTCTAACCAACAATCATGAGCAATAAACATCAAATGCAATACCTGCCGCACCATATACTTGCTGCTGAGGTTGTCTCTGAACTGGATCTCTGTTGAATCCAAGCACAAATAGTAAACCAACAATACTCTGTGATAGTCTCAATCAAAGCAAGACTAGGCAACTGTCTCAATGGGCTTATGTCAAAGCCTGGCAAGGAAGGGTGATCCTGTGGTAGATGCTAAGTAACATGTCTGGACAATACAATAAAACCATCTGTCCCCACTGATATATCTGCTCGGGGCAATATGAGCAAAACTGTTTGCCTCCTCTGAAGGCATCCGATCTCTGATCTGGAAAAAAAAGTATAGTATGGTCCCTGACCATACAATCTGCAGCATGGTAGCTCCAGCTAACATGGATGTGATAACAGAACCTTCAGCAGAGAAGGGTATTTTTGTGGGTTATAGTGAGACTTCAAGGGCATATAGGGTATACATTCCTTCACTAGGGAAAACAGTAGTCAGGTGGGATTTGTTTTGATGAGAACCAAGCCTTTAGGAAGTCACATGAACCCCTTCCATCAATGGCAGAGGATGAGGAGAGCGAGGCTTCAGAGGTTGAGGAGAGATCAACACAGTAGGTACATGGACTCAGTCTTCAGATCAAGAATAGAAGTTGGAGTCTCCTTATACTTCAGTGAGGAGGAGGCCAAGATGGCTAGAGCAGACAGTAAAACATGCTCAAGAGCATGTGGAGGCTGCTAGGAGTACTTTTAGGCAGAGAAGAACACCGAGACAGTTTCCTAGTTACATGGGACTCATGAGTGACATCATTGATTTCGAGCCTACTAGTCATGAGAAGGCAACAAACCACCAGGTTTGGAGGGATGCCATGATGGAGGAGTATGCATCCATAATGAAGAATGATGCATGGGACATTGTGCCGAGGCCAGAAGGGAAATTAGTGGTGAGTTCGAGATGGATCTATAAGATAAAGCATGTTGCAGATGGCAGTGTTGAAAACTACAAGGTTAGGTTTGTGGCTAGAGGGTTCTCCTAGAAGGGCTAGACTATGAGTACACTCGCTCCAGGAGCCAAGTATACTTCTATCACGGCTGTTATATCTATTGCTTCAAAGATGGGGTGGAGGATACATCAGATGGATGTGAAGATAGCCTTCATGCAAGCATCCATTCCATCCATAGGTTGTGTAAGATAAGCCAACATTGCTCCTACTAGAAAACGGTGTTCTATTTCACTTTCCATCTGTTGTAGCCTTAGGCGCTCCACTTTTGCTCCCCATGCCGAGAAGTCTGTGAAGATACCATCCTTAGCCAATCTAGTAGATTATGTCATTGATCTACTCAATAGAGTTACCGTCCTTAGCCAATCTAGTAGATTACGTCATTGATCTACTCAATAGAGTTATCTAGACGTAAAGCTTGAACATACCTTGTAATGAGCTTTGGTGGCCCAAAAACCATTGCCTATGAACAAACTACCTGCATACGTAAGCTCCTCTATATTCTTATGATGGAATCCAATGAGGAATGTGGCAACGAGATTCTTCACAATTACAACCTTCTGCCTGAGATCGTGAATGGAATTATGTTGGGAAAATCCAATTGCTATGAGGGCAATCAACGATACCACAACCACAACAACCAGAGCTTCCACTACATCAATGGATCGCTTCACAAAGTGCTTTAGCCTCTGAATATTGCCATACAAGTGTCTGTTAAATTTCATACAATCATAGCATAAAACATAAATGCATAACCAAGATCACTAGAAGCAAGAAAAAGCACAAAACAACAACACAAAGTTTGACCTGGGAAACCCAAATGGGAGAAAACCCAGCAACCTTCACAGAGAGATGATAATTCTGAGATCAGAGTACAAATAAGAAAAGAGAAAGAATGTGAACGTGTCTTTCACAAGTAGATGCCCCAAATAAGCTTCCTCCTTCAAGTGACGCGAAATCAACCTCCTCCAAGTGATGCGCACTTGCTAAGTGTGAGAATGAGATAATGAGGTGCACTAGCCTCCTATTTATACAAGTGCAAGCCTGGAAAATTCCCTAACTGGGCCGACTTCACCTAGGGGCAATAAATAATTTAAATTTCATTTTTTATTTGTTTCTTTTGCACCCCAAGGCTTACATTGATTCTTTCATGTGTTTACATAATTGATTACATAAAGTTCTTCTCCCTTAGGAGGTATAGACAAGTACACTGAAGGTACAATAAAATATAATGAATAATATCTTCTGAAGTTGTACAAAATCCAACACTCCCTCTCAACGAGGAAGGTATTCTTTGGTCTTCATCTGCATCACAATCATCTGTGTTTCATCTTGTACATCCATTCTGTCTCCATCATCTCTATGCATACTGAAGGTTGTCCACACAGTCTCTGTGCATCATCATCACCAGTCCTTCGGTGAGTCCAAGAGAATCACTCAATCCTGGATCCAGGAGATTATTAGCTGCACCATCTCTGCTATACAATTTGCTACCTATCTGTCTCATCTGCCAATGGGGTCCTCCCATACCTGGCTGAGATCTCAGACGAGCAAAAGGGCACGACCATCTACTGACTGTCCGACTCTTCTGCCTATGGGATTTCTCCCATATCTGGCTGAGTACCTGGACTGTAGAGGCACCTGTGCAACCACACGGCCAACTGCTGACTGTCCTACTCATCTGCCTATTGGATTTCTCCCATATTTGGTCGAGTAACTGGACTGCAGAGGCACCAGTGTGAACCCGACCAACTGCTGACTGTCCTACTCATCCGCCTATGGGATTTCTCCCATATCTGGCTGAGTAACTAAACTGCAAAAGGTACCTGGGTGAGCTCGACCAATTGCTGACTGTCCTACTCATCTACCTATGGGATTTCTCCCATATTTGGTTGAGTAATTGGACTACAGAAGGCACCAGGGCAAAGTAGGGCAAGCATCTCAATGTCATATTTCCCTCTCAAGGAGGGATACGTTTTCTCCGACTCCAAGTCTTCCGCGAAAGTATTCAAACTTCACCCTGGGAAGAGCCTTGGTGAGAACATCTGCAGTCTGGTCATCTGTCGACGCGTATTGTAGCTCGACCTCACCTTTCTGCACCATATCACGAATGAAGTGATATCGAATCTTGATATGCTTCGACCTGTCGTGAAATACATGATTCACTGACATCTACACATAGCTCTAGTTATCACAGTGAATCACGGTCGGCTCTGGAATCTGGTCGAACAATCCTACCAGGAGTTTACGAAGCCAAACTGCTTCTCGAGCTGCTGTGCTAGCAGCCATGTACTCAGCCTCTGCAGTACTGAGTGCTACCGAGTTCTGCTCCCCACTACACCAGGAAATAACTGCAGAACCCAAACTGAAGCAACATCCAGAAGTACTCTTCCGATCTGCAACACATTCGACCCAATTTGAGTCTGTAAACCCCTGCAATCTCAGGTCACTATCTGAAGCATATTTCAAACCATATCCCACAGTGCCACGTAAGTATCTGAGCACATGTTTTGCAGCAATCTTGTTAATCTGCCTCGGTTCGCATATGAACTGACTAAGGGCATTCACAGCAAAACATATATCTGGTTTGGTGTTGGTCAGATACATCAATGACCCAATCAACTGGCGATAAATAGTGGGATCAAACAAATCAGAATCTGAAGTAGAATCTCTCAACTTCTTCCAATTTGCATCCATCAGAGTATCCATGGACTTGCAGTCCAACATCCCGAATCTCTTCAATATATCAATGGTGTATTTTCCTTGTCTTAGGAAAATCTCTTTCTGCCTTCGCCATACTTCTAATCCCAAGAAGTAGTGCATCAATCCAAGATCTTTCATTTCAAACTCAGAGGCGAGATTCTTCTTACCCCATACAATGAGTTTCTCAGTTCCTGTGAGAAACAAGTCATCAACATACAATACAAAAATCAGTGGCTCATCATTTGCAAACTTGAAGCAAAGGTTAGGGTCTGCATCATTCTGATGCACCTTCCATCTCATAGCTGAAGCAATAGCAATGATTAATCTGATGGAAGTATCTCGAGCCATAGGAGCAAATGTATCATTATAATCGACTCCCTCTTTCTGAGAGAATCTTCCAGCAACAAATCTGGCCTTGTATTTCCCATATGCTCCATGCTAAGTCTGTTGTGCCCATCTAGGTCTTTTCCGACCTACTGCAACATTTATGGGAATATCAACTGAATCAATGGAATTGATAGGTTCATCCTTTTCTGCTAACTCCCTCTTGAACTAGAGGGGGAGATGATCTCATCTCCTTTGGTTCTATCATTTCGTCATCGATCTCCATGTCTGATCCTCTGCCTTTCCCGACAGCTAATTCTTCTTCAAAGGTCACATCCCTACTGACTTCAATCTGTCTGGACCCTGGGATGTAGATTCTGTAAGTCTTTGAAGACTCACAACGGTTCCCTTCTTGCCTGAAGGTTCCAACTTGGGCACATGTATAAAGACTGGACAACCAAATATTTGAAGGTGGCTTACTTCTAGTTTCACTTCTGTGAAAGCTTCCTTCGAGGTCATCCTTCTAGGCTGAGAGTCATATTCTAGGAAGCTTCTTGCTGAACATCAATGGGATTCATATGTCCATCGGAACAAGTATTCTCTTGTAGGCCAAATCACATGGTCTTTTCCCTACAAGTCAAATCCCGATTGATGATCAATGACATCAAATGAAAAGACAAATAGTTTACACATGCATCTTAGCTAATACTTTATCACAACAATCATGAACATGTCTATCAAACACTTCTGGAAAGTATCTAGATGTCTGTTATCTCCACTAGAACATGCCATCAAGAGTGTGCACTACCCTAAGCATCTAGGAGGGAGATATCATCTAGAGTAACTTCATGAGATGTTGTGTAGCTCATATGCATAATATAACAGGGTAAACTATATCAACTACTCAATAGATTAGATCTGCATATAATAGTTATAAAAACATATAAGACATAAACAGATCTATGTAAGCAAGAAAACAAAATACTTATCTCTTATTGTTTTGGTGTGTGGGCTCCCACTGCCTTCTTGTGGCAACCATAAGAGATCTATGTTCTTGCATTCAGGATCTTCTAGAAGAGGAACTCCGAACGATCATCATCCCTTTGCTTCTTGTGATGATGATCCTCTTCTACATCAACAGTTGAGGCTTCATGCTTCCTTTTGATTTGACTTCGACAGCTACTGGCGTAATGTCCATACTTTCTGCACCTATAGCATTGAACTTGAGATACATCCTTCTTCTTCTTTTGTTCTTGGCGGGGACTTGATCTCCTTTCTTGGTGCTGGTGTTTATGGAACTTCTTTCCTTTTCCCTTACCTTTCTTGGCATGGGAAACAAATGCTTGAGTCTCTTCAGGTTGAGTGCCATGGAGTCTTTGATGTGCTGCAATCCTGGTCTCCTCCTGAGAGCAATCTGCCCAAAGCTTGTCAAACTTTGGTAGTTTGGATCTACCACTTATGCTTTGGATAAAGGACTCCCATGATGATGGAAGACCATTTAAAGTGTGTAGGACAAGCTCCTTATCACTAATAGGATCTCCACTGGTGCTGAGCTTGTCTCGGAGTTGTGTGATCCTCATGAAGTATGAGGCAATGGATTATGACTTTGCTATCTTCATATTTGAGCGCTGGTTTTTCAAAGTCATGGATACATTTAGGCTAGTGTGTTCATAACAACTTCATAATGGTCTTGAACATTTTCCTAGCATTCATCTTTCCTGAGATTTGAGGAACCAAATGGTCTCTCACTGAATCCACAAGAATCCTTCTTGCTTTAGCATCATTCTTCCTCCATCCTCTTCGGCTTCTGGTTTAGGGACCTTCTCATTTACATATAGCAGGAGATCATTTTCTTCTAGGAGTAGAAGAACCCTAGACTTCCAGGAGATAATGTTGGAGGCTCCTTCCAAACGATCTTCAACCTTCATCCCAATCATCTTGATTGCAGATCTGGTTCAGAAACCCTAGCAGGAGCTAGGTCAAAAATGAAAGTTAATAATTTGAAAAACTTAACCCACAGATAAATTCGCCTTGCCAAGGAGAGTTGAATAGAGGGTGGGCTAGTCCAAATCCGTGGAGAGAAATGAGTTAAAACTGAAACCCTAATTCTGCTGCAACCACATAGTTAGGTCAAAAATTGAAAGTTCTCGGAATTGAATTCTGTCTTCACCAATAGATTCGCCTTGCCAAAAACAAAATTCCCATGGCTCTTTTTCTTCAAAATGATGGGTGAAGGCTTCACAAGATGAAACCCTAATTCCGGCAGGGTTCCAACAATGCTTCGGCAATGGCTTCTTCTAGAACTGCTTTGATACCATGTTAAATTTCATACAATCATAGCATAAAACATAAATGCATAACCAAGATCACTAGAAGCAAGACAAAGCACAAAACAACAACACAAAGTTTGACCTGGGAAACCCAAATGGGAGAAAACCCAGCAACCTTCGCAGAGAGATGATAATTATGAGATCAGAGTACAAATAAGAAAAGAGAAAGAATGGGAAAGTGTCTTTCACAAGTAGATGCCCCAAATAAGCTTCCTCCTTCAAGTGATGCGAAATCAGCTTCCTCCAAGTGATGCGCACTTGCTAAGTGTGAGAATGAGATAACGAGGTGCACTAGCCTCCTATTTATACAAGTGCAAACCTGGAAAATTCCCTAACTAGGCCGACTTCACCTGGGGGCAATAAATAATTTAAATTTAATATTTTTATTTGTTTCTTTTGCACCCCAAGGCTTACATTGATTCTTTCATGTGTTTACATAAAGTTCTTCTCCCTTAGGAGGTATAGACAAGTACAATGAAGGTACAATAAAATATAATGAATAATATCTTCCGAAGTTGTACAAAATCCAACAGTGCCCAACTGGGTCGCTCTCATGTTTAGACTCGCAGAAATCATCACTAATTTCTCAAATTTGAGAGCAAAATAAAGGTAAATACAGCTGCTTCCCCTCAATGCTTCGATAGGTAAGGCAGATGACGCGTGTCCATCATGCATTAGCATATTTCCAAGGGAAACCACCTGGTAACATGCAAGGCACATGCTATGTGTCAATTAACATTTCTTAAATTGCCTCGTGTTCAAAATGCAACTTTCAAAGAAAATGTTTTAAATTAATGAACATTTGTTAAATTGTTTATGGAACATTATATGTGGCATTACTTGCTTGATTTTCTTTCAGTTAAAAATTGATTCTTCTTGGAAAGGTGAATGGTAGGAAAACTCGTAGTAATGTACACACACCACTTCAAAGCTGGTTGGGACCTGGCGATCCAATCATACATCAAGAACTAGCGGTAGAATAGAACTGACCACGGCATAAGCATAGGTTTAACTCCCATCTCGTACAATTAGCAATCTAGAGAAAGGTAATAATTTTATGTTGGAGGCAATATGAGCTCACTTGGAGACAATATAAACTATAATAAAAAGTGCAACCCAGCCATGAATACAATATGCTAGTTATGTATTTTATTTTCCATATAGAAAGCATTCATTGTTACTCAGTTATGTTTTGTTCCTCGCCACAGTTATTTTGTTAGTTTCATATACTTATTTTGTTAATGAATTTGACGAATTATAATGCGCTAAACTATTCATGATTGGTCATCAAAGATGATTAACATTTTTTAGTCTCTCATAAATAAAATTTACCATATTTGCACTGCTGTAATCACTTCATAAATAAATGAAGCATTTGTATAATACTTGGGTATGGCAAGGAAGGTAGTTAGGTATATGATAAGATAGTAATCACATCACATAAACCTAATCCTAGTAAAGGGAAGGTATTAAGTGGAATGTGGAATGATTATTGTATAGAATTAAAAAAAAAAACTTATTATTACTTATGTATACATATTCAGAATAAGTATCTTAATAAATATGTAAATATAATAAAATTAGATATAGGTCCTATATATAATATTAGATTATACAGATTCTTTATAATGCTTAATATGCATGTTATTGTATCTTCAAAATGAGAGAGGTCTCTGTCTTAGCATTAGACGTAAAGGAGATTAAGTGTCGAGACGTTTATTTTCCTTCAGGCTCCGGCCAACAATATTTACTACATTTGAATGTTGTTTCTTTAATCTGCCTGTTTCCGTCGGGACAGTCGCATTTAAATATGCTGCAATGCAGGCATGAGCTATTGATATGCACGACACACAACCTTTCTAATTTATATAGAATAAACAATGTGCACCTGTGCAGTTTTTATTATGGCTGGTCTGCTGCAATGGGTGGAGCGGAAAGCCACCCCACTTGATGTCAAGAAAGAGAACGATTGTGGCCCTCATGGTTGTCTAACCTTTTATCATGCCATCTACTTCATAATCGTCACAGTATGATCCACCATCCTCTTTTCTTAGTATCTCTATAATTCTGAAGTTTGAAACCATGACCAGAGATTCCCACTAACCTGACATCTGGTTTCTCCTTCTGAAACAGATCTCAACTGTGGGCTATGGTGATATTACAATGCATACAGATTGGGGTCGTGCCGTTACTTTATTTACTATATTGATAGCTCTGTTAATATTACCTGCACAGATAAATAATATCATGGAACTTGCATCACGAAGGTGAACTTCAATACTCTACACAACTGTTTAATACTTTTATTACTTAAATCATAAATGTTAGGTGCTCATTAGTCATGATCGACTGCAGCATATTTTGCCCAATCTATCAATATAATTGTATTTTGTCAGGCCATATGGAGGAAAGTTTGAAGTGAGAAAGGTGGTTGGTTCAAGATTTGTAATAGTCAGTGGAAATTTATCCTATCGGACTGTACAGGACTTTCTTTCAGAATTCTATCATCCTTCTCATGACAAAGGTTGGCAAGTTAAAAAACATACTTGTTCTTAAGCCTTTTAAAGATATCACTTGTTTTGAAGATTTCTATCTTGTTAATGTGTTGTGCATTTAGAGATATTATATCATTAAAATTGAAACTTGAAGGTATCAATTAATTCCTACTTTGTTCCTTTTTTCCTCTCTCGCAGATATGCATGCTTTTCCACTTCGAGTTGTGATTATGGCCCCATATAAGCCCTCGTAAGCTTGTGCTTTAAGATAAAACATTCCAGATTGTGCTACATGATTCTGTAGATTCTGTTCATGTATTCGAAGTATTTCACATTTGGGTTGTTTGTAGTAGAAATTTTACCTTCTATTTAACATGTATTTCTCTTTATATACTGGTGCTCCTTGCTTTCTAGGTTTGAAATGAAGACACTCCTAGCAAATTATAAAGGTCGAGTAGAGTTTATTGAGGGTACTCCTTTGAAAGAATATGACCTTGATCGTGTTGGTGCTAAGGTGGCTTCAGCTGTCTTTTTATTCGCAGATCGACAGGCTGTGGTGAGCTTCCGTATTCTTTATTTGTCGTCTAACTGATGTTTTTGTTAACAGACTGTGCAAAAGTATTGATGGGAAGTCTGTACCATCATGATCAGAGTGTTTTATAATGTCTGAGTCTTAATTATGATATTTATGGTATTATAATTTATTTCTTTTCTCCCGAGTCCTAAATTCCAAATAGATCCTCTAGTCTTAAATTGATCCTTTCTGTTTGGACCAAATACTGTCATAATAGAAGCTAGTTATTATTGTAATTAATTAAACTTCATTCGGTGAAATCTCATCTGATAAGCATGAGTTTGAAGAATCCTGATGCAGAGGATGCAGCACAGTTCGTCCGCACATTGACTGTTCACCGACATTGTGGTCCAAGGGTGAGAGTTATTGTAGAAATGTTGAAACCTGAGAATGAGGGCAGTGCCATTTTAGATGATGCAGAAAATGCAATTGAGATTATTTGCCCAGAAGCTATCCGTTTCCAGTTGCTCGCCTGCAGGTTGTTACATTGTCTCATTAGTGAGAGTAATTTGTCTTTAAAAGTACGTCTTAGTGTTATAAAATTTTCATAGTCATGGACATTAAGTATATAATTGGGGTTCTTTCTGTATCTTCCTTTCAGTTGCCATGTTAAAGGGTTGCCGACATTTTTGACAAATTTGTTCAAGTCTGGTCTGGCTGTCTCTAGTCTTGGATCTGAACGTTGGATGCAGCAATATTCCAGTGGGCTTAAGCAAGAAGTCTTTCCAGTGATATTGCCATCTTGTTTTCACACAGAAGGATTTCTTTTTGAAGAGGTCAGTGATTCACTGTTTTAGTACTGGACTGCAAGATGCCATTTTATAACTAGAAGCACAAAGAAGATAAAATATCTAGTAATCAAGCAAAATAGTTATTCTAGATTTGGATCCATGCAATAGTGGCAGAGTAAATTAGGTGAAGAAAACATGACTCTTTTTTTCACATGTTGAAATGATTGATGTATATTTGATTCATTTCTCTTGTTTGTATTTTAATTTTTCAATAAAGTATGCATATTTTGGTGGCAAAAGATAGGGATGACGGTTTGGGTTATGATTTGATCCTAGCAGACTTTTGTTATTCTTACTAATTCTGTTTTTTTTCTAATTGATATTATTTGGTCCCTGGTGTCTTAGAAAGAGGACTGAACAGTATGAAAACAAAACGATTGGACTGAGCTGCTGATGCTCAACATTCATATATTGAGTTTTACATGTTAAATTCAGCCTCGTCTACATGATCTTTCTTGTGTTGTACTCAATTCAGGGATGGGCATGCATGGTTTTGGATGGGATGGAGTTAGCTTTCTAGGCCTACAATGAATCAAAATCCTTCTAATTGTTTTTTTCTTTTGTAAAGGTTGCAGAGGTCATTTACCGAAAGCATCGAGTTATTCTATTTGGTCTTGACATTTTGATGGAGGATATGTCAAGGGACGTAGTGCTATATCCAAGAGGGCGGCAGATTTCATATTCAGATGTTGGTTTAGTTATTGCTGAAGATCTTTGGACTGCAGAGGAGGTTTCCAAATTTGGTAGAGAAGTTCCTTTCCTTTGCTGGATGCAGAAGTTTTCTACTTGCAGAAACTTCAACAGAAAATTTGACCAAATACAAGATAGAGAACTCTTAGAGGAGGTTAAGAAACGCAGACTTCTTCCAATTATAAGATCCATGGACGTCTACAAATCTGATTTTTCAATCTCCGGTGATAATTCTATGGGGAAATCTAGTTCTGAGGGTTCTGGATCCCTTACGAAATCTGGATACAGAAGTGGATATCAGAGTAAAATACAGAAAATTATTTCTGCCAGCCATGATCAAAGTCAGTCATTGGATAACTCTCTCATTGACACAGATATTCCTGTTGGAACACAGAAGCAAGTTTCACTTGAGGAAGCAATAAATTTTGCAATGAGTTGGCCGCCACCACAGAAGTGGGAGAAACCTGAACCTCCAGTGTTGGAAAGAAATGCAAATGTCATAATGGAAAATTTGTCTAGCAGAACCATGTCAGTAATCAATTTGAATACATCACGTATTTTGTTATGCATACAGGGAAAGTGGCCAGTTAATATTTTCTATCTCATAAACCATCTTAGAATGCCAAGTCTGCCAAATCCACCAGTAGTTATTTTACATCCTCATGAACTAGTTTCTTCCGACTGGGGTTGTGTTGGAATGTTTAAAGACGTTTATTTTATAAAAGGCTCACCTTTGTATGAGCTAGATTTGTTACGAGCCGGAGTAATGCAAGCAGGCATGTATCTTTTCTGCATTTACTTGCTCTTTCTCTACATTGATAACTCAATATCTAGTATTTCTTTATTTGATTTATCTAATATCCAGTAGAGGCTCTTAAAATTTGTGCAAGTTGGAATTATTTTTTGAAAGGTTGTCTTGAATTTGTTTGAAGCGCTTTTATTTTTGGTATGATATTAATATCTGCTTAGGGGACAAGTTTGTTATCTGACTCTCATATTTGGTATGGCATTTATCACTGTTTCTCAGACATTCTGCAGTATTAATTAGTTTGACTTTGTTTCTACAGAAAGAGTGATCATATTGGCACAACGGTGCCGAGAGGAAGAAACTAATGATGAAAATGAACCATCTGCTACAACAGCAGCTTCATATGATATCAACAACATTCTCATAGCTGCAACTGTTGAACGCCTACTTCATCCAACAAGGGACCGAATTGTTGTTGAACTACAACAGGAAGCTCAGATTCATAACTTGAGGCCTAAATTTCATATGAGAAAGGAGAGGTTTGATTCTGAAATATATGCTAGGAATCGGGCGGCAGACTACATGTTTTCACCCTCATATATTGAAGGAAAGGGTTTTAGTCCTGCTGCACTCAACTTTTTACTGTAAGTTTCATTACCTTAAAATTATATTTATGATTATAATTAGAAGTTTCTACTGACCTTTTAAAGTTATATGGTTGCATGTCAGTTGATTTATTCTATTTTATCATCCTTCATCACATTGTAAACTGGATTAGTTTGATCCCTAAAAAGAAAGCAAGTATTTTTTCTTTGGCGGGAGAAGCTTGAGTTAATACCCAGCAATAATTAACTTGCTCGATTTTGCTGAATGTCCAGTGGTGCAGTGTTTATGGTGTTTATTATTTCCCACATATCTCTTCTATAAATATGACCTTGCAACTTATTTAATATTGATATCGATTGAATATTTGGAATGTTGACTTTTGCAGATATGCGACATTTTTCAATCGTAATACACTTAACATAGTGAAGAAGTTCTTATCAGGTGGAGTGAATGGAGTAAATGTAATGGATACGGAAAACAATCAATCCTTTCGTGAGAAACTTGACCAGCATCCAATTCCAAAAGGTTATGCAGGTAGAACATTTATGGAGCTCTTCTTAGATGTTTTGCGAAATGACAATCTTCTTGTATTGGGCCTTCACAGGCCAGCAGGTACATGCAACTCGATAGTTTCATATGTATACACCAATCCACAACATGCTGAGATATTGGTTGCTGGAGATTTGATGTTTGTCATACACGCATGAAATTGCACCACTAACATCTCATGCAACATTGGTTGGATATAGATACTCTGTATCTGCGTCATACTTCATGGATGCGAAATGTAATTTGTAGATTCAGTTGCACTGCTGCATTTCAAAGAATTGCTACTGATAATTTTGTGGCGGAAGATATTGGCCTATTCCATGATATCATTGTTATGGATAATTTAAGACTAATTAATTATGTTTATTGTTGTCAAGATCAAAACATCTTTCATGCTAGAGGTTGAATATCCACTATCCTAAAATGCCATTGTGCTCAAGGAAATACAGTGTATAGAAGTGAGTAGTATAGAATAAAATTCAATGAACATTTCCACCTAAATGAACCCTGTTAAAAAATTGAAAGCTTAGGTGCTCGTGACATCATATACTCCTCAACATGGAGCTTGGGAAGAATGTCTCTCATAGGATTTCTGAAAAATGTGCTACTACTACTAATTGTAATAATGAAATTTTTATTATTGTGTTCCAAATATCCAAACAAGGGTATGGGATGTTATAATAAACAAAGCATTTAAGGGTATAGAGCTGTATATGTATAAAATATGCAAAATGCGAATATAAAACCTTTAAAAAAAATTTCGAATAAATTCATCAACCTAGTAAACCATTTCTTGTCTGCCTAGTTTAGAGAGAAGACTTTTTCTATATTCTGATAACTTATGGAGAAAAACTTGCCACACGTGAATTCATGAATATGGGTAACACTTTTCAATGAAACGTGGTGATAAAAATTTGGTATTTACATATTTTTTAGATTGAAGCTGTTAAAACTCATAAAAGCATTGTGACTTTTGATGTGTACAGGAAAATAAATTTGTAGAGAATTGTGTTATCTTTCTAATGGTATTTTTTTCAAAAAATATAAGTGTCATTTAATGTGTCAAATTTGCATTTAATTAAATGCCCGCCCTTGTAAATTTACAAAAAAATTAACATGTGAATTTTGTTCCTGTCAAACAATTCAATGTTCAATTCATTATTTTCAAAAACAAAAAGGAGGATGATCTACACATAACGTAGTGGATCCTACATATTTATTTTTAATTGTTTTTTGAAGTTCACCCCGTGGATCCTAGATATTTATTTTTTAATTATATTTTTAATTGTTTTTTGAGCTTCACCCAGTAATATTTGTATCTCATTTTCTATTTATATTTGTTGTCATGTCAACCTTTTTTCAACTATTTACATAAATTGAAAAACTCAAAGCACTCTTTTGAAGAGGAAAGATAGAGAGGGATCCCACATATTTTTCATTATTTTTTGGTTGTGTATTTTTTAGTTATTGATTTTCTCTGAGCACCTTCGAAACCATGGGAAATTTTGTTTAGTATAAGTTTAAAAAAAATCAAATCAAAAGTGTGAAAATGATATGCTATTTGATAGAGGATTCATTGAGGGATCCACTGGCATTAATTCCACCACTTTAGATGAAAGATATGAAAGGGTTTGACTCTTTGACAATTGCAACTCTAGAAAATTATGCAGCAAGGGAGCTAGATTGTTGAAAATTAAGTGCTCAATCGAGTCAATGCACGATTTTTAAAATAGCTTGATCAAGGGTTAAGACAATCCTCGATTGAGGATTCATGGATTGCTTGATAAAGCATTTTGCTTGACCGTAACAAAGAGCTACATCTAGCTCTTCTAAAGACCGTAACCCCCATCAAGCTGGTGTTTTAAGGAGCTCATTCAAGCTCCATCAATTGAATTACAAAGCTCGATCTAGCTCTTGCTAACAAACAAAATTTTTGTGGTTGTTGATGGATGGTAGGGAGAGGAGCTCGATCAAGCAACTTGATTGAGCTAAGTTGCAAGATCGAGCTATTGCAAACCTGGCAAAACTTTTAAACATTACAAAAGCTTGAACTGTTTTTTATAAAAGAATATTACAAAGAAAATTTAACCAGTTAACATTGAAAATAAGACTCTTAGCATTCATGCTTAATCAAATTCATTCACTAGCTTGGAGTTACCCAAGGCTTGATAGTAATGATTTGATAGAGTTGTTTAGCATATTGGGAAACAATGAGGCTAGATGTGTTAATGTTTTTCTTGTTGATATAATAAAATGCTACTTTATTGTTAAGGCTATAAAGATATATGAAGGAATAAATTAATCAACAATCAAGATGGGACATATTAAAAAGCATAATATGATATATGATTGCCAACATGTTGATGAAAATGAAGTGCGAGAAAAAGGTAGAGAGAGGATGAGACAAATACGAGCAAAATTGATAGAACGAGATGAAGTTGTAGGTCAATCCATTGCTCAACCTTCGTTGCATCTAACATGAGTGGCTTTAGAGCATCCAGTTCAAGGAAATATCAATGATTCTTTAAGTTTTTTTTAACCATTAAAATGCACTGCTATTTTATAATTCTTTAGGTTTCTATTTAACCATAAAAATGCACATCTATTTTATAATTCTTCAGGTTTCTATTTCGCCATTAAAAAGCACATCTATTTTATAATTCTTGATGTGGAATTTTTTAAATGTTTACTTGAAACCATTGAGAAATCCAATAAATCAAAGTGAAACCTTAATTCAAACAACATAACTAACCAAATTAATTCCTCTTTGTTGAGGCCCCAAAACAAATTATATTCTAAGTTAGGATTGTTGGGCTAGGTATCCAAATAATGCCGCTCAATCATTTCCCATTCAAAACATAGTTGATTTCCTAGGGAGTTGAAATCCTTCTAGACCAAGTGTGCAAAAGCCAAGATAAGAACAATACAGTGCCCAAGGATGCTAAAGCTAAAGTCCAATGTGTCTCTAAGGTTTCTTGAGCCACCTAACTCTTGTTTATTTGCAACCCGTGACCGTTTGAAGCCAAATCAATTATCCACACTTGAGGAAGGTATCTTAGTGGCCAAAACCTAGAATTATCACCAATGTGACTTTTGTGGGTTGCGATTTTACTCAAGGTAGATAGTTTTTGGCTACCAGGATATGCCCTCAGTGCCCTCACTGTAACTAAATCTCATACATTCACTAGTTAGCTTCGGGGGACTTCAACCCTTGTCGTTGGGACTTTTGGAAGGCTCGGTGAAATTATTAAAGGAAGAACATTGAGAGTCATAGCAAGATTGATCAACTTACACAATAGGAGCTGTGTGTAACCACAAACTCATGTACTGTCTTATCCACACTTGACACCAATCATCCAACCATTACCTAGCACTTTCTGTTACCCATCAGGCATGACCTCCACTCTCCCCCCATGGAGGGGATCCCATTGCACATATCTCGTTTTTCTTTGTCACATCGGGTGTAACTAAGACTAGTATTTGGTTTTGAAGAGACCCCAATTCCAAAGTTTAATGTGTTTTAGGGGTTGATTATCATGTGCAAGATCCAAGGGGTTAGGGTATACAATGTACAAAGGATTGGAGGGATTAGTGTGCATTACTGAGCAATGTGCCTTTGGACATAATGGGCGGGGTCTAGGTGTGTGGGGTGTGTAAGTGTGTGAGGGGTTCTTTGTGGTTATGGAATAATGTGTGCTCATGATCATTTTGATCAAAGGTTAAGGTGTTTTAGCAGTCTACTTCCATTTCTAGGGTCTTATGGTTAGGGTGTAGTGTATGAGGGGTGGGAGTAGTTATTATATAATGGGCATAGCATATCCACAAACCATGATGTGTCAAAGCTAAGTGGCTAAGTGTGTGAAGGTGGATAAGTGTTCTAGATGGTCATTGTGATAATGGGGAATGTGTGCTTGAGGTTGTATCAGTAAAGGGTTTTAGGGGTCTATTGTCGTGTTTGGGATCCTAGGGGTTAAGGGGGTATAGTGTAAGGGTGGGAGGGGTTTGTGCATTGAGGCATAATGTGATGGTATGGGGGCTCACACATGGCCCTCGATCCTCAATACCATGGCATGATTTACAAGAACCATCCCAAGTGCACCTAACCTTGAAATAACCGCCACATTGAACTCATGGGGCATGGATTCCCTATTCAATGCCTATTTGATGGTTAGGGAGCACATACGTGGTGCATGATCCCTTGAGATAAATTTTTGTGTTATGATACCACAAATTGTGACCTTGAACCATTACATGGGCCCAGGGACCATCCTCGATGCATTAAAATTGAAAATGAAGACATACTTCACTTGTAGATTAAAGATTTTGTACATAGGTATTGCATGTTTCTTTGGGGTACTATGCATGAACCATGAGCCCTATAAACCATTTATATGGACTTAGACCCTGTATTTTTATCTTGGGCCATACATTGGCTCCAAGAACTATCCTTGTATTTTGATCTTGGGCCATACATTGGCTCCAAGAAATCATCACTATATTTTAGAACCTTTAGTCCAAAGATTCCCTAATGTAGCAAAAGCTAAAATCGAGTCCTATGTGTGAGGGGTTCATTGTAGTTATAACATAATGTGTGGTCAAGATCATAATGCTCAAGGGTTAAGGTGTTTTAGTAGTCTGCTTCCATTTCTAGGGTCTTATGGGTTAAGGGTGTAGTATGTGAGGGGTGGGAACAATTATTGTATAATAGGGCCTATCATGTTCACCTCTAGGAGATGGCCTATATCTCTTGTATAATCATAAATACAAATCCCATACACTAATAGCATAATGTAGTAATTGGTCAGGTAGTAGCAATGTAAGTGTCTCGACGCTAGTATGGTACAAATTAGGCTCTCAAGAAATGTGGGGTGGTCTAGATCTATCCCCGACTAAAGCAACTAAAACTCTACCCAACACCTTGCACATGGTGTCTCCCACTGCATCTCGCACCTCAACTCTATGCAGTGATGGCTCATCTAACTCCCGAGGTAAAAATATACTCATTCGAGGAAATGGTACCAATCTTGGAGGAGGTGGTATGGAAGCAGGGTCTCTACGATCCCTAAGATGGTCATAACTACATCCACCACCAAGACCATAAAATCATGATGGTGTGGATGTGTAGTTGGGCTTCATGTGCAACAAAAATTCTGCATAGATTTGTTTCACAAAAATACAATGGAACCTCATCATGGTGGGGGAACATACCCTATGCTCCAATAAATCTATGTAAACAAAAGGTACTGCAACCTCAAGCTTAAACTCATTGAGTTTAAGCGGCTTCCTCCTTGGGTGGTTAGGAGGGATCTCAAATAGAGGATCCCTCACTTTACACCCTCTCGTGCTCTCTTTCACCACATCCCATTTGTCTTTACCCAATATATGTATCCTCCTACTCAAGACAATATGATGTCATAGGTCACTCCATGGCTCCGACGCCTGATACATCTAAATCAATAGATCGACAATCTCAAGCATCATCGAAATATATCGTTGAATGGGGCTATCATGAGATATGGCAAGTATCTCTCTATGCAACCAATTGAACTCACTAGTGATCTCATCAAGGGTCACCTATGCAATCTCATTCTCCCACGACGCAGGAGGTGTAGAATGATTTGCTTGTCCACTAGGGAAATATGAAAGTAAACAAAAAAACATATACATATTAAAATATGTGTTTTCTTGTGAATTGAAACTTTTAAAATGAAAGACATCTATGAGTGGACAAGAATAATTTCCATATTAATACCTGGGTCCTGGAAATACCCCATTTCCTATGATGATAGATGGTTGATTTGGGATGGTAGAGGTGCACTGCCTCCCTAACTCCCACAACCACGGTGTCACCTCGTGACTAGAAGGTGGGCTCCTTTTGAAAATGAAAACATCTATTATTCAACATGGTTATAATTCACTTATATGTATCTCAATAAAAACAAAATTATTTGTAACACATACATGTCCAATCGCGAGTTGGAGGAGGCACATGTCTATCCTATCTACAAGAAGCCTTAGATTGTCTAGAGCTCCATCTCTAGAAAATAGAAGACCCCTGGTCTAGATAACGATCTATAAGAGGTTAAGATTACCTATAGGATAAACCCTTCTCTATTGTTTTATAAAATCAAGTATATTTATGAAGATGCATACTTACCTTTAAAAAAAAAAAATTCTATATTCTTGCTCACACACACACACACACACATATATGGACTCCTTCGATGGATCCAACCAATGAAACCCTAGCTCCTCTAATGGATATTTAGTACAATTTTTCCCCCTTGTGGGGAGTTCCCAACTATGCTAGAAGATAAGAAATGGAGATAGTGTTAGGGTTGGCCTTGATCCTTGGGTTGTGCATGATGGTAGTGTCATGGTTGGTCTTGATCAAAGAAGAGGATGTTTCTATAGTATGATCATGGATCCCTTTTAGCAAATTTAGTACAACTCTCACATGAAAATATGAACCCAAAATCTGAAGGCATATATGTCCGTTTTTTCGACATCAAGCTATCGACAATCCTACAAGCCTCTCCTTTTTTAAACGTCGGTTGACCTTCGGAGGATATCCGACAACAATACAGTCTCGTCGGATATTCGACATGATAGTGTTGAATACCTGACCACAAATCTATTAATATTTATGTCGGATATCCGACACATACACATAGGATATCCGATCACAGTTTCTTTCTGGAGCGTCCAATATACGACCACAAGGCCGTCAGTTATCCGATCCAAATTATTTGATAGATGGTTGGATATTCGACCACATGACCATCGGATATCCGACGCATATAACCACAAAAGAATAAAAATTCCGACGACATTTGTCGTCGGTGGTATGGCATGGTCGTCAGAATATCCGATGCATATACCCACAAAAAACAAAAAGTCCGACGACATTTTCCGTTGGTGGTATGGCATGGTCGTCATAATCGTTGGAAGGGCCGTCAAAGATCCGGCTGCTATGGGGAATTTAAAAAAAAATACTAGTTCTATGTAGATTTTTCCATGGAAATGTTTGAAATTACCGTGGAAAATTAGGAGCCATTGAAGGTTTAGGTTGGGTCCATGTTGCTTCAAAACTGGGTTAACAAAATGGAAGTCAAAATCCATAATGAAAGAATCTTTAATCTTTTCTGGCCAAGTGGTATGGACTTATGTACAGAAAAAATTCTAGCTCCTCCAACTATGGAGTGATATCCTCGGGACAGAAAGGTTAAGAACTTAAGCCTATTGGACATGAAGTTGTCCTAAAGACCTGGTATGTACTATGGACTCGTCACATATAGTGAAAGAGAGGAAATGGGAAAAGTATGGATATCTTACAACATTCTCACTAGCCTATTTTAGTAATTGGTTAATGCATTTGGTATAATTGGACATTGTAATTGGCATTATGGAAGAACAATCCAAATTAGAAATCATCCTTTGATAATCCTACTTATAGTTGTGATACATTTCTTTTCTCTTAAAGAGGTCCTATGGTATGAACCCCATACCTATGGGGTCAATGTCCAACTATCAAAGCAACAAGTTGGTTAATTACATGAAAAACCCAATTAAGCAAGGCCTAAGCCTTGGACCAAGCAATAAATTATATTACTAAATACATTTGAAATAAATTTTGAAATCCAAGATGCTTCTTATTGTTACGGAGAAAACTTCTTATGGCTTGGGTCAGACCACAACAGTCAGCTGACTACCAGAAAATAAATCAATTCCCAATGCAATGCTATATAAATGACAATGCTAAGATAATGGAGAAAAGACCTAGATCCCCGTTGAGATTTCAACCTCTACACTTGAACCTGCAAATTAGTCTCAACAACAAGTACAAGCAAGTGCATATAACATGTGAAAGACATTAGCATAATCAATAGCGTGATCCATGATATCATAAGCAAATGTAACCCAATGTAATTTAACAACATTCACAACATCAATTGGATGAGAAAATGAGTATTTCCATTAATGAATAACAAGAAGTACAATATACGACCTCTTGCCGGCAACCAATCTGAACCAAGAACCGGGTCTCTCCACTTGTGCCTCCACCACTTCAATCCCCCATGCAATGGAAAACTCAAACTATTAAAGGAGTTTGGTAGGTGAACATAAGGAGTTCACAACAACAAGGATCAATGAGTGTAGACTCAAGTCACGAGAAAAATCCACTAGAGTTATCTTGCTTACTCTTTCTCCTCCCTTCCATACACCATAAGAGCTCAATATATAGCCTTCCAAAGGTAAGTGAAAGGTCGAATCAAATCGTTTCGGGTATATGGAGGGACAAAGGTCACCCTAAGACCGCTTTTTGGGAGTAAAAAGTAATTTTCTATTAGTTTTTACCATTTTACTTGGTGTCCGCGGGCTATAGTGGAACAACCTGCGTGTACGCTGGCTATAGTGGAAAAACTAGCGTACAGGAACAAAAATAGGGATTTGTGTGTTCCTGGAGGATAAAATGAGGGATCTGAGTCAATGAAATGGATCCTGAAGGCCAATCAATGCTGATGCTCACAGGGTGGAAAATTACACTATAACAGTAGTGGTAATTATAGACAGTATATTATTTTTATAGAGGTACTTCAAGCTAAATGTTTGACAATTCCTACAACTATATCCATTCAAGATGTTCCTGATGGTTGGTTCTAGGGATGCAAAATAGCTAAGCATTTGAATTTACAAGGTGCTTTGAAAATAGAATTGTCTTCATACATTTCCCTTTTAAAGAATAATGCTATAGTGTTGCAGGATCATGAATATGAACTAAAATGGTTTAAAAAGAAAACAACTAGAATCCTTACAGCAAAACTAGGGTATGCAACCAAGATTAAAGAAGAAATTAGAAGGGGAATTGTTTGTTGGTGGAAGTTGGTATGGGAGTTAGGAAGTTCAATAAAAACAAGAATTATCCTATGGTTAGCTTTACCTATTAATATTATTACATGGGAAAATTTCCCAAAAACAAATTGGAATGGGCCAAGCAAGTGTGTGCTCTGTAAAGAAGACAATGAAACTGTCAATTGTCTTTTTTTTTCTTATCCTTTTTCAAAATTTGTTTGGAAAGAATTCCTACAGATCATTGATGGAATCATCACATGGGATACAAATACTTTGCTAGAATGTTTTGAAAGCTTAATTTTAGACAAATCAGTTTCATCCCATAGAGCCTTACTTGATTTGTTCTGTGGTTTTATGTTTATCAAGAAATAAAATGATCTTCCAAGGAAAAGAAATGTCAATAGGTCATGCATCCCATAAAATTAGATTGTCTTATAAAGATTGCTGGAAGACTCCAAAACATAAGGAACCTATCATTGATCGTTCTATAGCTTGGTGTTTCTTTGATGGTCCCTATCAAGGAACTCTAGGTATGTGTAGAGAAGCAGTTATCCTTCATTTGAATAATCATCATTATTTTTCCCTGAAATATGGTGCTCACCTTGAAACCAATAATAGATCTAAGTTTTATGCTTTGTGGATTTTGATGAATTTAGCTACAGAAAAAGGAATGAAAAGCTTACAAGTGCTAGGTGAATCCAATTTGTTGATGGATTGGGATAATGGAAAGCGTTAGATCACAATTATGGCTCTAGGTCCTATCATGAATATAGTTATGGAGGTGAAAAACCAATTTGAATTAATCCTTTACTCATATTTTCCGAAATTTCAGTCAAAAAGAAAACTCTCTTTCTAAGGTTTCTCTCTCTTTGTAGGAAGGATATTTGGTTGTGCTGGAATCTTGAGGGGAGATCTCTTTTATGAATCTATCATATATATCTTCTGATCTGGTTTAAGATGCTTTCTCTAAAGCAGTGGTTTATTGAGAGTGATTAGATGTATCAATATGGATTTCTTTTGTTGTTCTCAGAAATTGAGAGATGAGGTCTCACATATGGACCTGTCCTGTCTCCTTGATGATTGTAATAAGTAGAATTTGGGTAGGCTACTGAATTTTTGGAATTTTGGACAAGAGTTGAGAGGCTATGATGATGTATATTTTAATTTCTATTTGAAATATCAAATATAGAGTTTTTGGCAAGGAAAATAAATGTTTAAGTTGTACTAGTAAGAAATGTGTTAAATGAGGGAAACGGTATCATCCAACAAAAGTACAGTTCTGACTAGCATATTAGTATTCATTATTTAGATCTTAGATTAGATTAGTATTCATTAATTTCTATTGTACTCTAAATTCCTATTAAACTACTTTTGTGGTGATTTTTGGACATTAATAAAATTATCTTATCTAACCACATAGGGCGGATATCCGAACACATAGTAGTCGGATATCAACATTATTGTACTCTAAATTCCTATTAAACTACTTCTGTGGTGATTTTTGGACATTAGTAAAATTATCTTATCTAACAGAAAAATCATATACAATTATATCAAGGAAACAAACTTTAAAAGCGGTCCTTTTGGAAGAAATCTTCTTTTAAGATAAGCTAATTTTATTAATGTCCAATAAATGACCATAGAAGTAAGTCCATAGGACTAAAATAACGTACAATCTGTTAGTACAAATTGTGAGTGCAAATGCGATCTGATATCTAAGCTATTGTCAAAAAGGAAAGATCTAATATCTAAGAATCAAGCGATAAAAGCTATAATAGCTAGGAAACTAGTCTGAAAAAAGAAAAATAGTATGTGTTCTAATTTTAAAATTATAGATAATACCATCACTAGTATGAATTGTCCTAATATCCATAGCATTTTCAATGAAATATTCCGAAGACAATGATGACAGAAAAATATGGACAAGTACAATATGTCATACCTGTAGAGCAAGGGATGTCGGTTTCAAAAGTTGTGCAACATCACGTTGATCATTATGTTTTGTAAGTTGTATAGTGACCCAGTCAAACATGTCTTTATGACCATTTGTGCCAAGCTTTACACCCCCAAAGGATGAAATTCTATATATGGGACCTGCCATACACCATGTCAATATATATTATATATGTTCACATGAATAAACTCATGTCCATAAGAGAACGTGTTACTTTAAATAGCATACCATTTTATCAAGTTGTACTGATGCTTCTTATGCTTACAACTTAGGCAGTAGAAGTTTTGTATATCTTGCACCAAATACGAGTAATAATGGGAAATCAAGATAATAACAAGAATTGGAAAAGCTCAAAAACTAGCATCCCATTTACAAGAAGTGGTGGCATCTTGAACTTATCCTTACTTGTGCTTTTGTTAAACCTAGATATTTATAGTTGGAATCCTCTCCAGATTCTCTATTTGGATGGAAAGACCTCATGCAGGGTCCCTCACAACTACATCATATTACAAATATTATTAGTACCATGAAAAATGATGATAAGAGATAGAACATATATTCCAAAATTGTAAATACTACATTATTTTGCTAACAAACTCGTGGATTAAAAAACATCACCAATACATTTATTACCTTAGCTTGTAGAAAAAATTAGATGAAATCTAACAGATGTAACAAATTTTGTTCATCCTAGTTCCATTATAAATAAGAAATGCAAAGATTACAATCTAGCATTGTAATACAACAAGTATAGTAAGGTTTTCACTCAATGAATTATCCAGAAATGCACCATAACTAGAATTAAAACCCAGAAATGTACCATAACTAGAACTAAAACCCTCCCAAATCTTGGAATGACACAATTTTACATTTGGCATAAATTGGGTAAGGACCCATGCCTCATGTGAACTTCCTAATCTCTTGAATACAAGTGATTTAGACTATGAGCACCCTAAACTCTCTTGTTACTGGTTTGCATCTTCTCTCTAGCACACTTATGGATTCTCCCTCTAGTGCACCCATAAATAATCTCTAATACACTTCTTAGGTTGTAATGTTGTGCTACCCTAACATTGTTTTTTTCCTTGTTTATTATAGGAATTAGGGTTTATTGGCTGGTTCAATTTCATCCTTGCGGTCTCTTATGAACCTCAACATGGTATACAAGAGAGTGTGGGAATTCCTTACTTATTTCTCTATTGGTTTATGCCCACAACTAGGGTTTATGTCCTAGCTGCAACCCTAGAGTTTATTGACCTACTATTGTGTTGAGTTAATGGAAATTGATAAAATTATCTTACCAATCTTATCTTTTGTCATCCATAGCTACAGGCCCATGGTTTATTGTTAAACATTGAATTGATTAGTGAAATTCTTGTTCAAGTATGCCTATAGATAGGATTGTGGAACTTGATTTCAATGAATTTTATCTTACAATATCGCTATGTAAGAATTGCTTGCTTATTTGTTTGTTGTTGATGCTTAATTTCATTTGATTTTACCCTTGCTCAAACTATCATAAGTATTCCATGTATCGATTGCCTTACCTAGTTGATTTTGAACCTCATCTTTCCTTAAGCCATTTGTGAGTTCATTACATCATTTGTATCTCGAAGATGCATTTGTCTTGAGTCTTTGTACTTGTATTTATGCAAGCAAGGAATAAATTAGGGTTTTGGGGGAAAAAATTAGAGGATACTTGAAGTGTTAATGTTTGATTCCTTTTGTGAGATGGACGTAGATCCTAGGGCATGTGACAAAGAAACCCTAGAGGATACTTGGAGCTCTTTTCTTAGAGAGCTTGTGTGAGGAATTCTTAGTGAAATAAAAAAATTGGACTTGATGGTGTTGGTGCTAGATTGTTGTAGAGCCTTTGGTGTGGCTAGAGGGCATGGTGGGTAGTCAAACATGCAGACCACCAAGGAAGGTTGCAGGTTGACAGGAGCTCTAGCACTGTCATGAATATACCGAGGACATTCTGACAATTGTGGGGCAAGAGATAAGATGTGCATAGATCTATAGGATCCACTATGTCTTGCAAATGAAAATGGATCTTGAACATAAATAGGTTTGCGGAACTTGATTTAAACGACTTCTATCTGACAATATCACTATGTAAGAATTGCTTGTTTATGTTTATATAGTTTGTGCTTACTTTCATTTGATTTTACCTTTTCTCAAACTGTCATAAGTAAGTGAGAAATGAATAATTTCTTACCTTGTCAGAGGCTTGGAAAGTAGGATAATATGCTTTAGTTTCATAACAAGGCCCAAGAAATTGTCAAAATTTAGATGACACACGAGTGGGTTGTAGAAAGGCACAACTGTAGCCATTCATTGAGCTCCTCTTTGTTTTGAGAATAATTTAATATTCTCTACTGAACATGGCCAACCACGTGAAGGTGGAAGCTCTTATGCCCCCCCCCACATCACTCTTAATTCCCCATACCCAATGCATGTACTTGGAAAATAAATTATGTGCAAACATGCAGATTTCATCATAAACAAACATTTACCATTCATTCAATAAAAGCTAACATTCATTAAACCATTCATTCATTCAGTAGGCAAAAAATCATGCATGGCATTATATTATAAAAAATAATTACACAATATTTCTTCAGTCACTTCTTTCTAATTTTTTTTCTCTTTACAAAATCAACAAGAAGCTCATCTTTTGGAACTTGTTTTTCAGTTCTTGGTGCTTTATCAAATTTTCGTGATGTCTTCCTAGTAGAGTACTCACGGCGTGGATTTTGCGGAAAAGGGTCTGGATTTACTACAATAATGTGAAAATGTTACATTGATATATTCTATTATTATAATGACAAGTATTTCATTTAAAAAAAAACATTACAAAGGTGTTTTTTTACCTGTTGTGGCCACATAATGTTCTTCATATTCTTGTCTAGGCTCAACCTGTATAGTGTGACCCTCTACATGCTCTCTAGTTGGAACATGGAGAAGTACAATTAATGTTCACCATCTGCAATGCTATATATAAAATTGTAGAATATGAATAAATTCATTACCAGGATTCGAAGCATGATCTTCGATTGGCTATTGTCCATCCTTGACATTAAGTGGATTATTGTTTTCCTGCTCAAAACAGAGTCAATATTTTATGGCAGTTATTTATAATGAATAGATTGCGCAAGTAATAAATCTTCATTAAACTATATAGATTTTATGTACCTGTGCACAAGATGGATCACCAGAAGACTGTGTTTTCCCAGACAAGCTTTTTCAGCATTCAACAACAGCTCCAAAGCCATGCTAGAATCCAAGCTTCAAGTCTTTCTCAATGGACACTTCTTTGAATCGGTCGGCCTGCATATTTGCATAACGTCATTAATTTACCTTTTGTGGTGCAATACAACGAAAATAATTTGCAATTTATTATTTGGATGCATTATTGGTTTTTCAATACTTACAATTCGTGCTGCCAAATTCGAATAACCACCAGGCCCAAGCTTGTGCTGACCAATTTTTTCTTGTCTTGCCTTTGTGGCCTTTGATGTGTTTGATAGCCTATGAAAGTGTTGAAATACGTTAGATGTTACAAATTCGATATAAAATTAATAATAATAATGTTTAGAATTACATTGTGGAAAGTATTGCACACCTCCCTGTACCTGGTGGTAGCTTTCCTTGTTTTCTCAGATCCCTCTCCTTTCCATCTTCTACTAGGGATTTCCACTCTCTTGCTGGAATCATCGGAGGGTGCTGATACCTAGGGTTCCTTTCTAGGTGAACCCTATATTGGTCCCAGACAATTTTCATATGTTGTCCAACCTTCTTTAGGACCGCGGCTCGATCGAAGGTCTTGTTGCCGAACAAGCCAACCAACCGATTAGTGAGCTCATCTTTTAAATTTTAAATTTGTTTATCCCACCTTGTGTGGATGGTGGTCCCAAATGTATCCAAGGACAAATCATTTAGATGTTTATAAAAAACATCATTTCCTGCAAAACGATCATGCCATCATTAGTTGAAAAACAATGTTTTATCGATATATTACAATCAAATTATAAACACTAACATTAACAATGTATAATTACCTGGGATCTTCTCTATCTTTATTGGAATGAGCTCTTCGTCCACCAAAAATATTGTCTATATTGTACCCGTGCTAGTGACACGGGAAGATCCAGGAAATGTTGCTTCAACAATATCAATACTAGCAGGCTCTGCATCGACCCCTTCTTCTGCATGATCTGGTGTGCACCGGTCACTAGCGGGCGCACTCACAGCTGGACCGGGGGTGTCACGGAACGTGTTATCGATTGTTCAATCGACAACAATGGCACATGAGATGTACGTGGAGTCGTTTTCTCATGTGACGACTCTCCACGAGCATCACTGGGGCCAGCACCGCCTTGACCACTAGTGTGGTCGTAGAAAATCCTGTAAATACAAACCATATTTTATAAGTTCACTATCATATAAAAGTAAAAATTATAAAGTTATAAATGAATCTATATTATGATTCAAGATTCTGCAACTTAGTTTCAAGGCATGAGATCTCTTTACCAAAACGTCAACCTTGGCTCTAATCTCATATGTCTGCGACTGAATGAATAGAAGACGAAGGATATCCTCATTAATTTTTCTCAAGGTCTTCTCTATCATCTTAATTGGTTCTATAGAAGAACCAATGTCAGCATTGCACACAAACTGATCCACATCAAAAGCTATTGATTTCTCTGACGCTGGTTCAAACGCCGAATCATTGGTCTGCAACAAAAATATATAAAACATTACTGATGTGAAAGCAATAGACTCAGGAAAAAAGTATATTAACAAAACATATAAATCATGATAGATTCCTAAAATTACAATTAGTTTTACCTGATTCCTCGATGCTGGTGTCGTTTGATACACAGTTGGGGACTTGCCTCGATCATCCCCCTGCCAAAAAGAAGTAGAAAAATTTATCAGAATGAAACCCATATACACACGAAAAAGAAATAACAAAAAAAAACATTATGCTCCATATTATATTTGTACAAATACAATGAATTATACCTGCTTCCTTGAGGATCGTCTACTCATAGGATCAATGGTTATAGGGGGAATTGCCCCGATCTACTAATAGGGAGGTGCCCCAATCAGAACCCTGCATTAAAAACATAGAAAGAATCATCTAAATGAAACCAAAATACTCACGGAAAAATATTAATAAGAAAACATGTTGATGTATTTAAATTGTACAATTATAATCAGGTATACCCATTTCCCCGAGGCTGCTATCGTTTGACCAACAATTGGTTGGTTTCCCCGATCAACACTCTGCAACAAGTATATAGATAACATTATCTAAATGAATCGAATATACTCATGAAAAAACACAAAAAAACTTTTTGTTCATATTAAATTTGTATAATTGCATCGATGTATACCTATTTCCTCAAGGCAGGTCCAGTATCATCTACTGCTAGGGAGGTTCCCCTTACAACACCCTGCATAAAAAACATAGAAAAAATTATCTAAACGAAACCAAAATACTCATGGTAACGACATAATAAGAAAAAATTTTGACGTATTTAAATTGTACAATTACAATCAGGTATACATGTTTCCCCAAGGCTGTTGTCGTCTGATCAACAGCCGGGTGGTTTCCCCGATCAACACTCTGCAACAAGTATATAGATAACATTATCTAAATGAATCGAATATACTCATGAAAAAACACAACAAAATTTCTTTTGTTCAAATTATTTGTACAATTGCATCGATGTATACCAGCTGCATCGAGGCAGGTCCGGTATCATCTACTGCTAGGGAGGTTCCCCTTACAACACCCTGCATAAAAAACATAGAAAAAATTATCCAGACGAAACCAAAATACTCACAGAAACAACATAATAAGAAAACATTTTGACGTATTTAAATTGTACAATTACAATAATGTATACTTGTTGTCCCGAGGCTACTATCGTTTGATCAACAGTCGGGTGGTTTCCTCGATCAACACTTTGCAAAAAATATACAAATAACATTATACATTAAATTAAACAAATATACTCATGAAAAAACACAACAAAAAAACTCATTTTTCATATTATATCTGTATTATTACAAAGATGTATACCTGCTGCCTCGATGAAGTTGTACTCCTCTGATCAGCTACCGGGGAGATGCCCTGATCACTACCCTGCCAAATAAATATAGAAAATTTTAACGAAATTATAACAATAATCTAACGAAAAATACATAATATGTTAAATTCATCAATAAAAGGTTGGGTAAATTGTTAGATGTACCACTCCCATAGTAACCGTGTTTGTATCTACTCGATTCAAATTGTAATTAATAAGCAACTCTTCCCCTGCAGCTATTGATTTAATGGCACATACAAAAACATGGTTTCCTTCACGCCCCTCGAATATCCAGTTGGGTTTCTTAATTGTAGGCCCTGGTTGTGTACTGTTTATAAACCCCACAATATTCCTTGTGGGTTTTGGCCTTTCATCAATGTACAACATTACTCCTTTATTTTAATCTTTGTCTTTCAGCTGTAAACATTTTGCTGACAATCTATATCTGCGCATACTTCGTTTATATTGGACCAGGCACATCCAATATTTGTAGTTGTAACATGGTACAACATACTCCATCAATTCTGTACATCTTCCGTAACCGACCTTTATGCCATCCATGCAAAACAACCCCAAACCATGCAATGACGATGGTGCAATTCTATATATCCTCTTGTTCACATAGAAATATTTGTTTAGTTGAGGAAGATCCTTGGGTACCCATTGTTTCACTGGATGTTTGTACCTCAAGGGCACCTTGATGTCTCCTATTGTCGCATCATCATAGGAACATGACCCCCCTTCAGTGAGAACAATTTCCATGCGTTTATGGAATTTTCTTCTGATCTTTTGAAATCTAGTTGATATAACTCTTGCAGACCTACTGGATGTCTCACTTTCATCTAGTCTTACTAAAATCCCATCTCTCGAGGAAGAAATATCAGACAAATCCCTGTTTGGTTTTACCCCGCACCATGGGAAAAAAGTTCAAATAGGACCTTGTTGGGTATGCATAATTCATATTAGAAAATTACAAGGAATTAAGGCATGCATTTTCCACTATCATCATGCATAGTTAGCATGCCTCCACCAAGCTTGAAAATGCATATGTTGATTAGTAAGGGATTTTTCCTTTAACTGTCTTGCATGTTCAAAATTGGAAAAATGGCCAATTTTTTTTTTGAATTCCTCGAGTTCGTATAAGAAGGAATCATCAAAATTTTGAGCCTATGTGCTGTTAAACTATGTGAGACATAGTTTGAAATCATCATGCAATATGCTTTGAGATTTGGATATAAAAAAGTGGTCATAACGTAATGGAATATGCTTTGCGATTTGGATAAAAAAGAGAGTAAAGGTGATCTCAATTATAAAAGAGGATGATGATGTGGTGCTCTAAGGTGAATTAATTCCCTTGCATGAGAAAATTATGTCATGGGTCATGTCATATTATTAGAAAATCCAGAGGTAGACACCCTTAAGTGTTAAGATATGACTGGTGGTATGTAAACTCCTTTATTTTATTACATCCAATAAACAAGTACTGAAACTAATAGTATGACAATAACAAAACATAATTTTCATTTCTTTCGACTTTTCCACATTAACACTACCAGTTGGCTCATTGTGTTAAAGTAATCTTCAGTAACATGTAATTACTAACAATAGTTAATCAACATTAACATGAGTAAATAAGATAGGTTTAGGGTACTTACACTGTAATGTGGAACCTTGTTGTTAGATACTCAGAAATATTACTTTGAGTCAAATCTGTACCTCTCAGAGGTCAGCCAACACTAGGAACCCACTGAACCTACTAAAGGGTAAGTACAAACCAGAGAGAAAGATAAAGGTTGTATGCAACAGTAGTTAGACAAAAACAGTTACATTCATAACATAAGTTAAATAAAGAACAAAGAATGATTACAACAAAATTCTTAGTGCAAGTAAAAGCTTAACAAAAAAACACAGATCTGATGACCAACAATTTTGTTTGACAGGACAAGTCTTAACTACTTAATACAAAAAATAAAAATAAAATAAAAAAATAAAAATTAAAAATTAAAAGTAAAATAATAAAATAACAAATAAAATAAAAAGGAGACTTCATAAATAATAACATAAATCATAAGTGGGGTACTAGGGTCATTTAGGGGACAGACAACCATAGTACCCAAAGGACCAAAAACATTAACGGGTGGTACAACAAACTCAATATGGGCGAAATGACCCTACTAACCACACAGCAAGGAAAAGGTACCACAATACCAATAAACAACATGGTGTAAGGACCAAAAGTAAATCAACCAAGGTGGGGAAGGTACAACTAGTCATCTCTCTCTCAAATGTACAAATCTTCCATATAACTTGAAAGTTCATCATCATTGTATGAATAAAGGTCCACACGGATCATGCGGTCATGATGAGGTATATGTGTAATGAGGTATATCGTCCATGGGAATGAGTTTGACGCTAAACAAACAAATCTCATACATTAATTCCCATAATTGGTAAAGGAATGCCCATAATTGTTGGTACACAATTTGGAAAAGAATTAAGGTTTGAGTCTGTCAAGCACACCTGATATCTAGAGTATGAGAAATATAACATCTAAACTAGCATATTGGAAGCCAATTTTATATAAAATCATGACAATGTGGGGTCACCATGTATCCATGCAATAGCTCCTTGTGACTACCTCTTATTTGACTTGCCAAAGAGATGGAAGGTCAAATATATGCAATAGCTACTTGTAACTACCTCTTATTTGACATGCCTTGAAGAGATGAAAGGACAAATAAGGTCAAATCTATGCAATAGCTACCTCTTATTTGACCTGCCAAAGAGATGCAAGGTCAAATAAGGTCAAATATATGCAATAGCTCCTTGTAAGGTCAATTCTTGAAGGATAATTCCACAAATCCATCCACATGGATAGAAAATGTATGGATTTCTCAATCATACCCTCTTAACTAAACAATATTGAAATATAGTATATAGAGTAAAATAAAGGAAAAATTTTAGGTGGGATTTGTGAAATTGCCCACATAAGATCCAAAGAGATGATGCAAACCTCACAATGAAAGAATTTAGGAATAATAGAAGAAGAGACAAGCAATAGAACTTAGATCCAAAGAAACTCTGATTGAGGCAGAATAATTACACATGTTGCTATTAACAGAATAATAAACTGGTAAATATACAATGTTGAGTATGAGGATTCAAATTCATTAGGTTGAATTCGAATTGGCCTTCATGCATAGATCCATAATCAGTGGAGATTCATCAATGCCTAACTAGGAGTCCACCTTCTCATCAGTGAAGTCATCAATGCACAATTAATGGTCAGTCGGGAGTCAAACTAAGTCTAACTGAGTGTGGTTGGTGTAACTGGTACATGGAAGCACTAATGTAGTGAAGGAGGCTCAGTGGAGGGCGCAGATGGAGCTAACTGGAGTCAAAAAAGGCTGTCTAGTCACACTGGAGGTCCATCGGAGTGGTAAGGTCAGTTAGGATTCAGTTAATCCTTAAATCAAGGAAGGAACTGAAGATAACTGAACTAAACTGGACTGGTATGTGAAGAAAGGCGCCCTTCTCATGCAGTAGGTGAAAGGAGGGTGCACTAAGCTCTAGGAGAGCTAAAACTGATCTGAAAGAAGCTCCGGGGGCTAGTTTGCTGAGGACTAGGTGCTGGTGCTGATGACTAGGATGCATGCAAACCCTAATTGCATGCAAACCCTAATTTTGCATGCATGACTGAAAATGAAAATGACAGAAAAGCTAGGAGGACTAGGATGGAGTATAGGAATATCCTAACAGGATTTACATTTTCCAAGCTTTTAGCATACACCCTATTGTGGAAGTTAATAAATTGACAAAAATAGTGCAAGGGAAAATACTAAATAACACTCCCTGTTGTAACCTAGTAACTACTCTTATCAGATATTATATGGGAATTTCAATGATAAATGTCATGCCTTGTAGGAAAAAATACAAAGGCTCCTTATTGAACTATAACAAGAAATCCAAGAACCTACCTTTGGGAACAACAACAAAAACCTGAATTCAACAATATAGGCATAAGTAAGATCTGTTTAGTATTTATTGATAGCTTTCTGCTAGGTGTATGCTACAGGTAAGTGCATATAATGAACAGTTTATTACCATGTTAGTGAAGATTGCGAGGTTCATATCATAAAGCATTCCAAACCCAATTTTCTTCATTTAGCACAATAGGAATAACCTCTGAAGAAAAAAATCTGCTCTATTAACGTAATGATGGTTTCCTTCACCGTTTGTAATAGATATAGTACTAATGTCATGATTGTGGGTTTTTGGATGAGCAAATTCATGTCATGAAATTTATGTGTCACCATCCTTATCTCTATCCCATGGGGAAAATACTCATGTTGTCTAGTCATGACCGTTTGTCAATATAATCTGGTTAGACTTTGCTCATCCCAGATCTAATGCTTATGGTAGAATGACCAAATAACTAGTTGTGGTTGCCTTTGCTAAGATGCATAATAGGAAAATATTCATAAATGGGGAAAACAATTAGGTGCATAATTAGGAGGGGATAGTTGGTGTTGCATTCATATTTGGGTTTTTTCAACCAACCATAGAAACAATGTTGTTATCTTAAACCCCTAGTTTTTAGATTTGAAGCTTGCCATGGTCCAAGAGGAACATCCTTGGTGACCTAAAGCTCAACAACTATCCCATATGTTAATCATGTAAATTTCCTTCCCTAGGGCATGTGTCATGATCTATGGATTTATGGATGAACCACAAGTCATATAATCAACATTTGGGATAGAAATTGCTTATTTTTGGCCTTTAATAATGTCTTGGGTTAGGATACTACTCTTCATGCGACAAACCTTTCAATTGGGTTTGTATCCCACTTGTGGGACAAATATTTATGCTAGAGTGCATGTCTTGTGTTATGGGCCCCTATTAATAAACCATGAGCCCTAAAAGAAACATGTAGGACCTAATCCCTTGGTTATTGACTCCATACCATGTCCTCTAAGAAGAATATAGATTCTAATCCTATGGATATTAACCATGAAGTGTGTATTGGGAAAGAAGACTCCTCCGTAGTGTGAAAAACATTGCAATCAATTATGTGTCCCACTCATATGCCAAATATTCCATCCAAAGGTTTTGTCTTGTGGTCAAGGGCCTCATGAATATCCAATGTATCCAATAAGTAGCTCGTTCATAGCCCAAGAAATTATATTTTGGTGCTAAATGACGCCATTGGCAAGAAGACCTTTTCATAGTACACCAAACATCAAAATCTAGTTTAATGCATCCCATTATTGGGCCAAATATATCATTTAAATGAACTATTTTGAGTGCTCTTATGAGAACAGAGGTGTGCTCTTATGAGAAGTCTGGTTAGACATATCGAAAAATATCATAATCTCCACTTTGAATACAATGATGCTCAAATGCAATTTACATCAACTCCTTTATTTGGAACATGTTTAGCCACCTTGTTACATTCCTTGAAACAATGAATGAACAAAGTATTTCCTAAGTGAGATTTAAGATTGCATGCCTCCTCAATAATGGCATTCTAACACCATTGAGGGGTTGATACTTTTCTAATTGCACTATTTATTAATGTGGAATCACCCTCTAGGACAAGGCTAAGTGCCACTCCTAAACCTCATACTAATGCCTGAAATTGTGCTAAATTGTTTGAATTGAGGCCTAGATCAATGACATAGTAAATAATCACTTCTCCTTCTTTATCTATTAGATAAGTGGTAAAGGGTTTGACTCCTAAGTCATCATCATATCAATTTATACACCAAATTTCTTTGTGGGTAGGTTGGGGTCATTTATAGAAGCTATGATGACCATGGAACCTTTTTTTGTGCCATCCAAAAGTGATTTGAGTCCTAGTCTTTTCACCAAGTGGTTTTTCTATCTTTCCATTTTTTAGCTTGAGAAACCTTTGCCTTCAGACAAGACACTACCACATGCCCATTCTCAAATAGAATCTACAATGAAATAAATATGTTAATAATCCAATAGTTGTGCCCATCTAAGGATATCACACTCCAACACAATTTTATTAGGAATACCTTTTCTCTATGTAAATGGAAATTTGGGAAAATGTTGTGGTTGTCATGCCCCTAGTTTTGGGCTGAAAGGTAATAAAATTACCCAAGGAATTTCAATGGTCAAGAGGGTGTTTGAGCTTCAATATTCAAGAGTATGCCATCCATATGTTACATTGTCAGGAGGATCACAAAGTCCCTGACCTTGTGCAATATCCTTACGTAGGTATGGAATGGTAAGGGTGTATGAACCATCAATTTACCACAACCGAGCCACAAGAAGAGAATGATAATATTATGTTGATGTTTTGATAAAGAAAAACCAAGATAATATTTCAACATGTAAAGTAGCACTTGGATCATTCAATTAAACATAATTTTAATTTAAGAGCATGTAGACAAGGTATGTCATTAGATATATATAGTAACATTCAATGATAGATCACGAGAGATCCTAATATAAAGATAAATCAAAATGTAGCATAACAATAGTAAAATGACATTACTCAAAATATCATAACCATCACTATCGAAATGCAAAGATCACTTTCCAATGCAAAATGTATCATCAAAGTGTAGTGTTGAATGCAATAATGACCAAACTATCAATAATCAACATTAACTATATTAAAAAAAGGGAAATAAATGTGATCTAATCCCAATAACCTAAAGGTAACTTTCGGATCTACATAAGTAAACAGAGTTACTCTCAAGATTTTGAATATTTATAGAACACAAAATTAGCTTTTGATTAATGTGCATCCAAGATATAAATTGAAACCGGTATTAGCAATTATAAACATTATAATTATTTAACTTATTACAAACTAGTCTACATTAACTTCTAATCTATGTTTTGTATGGTGTGCAGATGGAGGGAAGGGCACACAAGGTTTGCAATTTGTAATTGCAGGCCCGTGTAAGGTGTAAGAGAGGCTCGCATGGGCAGCCAAGGAGAAGGGAAACAAAGATGAGGTCGTGGGGAAGAAGGAGGGACAACTTGATGAAGGTAAAAGGATAGCAGACTGTGGAAAAAGGGCAGCAGGTCCGAATTTATGAGGGTGGCCAGTGAAGGAGTCCAAGAGGGGCCCGAAGGTATGGTCTAATAGGTGAAGGGAGGTCGAGTTTGGAAAGGTTACACCCATGGACGCCAAATTTGCATGCAAGCAAATGAACGCTATACCATCATCCATGCATCCATGCAATAGATCCTTGTATTTACCTCTTATTTGACCTTCCAAAGAGATTGGAGGTCAAATAAGGTCAAATATATGCAATATCTCCTTGTAACTACCTCTTATTTGACATTGCCAACCCCGTTTGATACAATGTAATAGTTCCTTGTAACTACCTCTTAATTGACAAGCCAAAAATTACAAACTTTAGCACTTTGAAGGTGAACATAAACAAACAGAAAAAAGAAGCATTTGGAATTCTAAGGCCGGAATTTGATGTAGATCCCAATTCCAATCCCCATTTTGATCCTAAAATGGGTATTAATAAAACAAATCTCTTGAGGCCTAAGAGGATGACATTTCAATTTGTTGAGGAAGGCAGATGGTCAAGGGAGGCATGAATATTGAAATTTAAGAGTCAATTCGGATAAGCACAAGCAAAGGAGCTGAAGATCAAGCAAGAACAAATTTCCAAGGAAAAGGATGAGCTTGATATAAATCCTAATCTAATTGAAGTGTAAGAAAGAGTTCCTACAAAAGAAGAGAAACCAAAGGATCCTATACCTGATGTTGAGTGGTGGGAAATAGTTCTTTTACCCTCTGGTAACTACACAGATGTCATGGAAGGTGATTTAAAAGTGAAGATGGAAAAACCTACTATATATGTAGAGAACCCTTAGCCAATTGAGCCTCAAGTTGAACCCCTTCCACCTCCACCATAAGAAATCATACAGGTAGGTCAAGCTCAATAGACTACGCATAAAAATTGAAGAACTCAGGCAGGTTAAATCATGCTCTCCTCTCAAGAAATAAAATAGTCAAGGAAACCATCCTCCAATGCTCCCATGCTCCCCCATTAAGCTCCAATCACATTAATGCTGATTAATTAACCTGACCATGAGCAACTTGGGATAACTATCCCCTTGAGATCATGCCCAGTCTAAGGCTAGTACTTCCTTATGTATGCATGAGTCTCTAGTGGACACTTCAAGGTTATAAAAAAATATTAAGAGGTTTATATGCTCTTATTGCCAACAAGAAGGACATACTTTCAAAACTTGTCTCCTTTGTTTTAAAAAAATTGAAGATATCGCTTGGAAAACCACTGAGCTGACCAAGAAGGAGTAGAAGAAATTGCATACACAGCGGCGCCTTGCAAAGGAAAAAGATAGATATGAGGTGATAAGGAAAGGTATGAATGTACTTGGCGTTGAAGCAAACCAGGATCCAACATGGATCGAAATGGAACCCTCCCAAATAATTCGTGGCCAAAGGAGAGAGATGGGCACTAAATCTGAATGCATTTGCCATTTATATTTATTTTTAAGGGAAAAGAACAGATACAGTAATCAAATCAACCATTCAAACTATGAAATATTGGACCCCATAAAATTTAGGGCTTCATAATCACATAATTGGGAGGCATTGCCTCCTCTCAATGGGTGCACACGAGAGAGGATGAAGATGCACAACCACAGTCCAACTTTGATCACAACTCATAGCTCAGCTCAATCAATTGTTTCACAGAAGCCACAAACGGGTATGTTCGCAACACACATAACTCAAAGGGTGCATGCGCGAGAGGAATATGCACCGCCACAATCCAACACAGCTCATAGCTCATAGCTTGAAAAAAACAATGGTTGCACAGGATCCCCAGAATTCTATGCTCAGAGGTCACAGAACTTAAAAGGTGCACGTGCAAGAGGCTAAGGTCAGTTACAATGAAACAAGTCAATTTGCGGGAGGTAGAAAGGTATGTTATTTTGTTTAGTTTTTTTTTTGTATTGTTTGCATTTTATATAAAATGTTGTTTGCTAATTTGTTTTTGTATTTTTATGTATTTAAAATATATCTTACAAGCTATCCAATTTTCCGAAGACAAGCAAGGTAATACTTGAAAGGATGGCCCTAAGGATAGTAGCCACCTATTGATTTTATATTGTGTGAGGGTTTTAATTATTCCCTTTACCCAAGTTAGAATTAGATTTAAGTGGGGTTGAGATGGACTTTGGATGGGCTTGATATCGAGGGTGTAATTTACCCATATTACTCAAAGTAACTTGATGTTGAATGATATTAGAGAAAATCCCCTCAAGAGTATGAGCTATAGGATTGTTGACAAATAAATAAATGTTGTAGAATACAAGAGAAAAGGATTTGAATGACGGAGACAGATTATTCAGAAGACATCTTACATGTTTTGGATCTGATTTTCCTATTTTTCCCACTTGAATAAGGTTAAACTTTAGATTTTAAACCTTGCAATATACTCCTCAATCACGTTGAAGTCATCTATTTAGAGGTTGGAGAGTTCAATTTCAAGTTGGTTTACCTAAGTAGTATTCACCGTTTTAAAGAGAGTTTTGAATGTATCCCAACTTTCCTTTGCATCTTTGTTATCCTTGGTATGATGAATGACATGACGCTCGGCATGAAGAATGATCTACCCAAGAGATTCATTCTACTTCAAACACATCACTTTCCATACTTATAAGTTAATTGAAAAGGGTGGTTAACTTTGCAATTTCTTTGACAAATGCTGATATGGGTTAGAGAACAACCTTGTTTTCTTGCTTATCTTCCAAAATTACCTTGCTTATATGGGTTAGAGAACCAAATCGTCATCATCATCATCTTCATTATCATCATCATCACCACCATTATCATCGCCACCACCACCACCATCATCATCATCATCATCATCATAATCTTCTTCATCTTGATCATTATGGTCGTCATCATCATCATCATCATCATCATCACCGTCATCGCCATCCCCATCAGAATTGTCAACATCACAATCGTAAAAAAAAACAACATCATCATCGTCACCATCATCGTAATCGTCATCATCGTTGTTGCCATCATCATAAGCAACATCATCAACATCGTCGTTGTCATTAATCATCATCATCATCAACATAAATAACACCATTATCGTCGTCGTCATCGTGATCGTAAGCATCATCATTAATTTCATCGTCGTCATCAATCATCATCATCATCATAAACAACACCATCGTCATCGTCGTCAATATCGTCATCATCATCATCATCAACGTCGATGCCGTCACTATTCATGAGCACAATCATCACAAATAACAACATCGTCATCATCATCATCTTCATCATCATCATCATCATCATCACCATCATCATCATCATCACCATCATCATCATCATCATCATCATCATCATCATCTTAGGTCGGATTTTGGGTTCATGTATTGAGTGCACATACTCCTCCAATATTAGATAGTATGAAGTTCCATGCGAAAGGTATTTTGTGTAAAATTGTGTCTAGTTATGGATGCATTTAATTGCGAATGTTTAATTTTATATGCAATGATAGATTTTATGTTTATTGTTTTGGAAATAGAGTTATTTTACTTTTATTTTTTTATCCATCTTCAATATATCCATAGTGAATAAATTCATCATGCATCCCCAATGTCACGGGGAAATGAGATTACTCACATTAATCAGAGTAGATTAATAGAAATTCTTGATGGTTTCACAAGGAAATCACAACCATTCAGGTTGATAGTATTATTGATCATTCAATGATGACTATTGTCATGAGTGTAAATTATATGATAATACTATATGAGAGGGTTGGACTTCATAGCAACATTTGGTAGAGTGTTTTTATGAGGAGTCAAGTTTTGGGACAAAAATGTGGATTGTAATGAAAGTGTCCAGAAAGGGACATGATGTGTGGAGTATTTGTTTTTATATCTTTCTTGACTTCCCAAGGAAGAAACAACTTAAACTATGAGATTTTAAGCTTGACGTGGCAGTCCCTTGTGTTTATGTTTGTCAATTCATTAATGCACAAGGCATGATACTACAACATGATAAGGTCCTAGTGTATTCTATGACACATGTTTATTGTGAGTTTGTGTTTTACATGAGAATAGATTATATGAGCATTGGATCTAAATTTTATGGCTCCATGAAATGATTTAGTTAAGGGAATCTTGGGTTCATAGATACATTGACCTAACACCAACTCTTGGGAGATTGATACTATTTCCTTGTAGGAATATTGTTCTACATAAGAAGTTAGGAGATTCATGCCAGCCGAGATTTGAGTCAAGGGATGTGATTGCTAACAAAATGAACATTGCATTGGGTAGTGTTTTACTTGCAATATCTAGGGAGATATATGTACCACCACCCATTTCAATAGAAATTCATGTACAAAGGGTGGACATTGATATAATTTTGGGGCTATGCCGCGACGATTTAATATTATACATTGTGAAACACTAGAGCTTGATTTTTAGTTCCATGAGAGATGCATACCACATCCCAATGGTGTGGTATTGTTCTGTACAATTGCATATGTTTATTATATTAATTGGATGTTAATTGAGCATTTTAATACAAAGAAACACATTAATTAATCCTTTTAAGTATTTTAACATGAAGATATTGTCATTGATTGAAAATATTAAGTTCTCTATATATGTTTCTTTCCACTTATGTTAAATGAAGGACCTATCAATTTATGCTTGAATTCTAAAATTTGTAATATAAATTATGTAGGTCATTACACATTCACAATTTATTATATCCACATAATTTTATTCACATATCCCAAATTCATAATATATAGTATAAAAGAGAGGATGTTGATGAACATCTTAATCTTGAACATGCACACATAGTCACCCCTAAGGAGATAAGTACTCAAATGTAGTTTCATGTCACAACTCAAATAATGTCTTTCAAATCAATAACATACAATTTTTGAAACAATGATAAAATCCAAGTTAATATACCTCAATTTTACAACAACGATTATTATGTATTTATTACTTCAAGTCTTTAAATTTAATGCCATCAGTTAAATATCAAGATACATGGGAATGCCAATGGCTCTATCATGTGGAAAAATGAGTGGGAGCACATAGTTAGTCAAATAGGCGAGGGAAAAGTGAGGATCCCATCTATTGTATAGGTTTGAATAAATACAATAAGTGGGTATATTTTGAAATTGAAATGTTTTTTTAATTTTTAATTATAATAATGTTTTCTTATAATAATGTTTCTCGTGTTTCCATGGCACTATCATGGGATTTCATGGAAAGCTAAGATACCCTATACTCAATTTAATTTTGATGATACACACATAACTTAACCAATATTTAAAATTTGAATATGTTAAATTTTCTAAATCCTATGTGACTATTATCTTTAAGTTCTGAAATAAACACAAACTTGTTATTTAATTGAAGAATTTAAATTCTCTCATATAGATGCATTAATTAATCACATTGGCCCCGTGTAGCATATTAATTAATTTATAGGTGTGGTTTTTTTATGCTCGAATTGTTAGTGTTAGTCATGTTTGATTCTGGAAACCCTCCCACACCGTCAATGCATGCGTCTAGTCTAACCATGCCAAATTTTAGTCCAAGCAAGCACAAATTTAAAAAATTTCAACGTTAGCCCCGTGTAGCACATTAATTAATCTATAGGTATGGTTTTTGATGCTTGAATTGTTAGTGTCAGTCATGTTTGATTCTGGAAACCCTCCCACAGCTTCAATGCATGCGTCTAGTCTAACCATGCCAAATTTCAGTCCAAGCAAGCACACATTTAAAAAATTTCAACATTGGCCCTGTGCAACACATTAATTAATCTCTAGGTATGGTTTTTGTTTGTCGAATTGTTAGTGTCAATAATGTTTGAGTGTGGAAACCATCCCACACAGTCAATTCATGCGTCTAGTCTAACCATGCCAAATTTGTGTCCAAGCAAGAACAAATTTAAAAAATTTCAACGTTGGCCCTGTGCAGTACATGATCAAGCACACCATTTGGGTTAGCATGATAATTGTGCGTTTCCTTACTGAGTGTCTCTTTGTTTCGAGAATAATTTAATATTATCTACTGAACAGGGCCAACCATGTGAAGGTGGAATCTCTTATGGCCCCTCCCCCCTTACATCACTCTCAATTCCCCATAACCTGACAAAATCTATGTAAATTTTTTTTTTTTTCATTTTTTGTCATACTTAAGAAGCAATGTTTCTAATTATAACATAGTCCAACATACAAGAAAATGGAAAAAACACTAAGAAACAATTAATTTATACGTACCAATAACATTCAATAATTCTATCGCAATATTAAATCAAAATATACGGAGTAGATATATTAAGGCATACCTCATACACTTCAATGTACTTCATCATCTTCTTCATCCAAGTCATCATCTGTATCATCCGAGCCAGAGCCAACATTGTAAGGATTGTCCATATCATCATTGTCATCGATGTCGGTTACGATCATCATGTCATCGTCGATAATCATCTTCATGGACATTGTCTGCTACATCATCTGATTCAATTAATTCTTCGACATCTTCTTCTGGAACATGATCATCTAACTCATGTTGATCATCTTCAACATCGTCTTCTTCTTCGACACCCTCTTCATTACCTTCCTCTATGTTATACTTTACCGGCCTTCCCCTTGTATCATGTCTCACAAAAAATGACCAACCCCCTCTACTTAGAACCTCAGAGTAAAATACTTGTTCACATTGCCTTGGAAGAACATAGGGCTTCGTTCGTGGCTCAAACAACCTTGTATTAACCATGGTAAATGTGATAATCTGCAGAAGGATCTAACAGCTGTAACAAGCCTCACACAAAACTCTCAAGAATGTTGCAAAGAAGAAGAGAAGAATGCACTCAATAATCACTCATGAACAAAGAAAATGGAGAATAGGAGTATCATACATCAACTGTGTGATGGCACTGTGAATAATGAATAACTGTGTAGAGAATTCAAATTAACCAAGGAGCTCATTCGAATCATGCTCAAAGTCTAGCTTGGACTACATTGGAGACATCATCCAGTCAGTAGTATTAGTCATAAATGGTAATAGTCAGTCAAGTGAGTCTAACTAAGTCTAACAGAACCATCTAGGCATAAATCAAGGGATGTAGACTCCAAGGAGGGCGCATGAGGCTGTCAAATGGTCAGGTGGCACTCCAGAACTAGCTAACTAGGAGCTGCAGGCAGTTAGCATGAGCAATCAGTGGAAGAACTACTCAATCAATGCACTAACTGACTGCCAGACACCTGGTTTAAGCTGATCCATGATTATCATTCTACTTTTGGATTTTTTGATGGGGATGCAACAGTTTATGGATGTGGTGTTGGTTTTATAATCTATTGTGGTGAGGACCTTACCTACAAATTCAGACTTATGTGTGGACATGGTACAAATACGAAGGCGGAGTTGCTTGGTTTGTGGGGACTTTTGAAAGCTGCAATTTGTTGTGGCTTAGGTTCTTTCAGGGTTTATGGCGATTCCTCTACCATAGTAAATTGGGAAAAAGGAAAACATTGACTAAAAAACTATCATCTCAATTACTGGTGTGAAAGAACCTCTTTTTTAATGACTTGGTTCTGTGAGCTCTCTATTGATCATACTTTCAGGGAAAAAAATGATGTGGCTGATGCCTTATCCAAAGAGGCACTTGATGGATCTGCAAGCATTCTCCATTGGGAAGAATGGGTTGATAGGGAACTTACTCTCTCTGGCACTATGCCTTTCTTCTCGGATGTCATTTAGTTTTTCTATCGTTTTGATGTCTGTTTATGTTGTAGTACTGTTGGTCCAGCTTTGTCTGATTTTTGAATTTTGATCGTATGTAATGCTCATGTAGCTGGGACATATGATCCTATTTCTGATTGGATGTGATTCTCTTGGCATATCTTTGTACTTTTTGATTTCTACTTGAAATAACATAAGTATGGTTTTTTTTCCTTGAAAAAAAAAGGTACATAATTGTTCAATTTGACTATAATTTTTTTATTTTGCATACTTTTACATTGTGCAATTTTTTTATTATTTTTATAAAATATTTATAATGTCATTTATCATTTTTATAAATATTTAATGTTATTTAACTGTGACCTCATTGACTAATAGAATTGGCAAGCAATATCCACCCCGCAGCAGAGTCATTAAGACTCTTGCTGTAGGGTGTGCACGTGCAGGTGGGCTAGCTTCCATGTAAATTCCGGGATTGGAAAAATCTCATGTTGCTCCATGCATGCCATGCCATATTCCGGAATATACACTAGTGTATATATCAGTATATACACTAGTGTATATATCGGAATATACACCAATGTATATACCAGTATATACACTAGTATATGCATTGGTGTAATACTGGAATATACTCTAGTGTATATACCGGTATATACCAGTGGTGTATATACAATATACACTAGTGTATATATATATATTATATCAGTATATGCACTAGTGTATATACCGGTGTTGGTTTATGGCATGGCATCACATGGGAGCATGGTAGCCTAGCTCCATGCATGTTATGACGGAGATTTTTTTCGATCCCGAAATTTACATGAGAGCTAGCCCACCTACACGTGCACACCCTGCAGCAAGAGTCTTAATGACTCTGCTGTGGGGTGGATATTGCTTGCCAATAGAATTAGGGTGTTGTTGTCTAAGTGGCAGCAGAAATCTCGGGGTTAGAAAAGTTGTTTAATGCACTGACTGGACTGGCCTCTTCTCCATCGCCTGACCGTTGTGCATTGAATTGAGATAGGGTTGCATGATCTGTCAAAGATCGCACATGTTGACAGTACCACCACTTATTTTAGTGCGAGAAGAATTAACGCAGCAAACAACCACCCATTTAAGACATGTGTTGCAGGAAAACAAATCGAATGACATAGAGCTAGCAAGAGAATTCCACGTGGCATTATGCTTTGTTGCATGGGTTATATTTAGGATTCACATATACACTCTTTGAGATGGCCAAATTGGTAATATGTGCCAATTTCTCCATTGTTGGCATGACTGTTAGTCTAATGTGGAATTCTTTTACATTAATTCACCATTGTCCAATGAAATATCAAAAGTGATGGTTTATATCAATTATAATCTCTTTAATATAAAATATTACCTTTATGTCTAAATTGATTCATTCATAACTTTATCTTTATGTCGAAATTGTTTCATTCATAACTTTTTACTATACAATACCTTTATATCAAAATTGATTCATTCATAACTTTATCTTTATGTCAAAATTCTTTCATTCATAACTTTATGTTTGTATCAAAGTTGTTGATCCTGTGATTCATAATCTCTGTATATATGATACCGACTTTATATCAAAATTGATTGATTGAGGGCTTACAAGGAAAATGGGGCAAAGGCTTATCAAAAAAGCAAAGGTTTATAATTCGTGAATTCTTTATGATAAGATAGTTGCGGAGTTTTTATGGAGTAGAATTGTGCGAAGAATTTCAAATCATATAAAGTTTATTTATAAGATAATTAAATAAAATTTATGGATTTTTTATTGTAAAATAAGGGAGATTTTTTATAACTAAATTGTAGAAAGCCAAGAGGCGATAGATTAATTGATGAGAAGATATGTGTTTTACTTTACACACACCAAATTTCTAATGAGACATATGTGAACTAATGGTTGAACTCTTCTCAAGTTGATAGTCAGTGAACCAATTAAAGATGGCGGGTGCAGGGTCGGTCATTCTTGACTTTGAACGAAATGATAATAATAAAAAATGTATATAGAGGATAGGAGAGAAAACAAATAACTAGAGAAAATCCCTAGCATGTGCCAAGGAGTGATGACAATGAAGTAGCTAGGATAATAAAAGAATAATGGTCCTAGAAGACTATGATTATTTTTCATCACATGGTCTTTAACATTCTTCCCTGTGACCTCCACTTCAAAAGAATCCTCATCAAAGTGTGTTAGGGTCATACCCTAATTGGCCTTACTCTAAGAATTAATCATACATAGTATAAGGCCATAACTTTGTAAGTTAGTGTTTAGAAATCAATGTAAAAAGGGTCTCTTTATTAATTAAGATCCATTAGCAAGTTGTATTTTGACCTTGCCAAGTAGTTAGGGTTTTGGGAATTTGAAGCCTATTTAAAGAAGCTTTAAGGCTATGAATTTGTGTGTGAAGAATATTGTAACAGAGCCCTGTTTAAGTGAATGGTCGCCCTAACATAAGAACATAAGAGGCCCTTGAACATTGTTCCAACACTAACAAATCTTTTTTTTTTTTTTTTCATGTAATGTTATTATTGTCTCATATGTTTGGTTATGTGTTGCTTATTTCTGGCTTATTGTATGCTAATCTTGTTAAATATTGTTTCATTCTCAAGTTACAGGGGTAAGGAACACCACAACTAGTATCATAGCCATGATCTTGAGACAACACGCCTCCGAGAATTGATAGAATTATTTTTAGGAAAGAGACATGTTTTGGGATTTGAAAATAACCATAGAGATCTGTTGTTTAGTAGATAAACCTATGGCTAGGGAGAAATACATGCAAAAAATACAATTAGTACTTAGTCATGTTGTACCCTAGTTTGGTGCAATTGTTGGACACCGCTATAACTCTTATTGGTACCCCATCAAGTAGTATCGCATCAGAAAACACTTGCACATGGAATCACTTCCATGTTCCCTTGGGTATATTGAAAGTCCCATAAGTCACCTACAACCAGCCTACGATCGTCTTGTTTCTATAGTGACACTGAGAACAACACTCAAGAAGATACTCTTGCATACCTAGGTAGTAGGGTAGTATGGTCAAGGTCATGGTTGAGCCTCCTAAATTAATTCCTTGATATATTGGGTTGAGTACTACTGTTGGATCCCACACATATATAAGAGATCTATAGCGCATGCCATTCCCTTAGATTCAAAACCCTAGAAAAACTAAAAACCCTTCTCTCTGCAACCTGGTTGTGAGATTTCTTCATTCTGTCTCAACAACTGTCAAATCCACTGGGGAAGGTCACATGAAATTCTGACATCTTTGAATCTAACAAGAATTTGACAATTTTGTTAGTGCAGTAACATTCAATCCCCAAGGGAAAAAGTCTAGAAGGTCCAGAAAACCCTTTTTGTGACCTACCTCATTGGAATCCTTGTATCATGTTGATCATCTTGATATATATTTCTCATAAACGTTTTTGGGACTCCTAAAAGCCCTTATTTGTGACTTGCCTCCACAGACTCCTTGCCTCGTACTGATTGTTTTGATATATATCTCCTTTTTTACTTTTAAGCTCCCATGGTTGACACCCTTCACCGGGCCAACATGGAAAATACCAACAAGAATCCTCCCCCGACCCAATATGAAACCATCCACTCATCCTCCTAACCTTCAAACCCTCACCTCTAATGTGGGCCTAATCGCCCAGCACGTGAGCCAACTCACCTAACGAATGATGGACCAAGAAAATAAGTACTCCAACAACCATTTCCTGCTAACTACTATTGCCCAACATTGTGGATATGTTCGCCCCTTTGACACCCCCACTCATGAAGATGTGATCACTGAAGACTAGGGCTCTCACTATGTTCCTAGAACACCAGTATCCCTCCTTTGAAGACAAAACACAATGGCACCATTTTCTGAAGATTGACCTGTGCAAGGTTGGCTGACAAATGGAGCATTATTTTTCTCTCCATGGCATTAAAGATGGTCTCCAAAAGTTGAAAATTGGGGCCTTATATTTATATTTTGAATGCTAGAAGTGGTGGAAATGGTACCAGAAGTCTTATTGTCATTATCTCCATTGGGGACAATTTGTGAAGATCCTTCATGAGCAATTTGACCATGACACTCATTATTTAGGACGATTAACTAAATTGTGCCAAACATACATTGTTTTTTACTACATGACAACATTTGAGAAGTTGGCCATTCACACCAAAATCCTCTTTGATTCTTTTTTTCAAGAATAATCATTAGTGGCCTTAAGGAGGAAATTCATGCACATGTCCTCATGCAACAACCCTCCACTTGGTTGGAAGCTTGTGATAGAGCTTGTGAAGTTGAATTGGACATCAATTCCCAAACCAAGCACCCTTAATTTCCCATTGCAGTGTATCTCCCATGGCTCGACCACACAACAAATCCCCCACTCAACCTTTCTGCATCCATAGCTCACCCCAGAGGCTATGGTTGAGATTCAACACCTCGTCCTTTGTTATAGTTGTGATAAAAAATATGTAGAGGACATAAATGTAAAGAATAGAAAATCTTCTTGGCTGAAGCCACCCCCCTAAGGTCACAAAATCTACCACAATGGAACCTCTACCTGAACCAAAAGGTGATCACCAAATGCCACCTCTTGAAGATGCTCTGGATATGCCAATTCACGAAGAGAAGCCACATATTTCCCTTCATGTTTTATCCAGGTTTTCCACTCCTCGGACATTGGAATTGATTGGCTACATAAAGCACAATAAATTCATTGTGCTAATTGATAGTGGAAGCACCCATAATTTCATCCGTAGGTGTGTGGTATAAGACACCCATTGCTCTATCTTCCCCATTTCCAATTTTCAAATCCTAATAGCCAATGAGGGTACAATGAAATGTGGTTGAAAATGTGAGAATGTCAAACTCCAAATGGGTGACTACCATCTAAAGACTCATATGTTTTCTATTGACATGGGTGGATGTGATATCATTTTGGGGGTTGAATGGTTCAGGACCTTAGGTCCTGAAACCATGGATTTCCATGAACTTTTTCTCCACCCCACTCAGGTCGAGCACACACATCACCTTCAAATAATTCCTCTAGTTTCTCCCGAAATTATCTCATCCCATCGCATGGAGAAACTGTTGAAGAAGGGTCACTCCAGTGTTATTGCTCAATTCCATGCCATACAAGTTATGGACACCCCTCCCCCAAATATTCACCCTAAATTGCAACGGATTCTCTCTAAGTACCCACAAGTTTTTTATGTGACCAAGGGTTTATCTCCATCCCATGGGGAACGACCATTACATTCCTTGATTTATACATAGTCAACCCCTCAATGTTCATCCTTACCACCACCCTTTTTCACAGAAGAATGAAGTTGAAAATATCATTCTGGAATTGTTGTCTGCTAGTGTTATTCATCCTAGCACCATTCCTTATTATTCGCATGTGGTTATGGTTCTTAAAAAGGAAGGTGATTGGCACATGTGTCTTGATTTTTGAGTTCTCAACAAAATCATCATGAAAGACAAATTTCCTATTCCAACCATTGATGATCTCTTAGACGAGTTGGATGATGTCAAATTCTTCACTAAATTCCCTTTAGCCTCTGCAATGCCCCATCCACTTTTCAGAGACCATTTTGTCTTGGTTTTCTACAATGATATCTTGGTATACAATCCCACCGAGGAAAGCCACCTCTAGCATGTTTCTCATATTTTTCAATTTATTACGAGACCAACAATTAGTTGTGAAATGCTCCAAGTGTTCTTTTGGGGTGATTGAGGTTGAATACTTAGTATGTAGTGTGAGTGAATATGGGGTTTGGATGGATACCAAGAAAGTGGAAGCTATGAAGAATTGGTCACACCCCAACACTCTCAAGATCTTGAGAGTATTTATTGGCCTTACAACCTATTATCATAAGTTTGTGGTGAATTGTGGGAAGATTGCAACTCCTCTAACAACATTGCTAAAAGAATGCCTGAGCAAGCTTTCTTATCCCTCAAGGAGTCCATGTGTACTACACCCGTACTATCCATATTAGATTTCACTAAGACATTCGAATTAGAATGCAATGCCTACAATCATGGACTGTGAGTTGTCTTATTCTAGGAAGGGAATCCCTTGACCACTAGTAAGTAGCCTTGTGATAGAAACTTGGGAAAATCCACCTATGAAAAAGAAACGATGGCTATCCTTCATGCAATTGAGACATGGTGCCCCTATCTATTCTGCCAACATTTCTAGATCGAGACAGACCATCATAATCTCAATTATTTCCTGGAACAACATAGTTCTTCAACCAAGAAACAAAAATGGGTCACTAAGATGTTGGGTTTTGATTATGAAATCATATACAAGAAGGGTCACGATAATGTGGTGGTTGATGCCTTGTATAGGCAATTTGAAGAGGAGAGTTCATTCTTCACCTTATCCTTTCCCTTCACAAGATGACTAGATGAAGTGCGACAAAAATGGTTGTCCCGAGACACAATTCACTACCATCAAGGCTTCAAGAAGACCCAAATCCTCCACCCATATATACTTGGAACCAAAATATTTTGTGGTATAAGGAGTGCATCTTTCTCACATCATATTTTGCATTGAAACCAAGAATATTGGCATAATTACATTCATCACCCACATCATGTCAAGCAAGATTTCATAAAAGTTATGAAATAATTAAGTGTTCTTTCTTCTGGGAAGGCATGAAAAAATATATCCATAACTTCGTTGCTACCTAAAACATTGGCTTATGACATAAGGGTGAAATAGTGAAGTCAGCATGGGCTTTGCAACCACTCCCAATTCCTACTCATATTTGGATGGGCATCTGTATGGATTTCATTGTGGGGATTCCTAAGGAAGGCAATAAAATAGTCATTATGGTGGTTGTAAATCGTCCGACCAAATATGCCCATTTATGTGCCTTACCACCCACTTTAACACCTTATTTGGTGGTCCAAGTTTTCCTGGATCAACTTTTCAAACCCCGTGGCATGCCCACTTCTATTGTCTTTGATCGTAACCCCACTTTTACAAGCAAGTTTTTGCAAGAACTATTCAAAATTCAAGGCACTCAGTTGAATCTCAGCTTGACATACCACCCCCAAACAGATGGTCAAATTGAAGCGATCAATGAGTGCCTAGAAAACTATTTTCATTTATTTGTGTCAGATAAGACACACTAGATCTCTCTGGTTGAATGGTGGTATAATACCACTTATCATGGTTCCACAAAGATGACTTTATATGAAGCATTGTACAACTAAAAAACCTTATCAATGATTTCCTATATATTAGGTACCTCATGGTTTCAGGCAGTGGATGATGTACTCCAGACTACAACTGACATTCTCTACATTCTTAAAGACAATCTAATTCTTACCCAAAATAGAATGAAACAACAAGTTGATCAACATTGCTTTGAGCTCTTCATTGAAATTGGGGATCAGGTGTTTCTTCAACTACAACCATATAAACAGACATCTCTCAAGGCCCATCTCCATCAGAAGCTCTCTTTGAAGTTCTATGGATTTGACACCATTCTACAACGCATTAGACAGGTCACCTATAATCTTTCTCTGCTATACCACTCCAAGATTCACCATATCTTCCATGTCTCTTACCTCAAAAAAGTGGTGGGATCAAATTTCAAAGTGAAAACTAGTCTACTAGAATTAGATGAGGAATGCTCAATTTGGATTCAATTGGATATAGTATTGGCATCTAGGGAAATAAAATTGTGAGGGTGCACCATCAAGGAAGTTTTGATCCAATGTCAAGACATGCTTCTAGAATATTCCACTTGGGAACCAACCAACATTTTGCATCAATTTCCACATCTTTAGCGTTGAAGGAAACACTACTTTTGAAGGGGGAGGACATTTTAGGGTTTTACCCTAACTCTCCTTACTCTAAGAATAAATCTTACATAGTATAAGGCCATAACTTTATAATATGGCCAAATAAGTTAGTGTTCAACAATCAACGTAAAAATGGTCTCTTTATTAATTAAGACCCCTTAGGAAGTTGTATTATGACCATGTCAAGTAGTTAGGGTTTTGGACATTTCAAGAATATTTAAAGAAGCTTCAAGGATATGATTTTTTTGTGAAGAATATTATAATGGTTATCTGCTAAAGTAAATGGTCACCCTACCATAAGAGGCCCATGAACATTTTTCCCATAATAACATATCTCTGTTTTGGCCATATTATGCTATTGTTGTCTCATATTTATTGTTCTGTGTTGCTTATTTTTGGTTTATTTCATGCTAATATTGCTAAATATTATGTGATTCTCAAGATACAGGGGTAAGGAACACCACAACTAGGCAAAAACTCTAGCATTGTGGCAAGAGGTGATGACAATGAAGCAACTAGGATAATAAAAAAATAATGGTCCTAGAATACTTTATGATTATTTTTTGTCACATGGTTTTTAACATTCTTCCTCATGACATCCACTTGAAAATGATTCTCATCAAAGTGTAAGAGCATATAAAAAGCTTTAAATCGGTTGAATTCTTCCACATCCTCTAAGGTCTAAACTTACAATCGATTATTTAGCAAATAAAGCATGTAATATGCCAATAGGCATGGTTTCAAAAAGAAGGGGGTAAATAGTACAATGTGAACTCCCGTAATTTTTAGATGCATAGCCACACTTAAAGAAACATCCAATCAACCAAGAAAAGTGTCAACACACAAAGTACACGCATCATCAAATTAATGGGAGGGAGATATATCATGCTCCATACCATATCCCCCCTACAAATTCCATTTGAATAAAAGAAGGATGGGATTGTACTGTGCATGTGGGTTAACTCTCTTGAGGCTTGTCTCCTGGTTTCCATTCCTTAGTGGGAGCCATTCAAACCTATGGAAAGGGATTTTGAGAATTTTTTTAATCTCATGGATGCTTATTCCATCAAGATTCAAGGAATGGAGAACTAAGTCTACTCTCTCCCATATTTCATCATAGGTTTTCAGGAATACAATGTTCGTTAAAATGATTCCTCCAAGTACTATGGAAAATCATCATGGCCACCCAATCATAGTTCCTTCTGTAGTCTATTATCAGTATGTTTGTTGATGTGAACGACATTGTAATGATAGCTATGATAGCATGGCAATGGTTATAAGGAGATGGGAAACATGGAGTAAGGAGTAGAAAAAAAATTACCCCAAGGACCATAGAGACATGAGAAGACAAGTAATTAGGGTGAAAACACAGTTAGAGAAGCATAAAGAGAAAATGGTTAGTTTGGAAGTTGGAGAAGAAAGCAACATTGAAAATCTTGAAGAAATGGAGGAAAAAATCAAAGAGATGAAGGAGAAGTTGATACATTTGGAATTGGAACAAAGGAAAATATTTGAGGAGATAAGAAACTCAACATCCCAAACTATCTGAGTAGGTTCTCCTCGACAAGATCAAGTGGAAGCCATTGAAGAACGCACTATGCAATAGAAATTAGAGCAAGCTTGGAAACAAAATCCCTCTTTTCTCTCATATTTAGTAGGAAGGAATAAAAATTCCTATAGCTTTATGGTGGCAAAAACACGAGAATCAAGTTTATGTTTTTTAAAATAGTTGTTTATGTTGGGTCGATAATAAAGTATTTACATGTAATGTCCACTTCATTGAATCATACCAATGGGAGGGGACATTAACTAACTACGAGCTTCTAAATTTCTCCCAATATTGGCCATATTACAAATTCATAACATTTAAAATACATGTGCAGATGCATAATAAAAATACATAGGGGAAATAAAGTCCATCCACACACAAAACACATGCAATTACACGCATAATTATCACAAAAATAGAAATAAATCATTGCACATCAGATTTAATCAGAATACGTATCTTTAACAAAGAAGATACAAGCAACTCTATGTAAGAGCGATTTTCCATCGAACCCTAGGCACTATGTCTAACATATACTATTTTTGCTGAGAGGGCACCCCCAAGCTAAGCTATGAGGCCACCAGGCAAAGGAAACACATATAGGCTTCTCTCTCATCCCACAACCCGTTCTGCTCTCTATGATTAGCCAAAAGATCATTCAGATCTCTACAGGGATCTCACTAAGCCATCACAACCATGGCACTCCTTCCAACTGCCCCACACAACACAAGGAAGAAATTTCCCTTCACTGATCCATTGCTCCCTTAGGAAATACAACCCTTACGGTGCTTACTAGTGTGTGCAATAATAATTCATCTTGTTGTATGCTATTGGAGAACCTCTTGTAGCATAAATCTTGGCTTCTCAAGCATCTGTGAGTAGCAAAAATCAATGGGTAAGGGTTCCTAGCTTACCCAACATTTACGCTCACCTATAGCCATCTATTTTCCTTCACAAATGTTGCTCTGTATCTAAATTCAATTTTTTTAATTATACACAGTCTGGCAATAGTCTTGAACAACAATAGGAAGTTCTATGTAGTGTAGAAACTTTGCATGATAGAATGATAGAATGAGTGTTGACTCTGAGGGATATGAGATAAGGGTGAAAAGACAACTGACATAGATTTTGACCATAGAAGAAAATGACTACTGACAACTGCATAACCGACTTCTATAGCAGACATAATTGTCACAAAGTTATTTCACCCCCACGCTTCAATGACTACATGAAGTGACTTTTTCCCACCAACCTCACACATGCATTCAATGATTGGATTTAATATTCAAGGTGAAGTAATTGGCTCATTTAAAGCACATGGAAGCAATTAGATGAGTTCTAAGGTTGGCACTTTGCAACAAAGGATTTAGTTTCCCATGGGCCTCCTTTCCTCTTCCCCTCCGGTGGAATCATAGCCCCTCTAGTGCTCTTTACATGACCATTTTGGAACATTTTATTATTATTATTTACATATATTTCGAATTGTCTCGATAAACCAATCACATGGTCCAAATAAAAATATTTACATCATATATGCCTAGCCATTCACTAGTCGGGCCTTGGCCTTGAGCTCCGCACTATGAATTTATACTAACTTATTTACATCACTTACATAATTTTGATTAAATACATTCCAAGTCAAAATTGGGGATATTACATTACACAAGCTATATAGTAAACAATAGCACTAGAATTCTAAGAATATGGCATAAAAGTAATAGTGTTTTGGAAATTCTTTTATTTTTTGAAAAATGTTCAACAACTATACTTTTAAATATTTGAATTAAAAAGCTAGACGGTTTGGTGCAAACCCTTTTTTTAATACAAAAATTATATGTTTTGATAATAGGGTGAATCCATGAATATGGGTAACACTTTTTGGCCAAAAGTGACGATGAAAATTTGATATTTTACTCATTTACTAAATCGAAGCCCTCAACACTCATTTATGCCTTGTGAGTTTCGACATGCAATAAAGAAACAAATTGTAGGGGAATTATGTTGTCTTACAATGTTAATAAGGAAAAAAATACAAATATCATTTAATGTGTCAAAATTGCATTTAATGAAATGTTTGTCCTTGCAAATTTGAGGAAAAATTAACAAGCTACTTGTGTGCACGTAAAATAATTCACTGCTAAATGTATAATTTTTGAAGAAAAAATATATATGAACACAGAATGCACTGGGGCATACATATTTTTTTTTTAATTTATTTTGGAAATTTATAGTTTTGATCAATTTTAAAAAATGAGTAGTGAATATTTGAATCACATTTTCTACACATTTGTGTGCACGTAATTTTTTTTATTGTTTACATAAATTGGAAACCAGAAATACCTTTTTGAAAAGGACACGTCAATGTGGGGCGTATATAGTTTTAAAAATCTTTTGGTTGTGTAATTTTTATGATGTTAATTTTCTTTGAGCTCCTTCAAAATTGTGGACAAGGTTTTGAAGTGTAAGTTTTAAAAGAAAATTGAAACAAAAATATCATACAAACTCAAAAACACGTAAATTATATGCCACTGGATAGATGATTCATGAACGAATCCATCGACATCAAGTCCACCACCTAATGCACAATTAATGATAATGTTTAATCCTTTCAAAGAGACCAGTAAAAATAAATGTGTAGTAAAAGGGGCTAGATGTTTGTTTTGAAAGCTTTCAATCAAGGTAATAGCTCAATTGAGGTCTTTAAATACCTCAATCGAGGGTTTAGTGCTTTTTTAAATACCTTGATTGAGGGTTTAGTAAACCCACACAACAATTAAAAAATAGGTTTAAAAAAGAGCTAGATCGAGCTATTAGCTCGAGATAATAGCTTGATCAAGCCATTGCATAAATAAACTTTTTTTGCAAATATTCCATCTATTATGTTAATAGCTTGATATTCCATCTATTATTTATGCAAGATCTATTACTTAAAACCATCTGCGATAAGTTTGAAAGTAAATTGTATATCTTATAACCAATATTCAAACTATTGCTAACATAAAAATTACTAAAATAACTCGTATTTGTTGTTAGTGATTTATGGTCCATAGTTTTGGTAATCCATAGTAAATTTTCCCATGATATTTGATGTGATGAATTCCATTTAAGACAAGAAAAATCAATGTATCTTAAAATATGATTTTTTTAATAACTTAATTATACTTTATTATAATCTATTGATTTTGGTCCAATTTTTTTTTAATTTTCTTTTATAGATAAGTAATGATGTTATACAAAGCCCGTCGGGATCAGAGCAAGTGGTATTGTTGAGAAGTTGTAAATGGTTGTATATGGAATGTCAGAAGTTCAAATCTCCCTAATCTTACATGTGTGCTATGTGTCGGGCCTTGTAGTACACCTAGGATATAGTGGTAGTAGATGACCCCATCCCAGTTGCCAATTCCCCTAGTTTAAAAAAAAGTAATAATATTATACTAATTTATTTATTTTAGTAATTCAAAAATAATTTAAAAGAAAATAATATTTTTTTGAAAATTTGTTAAACATATCTGAATTTGAATTTGTTTGATTAAATATGAAAAAAACATCAATTTCAATTATTTTATTTTTCAAAAGTTTATACTTTTCAACTTCTATATAACATTTTTTTTGAAGTGAGATATATTGTGTACATTTAACTATAGCATTGTCTTTTTGAAGTGAGATATAATGCGTACATTGAACTATATAGATATAGTTTTCATGATTTGCTTTAATAGTTTTTAATAAAGTTTGTTGTATTTGTAGTGAGATATAGTGTATACATTGAATACTATATAGATATAGTTTTCATGATTTGCTTTAGTAGCTTTTAAAAAAGTTTGTTGGTTAAAAGATTATTTTGTATATTTTTAAATATCACTTACGATAAAATTTAAAATTAATAATTACTTAATTTTAATTAATAAAATTTGATTTTTTTTATAAATAAAAACTAATTTTTTTTCATATTAAAATTTAATATTGCATTTTTTAAGCTCAAGAGTTCAACTAATAGATTGTTTTCTAGTTAGTATATAGTTTTGTAATAATATAACATACATATTGTAAATATAATAATAATGATTAAGAGTTTTTATGGCTTTCCAGCCGGGACCATAGGCTCTTTTGATGGGGTTGTGGGGTTACTACTCCTCGTTAGGGTTTTTATGGCTTTCTTGTTGAGAGCATGGGGTCACAAGGTTGCTTTTGCTCGTAGGGTTTTTATTGTTAAGACTATGGGGTTGTTACTGCTCGCTAGGGTTTTGATGGCTGTACCAAGACCAACAACCACTTAATTTGTTGTCTATCAACCTTCACCAATTACAAATTAAGTAATTGTGCTAGTGATAAAGATTATGAATATAAATGTGGATTTATATTTGGAAGAGTTTGGATTTATTTGCTCTCAAGTATCTTGTGATGCAACTTATAGGTTTTTCTATAATGATCATAGTATTTGGTGTATTTTTGTCGAAGAGAATCAATAACTTGTATTTATTGTCAAGATAGCATCAACGTTGAGCTTGGATATGCCTACTACATCCTTATTGAGATAGTTAAGTTCACACCACCTTCTTCTTCTACCATTTTTTACCGTTAAAAATACCACTTTGAAAGTTAAAATAATTAGAAAACCATTGAAAGTTAAAAAAATTAGAGAACCATAGGCGTTTATGTGTATTTAGAGTTTGATAAAAAAAAATTATTAAACATAAATTATATAAAAAATATTTAATATCGTAAAACATATAAATACAATATTACTCATAATTTATCATATAACTTATAACTTAAATTTTTCTCGGCATGACCTTAATGAATTATGGTAATAGAAGAGGAGGCAACGGTCATTAAGATTTGGTGGTGATTATACATAAAGAATTAAAAATAATATTTTTACAAGGGTTGGAATTTAAAAACAAATTTGTTCGATATTATTACTAACGCAGTTGCTTAAATTGTCCTATTATCCATGCATCAAATATGAGTCATTCATGCATTAGCTACTAGTTATCCATATATATATATATATATATGTCGGTAGCCATGCATGGATAACTGGTATCTAATGCATGAATAACTCGTATCTCATGCCATAAAATCAATCCGAACAATACACTTATCTCATCCTCGTGCTAACTAGGAAAAAAATAGGCACTAGTCTACCCCAAATTCTAAGATATAAACTGTAACATCCCAAAAAATACCGAAAATTTAATTTTTTTTATAATAGCAAGAATTATCGAAATCAGTAATGCGGAATAAATAACTAATTAAATCTCGTATCTAGAATAGTCGAACATGGTAACATGTCGAAATTAATACATATAAAACATAACACTAAATGAATTGCTAATGCGGAATTTAAGTAGATACTAATCTTTGATCGCAAGATATTTTATGATTGTAACATCATTAAATGCAGTCTTCACCTTTCTGTGTTCTAAAAGTACTTCTATGCTGTAATTGATGACGTACTAACAGTTTGCTTGTATGATTATGAAGGGGTCCTACGAGGTACCCTGGAGTTTACTTAGCTATGATTAGCTAAGGCATTTGAAACAATTTCAATGTGCATACAACAGGTAAGAATTCTAAGTTAGAGTATCATTCAATTCATTGTCAAAATAGAATTAAATGCTAAGTACGTCCTTGTAAAACAAGTTGTTGGAGGTATGAATAATTTGGTTTCCAAACAAGTCAACGTGCTGAAATACAAACTCTTAAATGCTATTGAAAACATGTCGTTAGTTGATTGATATAATGCTATTTAATTTTATCGTAAGACTCATGTCTTTATCGTGAACACCTTTGAATTTATCATTAAACTTTGCATCTACAGAACTCAGATTATTCTAAGTCCTGAATTCATTATTCGATTATCAATGATCTACAATGTATTTGAATGGTCTAGTGATTAATGTTATGAACTCTGCATTATAATGTATAATGTCCTTTTTAAATTATGCCCTTGGCATCATGCTTATCCATGTACCTATATGGCTAGTTCTTATTAGTTACTATGCATTTACAAATTTCAATGCTATGTAATTCAAATATTATAGTGCCTAATCCTTGAATTATATGAACTATGCACATAAACTATATTACTATGAATTTCAAATTGCAATGATATGTTTATTACTATACGATGTAATCACTATCATATGCAATACTATAATTACAATATGCAAACTATGGAATACGATGTAATTCTATCTATTTATATACTTAAGCAATAATTGAACCAATGATATAGTGTCTCCAACCTTTGAAAACCGGGACTATAGCAATGAATGGAACTATGCTATTATACCTAGCTCTTACCCTAAGTATTGACAACGTATAAAACTAATTCATAAAGGAGTGATGAGTTTGACGGTTATTAAATGCTATCTGTAGGTTGACAGTGTCCCGATCGGTAATAAATATGCTAACCAAACTCCATAGTGGAAAGTATGGGTGTCCATCCATGTAATCCCTTCACGTGAGCTTTGGTTGGTTTTACAACTAGGAATCCTGGCTAGCATGGTTGTCATGACGCTTCTCCTCCGAGCTGTACACGGTAATATCTCTTGGTAGGCAGTGTTGGCACGGTTGTGGTTGATGTAATTAATGGGATATTAATGCAATGTTGCTCGATTTTCAACGCAACATCGTTGGCATCTCCATGCTCGTTGATCTCATCAAATCTCGATTGTTGATGTTGTTACCCTAAACCTCGTTGTATGTAATGTTTTGCAAGCTTCCCGATCTTCATTGTTACACTAGGTTGAGGCCGACAGACTGCCAAAATGTAGGGTTTGGCAAGAGTGTCTCTCAGGGTTTCGATCTTATGACCTATGAGTGGTAGTTTTCTAAATAGTTACAGGCATTGGACCTTCTGCATTTAAGCTACGATACAAAAATAGTGATAGAGTGTTCTTCTTCCAGTGTAGCAGAAGTGTTTCGGATAGGGTTCGATTCTCCTATGGTTGAGATTGGTCTGCTGTGATAGCTTTAGGGTTGTTGTCAATACCAACTTCCTTCGTCGTTTGATGGTGTAATGGATTGATATTTCGAAATGTCAATTTTAAAGGTAAATATTCGAGAACTGCAACATAATACTGTAATACTTGATTTGGTCCTGCATAATCTTGTTTTAACCTTTCACTGCATGTTTGGCAGGTACCCGCTCGAATGAGGTTATTGTGTGAAGAATAGGAAACTGGATATTGCTACGGTTTTCCTGGTAAGCTCCGGTGGTTCACAACAAACCTCGTAGGTGCCTTGGATGGTGTTTGCTGTATGCCGAGGGTTGGAAACATTTGTCTTATTTCAGTGATGGACGACTGCATAGTTTTTAGTTTGACTTGCTTTGATGTCAAGATGTAAGAGGTTGATCCTCAGTCCTTTTTAATGCTTGGCTTAGTAGGTTTTTATTGAAGCGTTGGAACCAAATTCGAGTTGGTCTTTACACCTTTGGTTGTTTGAGGGAAAAGACCTTTCTTGTTTTTGGAAAACTTTAAATGGAAAGTAATACAGCCTCTGTCATGTTTTAACTATGTTGTTGGGCAATCTTTAATGGAGTCATGTTTTATTTTCACTTGCCTCTGAGCTATTGGTTTTGATAAAAGTATAAGATTGTTTTTAATACTGTTGATTCGAGTACGAAAATGAAATTATCTCAGGTCTAGTGTAGATGATTGCTTTCTATTATTCGTCAATGATGTCGATAGTGAAGTTTTTGAAAGATTGTGAAATGAGTTCGAATGTCAAGAAATTCTGCAAAAGATAGTGCACAAGGTCTAAATTTGAAATGTAAAAGTGCTCTACCTGTACCGTTGATTTCTATCTGACTTGCATTAAGCTATGATTCCAGAAGCTTAACCTGTGTATAAATAATTTTGATAGTGTGACTGTTTTCAAATGTTGAGATGTGTTCTACTAGGGTTATGAATCCTTGATAAACAATGGTAAAGAATTGTGCTTTCTGCTATGTGAATTTACTATCTTGAAGAGGTTTCGAAAAGCTAGCTAGGGTTTGAAAAAGAAATGTTTAGGATTCGCCATGAAAGGCTTGAGCAGAAAAAAATGATGGACTGTATAATTAATTCTAGGGTTTGGAAATAAAATAGGGTTTGATACTACTTTGAGATATTCAATGATTGAAAACAAAAGTATAAATATTGCATAAATGAAATGTGAATATTTGTACTAGATTGATATAGAACTAATCATTGAAAATACAGTTGTATTGAAAACATATAAAGTATTAATGTGCGTTTGCTTACTATCTTTAATGAATAGAGACAAAAGAATATATGAAATTGTCAGAAGCATACTGTGTTTTTCTTTCAATTAATATTTACATGAATTATATACTGCAATTTGTGCTATTCTATAATGTTTTATTGTGTTTAAAAATAGGACGGAATTATAAACATAAGACTTACTGAAATCATTTATCCAATCAATGGCAATCTGCCTATCTCTCATTTATCATTAATTTGCTTCTCTATACTAGAGTACTATGCAGAGAACAACACGGGGAAAAATATAGAGATGGTTATCTAATCAGGTCTTTAACAAAGCTTTATCATCCAGAATTAAACATAGATCAGAAAATAAAATAAATTATTTTACAAAACAGAGTTTGACTAAGTAGAAGCATTAAGCTATAAAAAAAGTAGGAACAGTGAAATCTGGTTAAGTGTAGGGAAACAAACAGCCCAAGGAACCTGTTCCACCCAACCAATTCCTGAAGACAGCCAAGTTACTTACCTTAGGACCCTCGAGCTTGTTCACTGAACCACCAGGAGGAAGAAACTTAGAAGCTTAGGACCTCAACTTGCAGTAGCAATAGTTATCCAATATTAAAGACTTATCAGTCAAAGGGACCTGCCCCAGCTCCTCTGGTTCTCCTTCTCAGAATAATTTGCAGACTTACAGTTGCACTCTCACATAGCCTCCCTATTCGAATCTCTCAGTGATCACCTGATGCACTTGAGGAATATTTCTATAGAAAATATTGTAAGAGCTGCCTGCTCAATTCGAATTTGCCTTATGTAGGCTTCCCAGGCCTTTTAGTGGTTAACTGGTCATTTAATGAGCTTCCTGCTCACTCCCACCACCTGGGGGATAATGCCACATTTTTAGGGGTAGTTGTCCCATAACCAACAGCTAGTGGTGAAGTGCAATTGCTGCCATCTGTCCCATGCCTTCTAATAGCTTCCATTCCTCCTAGTGGGTCAGTGAACACTCATTTAACAGTTCCCTTGGGTGTTTGTCTCCTACTTTAATTTATTAAATAATAGTAATCAGTAATTACATTCATCCTTGACCAAACTTGGTCATAATTACAAAACTTTGTAATTAAAATTTAACATAAAGTATTTTGCCAATAAAATAATATTTTCAGAATTTGGGTAGGTGACATAAACACCTATTGGTGATAATATTGTCAAATTTAAAATTATATTTAACAGCCAAATTGTCTTGTGATGGACTAATTGTCCATCAAATTTCAAGGCTACTCAAATCTTTAGAAATTTTGAACATAACCATATGAGAAATATAATTTTGGATTTAATTGTTTTTTGTTGTTATAAAATGAAAACTTATGTGAAACAATTAATCTTTTCAATTTAATACACTAAACTTTATAGTATGCATGGCCATGGCTCATCGTTATGGAGACAAATAATTTAACTCCACTAGTGTAACCATGTTTATAACTAATGTATCTTAACTCCCGATTTATCATGTTCCAAAAGGCATTAAATCCCTCAGGTGCAAATCTTTCCTCAAATTTTTGCACTCACTTAATATGATGGTAAACCCATTCAGACTTTTGGTCCACCATATAATACAATTTTTGTAACTTTTCTTCAAATACAAGTAGTTCTTCTCAAGTACTTGTGGTCTAATATTTGAGTGCAACACATCAAAGAAGCTTCAACAATCAACTCTAACTTGCTTAATATGTTTTTCCAATCTATACATTTCATCCAAAAGATACAAATAGCCATCTTAGTTGGAAGAACGAGTTTCAAATAGATATAGTCACCCTTAAAAATTATTTTTATTAAAACTATATGTATATATTTGATTTTAAAATCTAATTAGAGTCGACATTTTTTAAGTTAATATTTTTTTTAAGGTGACACATGCTAGTTGTAAGTTGTGCATGGAAGGAACTACACATCTCCCCCATAATAGACTGTAGAAAGCACCTTTTGACCCAACAAGTAATTAAAAATGGTCGTCACTCCCACTTATCCGGCAACTAAGATATCCTCTTAACATTCTCTATTTTTATTTAAACTTTTTATACCTTTGGAGGAATAGGAAGAGAGTATTACAACATCCAATGTGAGGGTCTTATTCCCTAGTCTAAGATTTCATATTAGTTTCACATATTACCAAATCTCTCAATATGAATATAAATGCAAAGTTTCATATACATGAGTTATTTAAAGAAAATGAAACATCTTACATAATTATTATATCATATAGCAATTTAATTCAATATAATGTACAATAGAGAAGTATATTGTATTTAATCTTTTAAGATATAGTACAAGTGCAAGGACTTATCTTGGGTAGCACTTGGCTTGGATCCTGGAGAAGTCACTACGAGAATCTGCCTTGTTGATGAGTCATAACTAGACTACCAGAATTTGCCTTGCTCGCAACTGAGAAATTATACTAGGCTCTCAACAACCCCACATATAACCACCTGGCCCAAATTTACTCTCTTGTATTACCATATAGGGTACCTCATACATCATGAGCACCTTTATTCCTGATCTCTCCTATCACGAGCACCTTTATTCCTAATCTCTCCTGTCATGAGCACCTTTATTCCCAATTTCCTCCTCCCCCTCCAAGCCAATGTCAAGTCCAATTAAAATAGAAAAGGGTTCAGTTACTAAAAGCAACAACCCTTTATTTGTACATCATAACTTTTTGGTTATTACCCAACCACAACATAACTAATTACTTTGAAGTTTTTACATTTTGTTTTTATTTCATAACTTCTTTTTAACACATGATTATAAGAGTTGACATGTTTTAACTCTTTTATTTCAAATTCATTTTCCATTTATTACATGGGGAAACTGGTACATAACATTTTCCCCTCCTTGAATCGATGATGTCCTCATCAACCTTAACCCCTTCTACATCAAAAAAATCAGTATGAGCTATCTCTTTAAATAAAAAAAAATAAAAAATCAACCTCTATTTTTTTTCTCAAACATCATCATGAAAGTCATAGATCAACAAGCATAGATAAGTTAGTATAATATCTAACAACATGTGATAATAACATAATTAAAACAAGTTATATTCCAAAGGTGAATATTGAGTGGTGTCAGTCACTATATGTCTCATGTATTAAGAAGTTGAATGTCCCCAACTTTGAAATTACTGACAATACTTCAACATAAAATTTCATTTCATAAGTTTAATCAGTTTAAATCTTAGCAAGTACAAGCTCATGTGATCAATTATCACATCATGCAACCTATCAAAAAACACCACACCATTATAGAGATTATACCACAAAACTATAGAGATCAACCGGTATAAGAAAAACACTTTTATCTCCAATCTCTCCATCACTCATTCCAATATTTAAAACACCTCCCTCTTAGCTACTCTTTCAATTAGGATAAGATAAGCCCATCTACTATTATGCTCCCTCATGAAATTATTTTCTAGTCATAGCAAGGAGGATCACGGACATGGTATGACTAGAAGACTAATGAGTAATTGTGCAACTATTGTGATTTTTCCCAACCAAGATACATCAGCAAATATAGATAAGGTGTGACTTTATAATAGTATAACTTAGTCTGTTGTAATGTCCCCATTTTTAATAGCACCATGGTCCACCACTACCCATTCAACCTCCATGGATTCTAGTGGAAATTATTAAATTAATTAATAAGGGAGTAATTTTGGCCTAGAACTTTATGTAATTAATTAAATTAGATAGGGAATAAATTATGGCTATGGTGTTTTGGAATAAATTAAATTAGAGTGATGAAGTCTATGTTTTTGAATGTTTAAATATTTTTAATTATGATATGATTTGGAAAATGCTAAGGGGCCCATGAGGGCGCATAAGGAGACAAGGATGGCCCTGTGAGTTGTCACTCAAAAGAGGAGTCTGGAAGAAAATAAGTGTAAAGCAGAAAAAATATGGAAAGCAACAATAAAAGCAGGAAAGCAACAATAAAAGCAGGAAAGCATAGAAAATTAGGAAAGAGGCAAAAAGTAGGAAAGTTATGAAAAGAAGGAAAGCAGAAGAAAATCAAGACAAAACAAAAGTTTCGAAAAGCGAGAAAGCATACTAACGTAAAGGAAAGAAAGCAAGAGTTTCCTAATTTTTGAAGATAAGAGAGATTGGAAAAAGTGGTAGGAATGAAGGAAAAAGGATCAAGGAAAACAAAAAAGGATAAATTTAGCCAAGGAGGGAGAATTCATGAGGCAAGTGGGTCCAAAATGCAAAATCAACTTGCCAAAGAAGCCCCACTCATCACTAAATTCAAATTTCATAGATGGCAAGTCCTAGAAGGCAGGAAGATAAGCTCAATTATGAAGGATAAGTTTATAAAAGGAGAATTGCAAATCCATTTCACATATTTGATACTTTTTTATTTGATTCATGAGAGCTCTACACCTCTATTATCTTGGGTGATGTCCCCCTAGCTTGATTTGGGTGATGTGCCCAATTGCACCATTGAACCAGTGAAAGATTGTGAGATCTAGCTACTGGTGATTGAGGAAGAGGATATCCAGTCCTCTTCATTGATTTTATTGCATCCAAATCAGTGATATTCCAAGTCTAATCCATCCATCATACTGAATAACTCGAGCCTCTAGTTTTGGTGCAGAGACTAGTGCAAGATTGAGGTGGAATTTCACTGTGAAATTCATACAAGAAGTGAGCTAACGGAGAAATGGTGCCCCTGTGAGTTGTATCATATGATATTGATCCATCCACGAGCTGCCAAATTTTTCTTCTTATGTATATGACTTTTATATTATGGTTCTATCCCTTCTTTCTTACTTCTACTGAATATCCTAGCTCTTATTTGTAAAATCCATTGAAGAATTGTTAATTGTCTGTAAGTATGGATCTATTATACTTTCAAATGATGGTATATCATTCTTATAGATATTGTTGCAGTTAAATTATCCATATTTGAGTTAATACATTAGTCCTAAGAATAAATCTGAAGATTATTGAAGTTGTTTGTAATTCTCTTTTCTTAGGCTTGCTCTATGTGCATTGGAAATTGCCTAGTTTTACATTAATCATCATAAAATTTATTATGTGAGATATTTGGTCTTTTGTAAGATTTTACAGGTCCATCAGACCCTGATAAACCCATCCACATCCTTAAGAATTAATTTTGTGACCCTTTGAGAGTGTTTGGGAAGGTCAGAGTAAGGACTAGTCAGTCAGTCCTAAGTAGCGTAGTTTTCCATTTGACCTCCAAACCTTGTCTATTTTGCTTCTAATAATATGTTTTATCACTGTAGAAGCTTGATAAATATTCCATATAGTTAATCCCATGTTTTATTACTTTCATCAAGCACCAAAAAAACTGGTTTTCCACATAAGTCACGTGGACCATTGCCTTGTACCCTTGGGTTTAGCTCAAGGGGTTTACTCGGGTGTGATGTACCCATAAAAAGTTATGATGTAGATGTATTGACCTACTGTAAACTTGATTTACAACCTTAGAATCCATCATTTCACCTTTTTGGGAAGGGTTCTAAATATTTTAGTGTGTGCATGCATTGTCTTCCTGAAACTAGTCAAAGTTTTAACTAGGCTTGTGCCCAAGTTTTCCCTGCTTGCTTGAAGTTTTTAAAAGTATTAATTTTTTTGTACTTCATATCAGATAGGTATAGTAAAGTGGTATCAGAGAATTTTCCTTTGCACCTATGAGAAACAAGAGCAATCTCCATAAACTCTTATTTGAATATATATTGCATATCACATCTTCAAGTTGCAACCATGTCCTTGTTCAGTGAAGAAGATTCCGATTGGTATGAAGAAGAAGAGGTGATCTATGTTGATGGAGGTTTTCAAATGACAAGAGATGAGGATGGTTACCTTAGTAACCAAATTTACGTTGGAGATAGAAAGGTTGAACCACCATTGTTGAGTATTATTGATGGTAGAGTATTCTTTGGAGGACATCCATTGGGAGTTAATCCTTCTGAGTACTTACAAGAATACCAAACATTCAAGAAAGAGATCCAAGAAGTCCTACCTTTTTGATACTTCTACACTTTCAAGGTGGAAATATTATTTATGATAATGGATCCCTATTTCAACACACATTAAATAGGGGTAGTACATATTATCGAGAATGTGTGCAGAGAAGTGGAGCAAATGTTGCAACAGAACGAAGTTTTACCATCAAAATGCTCTACATCAAATCTCTGTGAAGAAAGTGCAAAGAGTATCATGGTGGAGCCTGCTCATGATGCAGATATTCATGTCTCTCATGATGAAGAAACCTCAAGTTGCTTGGGAAAGGATGGTAATGAAGCGCAAGCAAAGACCCATGAGGAGAGCATCAAACTATCAAGTTGTTCCACTACCCCAAGCAAAGAAGAGAGAGGAATTACCAATCAACCGTCAAAGGAGAAAATAAGCAATTTTCCAAGAGAAGAACCATGTGGTCCCTCTAATGAATGCATTGAGCAGAAGGAGGAAAGCATCATGCTAAGTGGTGGATGTAAATCTGATTTTTGTAGCAGCAATGCTTTCTCATATAAAACTAAAGAATTTCCCATCTCAAGTGATGAAAATGAGAGCATATAGTATTCTAATTCCAGTATGAAGGTGAAGGATGATTGTGAAGTTGTGGATGCATGCCACAAGCAATTGGAAATTTCATTGCAGTCCTTAGAAAGCATGCATATAACCCTTACAAATGAAGGTTGCTCATAAAATGAATATGATGAACATCCCATTGAGTTAGCTACATAGGATAATGAGGAACATGGAAAGATGGGAGGCCAAGACACAATTCAATAGGTCGTTGACTATATGGAGAGTGAATCCACTCATGGACAACCAAACTTCTTTGTTGGTGAAATTGAGATCACTACAATGGAGATGGAATATAGGATTAGTGGTAAGGAAACCACTTGTGGAGAATATTTGGAGGAAGAGGAAAGTGCATCCCTCCAAGCGACCTTAGAAATTTATCATGGAGCAAGAGGAAGCCCCACATTAGTGGAGAGTGAAACTGGAATTTTGGTGGAGGAACATGCCATCAAAACTACATCACATGAAGATACAAAGGTGTCACAAAGGTATTGCTACTATTCTGATTTTTGCATCCCCTTGTGTCATTCTGAGATGGAAGCCACTTCTGGTGAGAAGATTGGCATGGAAGATCCTTCTAGTGTTGAGAATCAAAATTTTGAGAAGGATGAATTGTCAGAGGAGAGTTTGCATGACTCTCAAGAGTTGCATGAGCACACTTGTGGCATCCTACGTAGTGCTCTTAAGGAGCCATTGAGTGACTTAGAGAGCCAACTCTTAGTCACAGAAGAGAAGCTATTGTAGGCCTTGTCTCGAAATGATGGTGCACAAAAACTCATTGAAAATATTTTCAATGAGGGACAAGAAAGAATGGCAGAAAGAGTCTCTACTTCCGAACTAAGCATCATTAAAAGAGAGATAGAGATCATGAAAGTAGATTACTTGCAGTTGTTTATGGATAGAGATCTTTCTCTCAAATTTGTAGAAGACAAGGTAGCAGAAGTAGAGCAACTCTACATGGCACTGAGAGAGTCACTGTCCTTTCCCAAAACTACATGTGATCATATGTGTGTGTTTGATTACACACGTGACATATTGGAGCAGCCTCATGTGTGAGGTGAGCATGAGGATTTTTCATATTTACAAGTGCTTGAAGTAAGCATTGGATTGTAATACAATGGTAGAGCACTTCTTTCACACCCGGAGGATTATGAACTTTCTCTAGGTGAGAAAGGTTCATTGGTGGAGGATGTACTCGAATTTATTCCACCCGGCCCCAACAGTAGAGATCCTAAGATCATCTCCTTGGGATCAATCAATAGAGAGATATTTCCATATATGGATAGGTGCGATATAGAGCTAATGGCTCCGGGAGGTGAAAGCACATCTTATGGGTCCATGGACATCTCTCACAATGGCCAGTAAGATGAGAAACATCCCATGCACATTTGGATGCCATTTGATGTCATTCATCCACATATGGATTTAGTGGAAGAGTACATTCCACACATTGAGATCACTTGCATAAATAGTTCTACTCATGTGTGTTGGAAGAAATTTGCGCAAGCAAGCTTCCATGAGGAGATTGGCATACATCCTGTTGAGGCATTTTCCTTAGATAAGGAAAGACTCAAATTGCCTCTAAGGAGGAAAGTCATATCTGGGGATGAGGCACACTAGTACATTCTTGTTGGACCAACCAACAAAGGAGACCATGCATCTACTATTTTAGTGAATGAACTTGGTAGAGAGTTGCAGCTGGCCTACTCTCTTTCACTCCTAGCACCTAAGGATGTGAAAGGAAATGTTGAATTGGAGGGACCATTACTGTTGGTGCTTCATGAGAAGCATTAAGAGACACATGTGTCTGCTTCTCAACTTGATTTTGATTACTTGGACACACCCTTGTTCCTCTTTCAGTATGGTGAGCAGGAGTGGCATATACTTGTGCCACTTTATATTTTTTTAATGCACAGTCATGCAAGAGATTTCCACTGGAGTACTTTGAGTGGAATAAGTGATGATGGTGTGAGCCATGGGATTAGAGTGTTATCTTCACATGAGGAGTTTCATGTCTTATTGGAGAGAATCAAAGAGATACTGATAAGCCTCGGGAGTGATGAACTTCCAACATGGTGGTGGATGGATCCTGGCATACCATGGAGTGACATGATGTCACAAGCAACAATGATGATGGATGGTATGCATCAGGGACCATGAGATCCAGGAATTGGTGGTTAGTTTCAAACACCATTGATGTTTTGGAGGGTGCAGCTGAGGCAATTGTATCGAGGCATTCATCAACATAATGGATTGTATTGGATTTCATTGAGGTTTCTCATAGCGCAGTACAAGCAATGGGACTCTGGAATTGCTTGAGGACAAGCAAGTTTGGGTGGGAAAGACTATAATGTACCCATTTTTTATAGAACCATGGTCCACCACTACCCATTCAACATCCATTGGTTCTAGTGTAAATTATTAAATTAATTAATAAGTGAGTAATTTTAGCCTGGTACTTTAGGAAATTAATTAAATTATTTAGGGAATGAATTTTGGCTATGGTGTTTTGGAATAAATTAAATTAGGAGTGATGAAGTTTATTTTTTTGAGTATTTAATTATTTTTAATTATGATATGAGTTGGAAAATGCTAAGGGGCCCATGAGGGCGCATAAGGAGATAAGGATGGCTCTGTGAGTTGTCACTCAAAAGAGGAAACTAGAAGAAAAGCAATATAAAGCAACAGTAAAAGTGGGAAAGCACAGGAAAGAGGAAAAAAGTAGGAAAGTTATGAAGAGAAGTAAGGCAGAAGAAAATCAAGACAGAAGAAATTTCCAAAAGCAAGAAAGCATACTAAAGAAAAGGCAAGAAAGCAAGAGTTTCCTATCTTTTGAAGATAAGAGAGATTGGAAAAAGCAGGAAAAAGGCTCAAGGAAAGCAACATAGGATAAATTTATCCAAGGAGGGCGAATTCATGAGGAAAGTGGGTCCAAAATGAAAAATCAACTTGTCAAAGAAGCCCCACTCATCACTAAATTCGAATTTCATAGATGGCAAGTGCTAAAAGGAAGGAAGATAATCTCAATTATGAAGGAGAAGTTTATAAAAGGAGGATTACAACTCCATTTCACATATTTTTTCTACTTTATGATTTGATTCATGAGAGCTATGCACCTCTCTTAGCTTGGGTGATGTGCCCCATTCACCATTGAAGGATTGTGAGATCTAGCTACTGGTGATTGAGGAAGAGGATATACAGTTCTCTTCAGTGATTTTATTGTAGCCAAATCAGTGATTGTAGGTCTGATCCATCCATCATACTGAAGAACTCGATCCTCCAGTGTTGATGTAGAGACTAGTGCAATTCATACAAGAAGTGAGATAATAGAGAAATGGCGCCCCTGTGATTTGTATAATATTATCTTGATCATCCACGATCTGAAATGTTTTTATTCTTATGTATATGAATTTGATATTATGGTTCTCTCCCTTCTTTCTTTCTTCTACTAAAGATCCTAGCTCTTATTTGTAAAATCCATTGAAGAATTGTGAACTGTCTGTAAGTCTGGATCTATTATAATTTCAAATGATGCTATATCAGTCTAATAGAGATTTATGCTGTTAAATTATTCATATTTGAGTTAATATATCATTCCTAAGAATAAATCTGAAGATTACTGAACTTGTTTGTAATTCTCCTTTCCTAGGCTTGCTATATGTGCATTGGAAATTGCCTAGTTTTACAGTAATCATCATAAAATTCATTATGTGATCTCTTTGGTATTTTTTTAAGATGCTATAGGTCCATCATACCTTGATAAACCCATCCACATCATTAATACTGAATTTCCTAACCCTTTGAGAGTGTTTGGGAAGGTCTGATTAAAGGCTAGCCAGTCAGTCCTAAGTAGCACAATTATCCATTTGACATATAAACCTTGTCTATTTTGCTTCTAATCCTTTGTTTTATCATTGTATAAGGTTGGGGCATATTCCATATAGTTAATCCCAGGTTTGATTACTTTCATCAAGCACCAAAAGCATTGGGTTTCCACAGAATTCCCGTGGACCATTGCCTTGTACCCTTGGGTTTAGCTCAAGGGGTCTACCCGGGCGTGATGTACCCATAAAAGTGCCCCTTTCAAAGTATTGACCTGCTATCAACTTGAATTATATCCTTAGCATCCCTCATTTCACCTTTTTGGGAAGGGTTCTGAAGATTTCAGTGTGTGCATGCATTGTCTTCCTTAAACTAGTCAAAATTTTAACTAGTCTTGTGCCCAAGTTTTTCCTATTTGCTTGAAGTTTTTAAAAGTATTAATTTTTTGTACTTCATATTGGATAGGTACATTACATCTGTATTATAATCTCTGATGGAAATTATATTTCTTATGGCGTCACAATCATATTGGTATCACTACAATTTCTACCATATCACTTGCCATGTTGCATAAGCTTAGCATAATCTTTATAACTTATCATGACTTTCACATAACACTAATTAATAATAATAAAATTCCAACATAATACTCACACAAATTTCAACCCTTCTACCTCTTCCAAAGGTGAGTGTGCTCTAATTTTTTTATAAAGGAATGAGTAAAACCTAACCTTTGGGGTTCACAATTTTATTCATGGTTTGGAACCGATTCCAAGAGACTCATACTTAGATAAAGAATCCAAAAGAAAAATAAGGAGTTGGGATACTCTTCAAACTCAATTCTATGAATACTTAAATATTTTATGGGGAAATTTGATGAAGTCAAAGCTAGACTAAGATTGAATAAGGACGCCTTGTGTTGTCCCTAAGGTCTACACTGGACTGCTACAAGGAAAAGATAGGGCATTTAGGTTATGGTTTGGATTAGAAACATGTTTTAGTTTTCTATGGTTTAGATATTTTGCTGGTTTTGAAAGGCTTGAAGAATAGAAATGAAAGATAAAGGAAATATAACATACATTCATTGTTTTACAGAATCAAACATGTAGGTCATTCACAGATTTACTGCTTAACATTTCAACATAAAATGGGATAGGCATTCATAAATTTAAAGTTTTCATCATATAACATAGTTATAACATGAAGCAATGAAAGAACATGGCAATTCAGTTCAACGAATGATAAAGCTTAAAATTCATCAAACTGGAACAGACCATTATGTAGCGCATATACCATCCATTTCAATAGCAAATCAGCAATAAAGACAATGAGAGGCACAAAGCATTCATTCATATATCTATATATATATATATATATATATTATTGTATCAAGACTTACAGTTTCTCCAAGATACACGTAGAATCATAGGCAAAAATCGAACCCCTTCTTTCTTTTCATTTCTCTACATATAGTTTATTTGACCTTTTAGGGTTTCGAAATTATCTTCTAACTAACAACTGACTCTTTAATGATCAAAATTAATAATTTTGAAAACATACATACGTCCCAAGTCTTTACTTTAAAATATTTACACTACTAGTAGTAATCTTTAACAAAATATAATTGTACTTAACAAGTTCTTCTAACTAAATGAACTTTAGTAAATTTAGGACACTATGAGAAAAGACTCTATATATTTATCAAGAGAAACAAAGTGAAACTTTGAATAACTAGAAGCTACATCTCGATCCATATAACATTGGAACATATTCACTTGGGTTCATCTCTTCAGACTTTGAGAAGGATCAACTCTCTGGCTCTCTAATGTGTCCTGAAGCACGTGGGTACCTAACTATGTCAGAATGCCCAACTTATCATGGTTATCCTAATGTTTTTTTTCTTTCGAGCATACACTGCCTTTTCCAATATCCCCTTTTCCTAATGAGTCTTGCGTTGTCCTTCCTTAATCCCTAAGAAAACCTACAAAATTTGTTATATTTAAAAAGCAGTTTTATCCACTCCTTATTCGTTTCATTTAAATTGCCCTATACCTGCTTATTCTCCTTCTTCAATTCTTTGATTCAAACCTTAGATTTCTTTAATTTATCTTCCATTCGTTGATTAGTCTGAAGCTTGGTGCTTTTAGGTAATGTTTCCTCTAATTGCTTCTTTACCTGGGCCATTGAGAATTCGATGTCTGTCTTTGGATTATCTTTAAACCCTTCATTTTGAATGCTCTATTCCTATTCAAAGGCCATAGGCATATCTAGTCGGACTAAGGATGAATAGGGTACTGCGTTGATAATTTTCTCTAAATTGGTTAACATTTCAACTACTTTTTTCTCCACTTCCATAGACGAGTCTTATTCCTCTTTGATATCCTCATGAGTTTCTTTAGTTCCCTAGAACTCTTCGTTTGTCTTAACCTCCATAGACTTGTTCTCTTTGATGGGATTCGAGCTCATACATTCTTTGTCTTTATTTATTATAGAGCTTGCTCTTGTTTGTACAACTATCGAAACTGAATCTTTAACTCTTGACTTCTTAACCTTTCTGGGTTCTTGATATGATAAATTATCCAAATATATGACCTTTTTCTCCTTCAGGGAAGGGTCAAATATTGCTCGAGCATTTAGCCTCAACTTATTCGTGGCTCGAGTATGTGGTCCTCTGAGGTAATAAGGTTTTGAATTTTCAGGCTTTCCTTTATGAGCTTCAGTTTCTTTTTCATCATTCAAGGAATCATTTGAACGTTTTTGCTTGTGGGATTGAATCTTCTCATTTTCTGGTGGTGGCTTTATATCCCCTCTCATCCTTGAATTTGTTTTTATTTCCTCTCTTTCAAAATTTTGTTCCTCATCAATTCTAATGGTGCCACAATTTTCAGGGGTTTTGTAACTGGCAGAAGCATTATTAGTGTCTCTCGATAGACGGTGGTTTCCTAAGGATCCAAATTCAGAATATAATACAAAATGATCCCATGTATTATCAAAATTGTTCAATTATTGAATAACAAATAGCTTGATTAAACCCTGATGGAATATACTATGCTGTATTTCAGGGAAATTCCTAACCCGAGAGGCCATATTAGATCAACTCTTTAAGAAATAAAATGGGAGGTTCATCCTTGCAATACCATCCAGATGTAGCAAAAAACGCATGTGGTAGAGGTGAACAGTTGCATACCTTCCCTCTCCCGTAATATACCTTTGTACCATCTTCAGTATATCATTATATTCCTTCTTGAGCCAATCCCATGGAATTTGTTTGCTCCAGTTAGGGTCTCTGTAATTGTCAAGGAGGAAACAATTACATTGCACAACATCAACATCTTGAAGTTTAAACCACTGCTCTCCGTCCTGTGGGAGTTCTACTGCTATGGTGATTGAATTTTGTGAAACATGGCAAGTCACATATTCCACAGTAATAGTTTCCCCATCAAACCCATCAATAAACGCTCTTAACACTTCCGCATGGTGTCCTTGTAATTTTTAACAGTATCGAAACCATCCTGCCCTTCTGAATTTGATTCTGAATTTTGGATATGCTTCAAGAATCTCAGTCCCTATGGGATCATATCTCACCACATGACCACTTCGATGCACAGACATGGTGGACTCTTTCAATTGCTTTGAAAAATGGATGAAATCTATGTATGATACTTTGAAATTACAGAGAGATGAGCACCGCTTTGAAAATATATGTGTATAGTTTCTTCAAATGACCACAATGACCACTGAGAAAATCATGAAAAATTAACTTGAAGGACATTATGAAATCGGGAAAATGTTAGACATTCAAACCCATAATCGACCACCAATTTCATTTATTGTGATTGCAGGTTTCCCAAAATGACATGAGAATAGGCGTTGTTGAAATGATGGCCCTGATAGTTGTGCCATTTCTGCAACGCTTAGTGGGCAGTTTGGTAGTGATCCTAATTTGGTAGCACCATTTGGAAATTTTGTAGCGCTGCTAAATGTAGCTTTGATTAACCTCCGGGTTAGATTTAACAAGGATTGAGCCACTTCATTGAGGACCATACCTACAAAATTAGAATGTAACAACAAACACTTGTGCCAGCTCATCGCATTACACACTAATTATTGAAATTTGAAAGTAAAGAGATGAATATCACTACATCATAACGAAGGTCAACAAAAGATTGGTTGGATTTGATTAGATTTGGGAATAACATGAGGGAAAATCTTGCAGACCCTAGTACCAAAACCTTGTTCACCGATAGGTTGCAAAATTTGATTAATTCTCTTATCTATCCTTATCATCAATAATTTCTTAGCTTAAAGATACATGTCACGAGGATGGAATCTCCTCTATATTGCAGAAAAATAAATTAGTATGGGGATTATGTGAATGATTTAGAAAATATAAGGCACTTATCATTCAAAGAATCAGGAGGGTCTAACACTATGCATAGAGAAGAAGGATGATGACTATTCTTGCTAATGACATGCCAATTCAACTTGCTTCTTCTAAGCAACCTTCTAACTTATCAATGTATATGCTAAAAAGGGTATGGGGAAACTTTGCTTAACTCTAATATTACAAATAGTATCTTTCAACCAACCCCCCATGTTCTTAAGCCAATGGCATTCTTTTCTAACCTTATCGTAACATCTCTCAACTCGAAAGGAACCTTTAGCTCTTCTAATCTATTCCATAGGTTATTTCTAAGCGTGGTATCAAAAGATTTTTTAAAGTCCACACAACAACAAAAGAGATAAAACTAATAGAACTTAATTTAAAACCCATTGCTCTTTGTAAACCAATCACATAAATCCATATCCTTACGAATTTATTTTGATATGATCTCAAATTGAAATTTCTCTATACCTTTGAGGTTGGAAGTTGGAAAAAGAATTTGTTCACATCTGAAAACTAAGGACTTATATGGAAACCATATATTTAAGTTATGACTAAATATCTAAATGGTATATTTGGGGATTAAAACAACTTAATTATATATTCAAGCATAATTTAAAGATCCATATGTCACAGCTAAATACCTACATGTTATAATGATAGATATACATAGTGCACTTAAGAAAGCACATAAATTAATTATATGTATTAACTATATTTACTAGATAGGTGATGAATTTATATTAGAAAGAATGAAAATAAATAAGCTCACACAAATATATCTTATTAATTTGAATTTTTTCTAAAATAATAAAATTAAATATATATTTAGCAATTATAAGATTCAATTACATGGATACTAATTTTTATTTCTAACACATGAGTGAAAGGTTTCAACTAAAGGAATTATAAGGTCATATAAGTTAATTAAGTATGTTAATGATACAATATATTTAAAATGATTAATCAATATTTGAATAATAATGAATGATTAAACAAAAGAATCCATGAAGAAAATTGGTTTACATTTAATAAATTAATAAATAAGTCCATTGGTTGTAGCTTGGGTGGTTGGGAGGAAAGATTGTTTCCCTCCCCACCCAGGTTCAATTCTTGTAAGTGACATGATGTTCTTGTTGAGCTCTATTGTAATGATTGTATTTCAATCCTTCCTTGATTCCTTCGAAAAATATTTATGATAGTAAAATTTAACAATATTATGATGGTGAGATTGAGAATGACTTAGTAATTGAGGAATTAAAATTTGAAATTGCTTGAGATGACAAACACACATATCAAATAGTACACTAATCCTTAGGCCTAACCTAATATCATGCATGTTTTTCATTAGAAATAGGTTTATTTCTAATGATTAGACTTCACTCTGTTAAACCATGATTAGAATTGTGTAAATTTGAACCATAGTTCAATATTAGAATTTAAACTTCAAATTTTAACTAGATTATGTTGGAATGTTGATGCAAATGGTCAAACACAATAGTTAATTTTTATTTATTTCTTTTATCTCAAAAATATCATACAATCAACCTTTTATTCAACAATATATCATTTATCTCTCTCATAACATAAATATGATTTACAAATTTGGTTGTCATATATTTTGATTAGAAAAGTAAATTTTTTTATTCGCTAATTAAAACTTTAATTCTACGTTTTTAACATGAAAAAAATAGTTACTTTTAAAATAGGCATCATCACAAGCGAAAACATTGGGTTACCAAAAACCAGAAGCCAATAAAACCATTAATACTAAACTCATTACTAACCAAATCAAGGTTATTCTTAATCACTTTATAACCTAGTTTATATTAACCTAACACATTGTAATGACAATGTTAATTAATTCAATGTAGCAATTATATAATACAACTATGTACTTGTGTGTTGAATAGTTAATTGTCATCTTATTGTGTGTGTTGAATAGTTAATTGCCATCTTGTTTTCTATTCATTAGTTGATATAACAACACTAAAATATGCATGTACTATCATGCATTACAAATTTAACAATAAGAAACCATACATGCATGCACCTACTACTTTTCATTAATATGGAGATTCACTATGATTTACTATCACATGCATATAAACTACTTTGCATTAACATGGAGATTCACTATAGTTTATTATCACATTTTATATGCTAATGCCAATAAATAAATAATGTAGGATATGATTTACAAAACCATGTATGGAAAGAAAAACCATGTGCACAAGATGAAGTTGGTTATAAAAAGTATGTAAGAAAACCTATCCATAGGAAATAGTAAATATTATCCATTAATGTCCATTAACCAAATACAATGTGTCGAAATTGAATACCAAAACCAATACCATCATAACTCAAATTCCAAATCATGACCCAAAACACCACATCTAATAAGAATATGAAAATATCTCCTAAATATTAGATTTTTGTTCATATTAAAAAAATCAATACCAAATGTGGGGTCTTATCCCTAATCTAAGATTTCATATTATAGATTACATAATTATTATATTATATACTAATTTAATTCAATACAATGAATAATAGAAAATAATATTGTATTTATTGTTTTAAGATATAGTAGGACTTATCTTACACTTATCTTAGATTTGGGTAAGAGTTGGCTTGGATTCCGGACCCTTTATTTTTATATTATTTTTATATCATAACTTTTTATTATTACATAGGAAAATTGGTACATGAAAAAAATTAATTTATTCCTTCCATTCCTTGGAATTTTGATCTTTTCAATGTGGGACACTGATTCCTAAACTTTCCATAAAACAAAAACATAATTCAATATGCAAGTGGCTTGTCAAATTTTGGAATTTCACATAAAAAGCAAAAGCATAACTCTCACTCGTTGGGATATGCAAGTCACCAGTCAAATTTTGGAATTTCGATATTATCGTTGTGGGACATTGATTCCTGAACTTCCCCATAAAACAAAAAACATAATTCTCACCCGTTGAGATATGGAAGTCGCCTCCTCTGTTGGGTCGATTCTTCAATAATGTATATCACATGTTTATGTTTATATAATCACTTCAAAAAATTAAAATTTATCTTGTATAATTTTGGTTCGAATTGGAAAGTTTGGCACTGTTTTACTATAATCCACTTGGAATTTCAACCTACCAAACAATTATTCATGGTAAATTTTTTTCCATTTCCTACCTAGTGTTACTACTCTTCATTTCTTAATTTTTTTCCCATTTCCTACTCATTGTTATTACTCTTCATTTCCTATTTTTTTTTTCCATTTCCTACTTATTGTTACTACTTTTCATTTCTTACTTGTTTGTGTGTTTGTATTTTTACTACTCTTCTTAAGGATAGATGTTCAATTTATGCTATAAAGAAGTGATGAACTATATATATACATATTATTATCATTGAAATTCAATTTTTATATACCCTTTGCTTACTGTCACTTATCTTAAAGATAGAGATTGAACTTATGGTACCATTAACATAAATCTATGTTAGCTAAATTTATTAAGTTAGGGGTCAAACACAATGATGTTCAAACATTTTTGTGTTGAACTTATGGTGCCACCAAGATCCAATATATATTTGTAACCCAAATCTATTAAGCATAGATAGGGATTAAACACAACCATGCTTAAATTTCTTGGTTCTTGAAAGATTGGGGTTAAGATGGATATTCATTTATTTTATTATAATTATAATAATAATTATTATTATTATTATGAAGTATAGGTGTGGAATATGCTTCCTGCACTAATCAATGAGAAAAGAATGTGTAGAAAACTAAATAAACAACACAAAAATATACAATCATTAAACGATGGTTTTCTAGGGAAATCTCTTTTGAGAGAAAAAACCCACACTCCAAAGCACACTTAATGTATAATTTAGCAACTAACAAATGATTGCAATACATTAGAGTCTCCATGCTCTTAACAAGAGTATTCAATAGCATAAAGGTTCCAAAGAACTTTCAACAACATAACAATAAGTTGAAACCTCTCTATTTTTTACCTCCAACCCAAGCACTCACTAAATAGGCATAACAATACCATATACCATTTATACATATTGGAAACCAACAACAAATAATTGGCAAAATGTTGTTGCTCATCATTAATTGCCTGCTATTGTTCAACATTCATTGCCTACAACTTCTCAACATTCATTGAGATAACTACTTTACTACAAAATTAGAAGATGTATGGCACACATGTCCCGACATTCTCACACTTGTTGTATACCTTGCAAGAGTATAAGGGAGAATGCATTAAATTATTAGCTAATTGTAAGGGGCCATAAGGCCCATAGACTCACAACAACACTTGAATTTACCCATGCTCACCAATTTCGTCAACGCATTTGCAACATTCTAAAAAGTGTCAACTTTCTCTAATATCACATTTCCATCATCTACCGTGTCCCAAATAAAATGGTACTAAATATCAATATGCTTTTTTTTCACATGAAAGGTCGAGTTCTTAGCCAAACAAATGGCACCGTTACTATGAATTTTAACTGTAATCAGACTATGACTTATCCCTACATCTAAACGCATTTTTATAAACCAAATGGCCTCCTTACAGGCATGAGTAGTTTCCATGTATAATACATCTATAGTGGATAAAGTGACCATAGCCTATTACTTTCTCATCCAACTTACTACTCGACCAAACAACTAAAACACATATCCACCAATAGATCTCCTTCTATCTACACCCCCTTCCCTATAAGAATCCACATAGCCTTGTATATCCATTGAATTTCGGTCCCCTAAAACATCACTATAAACAAAAATGGAATCTTTGGAAGCACCTCATAAATACTTGAATACCCTCTTCACTATAGTCCAATGTTCACATCCAAGATTAGCCACAAATCAAGTCAAGTATCCCATTACTTGGGCAATGTCTGGTCTAGTATAGACTATAGCATACATCACAATACTAACTACATTAGCATAAATAACATAATCCATATCTTCCATCTTTACAAGTGTTGTAGGACATTGTTCAACTAAAAGTTTAGGTCCTCATAAATTGGGACACCCAATGGTCCGCAATCTACCATGTGAAAATGTTATAACACAATGTTCACATACTTATGCTGGCTCAACCAAAGTCTTTTGTTTATTCTACCTCTCCTAATATCCATTCCTGACATATATTATGCAGCCCCCAAGTCCTTCATGTCAAATTGTGTTGAAAATTGAGACTTCAAATCATGAACCACATCCTTACTATTACCAAAAAGTAACATATCATCTACATACAAAGTGGTAACAACGAAACGACGACCATAATGTTTGTAATGCATGTGCAATGATCTTATTTGGATCTCATAAATCTCAAACCTAATACTAATTTGGATCTAAGAAATCCCAAACCAAGTACAAAATAATCAAACTTTTGGTACCATATTCTAGGAGACTATTGAGATCATTAAAGGTTTTTTTAATTTGCAAACTTAATGACTCTTTACATTTTTCAATGTAGTCCTCAATATATTTCATATAGATCTCTTTCTTTTAAGTCACCATGCAGGAATGTTGTTTTCACATCCATCTGTTCTATCTCCAAACCAAAGGTTTCCACTACATATAAAAAAACCTAATAGATGTTAACTTAGTAAATGGAAAAAAAATATCACCAATGGATATCCACTCAACCTAGGAATATACTTTCGCAACCAACCATGCCTTGTACTTTCCAACACTGTTATTTGAATCATTCTTCTCTTTGAACACCCATGTACATCCAACGTGTTTTCATCTATCAAGCAATGGCTCAAAGTCCCATGAATCATTCTTTCTAAGTGAAATCATCTTCTCATCCTTGGCCAATCTCCAGGTCTTATTATTTTCCATATTCATTACCTCTTTAATAGTTCTAGGATCACCAGTGTTAGTAAATGAAACAAATATGCATATGAAATCCAACAAACTATAATTATATCCGCTGGGTTTCCTTCTTTTCCAAGTGGATCTCCTTAAAGTTCATGATGGATCCGATGAGGAGGCGTACTCAGAGAGTTAAAAAGAGTTGGAAGAATCTCCACCTCAAACTTTCACATTTCTACTATACAAAACCTTCCTATCCGCGTGATAAAAAAGTTTGCACCCTTTCAGACCAACGTCATTGCCATTGAAAATACATTTTATTGCATTTTTATCCAACTTAAAATGTTTCTCCTTAGGCACATGAACATATTCCTCACAACCAAAAACACGAAGATGTTGAAGTGAGGGGTTTTTGACCATCTAGACCTCCATATGGGTCTTATCCACATGATTTGGTGTGGGATACCTATTAATTAGATAACATGTAATATGAATTGCTTATGCCCAAGACTTCTTCTCTAACATGGATCCAGTAAGCATACTCTTAGTTATCTCCATCGTCATCATATTCATTTGTTCTAAAACTCTATTTTGTTGAGGGGTATATGGGGTTTTCTTATGTCTTTCAATGCCATTTTCCTTACAAAACTGATCAAATTCTATAGAACCAACATCACTACCATTATCAATGCTCAACACCTTAATCTTCCTACTATTATGATTTTCCAAGAGAGATTTAAAATCCTTAAACCAAATAAAGACCTCAGATTTACGTCTAAGAAAATATACCCATGTCCTCCTAGAATAATCATAAATGAACGACACATAATACAAAGCCTTAGGAATCAAAGGAACACTATCATGACTATATACATCAAAACGAATTAAGTTCAACAACCCAAAATATTTTATGAAAACTAGAATAAAATTGAACACACTTATGTTTTCCTATGTGTAATTCTAGCAAAAATCAAATTCAAGAGCACAACCATACAATCCATAGAAAATATTTGTATTTTTTAGGGACCATAGCCCCTTCTCACCTATATGGCCCAATGTCTAGTGCCATAGCGTTGTCTTCTTTGCATGTACATTTTTTCTTTCTTTCTTTATTTTTTTTTCCTGAAGCAAGAGATCATTTAGGTACCCAAGAAAACATGACCATCAAAAGTAGATATAAGTTTTCAATGTGAAGGTGTAGATTCAACATATCTCTTCATTGCAAAAATTGAAGAACTATTACACTAGTGTGCATGAATCTAGCTATAATAGAGTGGCCACACAAACTCCCTTAGAGGGAACCATAAGTTCTCAATCCATCTTACACCCTTTACCAGAGACAACAACTTGCACACCTGCATCATTAAGTTTTCTTATTGATAGTAGGTTTCGTGCAAAACCCAAAAAGTGCAAAAATCTAATGATCCCCTTCACTCTACCATCAAGGAAGTTGATCAATAATCTACCATGACCAACTATGCTAAGAGAAAATTCATTCCCTAGCTATACCATTCCACCATCATGTTTCTCATACACTGAAAACTAGTCCCGATGGGAATTCATATGAAAGGAAGTCTAGAGCCATCAACCACACACTTTGACTTGCATGTGTTGCCAAAGCTACAACAAAATTATCTCCACCAACCTATTGAGAATATTTTTCAAACTCGTCATCATAATCATTATTTTCCTTCTTATTCTCTATTTTCTCTTCCTTGTAGTCTCTTCTAAAATGCCCATCCTTACCATTGTTCTAACATTTTTCCTTGGATTTTCTAGGAGACTAGGTATCCCACGGGATTTCTATATACCATTTTACCTCTTCTTTCCTTTATCCTTCAATATTCCACAAATAGCCAAGGCCTCATTGGTGAATTCAAAATATTTTTGTCTCGCCTTCTCTAACAATAAAGAACCACAACCCCATCAAGCACCAGTGTCTTTACAATGGTTCCAATGGCCATTATTAGGTTGTTCCATGAATTTGGAAAAGAAAACGAAAGTGTCATCAGTCACCCATTTATTTGTAGTTGTTCTTATGGTCATTACTACGTTGTCTTATGAATTTGGAAAAGAACATGAAAAGGTCATCCAATGATCATCCTCATCCATCTTCACTCCAATTGAGATCAAGTGATCACAATAGTATTAAACACATTCAAATGCTTGGCTACATAATCACCATCACGCATTTTCCAGGATTTTTTTTTTAACCAGGGATTTGGCCTAGTACAAATCCTCCAACCTTTTCCAAAGACTTGTTAGGGTGGAATCCTTAGAAATGTTCAATAACATTGAATCTGTCAAACAGAATCTGATAAGGCTTCTATCCTTTTTCTCCAACACTACCCATTCTTCATCTTTCATACTAGAGGGTTTGATTCCTGGTATTGCAAGCTATAAATCTTGATCCATGAGAAAATATGTCATCTTTAGTTTCCACAACTCAAAGTTAGTGTCATTAAACTTCTCAAATTCTAGTCTAGTTGTGCTCGCCATTTCCCAGCAACAATATTTCATTTTTTGCAATTTCATACTCAAAATAAGATTAGATGAAAAAAACTTGTCCCTAACACCTTGGATCCATGTTGATCAAGCTCTAATGCCATATGAAAGGAAGCATAGGTGTGGAATATGCTTCCTACATTACTTAGTTAAAAAATAATGCACAAAAACCTAAATAAACACAATAGCAATAATAAACAACACATAAACATACAACCATTAAACAATGATTTCTTGGGGAAAACCCTTTCAGGAGAAAAACCCGCACTCCAAAGCACATGCAATGTACTATTTAGTAACTTACAAATGATCACAAAACATTATAGAGTCTTTGTTCTTTCAATAGGAGTATTCAACAACATATAGGTGCCGAAGAAACTTTGGAAACATAACAGTAAGTTAAAAACTCTTTTTTTTAACCTCCCACCCAAGCATTTAAAAAATAGGCATAACAAAACCATCTACCATTTATGGTTTTAAAATTCTACAAGTTGGAAACCACCAAAATTTAATTGGCCAATTGTTGTTGCTCAACATTCATTGCATGTCACTACTTAACATTCATTGAGATAATTGCTTTGCTACAAAACTACAAGGTATATGACACACCTATCCCAACAATATTCTTTTCATGATAGTCCGTTTTTTATATTCTTTTTAATAATTATGGTCAAATGCTCTAGAATAAATCATTTATGGCATACATCTCACCAACATTGGGTTGTAGAGTGCACATTGTTTCTTGTGATGCAAAGAGATGATGATCCAAGTGTACATGTATTATGGACCCAAACCCATCCCCGCCTTTTTTTTAACGTCATACATGAAAATCATTGATGTTCCATTTCCATGAACCTTTACAACACTTTTTCCTTATTTAAACCTATTTAGAAGTAAGGATTAAACTTATGGTACCATGAGGTGATGACCAACATATATATATTATAGACCCAAATTCATTCCCACATTCTCCTTAAGCTAGATATCATTAACCAAGTTCCATTCCATGAACCCTCATGCCAACTTAGTGTGACTTGTATATACATATTACAACCCGCCAAGTTCTCTAGATGGATACCATGACCAAGTTCCATTACCACAAGGCTTCATGACCCCTTGAAGTGATCATAACCAACTTCTATTCTCATGGACCTTTATGACAACCTGAGGTGAGCCACGTACACATATTACAAACCCAAACTTACCCCACTTTCTTCTTAATGTATATATCATTGATTAGGTTTCATTCCCATGGGATTTCATGGTACCTTAAAGTAGCAATTGTGACACTTGGAGATAGGGGTTCAAATTATAGCACAATGATATGATGACTTGCATGTACATATTAGGAATTGAACCATGTGTCAAGTGCTTCTTAAGTTGATTCATTAAACACGTTTCACTCTCAACACGCCTCCAAATTTTCTACGAAGATAAAATTTATCAATAACTAATATTTATTCACAAGAATCTTTTCAATTGGAAATCAGAGATTGAACTTATAATAATTAAAAATTATAATTTTCAATCCAAGCTCACTTCCATATTTTCTTTAAAACTTGTTACCTACTTTGTGAAGTAACCTCGTAATATCATATTGAGTCTTAAAGCAAAGTTGAAATATATATTAACCGTAAGGGTTGAATCAATCAAATTTATCACAATAAATCCAAATTCAATATTGAGTGGCGTTGGGGTTTGAAAACCCAAACAAGTCTTGAAAGGATTATGACCAAAGAATTGTCAAGAGCTCTATAATAGGCATCCTAAGGAAAGGGTAAGATTTTATCCCATGTATGGGATTGCACAAGGTTGTACATGAGGAGGAGTTTAATAAGTATCATGTTTATGACTTTAGTTTGACCATTTATTTTGGGGTGGGATCAATTTGTTGGGTCATGTGTTAAGATATGTGATATATGCCTTGATAGAATTTTAGATACGGATGGGAACTTCTTAGCTTCCAGTATAACTATGACAATACTCACATCTAATTTTATCACTTTTTCCTTTACATGGGTCTTGGTTTCTCATCATGTTCATCATGACTACAACCCACTTGATTTTCAATGTGTCACTAATTAATCCTCATCAAATTCTATGTATAATGTCTTCAATTGATCAACATGCATGTTTCCATGCCTACTCAACCAACTATTCATTGGCATAATCAACAAGGCCTCACATTAGACTCAATTTATGTACCCACTATCTTTAGTAATCAAATTTTACTTGGTCCACTAGCAACATATTACGTTTCCAAAGATATTGAAAGTTTGTTATTATTTTTTTCTAACTTTATAACCATATCATTAATGCTGGATCGAGTCTATTTACTTGTATATATGTGTAAACAATCCATTGTAGATCATCATGTATTTTTTTGGTGATCATTATGAATGAGATCAAGCTTTTGTTGGGTCATGGATTTGTCCATATTTTCATCACCTATCGACATATATTTCATCTATCTTCTTCATATTATTATCCATTTATCATTCCATTTTCCATCCATTTGCTGTAATTGCCCATAAAATATCATATTACTTCCATTGATGCTTTAGTGGTTAATCATGATTATTTTCCTTTACCTTTGATGAATTGAAGATTATTATGCATAATTTTACCGATGATGGTTTGTGGAGTGATTTTTCATATTAACAGTAGCAACACTCATGGTTCAAGCCTCCAAAGTTGGCATGCTAGCACACGTCCACATGGAGATTCAAAAAATGGTTTTATTCCTAGGATTAATTATGTGGATTTGTGACTTCAATTCGTGCTCAAGTCCAACATTGCAGCCTCAAGCTCATGATAGAACGGTTCCAACCAAAAACGTGTGCCAGAAAACAACACATTGATTTGCGTCGTTGTTGGCGGGCAGATGGAGAAGAATCTAGGAAATACGGGACATGGGTTTTGTGCGCAATGGCCTCAATTACCTGGATCATGAGGAACTAGCCAAACAAAGCCATGGTTTGAGATATACATCTAGTTCTCTAAACATGTAATTCCCAGATTTGCAGTTACAGTTGTGTTTCAAATTAGCTAATTTGTTGAAACAGATCACAAGTTGGGGATTCGGTTTCTCATTCTCCTGAGAACATTTTATGTATAAATATGTAATCATTCTGATGTATTGGGAGGAGCAGGGATAATTTTAAGGACCCATACTTATTTAAAAGTGTATAAACCTTGGCGAATCTTACCAATTCTTAAAATGTCTATTATAAAATATTTGGCGATATTTTTATAAAATTATTTCAATTTCTAAGGATTTTAAATAGTTTATATAATAATTTGGCGATTTTAGAGTGAAAAAGGTTTACCCCATCAAAATTGGGCGAAATGGGGCTTCAAAAAATGCCCATTGTCGAATCTTTTTTTGGAAAAACAACCCATGGGCTAAATTTCACCCCTAAAATTATCCTTGGGGAGGAGGAGAGCAAGCAATGTTATGCTGTAGAATTTGATCTAGACTATGTTGTAATGATTTCATTCTAATAATGCATGCGGACAGTTTCTTAATTCTGGAGTTGTAGACTTTCATTGTGGAGATCCAACTCTGCTCAGTGGAGTAAGGGCCCTCTTCCATGAGCAGATGCTGATAGTTAATTGTTGTTGTGTAGATTTGTTTATCATTTAGTTCATGCTTTCATTCATTAGATTTATCATAGATGTTTTCTTGTTAATTCATTTTGATAGATCGTTGGCCAACATAGCATTTCTTTCAGATTTATGTAATTAGATCTTTCTTCCTAATAGTTTGTTTTGTTATTAGTTTTACAGTATGGTTTTATGAATAGGTTTATGTTTGATTTATTTTCAAGAAGGTGTGATCTAGTTTATAATGAGTTTTGATTTCATACCAATAGATAACAGTGTCAGGTAGAAATTGTGCTTGCATAGATTTTGCACGATAGCTTTGAAATAAAAGACTTCCTCGAGTTGACAATTTATGTTCTGGTAGTTTCAGCTGTTTAATTAATTAGACAATTAATTTGCCCAATATTTTGGGGTCGTTGCCGGGGAAGTTATCAATGGTGCAAAAGTACATCTGACATTGTTTTGTAAATGCATTGTTAAAGTAGAGCATGTAAATTGCATGATTACTTTTTAGGTTATTGAATTTGCTTTGAGTGTGGATTTTCTTTTTTTTTGGCATTTAGTTTCATTTCATTTTTTTTTAGCGTAAATCTTATCATTCCCCTTAGTTGGGCAGATCAATTGTCTAATTAATTAAATAGCTGAAACTACCAGAACATAAATTGTCAACCCAAGGAAGTCTTTTATTTCAAAGCTATCGTGCAAAATCTATGCAAGCACAACTTCTACTTGACACTGTTATCTATTGGTATGAAATCAAAACTCATTATAAACTAGATCACACCTTCTTGAAAAGAAATCAAATCTAAACCTATTCATAAAACCATATTGTAAAACTAATAACAAAATAAACTATTAGGAAGAAAGATCTAATTACATAAATCTGAAAGAAATGCTATGTTGGCCAACGATCTATCAGAATGAATTAACAAGAAAACATCTATGATAAATCTAATGAATGAAAGCATGAACTAAATGATAAACAAATCTACACAACTACAATCAACACTATCAGCATCTGCTCAGGAAAGAGGGCCCTTCGTCCACTGAGCAGAGCTGGATCTCCACAACAGAAAGTCTACAACTCCAAAATTAAGAAATTGTCAGCATGTATTATCAGAATGAAATCATTACAACAGAGTCTAGATCAAATTATACAGCATAACATTGCTTGCTCTCCTCCTCCCAATACATCAGAATGATTACATATTTATACATAAAATACTCTCAGGAGAATGAGAAACCGAATCCCCAACTTATGATATGTTTCAACAAATTTGCTAATTTGAAACACGACTGTAACTGTAAATTTGGGAATTACACGTTTAGAGAACCAGTTGTATATCTCAAACTGTGGCTTTGTTTGGCGAGTGTCTCACGATTCAGGTAATTGAGGCCATTACACACAAAACCCATGTCCCGGATTTCCTAGATTCTTCTTCATCTGCTAGCAAATCGTGACACAAATCAATGTGTTGTTATCTAGCACACGTTTTTGGTTGGAACCGTTCGATCATGAGCTGGAGGCTGTTATGGTTGACTTGAGCACGAATTGAAGTCACAAATCCACACAATCAATCCTAGGAATGAAACCATGTTTTGAATCTCCATGTGGACGTGTGCTAGCATGCCAACTTTGGAGGCTTGAACCATGAGTGTTGCTGTTGTTAATATGAAAAATCACTCTACAAACCATCATCAGTAAAATTATGCATAATAATTTTCAATTCATCAAAGATAAAGGAAAATAATCATGATTAACCACTAAAGAATCAATGGAAATATTATGGTATTTTACGGGCAGTTACAGCATATGGATGGAAAATGAAATGATAAATGGATAATAATATGAAGAAGAGGGATGAAATATATGTCGATAGGTAATGAAAATATGGACAAATCTGTGACCCAACATCTCCCCCTAACTGAACCTGTTGCATGTCCTCATGCAACCCAATCCCTATGTAGCATCCAAACTAGAAGGACTCATTTGACTGTTGCTTTCATTTTACCATGCATAGTGACCAAAACCAGAAGAGTTGCAGCCGAAAAATTGGCAAGTTTAGCAGAGTTGCAGCTGCAAAATGGGAAAGTTTGGCAGAGTTGCAGCTGGTGTATAAGACAAATTTGGCGGAGTCACAGCTGTGAGAATAGGAAAAATGGACAAAATTGGTGGAGTCGCAGCTGGTGTATAAGACAAATCTAGCGGAAAATTTAGCGAAGTCGCAGCCATTTAGTGGAGAATTTGGCGAAAAATTTAGCGGAGTCGCAGCCATTTAGTGGAGAATTTGGCGGATTCGCAGCCATTTAGCGGAGAATTTGGTAGAGTCGCAGCTGTGAGAATAGCAAAATGGACAAAATTGGCAAAGTCACAGCTGGTGTTTCAACAAAATCCCCAAGATAATATCTCATAAAATACAAACTGGGTTTGACTAAAATTTTGGAGCAGGTTTCTAGAACTCTAATGCATCTCCACGCCGAAAATCAAAGCTACCCACATCACGAATTTTGAGAAAAATGCAAATTGGTTGTAGGTGATGATGGCCATTTGTTTGCAATCCGTTAAGTATTTTTACTTGAAAATTGATGAGTATCTTCCTCTTAACATAATGCTTCTGCTCCCAAAGCTCAACTTCATCGGATGCACGGATATCGAGATATAGGCAAAATGGTTGTAGGTGGTGATGTCCATTTTCTCGAAAATCGTCCACTAGATTGAGCTGAAACTTATTGAGTTTGTTCTCCATGATGTAATGCTTCTCCCCTCAAAATTTCATAAAAAACCAGTTTACCATTTTCAAGATATCCTTCAATCAAATTCTGCACTTTTTCAATTTAAAATTATCATGAGAATGCTTCACTGTTGTCTTAAAATCGCATACCTTTGCTAAATGGACTGTCATAATGCTGTCACAAATGGTTTTACTATATTTGACCTCCTAAAAATGGAAAATATCACATGGCTCCCAACTTATGCAAGAAAATATTCATTCAATTTAAAACTAATTGAAACCATTGTTTGCAAATGAATGAAGACACTTCTAGCACAACAATTGTAAAACTTGACTTTTTGTGTTTGATTACTTCCCTTGCATTTGCAATAGGTTCTTATAGAGAAGCCTAGATGTTACCTTTGGGATTCATTGCATCTACTATAGTATGCATACATGCTGCACTTATATATTGTCTCTTCTCACCAAATTCTATGGAATGCACAACAGTCCATTATCCCCCAAACTGAGTAGAGCATGTTCTCATGCAATTAAAACCAACTTCAACCCAAGTGTGTAATCAATTCTTCATATTGCCTCTTTGTGATTTTGAAAGAAAAACACTTATTATTGTTACCAATGATCTCCAACAATTGGCACACCAACTGAATCCTTAAAATGATGAGCATGAGATGATATATGAATGTATGTAAAAGGGATGAATAGAGCAACTGAAGGCAGCATTAAAATGATCAAATTTCTTCTCAGAGCATGGGAGGAGCAAATCACATATCTTTGTTTCATACCATGTTATATGGCAGCATCTGTTTGTTTCACAACAAAAATATGCCCAAATCATTATGAAAACTTCCTTTAGGATTGCAAATAGAGGTAGACATATTTTATTGAACATCAAAGCCATGCCAATACTACAGGACTATTTGTTGAACAAGAGGCCAAGCATTCTTTTGCACATTCCACAACAATCAAACTCATTTCAGGAATTCTACCAACCTTGACAAATGACCAATGATATCTATGTGCAATATGTCATTAAGTCTCATTCTCATTTCCATGGATGTAAGTATCTCAAGCTTCGCATAACATAAAAATGCTTGCAAAAATAATAAATTGAACCTTGAAGCTTGTTGTCCATATTATGTTGTTGAAAGAAACTTGGAACAAGAAGTTGAACTGCTGCAGCTAACCCAACATTTTTAAAAATTATTTCCCCATTGTCCTCATACTTGAGAGTTTCCTTCAAAATAAATGAATCAGAACTAAGTATACTCTTTTGGAGCTGATATGAATTGCAGAGGACTTCATTGATGGTTACCCTACTACTGTAGACACAGTTATCAACTTGATGATTAAATAATGAATACATATGCAACTATTTCATAATTATGTTGTTGTCATAAGATGGAAATGAGGACTGTTGTTTGATATGGATTTAGTGACAACAAAAACAGAGATCTAGCACACCCAAAATCGTGTTCCATAGATGCCCAAATGCTGCTACAAGGTCTGAAAGGTCGATTGTGTTTTTCTAGTTGTGGAAGCAAGTAACCATGATGTTTCATACAAGAGGGCCATGAAGCAAGAGGTTGGAAAAGATAATTGCAAACCATTTTTCATGCGATGAAATAATACATCATGGATATGGACCAAATGCTGTCAACTGAATGAAAAGAATACTGCTGAACTGTTGGAACAATAAAAGTATATAGTCTTCATCCAATATCCGTGCTTTATGTACAAGTTAATCCATGTGAATGAATGTTCTTGAAGTTGAACATGGAGAAATTTCGTTGGATTACCAATCAATAATGAAAATTGTTAACCAACGTGAGACAACTCACCAGTGATGACAATGAGCTATCAAGGTACAGTAGTACAACTTGTCAGGTACGAATGTATGTGTTGAAGTCGAGTCACTTGCAGGATCTGACAATCGAGAAACATTGATGTATTCCCTTGATCACCAGCGAGGAAATTTACCATTGATGCATGTAAAATTCCAAGGTACTATACATAACTCAAGTCTTGTTTCCCAGATAGTGTGTTGAGGTCGATGGGACAAGACCATTGGAAGGTGGACCTTAATGAATTCCAATCATGCAATATAAGTACAAAACAAATGATTGTGAAGAACTAGAGATGAAAGATTTTCTCCAACAAGTAGGCTTTATTGGTAAAATGAAAAGGATAGCGGGTAACTCAGCATGTAAGAGAGCTGAGAGACATTATTCATGGGTTAGGTGTGAGTGGAGTGGATAGTATGAGAGTGATAAAATGAAGCAGAAGGTCATGGAAGTGATGGAATGGTGGAGGCAAGAAGGAAATGTATGGGCATAAAACGGTGTTGGTGAATGAACATGATGGACGAAAGGTCTTTTGGGAGGCTTCTTTAGTAGAAATTCATGTAGCAATGGAACTTGACTTATGGTACATTAGTTTTCATATGGCATACAAATTCCTCAATTTTTTATCAATCCATTTGCAAATTCGAAAAATTCTTCAAGAGTCAATCGTGCATGTATTGACCTTCTTCTTCCAAGGACATGCAAAAACCTAGCACTTGCCTGCAATAAAACATGAGATGATGGAAGAAGAGAGGTGATTGGTATCTCTTCACCCAACAATTATGAAAAAACAACAAGCAATTACTTATAAAAAAAAATCCAAATCAAAATGAACGAAGCAAATTCAATTTATACTTGTGGGAGAGTGATGGCCAATTGGACTCACTAGCAATGTTTTGATCATAAATTATTCGTTGCTCATCCAATTTGAGTGATTCCAAATCCAAATGGAATTAAATTTATATTTCTATGTCCCTTAGAAACAGGTTTTTAAAATTCGATGTGATGATATTCCAAATTTGCTTAGTAACAATCTGCATGACAAGGTGTTTTTCGAATTCTGGACTAGACCAACAGTCACGGTTTTATGCATAACTTTTTCGTTTGATAACGGATTGACGTGATTCCAATTGGAGATGAAAGTAGATTCATGTAGGGATATCCAATAGAAATAGGTTTTGAATATAATGAGGATACATGGGTCAAATAGGCCAATGAACAGTCTAGGAAACCGAGTTTTAAAAATGTTGATTTATGATAGGCAGTCGGTATTTTGGTCATAAAATTCTCATATGATATCGGAATTGAGTGATTCAAATTGATTTGTAAACTATGTTCATAGTGGAATATACCAATGAAACAGGTTTTCAAGATATATCCAATAAGGCATCTAAAAAGTGACTGTCCCAACTCTGTTCCTAAGCTGCCTGCTTGACACCCCGTTAGTATTTTGACCATAACTTTTTTGTTTGATGCCCAATCTAAAAAATTCAAATTGGTTTGGAAACTAGATTCAAAGGGATACTTGAGATGTAAACAGTTTTTAAAAATAAGTCCATTTGGTCTCCAAAAACGGACTGTACCGACTATGTTTTAGTAAAAATTTCAAGTCAAAATGCCACAAAAATCAAATAAATAAAATTTGGCTCCCAAAAAGTGACCGGAATAGGTGTGAATGTTTTTAATGATATAAATTTAAATAGAACACACACCCATACCAAAAAAATTCAAGCATTGAGTACCTAGATTGACTTACATAGTGTGTTGCAGCTGCAGCTGCAACTCTTAAAAATGATATAATGTTTGAAATAAAGTTTGTGTACCATGATGATCGCACAAGTCTCAAGATTTAGAGGTTCCATAATCATTTGGCTCATTTTCCCATGGTGTCTTCATTCACCAATGCTTCCTTCCTCTCACCAACTTCCTGAAAAAGACAGATTAGTAATATGGATGGCTCTTACTGCACCATGTGTCCAAGAGTTCTTATTCAACACAAATTGACACTATCTATGCATCCTATATCTAAGTGAAAAATTGAATAGGATCTTACCAATGATTTTAATTTTCAACCATAAATTTACCTCACTCAAATTTTCAAGCAAAGTTCATGTCTAGCGGTTTCACAACTAGACTTATTGTTCTCTTTACTGTTTTATTTATTTACAATGTCCTACACTACTTGGAAATAACAAATTCTTCTCAAGTGTAGGAGAACTTCCAATGGAGACACTTTCGATGAAATGACTCAAGTATTCTCATACTCCCAACAAAAAAATATAAATTTATGAATGCTAGGATATGAGAGATAAACTTCCCTTGAAATGATGGTGCCAAGAATTGGTGAAGTATGGAATGATACTGCAGACCAATGACAGATTGAAACCAAGATTCAATATAGCCTTTGTTCCCTTGATTTATCATGGTTGTTACACCATGAAGCTCCTTATTAAAATGATCTTCCTAAATGCATACGAGATTCTGATCTAATGATGTGAAGGATGCTTCAATCTTTGGTTCCAATGTTCGTTCTTCATCAAATTTGTTGATCTTGTTAACTTGTTGACGATCATAAGAAACTTCACTTCCAAGTCTTGGATTTAAAACATGTTCATGCCTCGTATGGATTTGCTGCAACAGTGCACAGTCTTTTTGCAGCGGTGTAGGTGAGGTAGACCATGAGGGAAATGTAGGAAAATTTTGCAGTTCAGCACTGTAAGCATACTGTACTACTTTATTATGGTTAGGGTGGAGGGTGGACTAGACAGAAAATTGTGTTGGATACCAAGGAGTTTGATGAGAAGATAGATGTGGTTGATGTAGAGGATTGGTTTGTGAGGTTGTTATTGAAGGACCAAGTTGTGTTGTAGCATGAGGGAGAGTGGTCATGTGATCATAAGATAGGCCATTCCAACCTTGTGGATAAGGTAGGTAAAAGTTAAATTTAGGCTGCAACAACTTCCATGGTGGAGGAATATTCAATGATTGAGTATGAAAGTAAGGAAATAGAGGGATACAGTTTTGAACCATACATGTAGGCCACGGTTGCCATGACGGTTGCAATGAGTTTGCTGCAACTCCTAGATATCTTTGATATGTTTCTTTCATCCTTGGTAAGGAGGGGCAGCAATCCGTGGAATTCTTCAAGTCACATATGCCACAACTTTCATGACTATCCAAAGGGAAATCCCTTGCTTCTCTTATTTCCTCCTGCTTTTCCCTAACTTGCAAAGCATCCAATTGTGAATCAGCTTTAGAAATTTCAAAGAAATTGTTGATTTCATCTCCTATAACTCTTGTTCTTGCAGCGTATTTCAAAGATTGAAAAGAAGGATTACTAGAATTCTTACCAGTCTTGAATTTTCCTCTTGAATACCTTCTACATAACTCACAAATATCATCATATTCTAGTTGAAATACATCACTTGTTCCCATCATATTTAATATTTCTAAAGATTCAGCCTGGATTCCTTTAAGTAGGAGTGTTTTCAAGGTCTCTTTCCCCAGTTTCCTTTGTTTGGATCTTTGAATATTGTATTGAAAGCGCTCCATGTAATCCTCCAAACTCTCTTCTTCCGCTTGTGTCATTTCGAAGATATCTTCATTGACCCTGCAATAATCTTGGTACCTTTTCAAGAATACATGTTTCATGTCTTCCCAAGTTTGTATACAATTCCCACCGAGGCTCATGAACCATCGGAGGGTTGTTCCTTTTGGAGTAAGGGGAAACACATTCAACTTTTGATCATTAGCACAATAACCATAACCTCTACAAAGTACTTCGAATTGAAATAAAAATACATCAGGGTCTTCATTTTCCAAACCGTGAAAATTTGGTAGAACATGTGGGGGAATGCTTTTCGTTGGTACCACTCCTCTTGAAGCTATGATGAGAAATTCGAAGGTAACAACTTCTACATCTTTCTTACCTATCATCTCTTCATTAAATTCTTCATTTGCTATCTTGAGGCTCCTCCTTCGAATGTTCCTGTTAATGGGTTAGTATAATGGGTGGTGCTTACAACACAACTAAGGGGAATCATAAGATTTACGCTAAAAAAAAGAAGAAATGAAACTAAATGCAAAAAACGAAAATCCACGCTCAAAGCAAATTCAATAAACTAAAAAGTAATCATGCAATCTACACGCTCTACTTTAACAATGCATCTACAAAACAATGTCAGATGTACTTTTGCACCATTGATAACTTCCTTGGAAACGACGCCAAAATGTTGGGCATATTAATTGTCTAATTAATTAAACAACTGAAACTACCTGAACATAAATTGTCAACCCGAGGAAGTCTTTTATTTCAAAGCTATCATGCAAAATCTATGCAAGCACAATTTCTACCTAACACTGTTATCTATTGGTATGAAATCAAAACTCATTATAAACTAGATAACACCTTCTTGAAAAGAAATCAAACCTAAACCTATTCATAAAACCATATTGTAAAACTAATAACAAAATAAACTATTAGGAAGAAAGATCTAATTACATAAATCTGAAAGAAATTCTATGTTGGCCAACGATCTATCAAAATGAATTAACAAGAAAACATCTATGATAAATCTATTGAATGAAAGCATGAACTAAATGGTAAACAAATCTACACAACTACAATCAACACTATCAGCATCTGCTTAGGGAAGAGGGCCCTTCCTCCACTGAGCAGAGTTGGATCTCCACAATGAAAATCTACAACTCCAGAATTAAGAAACTGTCAGCATGTATTATCATAATGAAATCATTACAACAGAGTCTGGATTAAATTCTACAACATAACATTGCTTGCTCTCCTCCTCCTAATACATCAGAATGATTACATATTTATACATAAAATACTCTCAGGAGAATGAGAAACCGAATCCCCAACTTGTGATATGTTTCAACAAATTTGCTAATTTGAAACACGACTGTAACTATAAATCTGGGAATTACACATTTAGAGAACCAGTTGTATATCTCAAACCATGACTTTTTTTGGCGATTTCCTCATGTGTTAGGTAATTGAGGCCGTTACGCACAAAACCCATGTCCCGGATTTCCTAGATTCTTCTCCATATGCCTGCAAATCATGACGCAAATCAATGTGTTGTTATCTGGCACACGTTTTTGGTTGGAACTGTTTGATCATGAGTTGGAGGCTGCGATGTTGGACTTGAGCACGAATTGAAGTCACAAATTCACATAATCAATCCTAGGAATGAAACTATGTTTTGAATCTCCATGTGGACGTGTGCTAGCATGCCAACTTTGGAGGCTTGAACCATGAGTGTTGTTGTTGTTAATATGAAAAATCACTCCACAAACCATCATCAGTAAAATTATGCATAATAATCTTCAATTCATCAAAGATAAAGGAAAATAATCATGATTAACCACTAAAGCATCAATGGAAGTAATATGGTATTTTACGGGCAGTTACATCAAATGGATGGAAAATGGAATGATAAATGGATAATAATATGAAGAAGAGGGATGAAATATATGTCGATAGGTGATGAAAATATGGACAAATCTATGACCCAACAACTTTGTCAACATAATTGTCTTCATAGTTATATCCATGGTGATTTTTCACATTATTTAAACTATCCTTAACATTGTTTGTACTGAAGATAGATGTACATTTGAGCCAACATCTAGCATTGTTAATGGTGTTCTATTATTTTGTCTTTATGGCCTCTCTATTTATTTTCTTTGGTTGTCCATACTTACCCATCACACTTAATTAGCATAGCATGGTTTCAATATTCTTATTAAATCACTTTTGCAACACTAGTAATTTATGCTAGATTAAGTTCATTTCCATAATCTCTCACCATTAATCATTGGTTGCAATGCTAAGTGTGACATATGTCATAGTACCAACCCATATCATAATTTAAGGGATTGTGCCCATGGGATCACTAATCCCAACTCATGTCTAGATCATTAGTACCATATGTCTAAAATGACTCTAAAGTGCTCTACACAATATAATAATTGGAATTAAAGCATTTAACTTGTGGTAGATTTGAATATTGTACCTTCCAACAATTAAAATCATTAGAATTAGATCTAAGATTTGATAGCTCAACCCTTCATCACCATTAAGGAATCCTATAGTACACATGCTGATAGAATATTTGGTGATTAATGATTCTCAATAAGTATTTTCTAACATTTCCTTCTATGAAACTCTTCCTCATGTACTATAGATTTTTAGTAAAAGTGAATGCCTCTATAGATACACTATGAACATCAAAGGAACATGATTGATCCTTCCTCCTTGAACTTCCTTTTATACACCTAATACCCTCCCATTTATGGTGGGAGATAATCCCAATAGATTTACTTTTCTTCAAAACTAGTTTTGTGCAAATCATGATTGAAGGAATGCTTTGAATTTAGTGTGAAGAGATATTTCTTGAAATCATAGATCTGTTCACAAAGATAGTGCTTAGACAATGTTGGTTCATCTCCATGGATTGTGGTCATTTGGTAGACATAATCCTTTCAAGGTCAATATTGACCACAATATCCCACTAATTGAAAGGAATATTGATGCTAAAGTACTAAATGAATGGTTCAATGCACTATAGTTTTTTTCCGATGCAAAATACAGAAATAAAATTAGGCTTGAAACCATGAAAATGTCACTCACTACCAAATCTTGGTGGGAGGATTGCAACCAATAGTGTGAGGGTAGTGTGCCCATCACTATGTGGGACTAATTCACAAAGGAAATGCACAATAAGTATTATTTGTTGAGACATTAAGATGATAGATACAAGTAATGACAATAAATATGCTAGTGTCATGACCAATTGATGGGCGAATACATAGATGCATTTAATGCTTTTGTGGCTCATTTATTCAATAAATAAGAAGACAATAATCTAATACTCAAGTGCTAGAGCATACTTCATCAATACATCATGAACCGAAAGATACAATAATCTAATACTCATGTGCTAGAGCATACTTCACTAATACATCATGAACTAGAAGATATAATTGTTGATCATTAAAACACTTGTATATGAATGTAGATTTTCATAATGATTGAGAGGAGGCATAAATAAAAGCGGTGCACCATTTCTACTATTGGTCTATGCTATTAGCAATGCAGTGACTAACAAACATGAAAAAATGTCCACAAACACAATGTTCATGTCAAAGATGGCATACGATTTACTTTTGGCTAAGGTTAACCTCATTATTATATTTAATTTTAGTCAATTTGGGCTCAAAACCCCTATTGGAGAAAGTGCCCTACCCTTGAGTTATGTATATATACACAACTCTCATTTGTAATATTACATATTTTTAGGTTGCCCACTTGGGAAAATAGGAAAATTGGTTGAAACAAGCCAATTACACAAAGAGGCACAAGCACAAAGACAAGCTTAATAGGTGTGAACACTCAATATTTTTCTCATTAGGTATGTACATATAAATACACATGAGATAGCTCTTGGGTTCCAAATTCCCAAGGCGTCTCTTGGACTCCCAAAAGACTCTTCGTCTTCTAACCTAACGGATTAGTTTCCAACAAACCTCCCCTTAATCTGAAGGGGTGTATATATGAGTCCAAGGAAAGAGACCTGAACTATGGAGAACATCGACTACACAAGGATGAACATCTCCAAATTGACAATCTGAATTTCCCAAGTAAGTTAGTAGAAGATGACTTCACGTGCTCTCTAAAGTGGTGGTTTTGGTTGACCACCTACCAACGGGGGATAGCAGAAGCTGAAGTCTTCTACTACATGGGTTGTTTAAAGATGGCCACAAACTCTCAATCTCAACAACTACAAAATCATGAACCATGAAGATGGTTTAAGGTTGACCAAAAACTATGGAACTTGGATTGAAGGCTCAGAGGTTCTTGGAACATTCCGAAAGGCTAGCAGAATCTATCTGTATTCTACTAAATGAGTGGTTCTAAGCTGATTAGAAAATCTGGAACTTGGCGACAACTCTCACTCAGAGGTTCTCTGGAACATTCCGAAAGCTTAGTATAATCAGGTGCAATATTATACTGAATGGATAGTCATGGATCTGTATCTCTCTCTAGCTACATCTCTAAGTTGGGCATGACCAAGGCTCTGGATCTTATGCAAGATCACTTATTCTCACTCAATTGTTTCTGATTGTTCATCATTCCCCCTGTCAGGAACAATGTGAGGAGAAGAGACTGTCTCAACTGCAAGATGTGTCAATACTCATGAATGAACTCTCTGCTATGACTTATAAATATTCTTGGTTGTTGACGACCATTTCCAAGAATAGATCCACTCATATTGAATCTTCTCTCTTGCATGTTTCTTCAAACTCAAGCACCTGTCTGAAGAATGGGTTTGTTTTCCACAATGCTTGCAAGGATGAAGATCAAAACAATGATAGTTCATGTGACCAACTCGATCATAGTGTTGGCATGTGGAACTTTGAACTAACGTGGATGAATATGGACTCTCATTGAGGAATCCAACACTTTGAAACTTGATAGGCTTGGAAAAATTAGAAATGTGAACTATCACTTCCTTGTCATATCCAAAACTTGTTATGTGCGTGTTGTGGCTTATCTCTACCCATGGTATAATGATGGGCTTGGAAGGAACAAGCAAAACCTTTGTATGCATGTCTTCATCTTCATTTTCATTTTCTTCTGAACAGGTGCCACTGATTTGCTTATGTGATTCTGAAGTAGCGTCATTCTGTGCAGGCTGCTGAATGGGATCACAAAGAAGATTGTTTTGAACATGAACAAGTTCAAAATGTTGATTTTCATCATGTTGGAGGTGCAACTCAAATTGTAGAAAATCAAATGTGTCTTTTGAATCTTGCACACATTCACAAATGTGAGTGAGGGTGCTCTCTTTGATCATGACAGTGTTGTCGATAATAAAAAGCAATAGAGTGTTTAGTAACTCTACCAAGCCATTTAATCTCGTCATTAATAAACTAAAGACCCACTTAAACAATGAAAGGTTTCTCGCAAACCAACCCTTTTATAAACAAAACTCAACAAATGGAATCTTGACTCAAAAAATAAAATCAACCAAAAATACACATTGATTTTGATTTGAAATTTACAAAAACTTATATAAATACCAAATATTAAATTAATCTTCAAATTTGACCATACTTTGCCACGGTCCTTGGTCCTTGTATATTAGCTTGATATGTCTAGCTTGATATGTCAAGAAGAAGAATAAAATCATTCCTTTGATGTACTATGTACTTACAATATTGTCATTGAATATCAATATAATCAACTTTGCACTTTACTGCAATCAACCCCACTTGACTTTTCAAATTGCAATGTGTGATCAAATTTATAGCTCCCCTTTAATACATCAAACTTTTGTAACTTCCAATGATTAAAAAAGATTCACATTTCAAAGTATTTCACTTCTTTTCTTTTTAATCCAAATCACATTTTTATTAACTTTATCCCCACATATGCAAAATAAAGTGACCACATAGCTTTATCACTTATGTCATCACTTTATCACTTATTTCATCTTTTCTCGTGCAAATGAATCTCTTTCATGATTTTCAAACCCATATCATTTGACATCATCCATAAACATGCTTCTCAAATCTCAAAACATGCTTCATGCTTCTTTTTTTTACACGCCACTCATAAAATTGATTAAGTTTGTCTTCATATGCCATTTGAAACCTGTGCATATATTTTTCCTTTTGTGGATGTAAAATATTTTGTCTTACTCAAAAGAACCATGGAGAAAAACGTGGAAATTTATCGATGTACCAATCAACTAATGCTATTCAAGTTGATGGACTGATTATTCCAACGCTAACCTTGCTAAGATTATTGGAGCTCAACGGTTGATGCAACTATTATCAGCTCTCGAAGTTTTAAAATATCTTCATACTCATCGTGTGTACTACAGATCAGAGAGATCAGAGGGACTATGCAGCAGTCAATATGCACCAGGAATCTAACTTCTTGAGGGTTTCTTGCTACGTAGATCCTCCAATTGAACAAAGATCATTTGCAATGATTTATCAAATGCAGAGATTATGTGGGCTTCACATGGGCATGACTTATTAGGGCGTTCTGTCAATATTGATCTTGCTGTGGACCGTGGCACTCCTGCATCGAGGCAGAATTGGAGTAATAACGGTAACCAGCAGGGACATAAATCTGGCGTTACGACTTTTGTTAGGGGAATTGGGTTTCACAGAGATCTAAAAAACAACGCCCAGGTATTCCACACGCAGGTGGCAACAAGATGGTCATGTTGTTGATTTCCACAATTTTTCAAAGAACAATATTCACACGCAGAGTATTAATATTCAGTTCACGTGGGTACATGAATAATACCAGATTTCAAATGCAAATCATTGAGGTATCAGCATTTGGATAGCAAGTCAAATCATAGATTGAGAAGAGAAAGAGTTCTTCACACGATCACAGCTCCACGAAGGTCGCAGCAACAGTCTCTGCTTTGAAGGAGAAGCGCACACATATTGCAATCTCATGCACAGTTTATAGACTTACAATGGCTCTGATACCACTGTTAGATTGCCCACTTGGGCAAATAGGAACATTTGCTGAAACAAGCCAAATACACAAAGAGACACAAGCAAAGAGGAAAATTGGTTGAAACAAGCAAAATACATAAGAGACACAAGCACAAAGATAAGTTGAATAAGCTTCAAAGCTCAATATTTTTATCATTAGGTATGTATATATAAATACACATGAGATAGCTCTTGAGTTCCAAATTCCCAAGGGTTTCTTGGACTCCAAAAAGACTCTTAGTCTCCTAACTGATCAGTTTCCAACACATATTTTGAGATCATTTTGTCATTCTTTATAAAAGTGATTTAGCCTATAGACGCCGCATAATATTGTGCTCTCTTGTGCGTTGTTGTTTTTATCTTAGCACACTTTTTTGAATATTTTCTCTCTAGGGTTATTCCTCTCCGAGTGCTTTAGTGCTATTTTTCTTATTTTTATTGTAAATTAGGGTTTGTTGGTTGGTTTCATTTAATCATTTCTTCATCTCATGAATTTCAATATGGTATTAGAGCATGTGTCTCAATTCAATAATTGATCCAAATTTTTTTTCTAGTGGCATTGTTAAGGCTTGTGTTGCAATTAACAACTAGGGTTTTCACTCATCTCTTTTCCCAAGGTTTAAACCCTCCTTCAAAGCTAGTACCTCTTTTCTAAAGTTTCATGGGGTTCAAATGCTCCTTCAAGGTCAACATCACTTTTTTGGGGTTTCCTAGGGTTTAAAACCTCCTTCAAGGTCAACACCTCTTGTCTAGGGTTTCATAGGATTTAAACCCTCCTTCAAGGCCATTACCTTTTTTTCTAGCGTTTCTTAGGGTTTTTCCTAGGGTCTAAACCAATTTTCAAGATTAGTGCACAAGAGATTTTTTTGAAATATGTTGACACATCTCCTTGTCTTTGGTCTATAAAGGAAAAACTTCTAAAATTTTGAGGTTTCTTCTTTAATATTGTTGAACCCATGGACTTACAATGGATGTTTTCATTGTGAAATGAGTATAATTATGATAGTTTCCCCTTTTTTGGAGCAATAATTTGTGGGTGTACCTAGACAAATTGGCCCTTCTCCCAATATTCAAGGTATGATTCTGTCAATTTCACTTTTTAGTATTTTTAGATCAAGTACCCATATTTTGGCTTATTGTTTTTATGGTCCTTCCCTTCACAAGGTGATTGATTGACAAGATGTTATCTTTGATGAAGTTCCTATTCATAATCTGTCGGGATTTTTTTCATTACTTCTTACAAAAGATTGTCTAAGAGATGGTTCTCAACATGTTTTAGTGGATCTTTATCTTCATGATGTTGGTCCATTCTAGATGCACTACATTCAACAACTCCATTCTCAGGGGCAACTTGAATTGATCTTTTTAACTTCAGTACCAACATGTTTCAATGGAACTTTCTCTTCTACATTATGATGTTACTCTAATAGTGGTTGGACACTTAGATATTGATGAATCATCCAAATTCCATCCTACATAATATTATTTGGGCCCTACTCCACTACATTTGGTAACTGCATTCTCAAGGATAATATGTGCCAATTTGTATACCCTCGATAAACCAACTTGTCAACATCTTAAAAAAATCTCTGTTGGAGACCACTATCACAAGCTTGGCGAATCACATTAGTGTGGGAGATATGGCATTTAGGGAGGATTATGTGCAATGACTGGTCTATTTGGCTCATGTTAAAATTTAAGGAGGAATGTATCTTGTGATGTAATGTATTCTCTTTGTAGCCTCCTATTTAGAGTAAGGGGGTGTGTGTAATCTTGATTTTCTACTATGGCGAACCTTTAATTAGTTTGGTATTTATAATCATACTCCCACTTTCGATTAAGGTTTAACCATCAACAACCTAATATTGAGTTGGGTATTTATAAACACACTCTCATTTGTATTTTGGCCACTTCCAACCCTATATTGAGTTGGATACTCATACACCCAATTTTACTTATGGCCATGACCGATCTATATTGATTTGGGTATTTATACATGGTCTGCTCTCTTTTGTAATCATCATTTTGCTCCATGGCTTGTTGTTCAATTATAGGAGAGGTGTTGAAAATAGTGTAAGCTTTACTTTCAAATACCCTCATTACTATAGTTAGGTTTGGTTAAGGTTGACCTAGTCAATGTGGATAAAAAACCCCTACTGGAGAAAGTTCCCTACCCCTTGAGTTGTGTATATATACACAACTCTCATTTATACTATTACATATCTTTTGATAATTATTTCATTCTTTATAAAAGTGAATTAGCCTACAAGAACCAAATGTTGTGCTCTCCAATTCTTGGTTATTTCTGTCTCTAGCACACTCCCTTTGGATTATTTTTTCTCTCTAGGATTATGCCTCTCTTGGTGCTCGAGTGTTGTTTTTTCTTATTTTGGTTGCATAACTAATGTTTGTAGATTGGTTTCATTCAATCCTTTCTATCTCTTATGATTCATCATTATATTTATTAGTTTTATTGTACTGTATCATAATAGAGTTAAACACCACTATTAGGATTGATGAGACATTCTTTGAAGTCAAAAATATTTTCACTAAGAGCTTTTATAAAACCCTTGGTTATAGCCACCATTTTGAATTTTTGTACAAAACCCTTACTTATAGCCACCATTGTGTGTTATTATAAACCATAAGATATGACCATCATTTTCCTTTTATTCTTAACTAATTTGTTTGATTCTAAAATAGATTGTTTGAGAAGTATTGCATTTGGATTCAAGTCATTATTTATCAAATTTTTACAACTTGTATCATTGAATTAATGTAGCAATTATTTTTATATTTTTAAATGGGTTTACATGTTAAACAATAATCTAATAATTTAAAACATTGGGAAAATGTTTATCATTAATAATTATCATTTTTAACACATAATATCATGTTTTCATTTTATCAACATGCTCTAATGGATTACCATGGCTGAAATAAACTATACCAACAATTCATTATGTTAATGGTTATATATATATATATATATATATATATATATATGAGGGAACATAAGTATCCCATCCCATTGAAATATCCAACCTAATTTTTAAGGCTTATCTCAATATTCATTATTTCATTTTCAATAAATTATATCTAACATCTTCTTGTATTAGTGAATGTTATCTCAAATATATAAATTTTGATAAAATGGAACTATCATGATTTCAAAAGAATTAAAATTGAAAAAATAGCTATACATTTTAAAAAGGAAGTGAGCTTCAAAAATACTATTTTGAAAGTTGAGAAAATGAGGAAATTTTGGTGCATTTGATTATCAAAATTTGTTTTTATAAATTAAGTGATATAATTAAACTATAAACTATAAAATAAAAATACTAAATATAACATTTCAAAATTATATTTTGGACTTCATCATACATTTAATATCCATCTTATATCAATTTTATGTGTTTTGGAGTGAGGCTAGTGCATGGATAATTCACCATTATATAAGATGCAAAACCCTCCTCTCATTAAGAGTTATAATATCTACAAAGCATCCTAAGCAGAAAACATTACAAATTCTCTCTCAAATAAGTACAACATAACTAGGATTTCAAAAAACCTTAGTGATGATCTGCTTAACTTTAACAAACATCTAAGTACAATATAACTAAGATTTGAAAAAACCTTTATGATGGTCACCTTAACTCTAACAAACACCTAAGTACAACATAACTAGGATTTGAAAAAACCTTTGTGGCAGTCACCTTAACTCTAACAAACACCTAGGTTCTCTTGTGTGATATTTTTTTCTCATTGTTGATGTAAATGAACTCTTCATCATCAGAATTTTATGAAAAAAAAAATACTAATACATATAAACATGTAGATTTAGATTTGTATACAAATTTACATCAAATTTAATAAAAAAAATACAAAATTTAATAATATAAAAATCATACAAAGATTTATATTTTATAAGCATCGAATGTATTTTAGTAAATAATTATATAGAGGATTTTTTTTTATGTTTTCCATGTTAAGTTTAATATAGAGTTTATAGTATCTTCATATAATTTCTAAAAAGAATTAAATGAATAAAATTTGAAAACAAGTTTATCAAATTTACTTATTTTAATTAATAATTCAATAAATAGAATATTCATAAAAATGAATTTACTCATCTTTAATTAATAATTCAATAAATAGAATATTCATAAAAATGAATTTACTCATCTTTAGGGCTAACATTTTATTACATTATGATTTTAATCTTTGCAAATTTTGAACATAGCCATATGCGGAGTAAAAATGAAAAATGATGTAAAACAACAATTACTCTCTGCACTTTAACGGACTCGACCAATGTTCGAACAAATTTTGCAGCTAAGAAAAGTTGCATAACATGTTGTAAACAGTGTTTCAAAAATCACTGTTTCAAAAATCATTCGAAATAATGTAGACAAATGTAACAGGAACAGAGTATAACATCTGTGAATTCTCAGATATTATATAGGAAGGCATCTATGTCTCCTTGTCTTTCACAAGACCTTCTATGGAGCCAGCAGCGGTAATCACTGTTATAAGAAGAGATATGAAGCTGAAAATTTGGAAAACGTACCACTTGAGTGACCATCTATGTACTTTATTCTGTGCAATGTACATCTCCACTGGAAAGTAAACTACCAATGGCCAGAAATTCAGAGCACCCAAAATTCCCAGCACATCATTGAATAATGGAAATAAGATGGCAATGCCAGTAGTTGACACCACAAATGCAGTTCTCCAGCACAGCCTCAGGAGATTGACTCTGCACGGCCCCCATAAGGGAATGTGTATGGGAATGCCCTTGTTGATGAATTTATTGTCAGGCCAGATACGAGAAAACCATCCTTCAACGAAAGCGAATATTGGCTGACAATACACCTGCAAGAGTGTCATGAAATGATTTGCAATGAAGTTTCTATGGGGAGCAGAGATATTAGAGTTTCAATCCAGCAGAACTAAAAGAACTGGTGAGAAAACTCTTACTTGGTATGCTCCCACTAGGTGAACCACAATGCATGCATTAGCAAAGTCAACAAGCCAGTAAGGCTCGTAGAACCCAAATCCTGTCAATAGGTTTCCAGGTGCATTTTCCCCAAAAGCTGCATAACCCAGAAAAGCACATAGCATATAGAAGGCAGTTGTTATGCTCAATGACAACAAATTTGCTTTCTTCATGGTTCTGTTTTCTGGGGGTGTTGACTTGAGAGTATCCTACACATTTGTAAATTATAGGAAGCCTCATAGTTATCCATGGAGCTTCTTGCAGTCCAAAGGATTCAAATATACAAATGAACAAAAAGACTTCAAGCTATACCTGAATTTCAAGGACAAGGGAAGTATATGGAAATGCAAATACAATGTCTCCAAGACCTTGAAGCATCCTCCAAACTTTTTGGGCTTGAGTAAGAGAGGTGCTGGCGCTGATTCCACCCAGATTTCCTTTAATCTCTCCATTTTCTACCATTTTCCAGAGGTTTGAACCCATAAGTTTCAACATGCCAGGCAACACAAAAACTGCCTATATAAATTTGCATTTTAATATAATAAGTGAATAACATCAGGAATATGGTGAATCAGATTAGATATTGAAATTCCATAACCTGGCCATAAATGTTGTAAAAGGCCAACTGGGACAATGATAGAAGCTATGAAAATAATAGAAGGGAGAGTAGGATAAAGCAATACCAATAACTTTAGCCATGCCGAGAACAAATCCTATTGATGCATAGGTAAAGGACATTATTGCTGCAAGTATTGAAAGGCACCAAAGTTTATGAAAATTTGGTATTTGACACAAGATAACTTGCATAACTCCAAAAAGGATCATATAGATGAGCTCTGGGAAATGACATGGTGAGGCATGTCCATTCTTGTGGTAACAATCTGATCGCATGATTGCTCTGTAATGTTTATAATTTTTAATCAATATGGGGCTGTAAGTACTGATAGCTATACAACCTTCCAGCACAAGTAACTAGAAGACCTAATCAGCCCTGAAAATTCATATACAAAACTACAATAGAGGAAATTTTATGCACAGCAAGGAATAGGGCAGTGAAAATAATTAGAGCGAGTGCTTTCCTTAATTCAAACGTTATTATTGTTTCAAAGCTCTTATGATGGAATCTCACCTGACACTGATTGAAGTAGTGATTGTATAAGCAACGCAGATTCCATAAAAGAAGGCATATTGAACTAGTGTACATAGCCATGCTTTTCTTGAACCTGAAAGGGAATACAGGTCATTATTGTGTTAGCCATGCTCTTCTTGAACCCGAAAAACAAGACAGGTAATTATAGTGTTAGCCATGCTCTTGTTACCCATGAAAACCAAGATAAGTAATTATTGTGTTCAGAGTAGGAGGTCCATTTATAGTTCAGGTAAATGTTACAGAAACAACTCTGAAAGAGTAAAAAATAAATCAACATATGTTCATCTTAAACTACTTATGTATTTTGTTTTTTTTAAATTGATAGATGAATCTATCTTAATATATCTAAAATCTTTTAGAGATATAACACCTAAATTCACTCGAACTGCATCCCTGTAAGAACAGTTTCTCATAGGCCCAGAGACTGGATCTGGGAACCTGTAGCAGTCTGAGATCAAGCAAGTGGAATACAGCGTTACAAGAGCAAGAGAAACCATAGCCACAGGCCCTGCAATCCATCCCAACTGAGCAACACTCCATGCCAAAGATAACACTCCTGCCCCTATGAGACTTGTGATGATATGAGCGGTCGCTGTCCATAGAGTGCCTGTATTCAAATCTCATCCTCGAAACTCAGTCATAAACAAAACTAAGACATCTTTATGACAAAACCATTGAAGCCAAGTGTAATAGAATGGAGAAATAAATAAGTGGGCATACTGTACCACTTCGGAAGACATCTTTTGAGCCAACAGATTCCATGGCAGACTCCAGATTTCTTGATGCACGCTTGACGCTGTGTGTGAGCTTGCTAGACTGACTATTTTAATCAATATATATATATATATATATATATATGTGGATACGGATACAGGGGCAGTGAAAATTATCCTCGAGTTCAGAATTCAGCAGATCAGGATAGGGGGCTATAAAATAGATTCAATCGTTCCATGTAAATCACTTCCTATATTACGTAAATGCTGGTCACATAACACTCGTTGGAATATGGCGGTCGCCAGTCTTTCTGATCTGCTCTTATGTAAGTATGTAATCTGGGACTCTTTTATTCCTCCATGGGCCACAGGAGGGACTTTTTGGTCATTTTCATGACTTTAAAAAATATAAACTATTTTAATGTTTAATTTGTGTGCTTCACGTTAGAATTTGGACTCTTGATAAGTGTAGTTTGATAATGTCTTAGTAGGATGGTTTTATATCTCTCTCACTATGATGTTACAACAAACTGTTACATGTATTTTTATTTTTATTTATTTATTTTATATTTATAGGACAAAAGGACACTTCCCTCCACCCAGTTTCACTATGCTACTATAATAACACAACACACAATGAATACATTTTTAGTTTTTATTATTTATTATTTATTTTTATTTTTATGGGACATACACACACTTCCCTTCCCCTCATCTTGGGTGTAGAAATGTGTCTTCTGGACACAATGAGCCACGTGAATATATCCCATGTGTATATTTTTTCCATTTCCTACTTGCTTGTATTGTACCGATTGACATAGGTTCAACTTAGGGATCAAACACAACCATGCTCAAATTTCTAGGTATGTAACCTACCCTTGCACAAGTATGTACAAGTTGAACTTATGATACCACCAAGGTTCAACATAGATCCATAACCCAAATATATTAAGCATCAATATGGATCAAACACAACCATGCTCAAACTTCTTGATTCTTAAAAGATTAGGGTTAAGATGGATCTATGTTGTTTTATTTATTATATTTTAAAAGAAGGAAAGGTGCAGAATATGCTTCCTACTCTAAGGACCTGCATAAAACTAAATAAACACAATTGCAATAATAAACAACACAGAAACATACAATCATTAAAATATGTTTTCACATCATGTAGGAATAGCATGATCGTATGATATTAAAGAATATCCATAATTTCACTAAATATTGGAAAATGCCTCCTAAAATTGTATTGTTGAACCCCCCTGACCCATCCCAATATGTCTTCCCAATTAAGAAAACCCCTAGTTTCACCAAATATTGTAGATATCCAATTTTATCAACCCATTTTTAATACCCCTTTATATCATATTATCAATTTGTAACAAATAGGAGTCCTAACACATCTTAGTATAATAAAACAAGATGCTAAATAAAATAATAGTATAATACTAATAATGATCCCACATGTATTTAATCAAAATTCCGTAAATGATGTAAATATGTGTTGATCGGATTGGGTGAAGGGAACGTTACAAAGACCCAACGAAATAACACTGGGAAAGAAAAATGTGTAAAAGGAAACCCAATCAAAAGATCAACCTAACAAAAAATGTAAAACATTGATAGTCTACTGAAAAACACAAACCTCCCAAAATATCAAATCTCACCAAAATATATACCCTTAACGTGGGAATTACATTCATTTGCAACCAACATAAAACAAATATACATCTAGATTAAAATAGACTATAATTACACCGTCGAGTTGCCTTCTAAAATTATCCGTTCAGATTTCAGACCGAGAGAGGGGATATGGAATTTTTGTTGTTAGATGTGGGACATCGATTCTTGAACATTTCACATAAAACAAAAAATCATAATTTTTCAAATAGTGTATATTGAATGTTTATATGTTCACTTAAAAAAACGTATTTTAAAATTCAACTTACATGATTTAGGTTAGAGCTTTGTCATTTGGAAATTAATTAATAAGTTGGGTTTGACGACCTACCCATTCATAACTCTAGGAAGACAATTATTGGGAGTCAAACTTATATACTATGCATATGATTTCCATTTCCTACCTATCTTTATTATACCTACTCTCTAGACAATTATTGGCAGCAAAAATATGCAGTATGCAATAATAAATATGTAATATGCAATAATATGTAGAGGAGGCTTAACTTATGGTTCTAGTTTATTGTATGGATCGAAGTTTATTATCAACGTTTTTTCAAGGTAAATATTATAGAAATTTTATTACCGTATGTCTTTATCACATATATTTTTATCTAAAAGCAAAAGTTAAATTTATATACCAAATAGTAGTTATTGAACTTAGAATACCACCAACATAGATCTATCAAGTACTTATAAGAGTCAAGCATAATCATATTCAAATTTCTTAATGCATAACCTATCCTTACCTAAATATAAAGGTTGAACATATGGTACTACCAACATAAATCTATAACCCACATCTATTAAGCTTCAATATGGTTCAAACATAATCATGTTCAAACTTCTTAGCACTTAAAAAAAAAGGTTAACATGAATGTAAGTTGGTGGTGGTGGTGGTGGTTGTTGTTGTTGTTCATGATAATCCATTTTTATATTTTATTGTATTATTATGGTCATTAGTGCAGGTGAAAGGTAAAGCTTGTTTTTGATATGGCTTGAGACGTTTCACTCTCACTTTAACTTTCATACAAGTATTTCTCATTCAGGAGACAACACAGTAACTGTACAACTAAAGAAGATACGCTCTACAATAACCAAAATGAGCGTTACCAAATTTTCATAGGAGCTATGGGTTTTTAAATAGCTACTGGAATTGGAATTCTCACTATGGGAATTGACAATGCTATAGGATCTCCACTTAGCTACCAAAATCGATCTTGGAAACCAATTTCAATGTAGCCTCTCAAATTAAGGTTGATTTATGAGAATATTGAACATGACATTCCTCCCAAATCTTTGGCAAGTGCGTAGCTTTCAATTTGGTCGATTTATGATCAACCATGACAACCAACAATGGTGTTCTCTTCACTGTGGCATGATCTATAGCTTGTAACAGAGAACAAGCTTATACTTATAATTGGTATTACTTACAATCTCACATAGACTGAACGCAGTCACGAATTAACAAAATGAACATACAAGAATTGAACAAAATCCAGGTTAACTAAATACAAAAAAGAGATATACTTACACGAAATTTCATAACCACAACTTTTTATTATGCTTCAATCATTGAAATCTCCTACAATCCCACTCATACATACTTGAGTTCAGATCTTTATACATTATTAACAATCTCATATCCAATAAAATAGGATCACGTAGTCTATTTAGAGTAAGAGGTCAAAATGACCCTTATTCTATTGATCTACAACTGAAAACCACAATTCTAGCTATTACTTGGCAAAGAGATCGAATCTCTTTTTATTCCTACAAATCTACTTCATCAACAATTCAATTCAAATATTTTTCCTCCTAAAGTATAACTCAGTCTTTCTAGAATCCCGAGATGGAGATTTTCCCAATTCCCTTGCATTAGACTCCCAAGGAATAGAAATATTCATGGACTCTTGTCCATGACGTCCTCCATCATACTACCACTTTTTTGAATCATTGCAACAGTTACCCAAGTAGCATCTTCTACTGGGTGATCCTTCCATTTGACCAAATACTCATAATATTCCTTGTCCCTAGTTTTCCTTCATTAATTTTTTATCCAAAATCCTTTCCATCTACAATATTTTCTATGTAGGTAGCTGCTTCATCCATTGGGTTGGCTTCTTTTCACCACTGTCAGGTTCACCTGTTGTTTTATTTGCTTCATCCTCTGTATAATGATACAGATCTACCACATTAAATATAGGAGATATTCCAATGACGTTTGGTAATTCAATTTCATAAGCATTGGATGCAAACTTTCTCAACATTATGCAGCGTCTAATCTTTTTCCATTTGAGCTTGCTGTACTCTCTTTTTGGAAACCTTTCTTTCCTCAAATTCGCCAATACTAGATCCCCTTCTTCAAAACGGAGCTCCCTTCTTTTCAAATATGATTTCTGCTTATATTTGCAATTGCTTTCCTGTAGCTGTCGATTTACATGTTCATGCAAGGACGACATGGCAGTAGAAAAGTCCTCTCCATCAACACTTCATAACTCTGTCTTTCCTAAATCTCAGAGTTCAAAAACTCCTCATGGATGCATTCCATAGACAATCTTGAATGGACTAAAACAAATACTCCTATTAGGTGAATCATTGTAAGCATATTCAGCCCGTGGAAGGGCTTGATCCCACTGATTTGGGTGTTCACCTACCAAGATTCTCAATATGTTTCCCAAGCTCCTATTGGTAACTTCGGTCTTCCCATCAGTTTGAGGGTGATAAGTTGAGTTGAAACTAAGTTTAGTTCCTCACTTATTCCATAATGTTCTCCAAAAATGACCAACAAATCTAGTGTCCCTGTCTAAAACTATGCTTGTAGAAGACCATGTAGTCTTTAAAAACATATTTGTAATGTGGGTTGCATCACTATTTTTATAATCAGGTATAAAATGTGCCATTTTAGAAAATTTCTCTACAACAACAAATATGGAATCATTGCATCTTTGAGTTCTAGGAAATCCTAAACCAATGTCCATACTTATAACATCTCAAGGTCTATTTGGAATTGGTAATGGATGATATAAGCATGTGTTCTGGTGTCTCCCTTTGGGATATTGGAAAACCCTACATCTCTCCACAAATATTTTGACAGTAGCTCTCATCCCTGGAAAAGTGTCTAGCCAATCCTTCAATATGCTTTTCCAACAGTAAATTATCTCTCATTGAGCACTTTGGTATGCATAGATAGCAACTTTTGAACAACAATCCTTCTTGCAACATATAATCCATCCAAGGGCTCCTATCCATCTCACTGGATTCTGACATGCTTCATAAGCTTCCTTAAAGTCTGAATCATGTTTAGGTTCTTTGAGGTGATCAAATCCCAAAAGATTCACTTGGAATTCCTGCAAAATTAAACACCTTATGCTCAAAGCATATGCAACTTTGTTAGTACTTCCACTGATATGCTTTAAAACAAATGTAAAATTTTGCATAAACTCTGCATGAACTCTACCCACTTGGCATGTTTCTGATTTAATTTTTCTTGTTTGGTAATGAATTGGAAAGCATGATTGTCAGAATATAAAACAAATTCCTTAGGCATAAGCTAATTTCTCCATTTCTTTAGGGATTTGATGACTGCAAATTTTTTTATTATTGAAGAATATTTATGTTTTGCTTCATTTAACTTCTCACTAAAACAGGAAACCGATTTCACATCTTGGCTAAGAACAACTCCAATAGCATTCCCACTAGCATCACACTTAACCTAAAACAACTTATTGAAATATGGGAGGGCTAGTAATGGTTTTTCAATGATATTTTATTTTAACAATTTGAACCCCTTTTTAGTTGCTACTGTCCACTTAAATGGTTGTGGTTCCTTCCCAATAGTTTCAACTATTGAAGCACAATACCACTGAAATTTCCGCTAAACTTCCTATAGAAGCTTGTTAACCCATGAAAACTTCTGACTTCAAAAATATTTCTAGGAGAAGGCCACTCTCTAATGTATTTCACCTTTTTTGGATCCATTTTCAAACTCTCTTGTGGAATTACAAAGCCCAAATAAACTAATTCTAGTTTCATAAAAGAAACCTTCTTCAAATTTATTAGGAGTTTCTCTTGATGTAATTTCTTCAAAACCAAATTCAAGTTCCTAAGACGTTCCTCCTTTGTTCGGTTGAATATAAGAATATCTTAGAAACATACAATTACAAAATTTCCTATAAAATCCTTAAGAACTTTATTCATGAGTCTCATGAATGTACTAGGGGCATTAGCCAAACCAAAAGGCATGACTAACCATTCATACGGTCCATCATTAGTCTTAAAGGCTTTGTTCCACTCATATCCTTCCCTTATCCTAATATGATGATATCTACTCTTTAAATCAATATTTGAAAAATGTTTGGCACCGCTTAAATAGTACATTAAATCATTAATGCATGGTAGAGGAAATCTATACCTGATGGTGATTTTATTTATGGCTTTGGAGTCCGTGTACATTCTCCACTGTCCATAGTTATTTGGGGTCAACACTGTAGGTACAATGCATGGGCTTAAGCTCTCCTTAATCAGTTCTTTTTCCAACAACTATTGTACTTGCTTCTTGATTTCCTCATTTTATGTTGGGGTTAATCTATAAGATGCTTTATTTGGTAGGCTTGCTCTAGGAATCAAATCAATGTGATGGCTTATACTTCTAACTGGTGGTAATTCATCTGTTAAGTCATCTATTACAATATTAGCATATTCATTCAATAAATTATGAATATCCATTGGTAAATCATCTAACTTTGTATTGGTTAAAATAACTCTAGGTTTCCCAATCAAAGCAAAATTTACCTCTTCATCCTAGACTTGACTAAGTAATTCTTTCCCACTAACCAACAACACCTTTCGATTAATTTGTTCTTCTACTTATTCATCCTTCAATGGTATGAGAGTGCTCCTTTTTCCATCCTTCTAAAAAATGTAAGTGTTATTTCTGCCATCATAACTCACATTTTTTCCATATTGTCAGGGTCTTCCCAACAAGACATGGAAAACATCCATAGCCATTATGTCACACAACACTTGATCCTTGTATCCTCCAATCTAGAATTCTACTTTGCATTTTTGATTCACCAATATTTGGTGACCTTTCTATAGCGAAGAAACCTTGTATGGAGTAGTATGTGACATCCTTTCTAACTCCAATTTATCCACCATTTCTACAGAAACTAAATTATCAGTACTGCCATTCTCAACAATAAATTTACATCACTTACCTTTTTCCTTACACCTTGTCATGAACAAGTTCTTCCTCTAAGTTGGTTCATACACTTCCTTACTTGGCTTCAACAATACCATTTTCATCATTAGAGCTTCTCCTACTTCTGGAACTTCAGCATGTGCTTCTCCTTCTGTGATTTCATTTTCAACTTGTACAATTTGTACCTTTCTCTGTCCTGCAACATTCTTCGGGCAGTTGCATGACATATGGCCTAACTCACCACATGTGTAGCATCTAACTTGATAGTCTCTACCTTTGCCTTGCCCTCTTGGGAATGATCTTCTTCCTTTGAAATCACTGGTTCTATTTATTTTCTCTTATTGGCTAGAACTTCTAGCTTGTGAAGGCTTACCTCCTCTTTGTTGTCCTCTCACTTTGGACACACCTTTGATTTTCCCTTGGCCTAACCAACTTCTCCTCACCCTTTGATGCAACTTGATATGCATCTTCAACATACCTTAACGACAACAAACTTAATTCATATTGAATTCCAAATCTCAAACAATTAATATATCTAGCCACTCTCTCAAGAGAATCCTCTATATGTCCTGCTCTAATATTCACCTTGTTGAATTCCTTAGTACATTCTTGAACTATCATAAGTTTTTGTCTCAAACTTTTCATTTTTATAAACAAAATCAATTGATAATACTTGGGTAAGAACTTATCTTTTAACTTGGTCACCATTCTATTCCAACTTTTAATCCTAGCTTTATTCTTACGCTTCCTTTCTTCATGCACTCCATCCCACCATAAGGTTGCATGCCCTCTTATTCTTGCAACAACAAACTTCACCTTCTTTTCCTCATTCACATCTTCATAATTGAAGTACTTGTCTATGATATTTATCCAATCTATTATCTCCTTCGGATCTAAACTGCCACTATATATAGGTATCTATGCCTCAGGCCTTGAACCAAAACTCAAAATTGACTTCAGTCATCTGACTTCTACATATTCCTCCACTATTTCCTCTCCTTCTTCCAGATATTCCTCTTCCAACTCATTGTCATCCCTTTCTTCAGGATCTCGATGTCTGGAAACTTCCATAGCTTCCATCCTTGCTCGTTGAGCTCTCACTTATTTTATCACTTCTGCATTTGCAACAGGTTGACGTCCTCTTCCATGTCCTCCTCGACCTCCTCCGACCCTAAATGCCATTCTGTGATACAAAAATGGTGCAGGTGAAAGGTAAAGCCTGCTTTTCATACAGTTTGAGACATTCCACTCTCATGTTAACCTTCATACAAGACTTGCTCATTTAGCAAACTACACAGTAATTGTACAACTGAAGGAGATACGCTCTATAGGAACCAAAATGAGCATTACTAAATTTTCATAGGAGCTACATGTTTTTAAATAGCTACTGCAATTCTCTCTACAAGAATTGATAACTGAAAACCATAATTCTAGCTATTACTTGGCAAAGAGATCGAATCTCTTTTTATTCCTACAAATCTACTTCAACAACAATTCAAATTCAAAGATTTTGCCTCCTAAAATATAACTTGGTCTTTCTAGAAACATGAGTTGGAGATTTTCCCAATGCCCATGCATCAGTCATAATGTTTTTTTTTTTTCGCTTTTATATTTGGCTCTCAACTCTTTTATTTTAATATATTAACATTATATTATGATGTACATAAACACTAGCTTGTAGAGTGCACACCACTTTTCTTAGGAAAAAAAGAAGATGATCCACATAATGAAAATGAAGACGATCTACATGTACATATTAGAAATCATTGGGGCTTCGTTTCCATAAGCTTTTACAATACTCTGGAAGTAAGGATTAAAGTTAGGGTAGCATGTGGTGATTACCGACATGTATATATTATGGAACTAAATTTATTCCCACATTCACCTTAAGCTAGATACCCTATGCCAAGTTTCATTTTATAAGTTTACATAATGATTTAATGTGACTCACTTATACATATCACAAACCACCACCTCTTTAGATGGATCCATTGAGCATATTCCATTCCAATGGCGCTTTATAATACTTTGAGATGGTCCTAATCAAATTCCATTCCCATTCCATTCCCAGGGGCCCTCTTTAGATGGATCCACTGAGCAGATTCCATTCTAGTTGATACTTTGAGATGATCCTAATCAAATTCCATTCCCATGGGCCTTTATGACAACTTGAGGTGAACCACATATGCATATTAGGATGGTTTTCTTCAAGGATGGTTTAGGTTGTGTGAGGAACGATTTTGTTGAATGCTCTTTTATTAAACTCCTCTTATCATTTGTGGAAAACAATCCAAAACAGTTGGAGGTTTTTGGTGATGCCAAGCTTGTAATTGATTGGCTTTCGAAGGTGAAGACTTGTTATGAATTTTTTTTTGCAGCCACGTCTTGAGGAGATCAATTGTCTGAAGAACTAATTGGAGGTTGTTATGTTATATCCTATCTATAGGGAAAGGAGCTTTGAAGTAGATATTTTATCTAATGATGGTGTCCATCTAGGCACAAGTCAGTGGCTTATAATTGAAGATCAAGAGGGAGCAATCTCTAAATACTTCCATGCTCCGTGTTGATGTTGATTGAAATGATCTTTATGGATCTTTTGGTTGGATTGTCTGTTGACCTCATTGTTGGGTATGCGTTATATTCTTTGCATATGTATGGGGGGGGGGGGCTGCACCTGTCAACGGCGCGCCTGACGATCCCTCTGGCACATTCGGCTATTTTTGGGGAATTTTCTAAAAATATGTAATTTAATCTCGGTTAAGGGGTTGGGGTCTATTTTCTAAGCCAGGTTAACGAATTAGGGTATTGAATGTTGCAGAATACCTATATTGTATTGTGAGTGATTCATAATGATGATGAGAAAATAAGAGGTGCGGCTCTAAGTTTTGTTGGTTTTCCTGGTTAAGGGTTTCCAGGGTGAATCTCTGTGTAATATGTGTGAATGTTGTGGTTTAATCTCTGTTTTGCTTAAAAGAATCTGTATGCTTTGCTTCTCTACACAGGTTTAAAACTTACACTCATATGAGATTCAAAACCCTGTGTTTTCTTTTGATTTCTATTCTTTAAAAAGCTGCTTCAGGTCCGTGATAGTTTTAATAAAAGTTTATGCACGTGATTTTTGTTGTTACATATTTTCTATGCTCAGGATTTTTATTTTTCTTGCAATATGGGACATCTTATGAGATTTATGTTCGACAATTTTGTAATCAGAACTAAGATAGTGTTGTAGCTTGCAACATCTTTTTATACTAGTTATGCATATTAAGGAATGTAAATTTTTCTTAATAAAGTTATGATTTTTTTTTGGAAAAAAAGACATTAAAGTATGAGCTCATAATTGATTGAAATAGTTTGTTTAAGGCCAATATTTACTATATCATGTAGAGTATTTATTAAATTGTAATATATTATACAAAACTTTGTACCCATTGATTTTAAATTCACTTATAAAATGATAAGTATCATAGTAATAATAATAATTCACTTACAAAATGATAAAAAACATGTTGCTTATTTTATATTAAGTTTTTTTAAATGGAAAAATGTTTATAATATTTGGGGTTATTGATTTAATTTTTGATACAATCTTAAGATGTGGACATGTATGTAATTATTACATGTAAACAAAAGTTAATTACTTAAAATAATTTGTTGGTGGTTTTGAAAGAAGTAGAATTTTACTCTTGGTAAACACACATATGTCTTAAATCATACTTAAATCATTAATCTGTTTTTATACATTTGAAGAATACAAACTAAACACATATGTGTCTTAGGTCATACTTATATTATTAATATGTTTCTATACATTTGAGGAATACAAACTCTTAACAGTCCAAAATAAGTTTAAGTCATACTCTAAGATCAAATGGAAATTTTGGCCATCACTAATATCTACAAGATACATATTATCTCATCATTGAGGCTCTCATAGAGGTGTCTCGCACCAATATACTAGAAGCTAGTTGCAGTTTAACCTCATAACCGAAATGTACTATAGAATTAATTATATTTGTAAATATAATAATATAATAAGTTGAAAAGTTTTTTTCCAGAGGAATAATAAGTTGAAAAGTTAATATTGTTATGAGTAGATAATTGAAATTAAAATATTGTAATGATGATGATATTTGTCATATTTTAAGATTAATAAGATTTATTGGACAAATATTTTAAGATTAATAAGATTTAAGGAAGATTAAAGATTTTTTAAAAATTATTTATATATTTGAATATGGAGTGTAAAGATTTTAATAGCTAAGGAGGTTAGTTAAGTTATGAAATTGGGTAAAATTTTGACTTATAAGAAAAAGAATTTATCAACTTCATTTGTATCACAAATGTTAATATAATAAATAGCTAATATTTTACTAAGTTGATTTGAGCAAAGGATTTGTTCAACAAACTCTAGGGGATTGGATAAAGGTATTGTATTAGCACACTTAATGATTAAAACGAGTTTTTTCCCTGAAGTAAGACTACTTTTAGTTGGTTGACTACAAGTCAATGGTGGTTGTCTACCAACATGATTAAAAAAAGGATTATAATGTTATTCCACAAAGAGTAGCGAGGTGATCTACAACCTAGTATGGGGGAGATGTTGTAACGCGTAACATTGTGTAACATGATGTTCCCATTTAAAAAGAAGTCTAAATGCAAATGATGCTAGCTTAAACAAATAATTTTATTTATATTGATTTCATCTTAAACCTAGATATATCAAGCACCGAGAGGGATCAAATATCTTGAGGTGTAATTTTTTCTTAATGTGTACAAAAATTAAGATAAACAAATTTACACCTCAAGAAGTTGGATCCCTCTTGGTGCTCGATAGATCTAAATTTAAGATGGATCTATGCTGGTAAGTACATCACATAAGTTAAATTTATAATATAAATTGAAATAGTAATATTGTTATGAGCTATTAGTAACTATATATTATAATATTGGTGTGTAGGTGCAATGCTTAGAAGTTAGAAGAATCCACTAACAACTAGGTAGAATCTTTAGCCTTATATCAAGGATTGAACACCTATATTGAGGGGGATAAAAAATATTATAGTTATTGGGGATTTTTCAATCATAATTTATTAAGTGTGAAACTCTTCCAACTCTCAAACTTCAATCATCTTCAAAGTTATAACAATTGAAGGGCTAGCAAGGAGTTTCATTTCCATTAGGGAATGTTGCACTAAAATAATGGTGGCCCTTCTCTTGTCTATCTCCCATAAAAATGGTTTAACCTATACATTAGAATCGACATGAATTTGAAACTGAATGCCAAGTGGCACAATGCAAATTAATATAGATGAGATGCACCATAACTAGAGCTCCTCCTCATATAAGCTTTTGTCATATATCTAGGAGCAACTTTAAGCTTGGCGAGATGTATTTACTCAACATTGGTGGGATTTATTTTCAATGATTTGGGGTCCAAATGGTGGAGAGTTGTGAATTTCACTCACCCCACCCAAGATCAAACCCCAATGAGACATTGGCATATTGTGATGAGGCTAAAAGGGTAGGTTCTCCCTTGGAGTGGGACCCATATTTGGGCACCTCTCGGAATGTCTTGACCCTTGCTAAGTCATGAGTTATTGGTGTATCTGGCTTGCAAGATATTGGATATACTCTTGGTTTATAGTGTTGGAACCTATGGTCTTGGTGGTTCATCACACCTCTGGATCTTCTGGAGACAATCAGTCATTAGACGACGTGTGACTAGTGGAGCAGTAGACTAGAGGATCGACTAGGAAAGTTGAAGGAACAAATGAACAATTCAGTGAAAAAATGTATGGATGGTTGGTAAGACTGTGATTAGCGTGAGTACAACAACCAATTACTCTTTGGGACATTGCATATTTTATGGAAACTGTTAGAACCAACAACCCCTATTTGTGGACCAGATATTCCTCACTTCAGGGAGTTTGTTAGATATGGAAACTATAAAAGTATGAACCTATGGGTTGTGCAAAATATAATATTTGACATATCTTTCATGTTCGATATGCATTGTGATGTTCTCATCATAATTCTCTATGCTTAAGTGCTATAACGATGTCTTTAGACACCACCTTTCTTCTTAGAGTATTGTTCCCTTATGTTTTATTTTTTATGTTCTATAGCTCAAGTTTAAGAGGTTCCTTAAAATCGTATCGGAGTTGTTGGTTTTAACCTAGCCCTGTTGTCTATAGATCATGCTGAGTCTAACTAGGGTTAACCGACTCTGGGATGAAGATTTGTTAACTGGTACCTCTTCTTGAACTTTGATCCGATTTGTTTGATCAGAAGGATGGCTTCCCATGTAGAACCTATTGTTCTCAATATACACAATTATGCAATCTGGGCAATAGACATGGAGAATTTGTTGAAGAGAAAAGGACTATGGTAGTACAAAAATATTTCTATTGCTAATCCGATGGATGACAATGCTAAGTTTATCATCGACATTAAGAAGAACAAAGCTGTGGGTGTCATCACGACCTACATTTCGAGGGAGATTCACTTTCATGCAAGTGAGATCGGCTTTCCTAATGCCCTCTAGAATAAGCTGAAGACTCTGTTCAACAAGATAAATAAAGGTGAAGTTATGTAGATAGAGAAAGAATTGATCTCTCTGGAACCTATTTCCTTTGATAAGATTGAGGATTATTTAGCTCGCATCAAGGAGCTAAAATTGAAAGCAGGTGAATATGTAAGGATTTTCCATAGAAGGATGGATAGCTCATTGAACTGGTATTGATGAATTTGAAGACACCATATGATGTCTTCTGCTCCTCCTTATGTGCCAGTTGGATGTCACACAATCAAGATGGTAAGGATTTTACCTTTGATACTTTATGTGATTTGTTGATTAAGGACCAACAGAAGTTCCTTGAAGAAGGGAATCTTGGTAGCAAACACCAAGCCCACTTTATCGAAATAAAGGTAAATCCAAACCTTAAAGAATGTGGTCGACGTCATCACCGACCATAATGTATTGAAAAACCTACTAAGGGGAATATTGAAGAGTCATCATGGATGAAGAAGGATCGAAAGAAGAATACGTGTTGGTATTGTGCAAAGTTGGGACATGTTGAGAAGAACCGTTGGAAGAATATGAAGGATTTAGAAGGTAATATCAAACACCTTGAGGATAGTGCATCGACTGGACAGTCGAGTAATTGATCTGCTGAAAATAATACCTTCTCCGTTATCACTTCCTAGGCATTATATGCTTGCACCACTTAGATCTAACAGATAGTTGACTCTAGATGTACTCATCACATGGAAAATGATGCTTCTTTGTTCTCGTCCTTAAGTGGAGCTCCTGAACACAATTTTTATGTTTTTGATGATTATTCTCTCACACTTGTTGGAAGTGGAGATGCTAAGTGTCAACATGGTCGAACATCCAATATATATCATGTGCCTAGCTTGAGTGATAATTTTCTATCGGTTGCAAAACTCACACACACTAAGAAGATTGCTAAGTTTTGGACAGATTACTTTATTGTAAAGGATCTAAGTCTTGGGAAAGAAATTGTTTCTTCAGGGTATTTGGATCCCAAAGATGGAATTTATAAGTTATGTGATCCTCCCATGAATTTTTCTCGGATGATTGGACCAACCACACTTGTCGCTCAAACCGATGACATAAGTCGAATTTGGAATGAATGAATAAGAAACCTAAAATTTATAAGCTTGAAGATGATGGTAACTCATAACATGGTTATTGGCCTTCAAAATACTGTTCCACCAGATGGCGTTTCCAGAGGATGTATGCTTGGAAATCATCATCATGCACCCTTTGGTTCAGGGAAATCATGGCGAGCAAAAGATCGAATGGAACTGGTTCACACCGATCTTTGTTTACTAAAAAAACCTACATTAGTAGGTGCAAATTATATTTTGAACTTAATTGATGATTTCTCTACATATACATGGGTATTTTTCTTGAAGAATAAGAGTCAAGTCTTTGAAATATTCAAGGAATTTAGGGCATTGAATGAGAAGTAGTGTGGTTGACCCATTAAATGTTTGAGGTCATACAATGGTGGTGAATATGTGAGTCGATAGTTTGAAGAGTATCTCTTAAAAAATGGTATTTATTAATAGAGATATGTCCCTCACACCCCTTAGTAGAATGGAGTTTCCAAGAGGAAGAATCATACTTTGGTAGAAATGGCCAAGTGTCTCCTACCGACCAAATATCTTCCAACGGTGTTTTGGGAAGAATCTATTTGCTCTTCAAATTATATCCCGAAACTTGTTTTGAACAAAGCATTCGCTAACATGACTCCATTCGAGAAGTGGAATGGAAGGAATACCTCTATTAGACACCTAAGAACCTTTGGATGTGTTGCTTGGGTGAATATCAATGATAACCGCATGAAGAAATTGGATGCAAAGATTCATTCTTGCATCATGATAGGCTACTTTAATGAGTTGAAAGACTGTCGATTGTTTGACCTTGTCAAACATTAGATAATATTGAGTATAAGTGTGATATTTGATGAGAATATTTCAGGAAATAAGTTATTGAATTCCTCCTCTGGTCTATTGAACAATGATTCATCTGGCATTCTTGAAGATTTTGGATCAACTATCTCTATCTATGGAACTCTGACCAGGAAAATTAAATCTCCTTATGATTCGACTGATAGTCGGTCTATTGTGACTGAGGAAATTGACCTCCCGACTCTCATCGCCACAACAACTGATTCGATTGATGATCACTAGCCTGAATCACAACCGACTTGTTTACCTCAGCGGGATGTTAAAACTATTGAAGCTATTAGACTGGATGATGGCAATGAAAGCATTAGTCGGTAGACTCGTAGTCAGGCATAGCATGGCAATGTTGCTTTGATGTCACTAGTTCTTGATTATTGGGATCCAGACACCTATGCTGATGCTTAGGGAGTGCTTGAATGGGAGAATGCCATGACTGTTGAAATTGATTTTTTGAAGAAGAATCAAACATGGAAACTTGTTCCCCGACTGCAAGAAAATAATGTTGTGAAGTTTCGATGGGTCTATAAGAACAAGTTTACCTCCAATGGTGTTGTTGAATGCCACATGACTCGTATGGTCACCAAGGGATTCTCTTATCAAGAAGGCATTGATTACATTGAAACCTTTGCCCCTGTTGCAAAGATGAACTATGTTTGACTCATCGTTTCCCTTGCTGCTTGTTTTGGATGGGAGCTTCATCAGATGGATGTTAAAAGTGATTTTCTTCACTGAGATCTAAATGAAGAAATATATAAGGCGAAACCTCCTGGCTTTGTGACATATTTTGGTCGTATTTTTCAACTAACGAAGTTGTTGTATGGTTTGAAATAGGCACCTCATGCTTGGTATGAGAATATTGATTTATTCGTTGTCAATCTTGGATTCAAATGGTGTGAATCTGATCACAACATTTATGTATTAATACATGTTCATGGTGATACTTTGATTGTGGCATTATATGTTGATGATTTAGTCATAACTAGAAATAAAGTCAATTTGATTTTGGGTTTGAAGAAACAACTTGCTGATACCTTTGAAATGACTGACCTTGGTCTTTTGCATTTCTTTCTTGGCATTCAAATTTTGAAAATGGATGATGGTATTTTTCTTTCTCAACCTAAATATGCCTTGGATCTCTTGAAACGCTTCAAGAAGGACAACTATAAACCATGTGCTACACCTTATTAGTCGGGAGTGAAATGTCTAAAGATTGTAACTCTCCATGAGCCAATGCCATTCTCTACAAAGAGTTGGTTAGGAACATGATTTACTTAATGCATAGTAGAATGGATCTCTCTTTTACCGTTAGTGTGTTCTCCGGGTTCATGTAGGATCCTTAAGAAATTCAGTGGAAAGCTGCAAAAAGAATTGTTTGCTATATTAAAGGATCCTATCAGTATGGTATTAGGTATTGTCATAGTACCAAACCATTAGTCGACTTCAATGATTTCGACTAAGGTGGTCACATTGACGACCACAAGTCCACTTCTTGCTATGAGTTTCAATTGAGTTTTGGACCCTTATTATAGTCATGTAAGAAAGAAAATGTAGTCTCTCTTTTGACTACAAAAGAAAAGTATCGTTATGTTTTCAATGTAGGTACAAAGCGAGTCTGGATTCGTCAACTTCTTGCATAACTTGGGTTTCTTGTTTAGGCCTCCACTATTATTTACTGTGATAACCGGAGTACTATTCAAGTTGCTGATAATCCTATTTCACATAGTAAGATGAAGCATGTTGAACTTCATGTTCATTATTTGAGACAATTGGATCAAGACAATTTTTTCTCACTGGTTTATTGCAGAACACATGATCATGTAGCTGATATATTTACGAAGCCTTTACTTAAAGCTAAGTTTGTGAAACTTCGGGCTATAATTATACTTCAGGAAGATGCAATTATGGGGGGGGGTGTTGAGAGAATCTAATTTCACCTCCTGAATCTCCAGAGCATTGTGTTGATGGGGGGGTGTTGGAACCTAAGGTCTTGGTGGTTCATCACATCTCTAGATCTTCTAGAGACAATCAGTTGTTAGATGATAGGAGACCAGCGTAGTATTCAATTGGAGGTCTGACTAGGAAATTCGTAGGAATGATTGAATATTCAGTTGAAAAAATGATAGGATGGCTGGTAATACTGTGGTCAGAGTGACTACAACAACCAACCACTCTTTGGGATGTTGCATATTCTATGGAAACCATCAGAACCAACGACCCCTATTTGTGGACTAGATATTTTTCACTTTCAAGGAGTTTGTTAGATCTAGAGACTATAAAAGGATGACCCTATGGGTTGTGCAAAATATAAGATTTGAGATATATTTTATGTTTGCTATGCATTGTGATGTTTTGATCATAATGCTCTATACTTAAGTGTTGTAACAATGTCTTTAGACACCACCTTTCTACTTGGAATATTGTTCCCTTATGTTTTATCTTTACTATTTTATAGCTCAAGGTTAAGAGGTTCCCTAACATATAGTGGTAGAGATATCTTTGAACTTGGGCCTAGCCTAGGTATTCCCAACGAGTTACCAATTCTCATGGTTAAAAAATAAACATTGGTCAGATTTCTTTTATGGTTCTTTTTAGTCTACGTTGAAGTTATTCTACAACCATCTAGGTAATATCTATGTCCATCCCTCATTCTAGCTTAGAGGAGTCTTGGAATTGTGTATTTGGATTATATTTAGTTGTGGGAAATAGTTCATATTTCCCTTAATGTAGTGGATGGCCTTCACATTTGATTGGATTGTCCCTTAGATCTAATATTGTTGGCTCAATTCCATCCAATATGAAAGGTCATAGACATTCTAAGCATAGCACTCCATGTGAAATCTCATATATTTTCTCAGGTCCCACAAAGGAATGCATGTCAAATTAAGGACCTATAGGTTGCACTCTCGCATTTAAATAGAAAGATGAATTCCCTGTTTGAGGCTTAGTTAGCTAGGATTGGAAAATTGGAAGCAATGGCGGTCATTCAAAACAAACAAATTGAGAAGTTCAATGTGTATTACAACATGCAATATCAATTGATTATGGGCCTAGAAAGGAACTTCTATTCCTAATGATTATGGGCCTCTTTTCCAAAGGTCTCTATTAGGTTTTCCAAATTAGTTGTCAAGGAAGAGGATACAGTCCAACAAAATCAAGGAGAGATGGAACATGAAAATGGAATCCTAAAACTTGATGCTAAGAAGCCCTTAATGAACATGTTTTCTTTAAAAACTTGGGTTTTTATGTTTTGCAAAATAATATCTTTGTTAAGCCAATGTATCAAAATTCATACTTGCAGTATTTTCCATTATGATGAAAAAATATAAGAACAACTCAACTTGTAGATATAATTGCCACTATTTTGAGACTTTTTGAATACTCTTTCTTTTTTAGTATGTATTAACTCATTACGAGAACTTAATACAATCAATATATGTTTCAACTAAAAAATATATTATATTATTAAATTATATCTACTATACTATAATATAATAGATTCATCTCTATATAATATAATATAAATATATTTGGAATCAGTACGATGTACGATGATCCATCTCACTCTGGTGGCCAGCGAAACAGAGATGGTGAGTCCCTAACAGAGTAGGAGACAAAACATCTATTGATGGGGGTCAAGGCACGTTCCCATAGACAATTGAAGGTGAAGAAATCCCAGAAGGGTAAGGCCCTATGTGTCCTCAGAAAGGACGTTACCCTCGACATGGTTCAAGGGCTATCGACCAGAGAACTACTTGGTAAATTCGAATATATCAAACTAAATAGGGTGGAGATAGTGGAATGGGTCACTAGGGTTTGGAAACCCCTTATCCACCATGTTCCCCAATTTATTATGATGGTGAATGGTTGGGTCTACTTTCATTTCTTGTTGGAATAAAGCAAGCGACTGATTGCGTCTAAGTATCGGGTTATTGGGAATGGATCTTTGTTACTTTGCGACTGGCATTCAAATTTTAACCCTTGGAAGGATAAGCCTAAACACTAGGATTTGTGGGTGTTGCTCCCTAGATGGCCGCTGCAATGCTGGAATTTTAAATATTTCCTGGCATTGGGAAATTCCATTGGGCATTTTATCATGGTTGAAGAATCAACATTGATGTCCAACGATAGGAAAATGCCTCAAATTCTTGTTGATGTGGATATGGCTGAAGGGTTATTAGAAAGTATCGATGTCTGCTGGGATGGGGTATTTTTTACACAGCGGATTGACTATTGGAAGGTGTTGTTTTGCTGCTTTCGTTGTCATAGAACAGGGCACATGAGCTATAATTGCACCGGCCCCCTAAAATATAGCTTGGATGACTCCTCTTCGCAGGAGGAACCCATGGATTTGGAGGAGTTTATCAATTTCCCTTTTCCAATGGATGTGGATTTTGCACATGAATTTTTGGGCAACTTTTGTATATTTCTTCCTCTATTGCTTAAATACCTCATTGCGAACGATATTTTAAATGCCTTGACTATTTCTAATTCTTTCAAGGGGGATGTTGTTGTTTGTAACCCTTCAAATTTGGGTCCTTCGATCTCGAACAACCCCCTTCAGGACTCTCAGTCACTGGGAGAGTTTTTACCTACACCCTCCTAGACTTGATCGAAGACTGAGTCTAGGTCTTGTCCTTCCCCTGATTTGGCAGCCTCACCTATTGATTCTTCAATAGGTTTTTCTCGACCGCTTAACATATGCCTATCCCCCTCTCCCTTGGAATAAGAGCCTCCACCTGCCGCTCAAGAATATTCCACTCCCCTGTCTGAGTTGTCCAGAAAATTTCCATTACAGACATTTATGGGGGTTAATATTGATGGGGACACTGACGATGTCTCGATAAAATCAACTTGGTTCCAGAATGTAACTACAAGAAAAAAGTCTAAGAAGAAACCTATGGCTGAAACCCATAACTGTCAGCTTATGGTTAACCCTTCGGTCTCTTCGATAACTTCAGTAGCTTCGGCATTATCGTTTGATTCGCCTATCGTTGGTTTTGCTGGGGGTCTTAGAGCAAGTTCACCCCACCAGGTGGTTACCCGATGATCTTATTATCATTAAATATTCATGTTTTAGGAATTTCCCCTAAAAGAACCGTGTTCAAGCATTTACTGGATCGAATTTCTCCTAACATTGTGCTTCTACAATAAACTATGGTGGCAGGGGTTGCGCCTTGTGATTTTTTTCTTAAAATTAATCCTTCTTGGAAGTGTTGTGGTATTGATTCAAATGGGATGTATGGGGGACTTCTTGTGGTTTGGAACCCCATATATGCTTATTTTGTTCCTTTCAACACTTTTGCATGTATATTGATCGAGGGTCATATCAGGGGATTGGAAAGACCGATCAATATATTAAAAATCTATGCCCCCTATCGTGACAGACAATTTTTTTGGGATAAGGTATCAAGTAATGGTTTTATATCGGGCCCTTCATTAATTGTTGCAGGGGACCTGAACTTGACTATCTATGCTGATGAAGTTTGGGGGTCCAAAGAAACTTTGGATCCTTTGGCTACTTTTTTCAAAGATCTCTTTGAGAAGACTAGATTGTTTGACGTAGTGCCGACTGCACTAACTCCTACCTGGTCAAATAGTCGCATTGGGGGCACAAACATCGCTAAATGCCTAGACATAAATTTGATGTCTAACTGTTTTGGGTCTACACTAGGGATATTTTGATCTTGGTCTATTCCGACGGGGCTTTCAGACCACAAATCCATCGCTTTACAACTGGACCTTGAGTGTTGTTTTAAAGGATTCCCTTTTAAGTTTAATCAAACTTGGTTATTTGAAGATGATTTTTTCTCTTTGGTGAGGACCTCTCCAACGCAATGTCTTATTAAGAAATTGACCCTTTTAAGAGAATAAGTGTCAAAGAGGGATCGTGACAAGAAAAAGGCCAAATAGGATGATTTGGAAGCAATGGAGAGTAAAATTGAAGACTTGGAGATGTTGGTGTGTTTGGATCTCTTCTAAGAATAAAGGAAAGCTGCATTGAAGGTGATGGAACAACAAAGGGCTAGAGTTCTTGCACAAATTGAAGCCATGTGGAGACTAAAGAGCAGATCCATTTGCGTCAAAGAAGGTGACAACAATACAAATTTTTTCCAATGCTATGCTTCTAACAAAAGGAATATCAATTCGATTTGGGATTTGAGAAATACCAATGGGGTAGCTTTATTAGAGCATAAGGACTTAAAATATTAAGCAACCAAGCATTTCTCCAACATTTACAGGAAGGACTAATCATCAAATATTGAAGCACAATTGAATGTTCTAAAGCTTTATCCTAGATTCTTTAGCCAGGTCGATGAAAGAAGATGGATTGGGAGGGAAGTTGACTTAGAGGATATTAAGGAGATCCTTATACATTTTATGAAAGACAAAAGTCTAGGTCCTGATGGCTAGACTATTGAATTTTTCCTACACTTTTTTGATTTGATTGGGCCTGCTTTGCTTCGGTCCATTGGAGAATCCAAGTTGAAGGAAAAAGTGCCAAAGAATCTCAATACTACGAACATCGTACTAATTCCAAAGAAGGATAAGGTAAAGTCTTTTGATGATTACAAGCCTATATTACTATAAAACCTTGTTTATAATATTATTACCAAACTTATCTCTAATAGATTGAAACTTGTACTGGAGAGATGTATTCCATCGAAACAATTTGGTTTCTTGGCAAGCAGGAAAATCTTGGATGCAGTGGATATTGTGCAGGAGTGCCTCCACTTGGTTAAAACTAAACATCTACAAGCTTTTATCTTGAAAATGGATTTGGTGAAGGCATACGATCGGGTGGACTAGGCCTTCATTAGATTTATGCTAATAAAGATCGGACTGCCTGCTGAGGTCACCAATTGGATAATGGCATGTATTTGCTCGACATCTTTTGCTGTATTGATATGTAATATCCATATTTGGATATTATCATGTTGTGGTTGTGTCTAAATCACAATAAGAGAATATCCATATACAAATATTACATTGGTATCAGATCCCCTTCTTGGTATTGATTCCAGCATTTGGCCACAAACCATTCTCAGAGCTTCTCTGATTAAGGATCTCTGATCCATGTTGGCTTTTGGCAATCATTTTTGGGGTTTCCCAAAACTCTAGGACCTTGTCCAAAAGTAGGATTTTGGCCCAAAGAAAATTCAGTTGCAACTTTAAAGCAAATCAAGTTAATCAAAAATATATATTATTCCGCTGCAAAATTCAAAGACAACCATAAATCAAGAATACAAGAAGGGAAATTAAAAAGAGAGAGAGAGAAAAGAAGTATTTATTTGAGTTGCAAATAAGAAGAAGCAAAAAAGAAGTAAGACAAAAATATTACAAAGAAGAAGTGGAAAAAAAGAATTATCCGCAACTAAGAAAAGAAAGAAAGAAAGAAAGAAAGAGTAAAAATAAAAAGTTAAAGAATAGCATTCATGAAACCGCACATGGTTTTATGAAACCGCATGGTTTTATGAAACCACACATGGTTTTATGAAACCACACATGGTTTTATGAAACCACACATGGTTTTACTTAGTATATTAAAATTAAAAACGAATGTTATAAGGTATATACAAAGAAAGATGCGACCTTTATCACTAATTATTTGAGGACAAAGCATTCTGAAGAGGAAGGCCATGTAACAAATAAAATAATATATAAACATATCAATAAACAAATAATTAAATAATAAAAGAAAAGTAATTAAACAAATATTAAATAAAATTGATATGTAATTAATCGAATAAGTAGAGACATACCTTTCCATTGAAAAGGAACATAAGACCATATTTAAATGGTCCATCAAATTGTAATGTAATAATCTCTCATCAATTCATATTCAATATTATTTATTCTTTCCAAATGGAGTTATTTCTATTAGTTGACTATTCACTTGAATAGTCTTATTGTGATTCGGACACGGTCACAACATGAGAATATTAGGATACAGATATTACATGATCAACGGATCACTTCTTCTTTTTTCAAGAGCAGAAGGGGTTTAAGACAAGGGTGTCCGTTGTCTCCTTTATTGTTCATTCTAGTCATTGATGGTCTCAGTAGACTCATAAACCAGGCCAAGGAGGAGCGAAATATTAAAGGTATAAAAGTTTCTCGTACTTTTCTCATTAATAGACTTCTCTTTGTTGATGATGTCCTACTACTTGGTATGGGAAACATTGAGGAATGGAAGTGCTTTGGGGACATCATCGATTGCATTTGTAAAGCCATGGGGATGTTAGTAAGTAGAGACAAATCTAGTTTCCTACACAATATCTCGGATGAAGTTGTGTGTGCACAAATACATTGCATTTTTTTTTTTTTTTGCATTTAGTTTCATTTCATTTTTTTAGCGTAAATATTATCATTCCCCTTAGTTGGGAAGATCAATTGTCTAATTAATTAAATAGCTGAAACTACCAGAACATAAATTGTCAACCCGAGGAAGTCTTTTATTTCAAAGCCATCGTGCAAAATCTATGCAAGCACAACTTCTACCTGACACTGTTATCTATTGGTATGAAATCAAAACTCATTATAAACTAGATCACACCTTCTTGAAAAGAAATCAAACCTAAACCTATTCATAAAACCATACTGTAAAACTAATAACAAAATAAACTATTAGGAAGAAAGATCTAATTACATAAATCTAAAAGAAATGCTATGTTGGCCAACGATCTATCAAAATGAATTAACAAGAAAACATCTATGATAAATCTAATGAATGAAAGCATGAACTAAATGATAAAAAAATCTACACAACAATAATCAACACTATCAGCATCTGCTCAGGGAAGAGGGCCCTTCCTCCACTGAGCAGAGCTAGATCTCCACAACGGAAAGTCTACAACTCCAAAATTAAGAAACTGTCAACATGTATTATTAGAATGAAATCATTAAAACAGAGTCTGGATCAAATTATACAACATAACATTGCTTTCTCTCCTCCTCCCAATACATCAGAATGATTACATATTTATACATAAAATACTCTCATGGGAATGAGAAACTGAATCCCCAACTTATGATCTGTTTCAACAAATTTGCTAATTTTTAACATGACTCTACCTGTAAATTTGTGAATTACACGTTTAGAGAACCAGTTGTATATCTCAAACCGTGGCTTTGTTTGGAGAGTGCCTCACAATCCAGGTAATTGAGACCATTACACACAAAATCCATGTTCCGGATTTCCTAGATTCTTCTTCATCTTCCCGCAAATCGTGACACAAATAAATGTGTTGTTATCTGGCTCACGTTTTTGGTTGGAACCGTTCGATCATGAGCTGGAAGTTGTCATGGTTGACTTGAGCACGATCTGAAGTCACAAATCCACACAATGCATCCTAGGAATGAAACCATGTTTTGAATCTCCATGTGGACGTGTGCTAGCATGCCAACTTTGGAGGCTTGAACCATGAGTGTTGCTGTTGTTAATATGAAAAATCACTCCACAAACCATCATCAGTAAAATTATTCATAATAATTTTCAATTCATCAAAGATAAAGGAAAATAATCATGATTAACCACTAAAGAATCAATGGAAGTATTATGGTATTTTACGGGCAGTTACAGCATATGGATGGAAAATGGAATGATAAATGGATAATAATATGAAGAAGAGGGATGAAATATATGTCGATAGGTAATGAAAATATGGACAAATATGTGACCCAACATCTCCCCCTAACTGAACTTGTTGCATGTCCTCATGCAACCCAATCCCTATGTAGCATCCAAACTAGAATGACTCATTTGACTGTTGCTTTCATTTTACCATGCATAGTGACCAAAACCAAAAGAGTTGTAGCCGAAAAATTGGCAAGTTTAGCAGAGTTGCAGCTGCGAAATGGGAAAGTTTGGCAGAGTTGCAACTGGTGTATAAGACAAATTTGGCGGAGTCACAGCTGTGAGAATAGGAAAAATGGACAAAATTGGCGGAGTCGCAGCTGGTGTATAAGACAAATCTGGCGGAAAATTTAGCGGAGTCGCAGCCATTTAGTGGAGAATTTGGTGGAAAATTTAGCGGATTCGTAGCCATTTAGCGGAGAATTTGGCGGATTCGCAGCCATTTAGCGGAGAATTTGGCAGAGTCACAGCTGCGAGAATAGCAAAATGGACAAAATTTGCAAAGTCGCAGCTGGTGTTTCAACAAAATTCCCGAGCTAATATCTCACAAAATACAAACTGGGTTTGACTAAAATTTTGGAGCAGGTTTCTACAACTCGAATGCATGTCCATGCCAAAAATCAGAGGTAACCACATCACGAATTTTGAGAAAAATGCAAATTGGCTGTAGGTGATGATGGCCATTTGTTTGCAATCCGTGAAGTATTTTTACTTGAAAATTGGTGAGTATCTTCCTCTTAACATAATGCTTCTGCTCCCAAAGCTCAACTTCATTGGATGCACGGATATCGAGATATAGGCAAAATGGTTGTAGGTGGTGATGTCCATTTTCTCGAAAACCGTCCACTAGATTGAGCTGAAACTTATTGAGTTTGTTCTCCCTGATGTAATGCTTCTCCCCTCAAAATTTCATAAAAAACCAGTTTACCATTTTCAAGATATCCTTCAATCAAATTCTGCACTTTTTCAATTTAAAATTATCATGAGAATGCTTCACTATTGTCTTAAAATCACATACCTTTGCTAAATGGACTGTCATAATGCTATCACAAATGGTTTTACTATATTTGACCTCCTAAAAATGGAAAATCTCACATGGCTCCCAACTTATGCAAGAAAATATTCATTCAATTTAAAACTAATTGAAACCATTGTTTGCAAATGAATGAAGACACTTCTAGCACAACAATTGTAAAACTTGACTTTTTGTGTTTGATTACTTCCCTTGCATTTGCAATAGGTTCTTATAGAGAAGCCTAGATGTTACCTTTGGGATTCACTGCATTTGCTATAGTATGCATGCATGTTGCACTTATATATTGTCTCTTCTCACCAAATTCTATGGAATTCACAACAGTCCATTATCCCCCAAACTGAGTAGAGCATGTCCTCATGCAATTAAAACCAACTTCAACCCAAGTGTGTAATCAATTCTTCATATTGCCTCTTTGTGATTTTGAAAGAAAAACACTTATTATTGTTACCAATGATCTCCAACAATTGGCACACCAACTGAATCTTTAAAATGATGAGCATGAGATGATATATGAATGTATGTAAAAGGGATGAATAGAGCAACTAATAGAGCAACTGAAGGCAGCATTAAAATGATCAAATTTCTTCTCAGAGCATGGGAGGAGCAAATCACATATCTTTGTTTCATACCCTGTTATATGGCAGCATGTGTTTGTTTCACAACAAAAATATGCCCAAATGATTATGAAAACTTCCTTTAGGATTGCAAATAGAGGCAGACATATTTTATTGAACATCAAAGCCATGCCAATGCTACAGGACTATTTGTTGAACAAGAGGCCAAGCATTCTTTTGCACATTCCACAACAATCAAACTCATTTAAGGAATTCTACCAACCTTGACAAATGACCAATGATATCTATGTGCAATATGTCATTAAGTCTCATTCTCATTGCCATGGCTGTAAGTATCTCAAGCTTCGCATAACATAAAAATGCTTGCAAAAATAATAAATTGAACCTTGAAGCTTGTTGTCCATATTATGTTGTTGAAAGAAACTTGGAACAAGAAGTTGAACTGCTACAACTAACCCAGCGTTTTTAAAAATTATTTCCCCATTGTCCTCATACTTGAGAGTTTCCTTCAAAATAAATGAATCAGAACTAAGTATACTCTTTTGGAGCTGATATGAATCGCAGAGGACTTCATTGATGGTTACCCTACTACTGTAGACACAGTTAGCAACTTGATGATTAAATAATGAATACATATGCAACTATTTCATAATTATTGTTGTTGTCATAAGATGGAAACGAGGACTGTTGTTTGATATGGATTTAGTGACAACAAAAACAGAGATCTAGCACACCCAAAATCGTGTTCCATAGATGCTCAAATGCTACTACAAGGTCTGAAAGGTCGATTGTGTTTTTATAGTTGTGGAAGCAAGTAACCATGATGTTTCATACAAGAGGGCCATGAAGCAAGAGGTTGGAAGCCATGAAGCAAGAGGTTGGAAAAGATAATTGCAAACCATTTTTCATGCGATGAAATAATACCTCATGGATATGGACCAAATGCTGCCAACTGAATGAAAAGAATACTGTTGAACTGCTGGAACAATAAAAGTATATAGTCTTCATCCAATATCCGTGCTTTATGTACAAGTTAATCCATGTGAATGAATGTTCTTGAAGTCAAACATGGATAAACTTCGTTGGATTAACAATCAATAATGAAAATTGTTAACCAATGTGAGACAACTCACCAGTGATGAAAATGAGTTATCAAAGTACAATAGTACAACCTGTCAGGTATGAATGTATGTGTTGAAGTCGAGTCACCTGCAGGATCTGACAATCGAGAAACATTGATGTATTCCCTTGATCACCGGTGAGGAAATTTACCATTGATGCATGTAAAATTCCAAGGTACTATACATAACTCAAGTCTTGTTTCCCAGATAGTGTGTTGAGGTCGATGGGACAAGACCATTGGAAGGTGGACCTTAATGAATTCCACATCATGCAATATGAGTACAAAACAAATGATTGTGAAGAACTAGGGATGAAAGATTTTCTCCAACAAGTAGGCTTTATTGGTAAAATGAAAAGGATAGCAGGTAACTCAGCATGTAAGAGAGCTGAGAGACATTATTCATGGGTTAGGTGTGAGTGGAGTGGATAGTATGAGAGTGATAAAATAAAGCAGAAGGTCATGGAAGTGATGGAATGGTGGAGGCAAGAAGGAAATGTATGGGCATAACACGGTGTTGGTGAATGAGCATGATGGACGAAAGGTCTTTTGGGAGGCTTCTTTAGTAGAAATTCATGTAGAAATGGAACTTGACTTATGGTACATTGGTTTTCATATGGCATACAAATTCCTCAATTTTTTCTCAATCCATTTGCAAATTCGAAAAATTCTTCAAGAGTCACTTGTGCATGTATTGACCTTCTTCTTCCAAGGACATGCAAAAACCTAGCACTTGCCTGCAATAAAACATGAGATGATGGAAGAAGAGAGGTGATTGGTATCTCTTCACCCAACACTTATGAAAAAAAAACAAGCAATTACTTATAAAAAAAATCCAAATAAAAATGAACGAACCAAATTCAATTTATACATGTGGGAGAGCGATGGCCAATTGGACTCACTAGCAATGTTTTGATCATAAATTATTCGTTGCTCATCCAATTTGAGTGATTCCAAATCCAAATGGAATTAAATTTATAGTTCTATGTCCCTTAGAAACAAGTTTTTAAAATTCGATGTGATGATATTCCAAATTTGCTCAGTAACAATCTGCAGGCCAATGTGTTTTTCGAATTCTGGACTAGACCAACAGTCACGGTTTTATGCATAACTTTTTCGTTTGATAACGGATTGACGTGATTCCAATTGGATATGAAAGTAGATTCATGTAGGGATATCCAATAGAAATAGGTTTTGAATATAATGAGGATACATGGGTCAAATAGGCCAATGAACAGTCTAGGAAACCGAGTTTTAAAAATGTTGATTTATGATAGGCAGTCGGTATTTTGGTCATAAAATTCTCATATGATATCGGAATTGAGTGATTCAAATTGATTTGTAAACTATGTTCATAGTGTAATATACCAATGAAATAGGTTTTCAATATGTATCCAATAAGGCATCCAAAAAGTGAATGTCCCAACTCTGTTCCTAAGCTGCCTGCTTGACACCCCGTTAGTATTTTGACCATAACTTTTTTGTTTGATGCCCAATCTAAAAATTCAAATTGGTTTGGAAACTAGATTCAAAGGGATACTTGAGATGTAAAAAGGTTTTAAAAATAAGTCCATTTGGTCTCCCAAAAACGGATTGTACCGACTGTGTTTCAGTAAAAATTTCAAGTCAAAATGCCACAAAAATCAAATAAATGAAGTTTGGCTCCCCAAAAGTGACCGTAATAGGTGTGAATATTTTTAATGATATAAATTTAAATATAACACACACCCATACCAAAAAAATTCAATCATTGAGTACCTAGATTGACTTACATAGTGTGTTGCATATGTAGCTGCAACTCTTAAAAATGATATAATGTTTGAAATAAAGTTTGTGTACCATGATGATCGCACAAGTCTCAAGATTTAGAGGTTCCATAATCATTTGGCTCATTTTCCCATGGTGTCTTCATTCACCAATGCTTCCTTCCTCTCACCAACTTCCTGAAAAAGGGACATCAGTAATATGGATGGCTCTTACTACACCATGTGTCCAAGAGTTCTTATTCAACACAAAATGACACTATCTATGCGTCCTATATCTAAGTGAAAAATTGAATAGGATCTTACCAATGATTTTAATTTTCAACCATAAATTTACCTCACTCAAATTTTCAAGCAAAGTTCATGTCTAGCGGTTTCACAACTAGACTTATTGTTCTCTTTACTGTTTTATTTATTTAGAATGTCCTACACTACTTGGAAATAACAAATTCTTCTCAAGTGTAGGAGAACTTCCAATGGAGACACTTTCGATGAAATGACTCAAGTATGCTCATACTCCCAACAGAAAAATATAACTTTATGAATGCTAGGATATGAGAGATCAACTTCCCTTGAAATGATGGTGCCAAGAATTGGTGAAGTATGGAATGATACTGCAGACCAATGATAGATTGAAACCAAGCTTCAATATAGTCTTTGTTCCCTTGATTTCTCATGGTTGTTACACCATGAAGCTCCTTATTAAAATCATCTTCCTAAATGCATACGAGATTATGATATAATGATGTGAAGGATGCTTCAATCTTTGGTTCCAATGTCCGTTCTTCATCAAATTTGTTGATCTTGTTAACTTGTTGACGATCATAAGAAACTTCACTTCCAAGTATTGGATTTAAAACATGTTCATGCCTCGTATGGATTTGCTGCAACAGTGCACAGTCTTTTTGCAGCGGTGTAGGTGAGGTAGACCATGAGGGAAATGTAGGAAAATTTTGCAGTTCAGCACTGTAAGCATACTGTACTACTTTATTATGGTTAGGGTGGAGGGTGGATTGAATAGGAAATTGTGTTGGATACCAAGGAGTTTGATGAGAAGATATATGTGGTTGATGTAGAGGATTGGTTTGTGAGGTTGATATTGAAGGACCAAGTTGTGTTGTAGCATGAGGGAGAGTGGTCATGTGATCATAAGATAGGCCATTCCAACCTTGTGGATAAGGTAGGTAAGAGTTAAATTGAGGCTGCAACAACTTCCATGGTGGAGGAGTATTCAATGATTGAGTATGAAAGTAAGGAAATAGAGGGATACAGTTTTGAACCATACATGTAGGCCACAGTTGCCATGACGGTTGCAATGAGTTTGCTGCAACTCCTAGATATCTTTGATATGTTTCTTTCATCCTTGGTAAGGAGGGGCAGCAATCCATGGAATGCTTCAAGTCACATATACCACAAGTTTCATGACTATCCAAAGGGAAATCCCTTGCTTCTCTTATTTACTCCTTCTTTTCCCTAACCTGCAAAGCATCCAATTGTGAATCAACTTTAGAAATTTCAAATAAATTGTTGATTTCATCTCCAATAAATCTTGTTCTTGCAGCATATTTCAAAGATTGAAAATAAGGATTACTAGAATTCTTACTAGTCTTGAATTTTCCTCTTGAATACCTTCTACATAACTCACAAATATCATCATATTCTAGTTGAAATACATCACCTGTTCCCATCATATTTAATATTTCTAAAGATTCAGCTTGGATTCCTTTAAGTAGGAGTGTTTTCAAGGTCTCTTTCCCCAGTTTCCTTTGTTTGGATATTTGAATATTGTATTGAAAGCACTCCATGTAATCCTCCAAACTCTCTTCTTCCGCTTGTGTCATTTCGAAGATATCTTCATTGACCTTGCAATAATCTTGGTACCTTTTCAGGAATACATGTTTCATGTCTTCCCAAGTTTGTATACAATTCCCACCGAGGCTCATGAACCATCGGAGGGTTGTTCCTTTTGGAGTAAGGGGAAACACATTCAACTTTTGATCATTAGCACAATAACCATAACCTCTACAAAGTACTTCGAATTGAAATAAAAATACATCAGGGTCTTCATTTTCCAAACCGTGAAAATTTGGTAGAACATGTGGGGGAATGCTTTTCGTTGGTACCACTCCTCTTGAATCTCTGATGGGAAATTCGAAGGTAACAACTTCTGCATCTTTCTTACCTATCATCTTTTCATATAATTCTTCATGTGCTATCTTGAGGCTCCTCCTTCGAATGTTCATGTCAATGGGTTAGTATAATGGGTGGTGCTTACAACACAACTAAGGGGAATCATAAGATTTACGCTAAAAAAGAAGAAGAAATGAAACTAAATGCAAAAAACGAAAATCCACGCTCAAAGCAAATTCAATAAACTAAAAAGTAATCATGCAATCTACAGGCTCTACTTTAACAATGCAACTACAAAACAATGTCAGATGTACTTTTGCACCATTGATAACTTCCCCGGAAACGACGCCAAAATGTTGGGCATATTAATTGTCTAATTAATTAAACAGCTGAAACTATCAGAACATAAATTGTCAACCCGAGGAAGTCTTTTATTTCAAAGCTATCATGCAAAATCTATGCAAGCACAATTTCTACCTGACACTGTTATATATTGGTATGAAATCAAAACTCATTATAAACTATATAACACCTTCTTGAAAATAAATCAAACCTAAACCTATTCATAAAACCATACTGTAAAACTAATAACAAAATAAACTATTAGGAAGAAAGATCTAATTAGATAAATCTGAAAGAAATTCTATGTTGGCCAACGATCTATCAAAATGAATTAACAAGAAAACATCTATGATAAATCTAATGAATGAAAGCATGAACTAAATGGTAAACAAATCTACACAACTACAATCAACACTATCAACATCTGCTCAGGGAAGAGGGCCCTTCCTCCACTTAGCAGAGTTGGATCTCCACAATGAAAGTCTACAACTCCAGAATTAAGAAACTGCCAGCATGTATTATCATAATGAAATCATTACAACAGAGTCTGGATTAAATTCTACAGCATAACATTGCTTGCTCTCCTCCTCCCAATACATCAGAATGATTACATATTTATACATAAAATACTCTCAGGAGAATGAGAAACCGAATCTCCAACTTGTGATATGTTTCAACAACTTTGCTAATTTGAAACACGTCTGTAACTGCAAACCTGGGAATTACACGTTTAGAGAACCAGTTGTATATCTCAAACCGTGACTTTTTTTGGCGATTTCCTCATGATTCAGGTAATTGAGGTCGTTAAGCACAAAACCCATGTCCCGGATTTCCTATATTCTTCTCCATATGCCTGCAAATCACGACGCAAATCAATGTGTTGTTATCTGGCACACGTTTTTGGTTGGAACTGTTCGATCATGAGCTGGAGGCTGCGATGTTGGACTTGAGCACAAATTGAAGTCACAAATTCACATAATCAATCCTAGGAATGAAACTATGTTTTGAATCTCTATGTGGACATGTGCTAGCATGCCAACTTTGGAGGCTTGAACCATGAGTGTTGATATTGTTAATATGAAAAATCACTCCACAAACCATCATCAGTAAAATTATGCATAATAATCTTCAATTCATCAAAGATAAAGGAAAATAATCATGATTAACCACTAAAGAATCAATGGAAGTAATATGGTATTTTACGGGCAGTTACAACAAATGGATGGAAAATGGAATGATAAATGGATAATAATATGAAGAAGAGGGATGAAATATATGTCGATAAGTGATGAAAATATGGACAAATCTGTGACCCAACAGCTTTGTCAACATAATTGTCTTCATAGTTATATCCATGGTGATTTTTCACATTATTTAAACTATCCTTAACATTGTTTGTACTGGAGATAGATGTACATTTGAGCCAACATCTAGCATTGTTAATGGTGTTCTATTATTTTGTCTTTATGGCCTCTCTATTTATTTTCTTTGGTTGTCCATACTTACCCATCACACTTAATTAGCATAGCATAGTTTCAATATTCTTATTAAATCACTTTTGCAACACTAGTAATTTATGCTAGATTAAGTTCATTTCCATAATCTCTCACCATTAATCATGAATGCTCATTGCAACCAATTTGGTTGCAATGCTAAGTGTGACATAAGTCATAGTACCAACCCATATCATAATTTAAGGGATTGTGCCCATGGGATCACTAATCCCAACTCATGTCTAGATCATTAGTACCATATGTCTAAAATGACTCTAAAGTGCTCTACACAATATTGTTAGGACTCAGAAATGTCGTATTTTCATCCACCTTTCCCTTCACTATTCCTTACATTTCATCGCCCTATTAAACCTTCATCATATCATTTGCATAAAGACATTTGGGTTTCACATTATTATTTTCCACTTTATTCATTTTAGTATTAAGAGTGAATTTATGATTAAATATTAGAAAATATACATGTTTTCATATATATCTCAATTATGTGTGAGCTTTGTAATGTGTAGGAATATGTGAAAGATTAAATCAAAGAGACTTCTCAAATCTCTCTTACACCATTCCAAAGGAGATAGTTATTCAAGCCTATTCTTGAGGAGAAGATCATGGAAGATTTGGTTGGCATATCTTATCTAGGATTCATGAGAGATATGTGGAGGATTTGAAGGCACCATATCTTGTAATAATAGGAAAGTGGTTGAGAGTAGTTGAGAGAATAATGGATGTAATTAATACATTCTTATCTTTTTCTCAAGGACTCTCATGTATAAAGGAGAGTGCTCCTTCTCCATTCCATTAAGTTGGAATTAGGTTAGATTAAGCTTGTAAAAGGGTTGTAATGAGATTGGATTGGATTGGATTTTGTACTTGTTAGATTAGTCCTTGATTTGAGATTCTTAATGTGATTTAATCTTCCATTGTTGTGCTTTCATGTTTGTCATTTGATTATTGATGTGAGCTCACTTATGTCGTTGTTGTTAACTCTTCACATGTTGTATCTCTCTTACGCAATTTCAATGCTTTCTTAGTTAGTGTTTCCATGCTTTCCTAGATTAATTTGATTTCAGCAAATTAGATTAAGTTAGAATAGATCTACTCCAGTCCTGCACAAACAGTGCACGTGCTTCGTCAGTTTACGTACCCCGGATTGACAAGTAAATAGTTGGGCAATTTACTACAACGTAATTATTACGACATATAACTCACCTAACATTTTGGCGCCGTTGCCGGGGAAGCACAAGGGATTGAGGTATTAATTTTTTTTATGCAAGTGTGATTATTCATGCTCCTAACTCTGAGGTGACATATGGGTAAGGGCATGAAGGGTGTGTTTCAATTTCTGCAAATTAGCGTAATTTCAATTTCTGCAATTTAGAGTAAATTTCAATTTCTGCAATTTAGAGTAAATTTCAATTTATGCAAGTGTGTTTCAATTTCTGCAATTTAGCATAAATTTCAAATTCTGCAAGCATGTTTTTGCAATTTCAATTTCTGCAGCTGTGAAGAGGTTTTCATGTGTTTCAGCAAGAGTGTTTTGTTTTCAGCAAGAGTGATTTTCAGATTTTGATTTGGGTGCTGTAAGAATCCCTTTTACAATATGGTTTAACCATGAGTATCAGTTTGGAACAACTCACTCAGATCCTTGCAAAAGTTGGGATCTCCTCCTCTCACGAGGAAGAGATATTGACAGCGGCCGAGAGCTTAATCACTCCTCCACCAACGAATGAGAATTCTTATGCATCAGAACAGGAAATCGAGAAAGATAATGAGGAGCTGCAACATGATCTGAGCAAGGCGAATTGCGCTTATGAAAGTCTTATCGAACAATGGTTTCAAGCACGCACCAGGTTAGATGCATTTAGTTTTTATTTTGTTAATTTAGTGTTTCAGCAAATTTCGCATGTTTATACATATTTCCGATTATTATTATTTACGAACTTGAAAGAGAACATGTTGCTGTTACTTTTACGTGCATGGTTCCATTGGAAATTTGCTTACACGTAATTAATTTTTAAATTCCAATTAGCATAGTGTAGGTAGGGAATTGTTTTCAAGTTTTTTTTTAGAATAAGTATGCTCTCCTCCGCGCTTCGTGCGATCGCGAGGATCAGAAAGTAGGATGACTAAAATTGATTTCAGGAAGAATTTTAATTATCGACGATGACACAAAAACTGCCTAATCTATTTTTCATCTACAATTTGTTTCCATTTACTCATAAATTTTCAATACGTTTGCGAAATAAATTTTTAAGTTCTTCTATTTTTTTTGATTTTCTGAAAACATAAAAATAAAAATATAAAAATATAAAAAAATTTGCGCCTCCATCCTTGGATCTGCAAATAAAATCAATAAAACAACGGCTGCAACTCCGAGCTGAAACAACAGCTGCAATAGTGTCACGTCTATAAGCTTCTCGTCGGTTGGAGTCACAGCAATGCCATATTTTTTCTTTTGTTCTGTCGATGCCTGGAACTAAGCCTGCAACAAAACATGAAACATTAATTCTGCAGCAAACAATTGAATAAAACTATGAGCGGAATAAAACAACAATTAAAACGGGAAACTATGAATGAAAGCATAAAGGGATAAGGGATCAAAATTTCTCTAATCATTAGGTTGTCCAAAATAAATCTCGAAATCGGTATGGATTTGTTTGGAACTAGATCTTCGATTATTTGTCTTCAACTGAATCTTGAATCCTGAAGCTACTATTTTCTGATCGTCAAAATTCTTAGTCCAGCAGGGATAGCCAACTAGAAATTATGGGCAAATCTAATCTAGCATAAATTTCTACGACTTCAAATGCCATGCACTATCATCCAACGCGTCTTTGCAGTCGATTTAATTTGTCTATCCTTATCTTTTCACGGTAATCTGCTCCTGGGATCTTTCCTTAGAAATTTCAGACAATTCGTCATAATATTAGAGCATTGAATGGTGGACGTTGCCAAACCGAAAATCTGCAAAACAATAAAATCATTCAGATTTGAAGCTCTTTCCTAAGTTTAAAATGAATAAAAACAACGCAAATAATTACAAATCTGGTTGTTGCGAATCCCTTTCTGGTTGTTTCAACTGACCAAATTTATTATTATTTATTTATTTATTTTTATTTATTTTTTATTTTTTATTTTTTTCGGGATGAATCACAACGACTTACCATTATAAGCTACGCGTAATCCTCTCCGGATATGCTCCAATTCCATTCGTTTTCTGATCAATCTCTCCGGGATTTGGCAAATAGTATCAATTATATTATTCATTCAAAACAAGGAAGGATGCGATTTTCCTACCGACAGTTGGGGGCCCCATCATGACTGTTCTCCATTCCGAAAATAAGACTGCTCTTGAGATTCGACAAACAGAATAAGATATCCTTTTGTTCTTGCCAAGATCAATTATTCTTCATATACATTGATTAAGCCACAAAATTATAGAATTTCGTAAGCAGAACGAAGCATGGCTCACCTAGCAAAAACCGGTCGTCTCCATCTCCAGATCTGCCGGGGGCCAAGCACTCTAAGTCTGACGTTCTACCATAGGAAGAATCTGTTCGTGTTGAAGACATTGGCTGCAAGGATTCTTTGACTGTTAAGGGAACATGCCAGGAGATAGAGAAGCGCTACCTAAGGCTTACATCTGCTCCTAATCCAAACACTGTGAGGCCAGAAGAAGTCTTGCAGAAAGCTTTGGTCATAGTGCAGAATTCACCAAAGACTTATTAGTTGAAGTCAATTTGTCAAGATCTTACAGTGCAACGTATTAGAAATGAATTTACAGTAAAGAAACATATGCACGATTAGCTCTGGAGGCTGGAGACATACCAGAATACAACCAGTGTTAGTCACAGCTTCAAGCGCTATATGCTGAAGGCATTGAGGGTTGTCGTCACGAATTTGCAGCTTACAATTTATTATACAGTTGCCTGAACCCAGGCAACACTAGTAATCTTTTGTCTTCAATGGCAAGGTTGTAAAAAGACGCCAAAAAGGACGAGGTTGTAAAGCACGCATTAGTAGTTAGAGAAGCTGTTTCTTTGGGGAATTATAATGCATTTTTCGCTTATACAGAACGACTTCAAACTTAAGTTCCTGTATGATATTGGACCTTTATATGAAAAAAAAAAAATGCGCTTTGAAGCTGTGAGATGCATAGCCCATTCTTACAGGCCAGCAGTACCAGTTGGTTTTATTGCTCAAACATTAGGGTTTATGGATAATTCTTCATTTAAAGCCTGTAATGAATTTGATGGGTCTGCTGAATGTGAAGAGTGGCTAAAAGCACATGGTGCTATACTGATCATGGGAAGTGAAGGAATGCTAATGTCGATCGCTCCGTCGTCCCACCCAAGTTGTGCCGTTGGTTCTCGTCGCCGTCCTTCAGAGGTGGATGATAATAAGTAGTGTCCCAGTTAGAAAGTAAATGCTATCACATGATAAATAAAACAAAACGGATATGGTAAGAGTTGCAATAACGAGAAGTAATGATGTTATGAGTTCCAATATAATGGCACAGAGTGAAATAAGAATACGGCATAAGGTGACATGGCCCTACTATGACAAGATATGACGTGGTTGGCTCGGGAATTTTTTTTTTATACCAAGCTATTACCAGCAAAAAGACATCGATGGGACCAGTGCAGCCAAACCAAATATCCAGTCGAGACAGGCCCACCACTTTGACATACCACCCAAGTTCGAAGCCATATCCATGTATTGAGCTGCCCACTTTTACTTATTTGGACCAAAGATCTTTGGAATGGACCAAGAAATTGTTCCCCAACGTGTATTTGCTGGTGGATGCTATAGCAATGAGATCACGCACAGAACAATTCTATAAAGCAGTTACTACGGGGTGTAGTTCCAAGTACAACGGGGACTCTGAAAGCTGTGGATGAAATCCCAATACCGCCGCCGTTCTGGAATAGAAGCAGTCACAAGTCCCTTCTATTCAGTTACTCAGGGGAATAATACATGCGACCGATACACATGGAGAATTACACAATGTGTTTTGACGCGATGATACAATCACACGATGAAAGTTTCAAGGAAGGAGCTCCGAATACTCAACAACCAAAGGAACACCACGTTGATATATGCATCCATTGGGATAAGAGGTGTACTCTTCCAAGTCTGCAGCAACACAAAACACCCATTAAATGAGGGAGACGAGTATTAATGAACTATTTTTATCATTCTGCATTTTGGTTTTGTGTGTTTTTTTTTAATGATTGAAAACAGTATTTCGTTTATCGTGTTGTTCTTACAATGGTATGTGGCCGCAGGTTGAAAGAAGGAAGCACGCCTGATCTCGAAATATTTGGCGATTACTCACATGCACAAAACTGATAGGCTTAAGGATGAGACAATTGCTAGGAGAATCAACAAACTGTTGCACATAAGAAGATTTGATGAAGCTAAGACAAATAGTGCTATTAGAAGCTTTGAGGATGTGATGCATGAAGATTTGCAGATCTATCAGTTCTTTGATTTTGAGTATTTTTTTTTGATATCCTGCATCATTTTTAAATTTCTTTTTGTGTGAAGAACAAAAACAATAAAAATCATAAAACTATCAAAGAGGAAAAGAAGAAGAAATGCACGGTTTGCTATGATTTTCATGATTTCAATAGTTATTTATTGCTTCACTTTGCATGGTGCAATTTGACAATAACGGCCTATCTTTTTCTGTCAAAAATTCCCAGGAAAGAAGTCTATCGATAAACACACACCTTTTTGCTTGTTTTTAAATTTCTTTATGTGTTTTCCTTTGATGTGAGAAAAAAAAAAACAATAAAAATTATAAAAACCATGATTAGAAATACAAAAATAAGAAAATAATTATAAAAAAAAAAAAAAAAAACATTGAAAAAAATTAGAAATTGCAAATGAACATTCTATCATTCCTGAAAACAATACAAATGCATGGTTATTTATGCTTCAAGCTAATTTGTTTTTCTCAAGTCACTTCAAACAGGAATCAATGAAGAAACTAGATTCGCCACGACCGCCAGGTAAAAATGCATTTCATTTTATTTGAATTTGATTTTCTAAACACATATTTTTCCTGCATTCTATATTTTTCGATGCTCTCACACAAAATTTGCAGGAGGAGTAGTACTCACATTTTTCAGGTTTCGGAGACAATCACATTTCACACAAAAATGATTTTTGAGAAATTTTCAAAGACACATGCTTTGATTGAACAGCTGTGTATTGAACAGCTGCGCATTTAACAGCTGCGTATTGAACAGCTGCGCATTGAACAGCTGCGTGTTGAGCAGCTGCGCGTTGAACAGCTGTGTATTGAACAGCTACGTATTGAACAGCTGCGCTTTGAACAGCTGCATATTGAACAGCTGCGTATTGAATAGCTGCACGTTGAACAGCTACGTATTGAACAACTGCGTATTGAACAACCATTTGAACAGCTGCGCATTGAACAACTGCGTGTTGAGCAGCTGCGCGTTGAACAGCTATGTATTGAACAGCTGCGTATTGAACAGTTGCGTGTTGAACAGCTGCGTATTGAACAGCTGCACGTTGAACAGCTGCGTATTGAACAGCCATTTGAACAGCTGCGCATTGAACAGCTGCGCGTAGTGTAGCTGTGCATTGAACAGCTGCGCATTGTATAGCTGCGGATTGAACAGCTGTGTATTGAACAGCTGCGCAAGCGCAACAGCAACAGGTAACAATGTCTTTTTTTTTTAATTTGCCGCATTAATACTTATTTCTGCATGTTATATTTTTGAAACTCTGACAGTTTTCCTGCAAGATTGGTACTAAGTTTCTTTTCAGATTCACAGACGATCAATTTTAATGTTGCAGTGATTAAAAAAAAATCAGAGAAAACATGATTTGTTGATAGCCTGAAGGAGCTGCTTCTCATCGCACATCTCATGACATTTGCAGTCACATAGAAACCAATTGCGTCATGATTTGTTTACCCACATTTCTCCTTCAAAGCACATTAGTCATCCCTGTTGGAGTCCAATATTCCATTACCTTATCTGTCATGACTTCACACATGCCTATTTTTCTGAATTGCATACAGTTTACCCCATTTTTCAGTTCATCTTTTTCCTCGCCAATAAAACCATTCCGCTCCCTCTCCATAATTACATTCCCTTGCCATAAGCATTGTTGCTACTGAGATCTTTTCTATAGTCCTACCAATATTTTTGTAAAAACGCGCGTTGACTGATGTGGGATTCCTTAAGGCCCACCTTTCAACAGTCTTGCCCCATCGACTTCAGCACCTTATCTGGGATATAGACTAGAGTCCATTTTGAGTACCTAGAGGCTTGCATGCCTTAATGGCAAGTTCTCTCGCTGACAATCATGGGAATACATCAATGTCCCTTGATCATCAGATCTTGCAAGTGGCTCGACCTCAGCACATCCATTCGCACTTCGCAAGATGTACTCGGGTACCTTGGCACTCATTGACATCAATGGTGAGTTGCCTCGCACTGGTTAAAGGCATTCATCAATGGTCGGTAATCCAGTGATTTCTCTTCATGCTCGACATCGACACATCCATTCGCATGCTTAGAATTATACCATCGGGTTTGTAGCGGGTGAAGACTATACACTCTTTCCTGATTCCCTCAGCAGTTCCAGCAGCTTGAATCCATCTATGAGAGTCTGACAGTTCCACATTTTCATGATTCATCAACGCCAGTTCAGATCTCTCCACTTCACATGCTCTAATTCAGCAGTGACCATCGCTGTAGTTCCAGTCGTTGCTGTTACAGCAGTCGTCGTTACAATAGTTGTTGTTCCAGTAGTTACATCAGTTCCGGCGGTTGTTGTTTTAGCAGGTCCAACACTTGTTGTTACAGTAGTGCTGCTACAGTAGCAGTCACCTTTCACATGTTCCTACAACAGTGCCGTCTTTCACGTTACAGCAACGACGCCATTCACAGCTACATTTTTATGATCCTACCGCAGTGACACCTTCCATCTTCCAGCCGTTGCAGTCCCATATTCTTTCTGCCAACCATTACAGTAGTTGCAGCTACAGTACTAGTCACGATTTTCTTCTCCAGCGGCCGCAACAACTACATTCCTATTGCATAGTTCATCTACATTTTGGGTGAGTGGAGGTATGTTGTTTTCTAAGCTTTGATCATGAAATTCCTTCTATGCTGACTTGAATATTTTGGAAAATTCCCTCACCACACTTCATTTCGTTTTCCCTTCCATGACCTACACTATGTTGCATGAGGGCATGCAACCGATTCAGTTGGGGAGGGGGAACTATTGTCATAATCACCACATTTTTCCTTTATCATCATTCCATTTTCATCCCATTTACCATTCCCAAAAATTTCTTTTCCAACAATCCCCTGATGCACTTTACTTCATGCATTGATATACATTGGCATGATTCGTACCAAATTGAGAAATGGCTTTCTTATACTCAGTGATGCTCTCTTATGCACAATGATAGCTTATGATTTCCAGTGAAGTGTGTGGTTACAATTATTATCATAACAGCAAGCAAAGAAAAAAAAGAAAAAAAAAAAAGAAAAAGAAAAATTAAAAAAGAAAAAGAGAAAAAAAAAATGAATGTTGTTAACACAAGAACCAACATTCTTATATTCATGGTTGTTACACAAGAACCAACCACAGGAAAATGCCAGCTGTTACTCATGAGCTGTTACTCATGTCTCCCACATATCTTGGAAACATTCATCATTAAAAAGACATCATCAATCAAAGTCAAAGTTTAGATGCCAAAGGTTCTTCAGAAGATCCATGCATGGTTGCATGAGGACATGCAACACCTTCAGTTGGGGAGGATGTTAGGACTCAGAAATGTCGTATTTTCATCCACCTTTCCCTTCACTATTCCTTACATTTCATCCTCCTATTAAACCTTCATCATATCATTTGCATAAAGACATTTGGGTTTCACATTATTATTTTCCACTTTATTCATTTTAGTATTAAGAGTGAATTTATGATTAAATATTAGAAAATATACATGTTTTCATATATATCTCAATTATGTGTGAGCTTTGTAATGTGTAGGAATATGTGAAAGATTAAATCAAAGAGACTTCTCAAATCTCTCTTACACCATTCCAAAGGAGATAGTTATTCAAGCCTATTCTTGAGGAGAAGATCATGGAAGATTTGGTTGGCATATCTTATCTAGGATTCATGAGAGATATGTGGAGGATTTGAAGGCACCATATCTTGTAATAATAGGAAAGTGGTTGAGAGTAGTTGAGAGAATAATGGATCTGTAATTAATACATTCTTATCTTTTTCTTAAGGACTCTCATGTATAAAGGAGAGTGCTCCTTCTCCATTCCATTAAGTTGGAATTAGGTTAGATTAAGCTTGTAAAAGGGTTGTAATGAGATTGGATTGGATTGGATTTTGTACTTGTTAGATTAGTCCTTGATTTGAGATTCTTAATGTGATTTAAGCTTCCATTGTTGTGCTTTCATGTTTGTCATTTGATTATTGATGTGAGCTCACTTATGTCGTTGTTGTTAACTCTTCACATGTTGTATCTCTCTTACACAATTTCAATGCTTTCTTAGTTAGTGTTTCCATGCTTTCCTAGATTAATTTGATTTCAGCAAATTAGATTAAGTTAGATTAGATCTACTCCAGTCCTGCACAAACAGTGCACGTGCTTCGTCAGTTTACGTACCCCGGATTGACAAGTAAATAGTTGGGCAATTTACTGCAACGTAATTATTATGACATATAACTCACCTAACAAATATAATAATTGGAATTAAAGGATTTAACTTGTGGTAGATTTGAAGATTGTACCTTCCAACAATTAAAATCATTAGAATTAGATCTAAGATTTGAAAGCTCAAACCTTCATCACCATTAAGGAATCCTATAGTACACACGCTGATAGAATATTTGGTGATTAATGATTCTCAATAAGTATTTTCTAACATTTCCTTCTATGAAACTCTTCCTCATGTACTATAGATTTTGAGTAAAATTGAATGCCTCTATAGATACACTATGAACATCAAAGGAACATGATTGATCCTTCCTCCTTGAACTTCCTTTTATACACCTAATACCCTCCTATTTATGGTGGGAGATAATCCCAATAGATTTACTTTTCTTCAAAACTAGTTTTGTGCAAATCATGATTGAAGGAATGCTTTGAATTTAGTGTGAAGAGATATTTCTTGAAATCATAGATCTGTTCACAAAGATAGTGCTTAGACAATGTTGGTTCATCTCCATGGATTGTGGTCATTTGGTAGACATAATCCTTTCAAGGTCAATATTGACCACAATATCCCACTAATTGAAAGTAATATTGATGCTAAAGTACTAGATGAATGGTTCAATGCACTATAGATATATTTCGATGCAAAATACACAAATAAAATTAGGCTTGAAACCATGAAAATGTCACTCACTACCAAATCTTGGTGGGAGGATTGCAACCAATAGTGTGAGGGTAGTGTGCCCATCACTATGTGGGACTAATTCACAAAGGAAATGCACAATAAGTATTATTTGTTGAGACATTAAGATGATAGATACAAGTAATGACAATAAATATGCTAGTGTCATGACCACTTGATGGGCGAATACATAGATGCATTTAATGCTTTTGTGGCTCATTTATTCAATAAATAGGAAGACAATAATCTAATACTCAAGTGCTATAGCATACTTCATCAATACATCATGAACCGAAAGATACAATAATCTAATACTCATGTGCTAGAGCATACTTCACTAATACATCATGAACTAGAAGATATAATTGTTGATCATTAAAACACTTGTATATGAATGTAGATTTTCATAATGATTGAGAGGAGGCATAAATATAAGCGGTGCACCATTTCTACTATTGGTCTATGCTATTAGCAATGCAGTGACTAACAAACATGAAAAAATGTCCACAAACACAATGTTCATGTCAAACATGGCATACGATTTACTTTTGGCTAAGGTTAACCTCATTATTATATTTAATTTTAGTCAATTTGGGCTCAAAACCCCTATTGGAGAAAGTGCCCTACCCTTGAGTTATGTATATATACACAATTCTCATTTGTAATATTACATATTTTTAGGTTTCCCACATGGGAAAATAGGAAAATTGGTTGAAACAAGCCAATTACACAAAGAGGCACAAGCACAAAGACAAGCTAAATAGGTGTGAACACTCAATATTTTTCTCATTAGGTATGTACATATAAATACACATGAGATAGCTCTTGGGTTCCAAATTCCCAAGGCGTCTCTTGGACTCCCAAAAGACTCTTCGTCTTCTAACCTAACGGATTAGTTTCCAAAAAACCTCCCCTTAATCTGAAGGGGTGTATATATGAGTCCAAGGAAAGAGACCTGAAATATGGAGAACATCGACTACACAAGGATGAACATCTCCAAATTGACAATCTGAATTTCCCAAGTAAGTTAGTAGAAGATGACTTCACGTGCTCTCTAAAGTGGTGGTTTTGGTTGACCACCTACCAACGGGGGATAGCAGAAGCTGAAGTCTTCTACTACGTTGGTTGTTTAAAGATGGCCACAAACTCTCAATCTCAACAACTACAAAATCATGAACCATGAAGGTTTTTTAAGGTTGACCAAAAACTATGGAACTTGGATTGAAGGCTCAGAGGTTCTTGAAACATTCCGAAAGGCTAGTAGAATCTATCTATATTCTACTAAATGAATGGTTCTAAGCTGATCAAAAAATATGGAACTTGGCGACAACTCTCACTCAGAGGTTCTATAGAACATTCCGAAAGCTTAGTAGAATCAGGTGCAATATTATACTGAATGGATAGTCATGGATATGTATCTCTCTCTAGCTACATCTCTAAGTTGGGCATGACCAAGGCTCTGGATCTGATGCAAGATCACTTATTCTCACTCAATTCTTTCTGATTGTTCATCATTCCCCCCTGTCAGGAACAATGTGAGGAGAAGAGACTATCTCAACTGCAAGATGTGTCAATACTTATTACTGAACTCTCTGCTATGACTTATAAATCTTCTTGGTTGTTGACGACCATTTACAAGAATAGATCCACTCATATTGAATCTTCTCTCTTGCATGTTTCTTCAAACTCAAGCACCTATTTGAAGAATGGGTGTGGTTTCCACAATGCTTGCAAGGATGAAGATCAAAACAATGATAGTTCATGTGACCAACTCGATCATAGTGTTGGCATGTGGAACTTTGAACTAACGTGGATGAATATGGACTCTCATTGAGGAATCCAACACTTTGAAACTTGATAGGCTTGGAAAAATTAGAAATGTGAACTGTCACTTCCTTGTCATATCCAAAACTTGTTATGTGCATGTTGTGGCTTATCTCTTCCCATGGTATAATGATGGGCTTGGAAGGAACAAGCAAAACCTTTGTATGCATGTCTTCATCTTCATTTTCATTTTCTTATGAACGGGTGCCACTGATTTGCTTATGTGATTCTGAAGTAGCGTCATTCTGTGCAGGCTGCTGAATGGGATCACAAAGAAGATTGTTTTGAACATGAACAAGTTCAAAATGTTGATTTTCATCATGTTGGAGGTGCAACTCAAATTGTAGAAAATCAAATGTGTCTTTTGAATCTTGCACACATTCACAAATGTGATTGAGGGTGCTCTCTTTGATCATGACAGTGTTGTCGATAATAAAAAGCAATAGAGTGTTTAGTAACTCTACCAAGCCATTTAATCTCGTCATTAATAAACTAAAGACCCACTTAAACAATGAAGGGTTTCTCGCAAATCAACCCTTTTATAAACAAAACTCAACAAATAGAATTTTAACTCAGAAAATAAAAAAATGTTGGGTTCAACTGAAAGTACACATTGATTTTGATTTGAAATTTACAAAAACTTATATAAATACCAAATATTAAATTAATCTTCAAATTTGACCATACTTTGCCAAGGTCCTTGGTCCTTGTATATTAGCTTGATATGTCAAGAAGAAGAATAAAATCATTCCTTTGATGTACTATGTACTTATAATATTGTCATTGAATATCAATATAATCAACTTTGCACTTTACTGCAATCAACCCCACTTGACTTTTCAAATTGCAATGTGTGATCAAATTTATAGCTCCCCTTTAATACATCAAACTTTTGTAACTTCTAATGATTAAAAAAGATTCACATTTTAAAGCATTTCACTTCTTTTCTTTTTAATCCAAATCACATTTTTATTAACTTTATCCCCACATATGCAAAATAAAGTGACCACAACTTTGCCAATACAGTGAACTTTATCACTTATGTCATCACTTTATCACTTATTTCATCTTTTCTCGTGCAAATGAATTTCTTGCATGGTTTTCAAACCCATATCATTTGACATCATCCATAAACATGCTTCTCAAATCTCAAAACATGCTTCTCAAATCTCAAAACATGCTTCATGCTTCTTTTTTTTACACGCCACTCATAAAATTGATTAAGTTTGTCTTCATATGCCATTTGAAACCTGTGCATATATTTTTCCTTTTGTGGATGTTAAATATTTTGTCTTCCTCAAAAGAACCATGGAGAAAAACGTGGAAATTTATCGATGTACCAATCAACTAATGCTATTCAAGTTGATGGACTGATTATTCCAACGCTAACCTTGCTAAGATTATTGGAGCTCAACGGTTGATGCAACTATTATCAGCTCTCGAAGTTTTAAAATATCTTCATACTCATCGTGTGTACTACAGATCAGAGAGATCAGAGGGACTATGCAGCAGTCAATACGCACCAGGAATCTAACTTCTTGAGGGTTTCTTGCTACGTAGATCCTCCAATTGAACAAAGATCATTTGCAGTGATTTATCAAATGCAGAGATTACGTGGGCTTCACATGGGCATGACTTATTAGGGCGTTCTGTCAATATTGATCTTGCTGTGGACCGTGGCACTCCTGCATCGAGGCAGAATTGGAGTAATAACAGTAACCAGCAGGGACATAAATCTGGCGTTACGACTTTTGTTAGGGGGAATTGGGTTTCACAGAGATCTAAAAAACAACGCCCAGGTATTCCACACGCAGGTGGCAACAAGATGGTCATGTTGTTGATTTCCACAATTTTTCAAAGAACAATATTCACACGCAGAGTATTAATATTCAGTTCACGTGGGTACATGAATAATACCAGATTTCAAATGCAAATCATTGAGGTATCAGCATTTGGATAGCAAGTCAAATCATAGATTGAGAAGAGAAAGAGTTCTTCACACGATCACAGCTCCACGAAGGTCGCAGCAACAGTCTCTGCTTTGAAGGAGAAGCGCACACATATTGCATTCTCATGCACAGTTTATAGACTTACAATGGCTCTGATAGCATTGTTAGATTGCCCACTTGGGCAAATTAGGAAAATTTGCTGAAACAAGCCAAATACACAAAGAGACACAAGCAAAGAGGAAAATTGGTTGAAACAAGCAAAATACATAAGAGACACAAGCACAAAGATAAGTTGAATAAGCTTCAAATCTCAATATTTTTATCATTAGGTATGTATATATAAATACACATGAGATAGCTCCGTATATATAAATACACATGAGATAGCTCTTGAGTTCCAAATTCCCAAGGGTCTCTTGGACTCCCAAAAGACTCTTAGTCTCCTAACTGATCGGTTTCCAATACATATTTTGAGATCATTTTGTCATTCTTTATAAAAGTGATTTAGCCTATAGACGCCGCATGATATTGTGCTCTCTTGTGCTTTGTTGTTTTTATCTTAGCATGCTTTCTTGAATATTTTCTTTCTCTAGGGTTATTCCTCTCCCAGTGCTATTTTTCTTATTTTTATTGTAAATTAGGGTTTGTTGGTTGGTTCCATTTAATCATTTCTTCATCTCATGAATTTCAATATGGTATTAGAGCATGTGTCTCAATTCAATAATTGATCCAAATTTTTTTTCTAGTGGCATTGTTAGGGTTTGTGTTGCAATTAATAACTAGGGTTTTGACTCATCTCTTTTCCCAAGGTTTAAACCCTCCTTCAAAGCTAGCATCTCTTTTCTAAAGTTTCATGGGGTTCAAATGATCCTTCAAGGTCAACATCACTTTTATGGGGTTTCCTAGGGTTTAAAACCTCCTTCAAGGTCAACACCTCTTGTCTAGGGTTTCATAGGATTTAAACCCTCCTTCAAAGCCATTACCTTTTTTTCTAGCGTTTCTTAGGGTTTTTCCTAGGGTCTAAACCAATTTTCAAGATTAGTGCACAAGAGATTTTTTTGAAATATGTTGACACATCTCCTTGTCTTTGGTCTATAAAGGAAAAACTTCTAAAATTTTGAGGTTTCTTCTTTAATATTGTTGAACCCATGGACTTACAATGGACGTTTTCATTGTGAAATGAGTATAATTATGATAGTTTCCCCTTTTTTGGAGCAATAATTTGTGGGTGTACCTAAACAAACTGGCCCTTCTCCCAATATTCAAGGTATGATTCTGTCAATTTCACTTTTTAGTATTTTTAGATCAAGTACCCATATTTTGGCTTATTGTTTATATGGTCCTTCCCTTCACAAGGTGATTGATTGTCAAGATGTTATCTTTGATGAAGTTCCTATTCATAATCTGTCGGGATTTTTTTCATTACTCCTTACAAAAGATTGTCTAAGAGATGGTTCTCAACATGTTTTAGTGGATCTTTATCTTCATGATGTTGGTCCATTCTAGATGCACTACATTCAACAACTCCATTCTCAGGGGCAACTTGAATTGATCTTTTTAAATTCAGTAGACCAACATGTTTCAATGGAACTTTCTCTTCTACATTATGATGTTACTCTAATAGTGGTTGGACACTTAGATATTGATGAATCATCCAAATTCCATCCTACATAATACTATTTGGGCCCTACTCCACTACATTTGGTAACTGCATTCTGAAGGATAATGTGTGCCAATTTGTATACCCTCGACAAACCAACTTGTCAACATCTTAAAAAAATCTCTGTTGGAGACCACTATCACAAGCTTGGCGAATCACATTAGTGTGGGACATATGGCATTTAGGGAGGATTATGTGCAATGACTGGTCTATTTGGCTCATGTTAAAATTTAAGGAGGAATGTATCTTGTGATGTAATGTATTCTCTTTGTAGCCTCCTATTTAGAGTAAGGGGGTGTGTGTAATCTTGATTTTCTACTATGGTGAACCTTTAATTAGTTTGGTATTTATAATCATACGCCCACTTTCGATTAAGTTTTAACCATCAACAACCCAATGTTGAGTTGGGTATTTATAAACACACTCTCATTTGTATTTTGGCCACTTCCAACCCTGTATTGAGTTGGATACTCATACACCCAATTTTACTTATGTCCATGACCGATCTATATTGATTTGGGTATTTATACATGGTCTGCTCTCTTTTGTATTCATCGTTTTGCTCCATGGCTTGTTGTTCAATTATAGGAGAGGTGTTGAAAATAGTGTAGGTTTTGTTAAGGTTGACCTAGTCAATGTGGATAAAAAACCCCTACTGGAGAAAGTGCCCTACCCCTTGAGTTGTGTATATATACACAACTCTCATTTATACTATTACATATCTTTTGATAATTATTTCATTCTTTATAAAAGTGAATTAGCCTACAAGAACCAAATGTTGTGCTCTCCAATTCTTGGTTATTTCTGTCTCTAGCACACTCCCTTTGGATTATTTTTTCTCTCTAGGATTATGCTTCTCTTGGTGCTCGAGTGTTTTTTTTTCTTATTTTGGTTGCATAACTAATGTTTGTAGATTGGTTTCATTCAATCCTTTCTATCTCTTATGATTCATCATTATATTTATTAGTTTTATTGTACTGTATCATAATAGAGTTAAACACCACTATTAGGATTGATGAGACATTCTTTGAAGTCAAAAATATTTTCACTAAGAGCTTTTATAAAACCCTTGGTTATAGCCACCATTTTGAATTTTTGTATAAAACCCTTACTTATAGCCACCATTCTGAATCTTTTGTGTCAATGGTTCCTTGTTGTGTGTTATTATAAACCATAAGATATGACAATCATTTTCCTTTTCTTCTGAACTAATTTGTTTGATTCTAAAAGAGATGGTTTGAGAAGTATTGCATTTGGATTCAAGTCATTATTTATCAAATTTTTACAACTTGTATCATTGAATTAATGTAGCAATTATTTTTATATTTTTAAATGGGTTTACATGTTAAACAATAATCTAATAATTTAAAACATTGGGAAAATGTTTATCATTATTAATTATCATTTTTAACACATAATATCATGTTTTCATTTTATCAACATGCTCTAATGGATTTCCATGGCTGAAATAAACTAGACCAACAATTCATTATGTTAATGGTTATATATATATGTGAGGGAACATAAGTATCCCATCCCATTAAAATATCCAACCTAATTTTTAAGGCTTATCTCAATATTTATTATTTCATTTTCAATAAATTACATCTAACATCTTCTTGTATTAGTGAATGTTATCTCAAATATATAAATTTTGATAAAATGAAACTATCATGATTTCAAAAGAATTAAAATTGAAAAAATAGCTATACATTTTTAAAAGGAAGTGAGCTTCAAAAATACTACTTTGAAAGTTGAGAAAATGAGGAAATTTTGGTGCATTTGATTATCAAAATTTGTTTTTATAAATTAAGTGATACAATTAAACTATAAACTATAAAATAAAAATACTAAATATAACATTTCAAAATTATATTTTGGACTTCATCGTACATTTAATATCCATAATATCTACAAAGCATCCTAAGCAGAAAACATTACAAATTCTCTTTCAAATAAATACAACATAACTAGGATTTCAAAAAACCTTAGTGATGATATGCTTAACTTTAACAAACATCTAAGTACAATATAACTAAGATTTGAAAAAACCTTTATGATGGTCACCTTAACTCTAACAAACACCTAAGTACAACATAACTAGGATTTGAAAAAACCTTTGTAGCAGTCACCTTAACTCTAACAAACACCTAGGTTCTTTTGTGTGATCTTTTTGTCTAATTGTTGACGCAAATGAATTCTTCATCATCAAAATTCTATGAAAAATTATAAGAAAATATATATCCCAAAAAATTTAAAAAAATACTAATACATATAAACATATAAACATGTAGGTTTAGATTTGTAAATATACAAAATTTGATAATATAAAATCATACAAAGATTTTATAAACATTGAATGTATTTTAATAAATAATTATATAGAAGTCTGAAGATTTTTTTTTGTTATGCTTTCCATGTTAAGTTTAATATATAGTTTATAGTATCTTCATATAATTTCTTAAAAAAATTAAATGAGTAAAATTTGAAAACAAGTTTATCAAATATATTTATTTTGAAAATTGTATTATTTTAATTAATAATTCAATAAATAAAATATTCATAAAAACGAATTTACTCATCTTTAGGGCTAACATTTTATTACATTATGATTTTAATCTTTGCAAATTTTGAACATAGCCATATGATGAGTAAATGTTGTGGTTCAATGCATTTTATTGTTGTGAAATGAAAAATGATGTAAAACAACAATTACTCTCTGCACTTTAACGGACTCGACCAATGTTCGAACAAATTTTGCAGCTAAGAAAAGTTGCAGAACATGTTGTAAACAGTGTTTCAAAAATCATTCGAAATAATGTAGAAAAATGTAACCATGTTCATAACTGTCAACTAATTATGTTGGATAATGCACATCACTGCCAAACTTAGCTGGCAGCTACGATATCCTCTTAGTTTTCTTTTTACACCTTCCGAGCAACAGGAACAGAGTATAACATCTGTGAATTCTCAGATATTATATAGGAAGGCATCTACGTCTCCTTGTCTTTCACAAGACCTTCTATGGAGCCAGCAGCGCTTATCACTGTTATAAGAAGAAGAGATATGAAGCTGAAAATTTGGAAAACGTACCACTTGAGTGACCATCTACGTACTTTATTCTGTGCAATGTAAATCTCCACTGGAAAGTAAACTACCAATGGCCAGAAATTCAGAGCACCCAAAATTCCCAGCACATCATTGAATAATGGAAATAAGATGGCAATGCCAGTAGTTGACACCACAAATGCAGTTCTCCAGCACAGCCTCAGGAGATTGACTCTGCACGGCCCCTATAAGGGAATGTGTATGGGAATGCCCTTGTTGATGAATTTATTGTCAGGCCAGATACGAGAAAACCATCCTTCAACGAAAGCGAATATTGGCTGACAAAACACCTGCAAGAGTGTCATGAAATGATTTGCGATGAAGTTTCTATGGGGAGCAGAGATATTAGAGTTTCAATCCAGCAGAACTAAAAGAACTGGTGAGAAAACTCTTACTTGGTATGCTCCCACTAGGTGAACCACAATGCATGCATTAGCAAAGTCAACAAGCCAGTAAGGCTCGTAGAACCCAAATCCTGTCAATAGGTTTCCAGGTGCATTTTCCCCAAAAGCTGCATAACCCAGAAAAGCACATAGCATATAGAAGGCAGTTGTTATGCTCACTGACAACAAATTTGCTTTCTTCATGGTTCTGTTTTCTGGGGGTGTTGACTTGAGAGTATCCTACACATTTGTAAATTTAATTGTAAATTATAGGAAGCCTCATAGTTATCCATGGAGCTTCTTGCAGTCCAAAGGATTCAAATATACAAATGAACAAAAAGACTGAGCTATACCTGAATTTCAAGGACAAGGGAAGTATATGGAAATGCAAATACAATGTCTCCAAGACCTTGAAGCATCCTCCAAACTTTTTGGGCTTGAGTAAGAGAGGTGCTGGCGCTGATTCCACCCAGATTTCCTTTAATCTCTCCATTTTCTACCATTGTCCAGAGGTTTGAACCCATAAGTTTCAACATGCCAGGCAACACAAAAACTGCCTATATAAATTTGCATTTTAATATAATAAGTGAATAACATCAGGAATATGGTGAATCAGATTAGATATTGAAATTCCATAACCTGTCCATAAATGTTGTAAAAGACCAACTGGGACAATGATAGAAGCCATGAAAATAATAGAAGGGAGAGTAGGATAAAGCAATACCAATAACTTTAGCCATGCCGAGAACAAATCCTATTGATGCATAGGTAAAGGACATTATTGCTGCAAGTATTGAAAGGCACCAAAGTTTATGAAAATTTGGTATTTGACACAAGATAACTTGCATAACTCCAAAGAGGATCATATAGATGAGCTCTGGGAAATGGCATGGTGAGGCATGTCCACTCTTGTGGTAACAATCTGATCGCATGATTGCTCTGTAATGTTCATATTTTTTAATCAATATGGGGCTATAAGTACTGATAGCTATACAACCTTCCAGCACAAGTAACTAGAAGACCTAATCAGCCCTGAAAATTCATATACAAAACTACAATAGAGGAAATTCTATGCACAGCAAGGAATAGGGCAGTGAAAATAATCAGAGCGAGTGCTTTCCTTAATTCAAACGTTATTATTGTTTCAAAGCTCTTGTGATGGAATCTCACCTGACACTGATTGAAGTAGTGATTGTATAAGCAACGCAGATTCCATAAGAGAAGGCATATTGAACTAATGTACATAGCCATGCTTTTCTTGAACCTGAAAGGCAATACAGGTCATTATTGTGTTAGCCATGCTCTTCTTGAACCTGAAAAACAAGACAGGTAATTATAGTGTTAGCCATGCTCTTGTTACCCATGAAAACCAAGATAAGTAATTATTGTGTTCAGAGTAGGAGGTCCATTTATAGTTCAGGTAAATGTTACAGAAACAACTCTGAAAGAGTAAAAAATAAATCAACACATGTTCATCTTAAACTACTTATGTATTTTGATTCTTCTAAATTTATAGATGAATCTATGTTAATATATCTAAAATCTTTTAGAGATATAACACCTAAATTCACTCGAACTGCATCCCTGTAAGAACAGTTTCTCATAGGCCCAGAGACTGGATCTGGGAACCTGTAGCAGTCTGAGATCAAGCAAGTGGAATACAGCGTTACAAGAGCAAAAGAAACCATAGCCACAGGCCCTGCAATCCATCCCAACTGAGCAACACTCCATGCCAAAGATAACACTCCTGCCCCTATGAGACTTGTGATGATATGAGCCGTCGCTGTCCATAGAGTGCCTGTATTCAAATCTCATCCTCGAAACTCAGTCATAAACAAAACTAAGACATCTTTATGACAAAACCATTGAAGCCAAGTGTAATAGAATGGAGAAATAAATAAGTGGGCATACTGTACCACTTCGGAAGACATCTTTTGAGCCATCAGATTCCATGGCAGACTCCAGATTTCTTGATGCACGCTTGATGCTGTGTGTGAGCTTGCTAGACTGACTATTTTAATCAATATATATATATATATGTGGATACGGATCCAGGGGCAGTGAAAATTATCCTCGAGTTCAGAATTCAGCAGATCAGGATAGGGGGCTATAAAATAGATTCAATCGTTCCATGTAAATCACTTCCTATATTACGTAAATGCTGGTCACATAACACTGGTTGGAATATGGCGGTCGCCAGTCTTCCTGATCTGTTCGCCAGTTTTTGTTGGTAGCTTTTGTATTATCTGAGCTTTGTCTTTTTTTGTGATCAGCTCTTATGTAAATATGTAATCATGGACTCTTCGATTCCTCCATGGGCCACAGGAAGGAGTTTTTGGTCATCTTCATGACTTTAAAAAATATAAAACTATTTTAATGCTTAATGTGTGCGCTTCGCCTTAGATATTAAACACAATTGCAATAATAAACAACACAGAAACATACAATCATTAAAATATGTTTTCATATCAAGTAGGTATAGCATGATCGTATGATATTAAAGAATATCCATAATTTCACTAAATATTGGAAAATGCCTCCTAAAATTGTATTGTTGAGCTCCCCTGACCCATCCCAATATGTCTTCCCAATTAAGAAAACCCCTAGTTTCACCAAATATTGTAGATATCCAATTTTATAACCCCTTTAAGAAAACCCCTTTATATCATATTATCAATTTGTAACAAATAGGAGTCCTAACACATCTTAGTATAATAAAACAAAATGCTAAATAAAATAATAGTATAATACTAATAATGATCCCACATATATTTAATCAAAATTCCGTAAATGATGTAAATATGATAGTATAAAAGGAAACCCAATCAAAAGATCAACCTAACAAAAAATGTAAAACACTGATAGTCCACTGAGAAACACAAACCTCCCAAAATATATAAATGTTAACCTCACACAAACCTAATATATGTTAACTCAATAACTCGCAAACAAATCTCACCAAAATATATACCCTTAACGTGGGAATTACATCCATTTGCAACCAACATAAAACAAATATACATCTAGATAAAAATAGACTATAATTACACCGTCGAGTTGCCTTCTAAAATTATCCGTTCAGATTTCAGACCGAGAGAGGGGATATGGAATTCGCCCAGCCAAATTTGGAAATTTTGTTGTTAGATGCGGGACATCGATTCTTGAACATTTCACATAAAACAAAAAATCATAATTTTTCAAATAGTGTATTTTAAAAAAACGTATTTTAAAATTCAACTTACATGATTTAGGTTAGAGCTTTGTCATTTGGAAATTAATTAATAAGTTGGGTTTGACGATGTTTAATTATCAATAACTTGAAATTTCAACCTACCCATTCATAACTCTAGGAAGACAATTATTGGGAGTCAAACTTATATAGTATGCATATGATTTCCATTTCCTACCTATCTTTATTATACCTACTCTCTAGACAATTATTGGCAGCAAAAGTATGCACTATGCAATAATAAATATGTAATATGCAATAATATGTAGAGGAGGCTTAACTTATGGTTCTAGTTTATTGTATGGATCGAAGTTTATTATCAACGTTTTTTCAAGGTAAATATTATAGAAATTTTATTACCGTATGTCTTTATCACACATATTTTTATCTAAAAGCAAAAGTTAAATTTATATACCAAATAGTAGATATTGAACTTAGAATACCACCAACATAGATCTATCAAGTACTTATAAGAGTCAAGCATAATCATATTCAAATTTCTTAATGCATAACCTATCCTTACCTAAATATAAAGGTTGAACATATGGTACTACCAACATAAATCTATAACCCACATCTATTAAGCTTCAATATGGTTCAAACATAATCATGTTCAAACTTCTTAGCACTTAAAAAAAAAGGTTAACATGAATGTAAGTTGGTGGTGGTGGTGGTGGTTGTTGTTGTTGTTCATGATAATCCATTTTTATATTTTATTGTATTATTATGGTCATTAGTGCAGGTGAAAAGTAAAGCTTGTTTTTCATATGGCTTGAGACGTTTCACTCTCACTTTAACTTTCATACAAGTATTTCTCATTCAGGAGACTACACAGTAACTGTACAACTAAAGAAGATACGCTCTACAATAACCAAAATGAGCGTTACCAAATTTTCATAGGAGCTATGGGTTTTTAAATAGCTACTGGAATTGGAATTCTCATTATGGGAATTGACAATGCTATAGGATCTCCACTTAGCTACCAAAATCGATCTTGGAAACCAATTTCAATGTAGCCTCTCAAATTAAGGTTGATTTATGAGAATATTGAACATGACATTCCTCCCAAATCTTTGGCAAGTGCGTAGCTTTCAATTTGGTCGATTTATGATCAACCATGACAACCAACAATGGTGTTCTCTTCACTGTGGCATGATCTATAGCTTGTAACAGAGAACAAGCTTATACTTATAATTGGTATTACTTACAATCTCACATAGACTGAACGCAGTCACGAATTAACAAAATGAACATACAAGAATTGAACAAAATCCAGGTTAACTAAATACAAAAAAGAGATATACTATGTAGCAATTCCATGTGGTACCAGAATATGACGGGAATGAGAAGAGTACTTACACGAAATTTCATAACCACAACTTTTTATTATGCTTCAATCATTGAAATCTCCTACAATCCCACTCATACATACTTGAGTTCAGATCTTTATACATTATTAACAATCTCATATCCAATAAAATAGGATCACGTAGTCTATTTAGAGTAAGAGGTCAAAATGACCCTTATTCTATTGATCTACAACTGAAAACCACAATTCTAGCTATTACTTGGCAAAGAGATCGAATCTCTTTTTATTCCTACAAATCTACTTCATCAACAATTCAATTCAAATATTTTTCCTCCTAAAGTATAACTCAGTCTTTCTAGAATCCCGAGATGGAGATTTTCCCAATTCCCTTGCATTAGACTCCCAAGGAATAGAAATATTCATGGACTCTTGTCCATGACGTCCTCCATCATACTACCACTTTTTTGAATCATTGCAACAGTTACCCAAGTAGCATCTTCTACTGGGTGATCCTTCCATTTGACCAAATACTCATAATATTCCTTGTCCCTAGTTTTCCTTCATTAATTTTTTATCCAAAATCCTTTCCATCTACAATATTTTCTATGTAGGTAGCTGCTTCATCCATTGGGTTGGCTTCTTTTCACCACTGTCAGGTTCACCTGTTGTTTTATTTGCTTCATCCTCTGTATAATGATACAAATCTACCACATTAAATATAGGAGATATTCCAATGACGTTTGGTAATTCAATTTCATAAGCATTGGATGCAAACTTTCTCAACATTATGCAGCGTCTAATCTTTTTCCATTTGAGCTTGTTGTACTCTCTTTTTGGAAACCTTTCTTTCCTCAAATTCGCCAATACTAGATCCCCTTCTTCAAAACGGAGCTCCCTTCTTTTCAAATATGATTTCTGCTTATATTTGCAATTGCTTTCCTGTAGCTGTCGATTTACATGTTCATGCAAGGACTACATGGCAGTAGCAAAGTCCTCTCCATCAACACTTCATAACTCTGTCTTTCCTAAATCTCAGAGTTCAAAAACTCCT